>JAYESA010000016.1:92352040-93552040 GCA_036927795.1 Iris macrosiphon | reverse complement strand
TTGAGATTATTGTCATATATATATTGCGTGGTTGCCCTCCTGTTGGAGAGGATTTTATTCACATATATATATTGCGTGGTTTTGCCCTCCTTTTGGAGAGGTCATGCCGGATTTTTCTGTGAGTTATCTAGATAGTTGGTTGACCTAGAACGGACCTTTACAGCGTTCTACCGCCGATTCTGCGGCGTAGGCTGGACGTACCCACGGCTCATGCCCGATTTTCGGGTGCGGGTCGTGACACATTTTTTGTGGTGGCCCATGCAGGTCTGCTTTTTAGGGTTACCTGCAATAGGATATAGGAGATAGGCTGAGAGAGAGTGTGCTCAATCACAACTAGGACCCTTCCTACTTCCTTTTGCTATCTTTAATTTTTCTGAAATTGTTTTCTTTTGCAATATTACTGTCCTTCTTTGATGATATCGTATCTTACACCGTTGGTGATGTTATCTCAGGTTCTGTTCTCCTTGATTCCATTCCAGCACTTGCTTTATTTGATTTCGGTGCTTCCCATAGCTTTGTGTCTGTATCTTTTGCTGTTAGACACCATCTTGTTGCTGAACCTTTAGCTAGACTCTGCAAGATCACGACCGGGGGTGGTATCATCCTAGTCCGTGATGTTTGCAGAGACCGGAGAGTTACCTTAGGAGGCTGGGAGTTGAGTGTGTGCCTACTCGTAATGCCACTTCCGAGCTACGATATTGTACTCGGGATGGATTGGTTGAGTACGCATTGTGCTAGTATAGATTGTCGTGGAGGCAGAGTTTTGTTTAGTCCGCCGGGTGAGCCAGAGTTTCAGTTTGCCAGAGGAGCAGCGGAGCAGACCGAGGGAGTCTTCTGCGGAGCCCTGGTGGTAGAGCCGAGGTCGCTACATCCACTGATAGAGGAGTATATGGATGTCTTTCCGGAGGAGTTGCCAGGGTTACCTCCGGACAGAGACGTAGAGTTCTCTATAGACTTGGTGCCAGGCGCGGAGCCGATATCCCAGCACGTCTATAGAGTCAGCAACAGTGAGCTGATAGAGTTGAAGAAGTAGGTGGATGAGCTTCAGGACAAGGGATTTATCAGATCTAGTTCTTCTCCGTGGGGTGCTCCGGTACTTTTTGTGCCGAAGAAGGATGGGTCGATACGGATGTGTATCGACTACAGGGCTCTAAACAGCCTCACAATCAAGAACAAGTATCCGCTGCCTCGTATTGATGATCTTTTTGACCAGTTGAGCGGAGCGAGGGTGTTTTCCAGGATTGATCTGAGGACAGGCTACCACCAGGTGAAGGTCAGGAAGGAGGATATTCCGAAAACAGCTTTTCGGACTAGATATGGACAGTATGAGTTCTTGGTGATGCCGTTTGGGTTGACTAATACCCCGGCAGTGTTCATGAATCTGATGAACAAGGTGTTCCATCAGCATCTGGACAAGTTTGTGGTGGTGTTTATAGATGACATCTTGGTGTATTCGAAGACCCCAAAGGAGCACGAGGAGCATCTGAGGATAGTGCTGGAGACTCTCATGAAGGAGGAGCTTTATGGAAAGCTCTCGAAGTATGAGTTCTTCCTTGACAAGGTTGAATTCCTTGGTCATGTAGTGACTGGAGAGGGTATCTCGGTGGATCCGAGAAAGATCAGGGCAGTTGAGGCATGGAGTGCTCCGAGTTCAGTAGCCGAGGTCAGGAGTTTCTTGGGACTGGCAGGCTACTACAGGAGATTTGTTCAGGATTTTTCCCGGATTGCAGAGCCGTTGTCCAGGCTGACCCGAAAGGACGTGGAGTTTGTTTGGTCAGAGGAGTGCCAGATCGCCTTTGATGAGCTGAAGAGGAGGTTGACGACAGCTCCAGTGTTGACGTTGCCATCAGGTTCTGGAGGATTCACTATCTATAGTGATGCATCGGGGAAGGGACTGGGTTGTGTGTTGCAGCAGAATGGGAAGGTGATTGCCTATGCTTCCAGGCAATTACGTCCTCATGAGAAGAATTACCCTATCCACGATTTGGAGTTGGCAGCGGTCATCTTTGCTCTTAAGTTGTGGAAACACTATTTATACGGAGAGCGTGTGGAGATCTTCACAGACCACAAGAGCTTGAAGTATGTGTTTACCCAAAAAGAGCTGAACATGAGGCAGAGGAGATGGTTGGAGTTGATGAAAGACTTCGACATATCATTGCAGTACCATCCAGGGAAGGCGAACGTAGTTGCGGATGCATTGAGCAGGTATCCGGTAGCTATGTGCCTGACTACAGATCGTTATCTTCTGCCAGATCTAGAGAGCTTGGGCATTGAGGTGATAGTGCCTGGAGTTGAGATGCAGATGTGGGGACTGCAGATTCAGTCAGAGTTGGTAGACCGGATCAGGGCTACACAGTTTGAGGATGAGTCCCTGAGGAGCATCAGGGAGCAGGTTCAGATGGGTTTAGCAGACGACTTCACCATTGCTGATGATGGTTCATTGCGGCACGGTACCAGGTTGTGTGTGCCGAGTGGGTCATTGCGCGAGGAGGTTCTCCAGAAGGCGCATCGATCCCAGTACTCTATGCATCCCGGTGCCAACAAGATGTATAGAGATCTGAGACAGCATGTATGGTGGTACGGGATGAAGCGAGAGATAGCGCGCTTCGTATCCCGATGCTTAGTGTGCCAGCAGGTGAAGGCGGAGAGGCAGAGGCCAGGAGGATTACTCCAGCCGTTACCCATTCCGGAGTGGAAATGGGAGCATGTGACCATGGATTTTGTTTCTGGACTTCCCCGTTCTCCAGGCGGGAAGGATGCGATTTGGGTCATCGTGGACAGGTTGACCAAATCGGCCCACTTTCTACCGTTCAAAGTGGGTACGTCTACAGAGAGACTAGCAGAGATGTATGTGCGCCAGATAGTCAGACTGCATGGAGTTCCAGTGAGCATAGTATCAGATCGGGACAGTCGCTTTACTTCGCATTTCTGGAGGAGTCTGCAGGCTAGCTTGGGCACCCAGCTCAAGTTTAGTAGTGCGTATCACCCACAGACAGATGGTCAGTCAGAGAGGACCATTCAGACACTTGAGGACATGCTACGCACCTGTGTTTTGGATTTCAGAGGCTCTTGGGAGGATCACTTGCACTTGGTAGAGTTTGCTTACAACAACAGCTACCAAGCCAGTATCGAGATGTCACCTTTTGAGGCGTTGTATGGACGGAGGTGTCGTACTCCATTGTCATGGGATGATGTAGGTGAGAGAGCTTTGCTTGGCCCGGAGATGGTGGTCGATGCAGCGGAGAAGGTCAAGCTCATTAGAGATAGACTTCGGGTGGCGCAGGACAGGCAGCGGCATTGGGCCGATAGCCACCGGAGACCTTTGGAGTTCGAGGTATAGCTTAGAATCTAGATTTTGTTCTTGTGTTTGTTTGTGATTGCTTGTTTTAGACTAAGTGCAGAGACCTTGTTTGTGCTAGGTTGGAGATCTGGTGTTCCTGAGGATTTCTCCGACGCGGGGCACTATTCGCTTCGGTGGAGGCGGGAAGCTTAGCCCACGTTTCGTTGGACCCTTCCGTGTTCTTGAGAGGGTCGGCGCCGTGGAGTATAGGCTTGAGTTGCCGCCTACGTTGGAGGGAGTTCATGATGTCTTCCACGTGTCGCAGTTGAGACGGTACGTGGCGGATCCCAGTCACGTATTGGATCACTCGGAGATCGCAGTGGGCCCTACTCTTAGCTATCCAGAGCAGCCGGTGGAGATTCTGGATCGGCGGGAGAAGGTATTGAGGAACCAGACTATTCCCTTGGTTCGCGTCGCGTGGAGGCATCACTCTCCAGGGGAGTCGACCTGGGAGAGGGAGGATGAAATGCGCGAGCGATACCCCTATCTCTTCGAGCCCTGAGGTATGGTTCTTTCTTTGCATTCCTGTCCTAGTTTCGTCTTTTAATTTCGAGGACGAAATTATTTTAAGGAGGGTAGACTTGTCACTACCCAATTCTAGAAAATAGGGTATATTTTTTTTTATTTGATAAATAGTGTATTGTATTTAATTATTTATATTTATAATTAATTAGTGCTTGTCTTATTTTTATTTTGATTGTTTTAGGGTTTTGGCTAGCCTGAACCCATGTCAGACCCTAGTGGACCCATGTCCGACCCAGCCCACACCCTTGTGAGAATTATTTTGGGGCTTAGATTTATTATTTTATTTTTAGGAGGTTAGTTGGAGAGATTTGGAGCTAGTTTGAGCACATTTGGAACCCGGAACCCAAAACCAAGTGAGTAGGGACGTTTTGGGAATTTGCAACTTAGGAAATCCCCTTTAATTCACTTGGCCGGCCTACTTACCCCCCCATTTCCGAATTCCAGCAGCAAGGAGCAGCCCCCCTCCTCTTCTTTCCACTTCTTCCACTTCTTCTTCTTCATTTCTTCTTCTCCACTTCTTCTTCTTCTCCTTCTTCCTCCAAAGTAAGTTTTCTTCCACTTTTCTTCTTCTTTCTTCCATTTCTTCTTCCTTAAGCTAACCCTCACCTTGCATTTTCTCTAACCTAGGTGTGAGGAGCTTAGATCTAGTGTGAGAGCTAGAATTGGTGGCTTGGAGCTTGAGGGAGGTGAATTCTAGGGATTGTGAGACTTTGGCCTTGGGATTCCAACTCCCAAGAGGTAAAACCTAACTTTCTCCTTCCTAATTATTTTTGTGTAGTGTAATTAGTGTTGTAGAACCTTCCTAGACCCTAACCCTACCCGTAGGAGAAAGTTGGAACTAGTTTGGGTGAGTTTAGAAACTTTGACATTAGGTTTTGTGTCGAATTCGGGTGGAATCCGAATTTGGCCCAATTTTGGGTGATGCCCTAGGTTAGATGGACCTAGGTAGACGTTATCGGGTGTCTAGAGGGTGAGTGCGTGTCTCCGTTCGGACACGGGAAGCCGTGTCGCGGAGAAACGGGCATTTTGGGCGAAATTGGGGCTTTTCGTCGTCGCCGATTCTAAGTGCGTGTGCGTTTCCGCCACGGGCCTAGAATCGACGTGGGAGCACATTTTCTAGGATCTAGACATCGTGTAGAGCGCGTGGGTAAATTTTTGGCCGATTCTGAGTTCGTTTGGTGTGCGTTTCAGGAGGTTTTCTGAGCCGCGCACCACGTGTTCGTCGAAATGACCGAACGGCCATTTCGACTTGGTTTTCTCGTTTCGGCTTTGTGCGCGCGTTGGGTTAGTATCGGAGAGTGTGTGCTAGAGGTTTCGAGTTATATTTTATATATTTTAAGGTATTGGTGAGTGTCGGGGTCGTTGGGCGTGAGTGGGGCGTGTGGTTTGAGTGTTGTGTAGGTGTGTTTGTATCTTTATATATATATTATAAGTGTGTATATATATATATATATGTATATATTTATATGTATGTGTGTTTATGTATATATATTTATATATATATGTGTGTATTTATATTTATGTACTTGTATATGTATATGTCTATGTGTATATATATATATGTATATGTATAAGTGTGCTTGTGTGTATATGTATATATATAGATGTGTATATATATATATATCTTAGAGTGTGTGTGTGTAGTGATATGTATATATATATAATTATATGTGTGTATATATATATTAATATAGGTGTTTATATATATATATATATATATATATATAGCTATGTATATTTGTGCGTGAGTGTGTGTATTAGTGTGTTTGTGAGTGTGTAGGTGTGTGTATTAGTGTGTTTGTGAGTGTGTAGGTGTGTGTGTTAGTGAGTGTGTTAGAATAGATATAAGTGTATATATATAGGTATTTAGTTGTTTATATATATAGTTATATGTGTGTGTGTATATATATATATAGGGTGATATATATGTATATATATAGGAGAGTGTGTGTGTGTATATGAGAGGAAGGGGGGGGCAGACTGCACTGCAGCAGCAGCAGTTCAGCTGCAACAGCAGCAGCTAGCTGCTGCTAGGCAGAGCAGCAGCAGCAGTATGAAGAGGGAGCAGCAGCAGCAGCTCCAAGAGGCAGCAGCAGCAGCATCAGCACAAGCAGTAGCAGCAGCTAGCATAGCAGGTAGCAGCGAGGATTTGGCGTAGCTAGTGAGGGAGAGAGAGAGATATATATATGTTGATAGATAGATATATAGATAGATAGATAGATAGATAGATAGATAGTAAGTTAGATAGATAGATAGATATATAGATATCTAGATATGAATATATATACATATAGTTAGATAGGTAGCTAGATAGTTACCTAGATAAGTAGATATGTGATAGATACCTATATCCATATGCATAGATATATATATATATACCTAGAGGTGGATATATATATTATAGTTAGTAATATATATTTATGCGTAGGGTAAGGTAAATGGGTATTTATGTATATGTGTGTGGATATATATGTATATAGGTAGATACCTACTTAGATATATATATATATGATAGATATCTATATTACCTAGCCTAGATTAATAACTAGGTGCATAATTAATACCTAGATAGCTAGTTAGAGGGCCTTAGGGCGAAACCTCAATACCTTGAGATACCGAGGTATCTCGATACCTTGAGATATTCAAGGTATTGAGTTTCGAGCGGGATATTTGAGCATTAGCCTAGGAAATGCTTGGAAATGATTTTTATATGTTTATATATATATAATTACGCATGCTAGCATAGGTTTTAGCGGGTTTAGGCGGGGTGCGTGGCCTAGGGCGAGGTATCGGATACCGAGGGTATCCCGGTATCTCGATTAGGCGAGTTTGTGAGTTTAGTAGCTTAATGAGCTCGGTTTGACCTAGAATTTCAGGGGCACCCTAGTTTGACCTAGCTTTGACCATAATTGTCCCCGTTGACCGTAAAAGTCAACGTTTGACCTAGTTTTGACCTAGAGTTGACTTTTTGGACCCCGGGTTGACTTTTTGACCCGATTTTCACCGGTTTGACCCGTTCGACCTAGAATAGCCCTAGAAGCCTGTTTTTAATTATTTTATATCAGTTTAAATGCTTAGAACCCTGTTTAATCCTTGCTTTTCGTATTAGGTCCTTGCGACACCGGTCCGGACCTCGATCCTCATCAGTTGCTCAGGACATCAGGCGAGTACCTACCTCTGATAGTTTCTATTTCATGATAGCGTTTATATCACCTGTTCTAGAACTGTAATACTTGATTCTGATACTTTATTACACGAGCTGGTACTAGTGGATCCCGTCATGAGGTGCTATCCCCCTTACCGTGTTCAGCGGGTACTCTATCACGTGTATTTCATCATGTGCTTCGGGTATTGATTATCATATGCTATCATGTGCTTCTTGTGCTCTCGCCTTCTTGTGCGCGAGCTATTATCATGTACGTAGCGTGTTGTGGTTGGATCCAATGGTATTAGTGGGGGAGGGGAGTAGTGAGTTGGTTATATGATCAAAGTCAAACAGTATTCATGTGTATGTCGGTTATGCAACTCACGCATAACGGAGTTATCGTAGTGACTTTCATGTGCAACCTAAGCCGATCATATAACGAACTTGTGCTCAAGGCACTTAGCTAGTATTCATGTTTCTCACCTGCAGTTACTTTTCCACTACTTGTATTGTTCTCCAGTTTACATTGCAGCTACTTATTGTGCTCCAGCATATATTTATTTCCTGTGCATCTTGATTACTTTTCTATTGCTCGTCATATACACCTTACCATGCATTTGGAGTTGCTTTCAGAGTTATGTACTTTGCTCCAGTCCTGACTGGGCATATTTTTTCCAGAGGATCCTGAGGACTATTGCCTTACGTTCTACGGGCCTGGTGTTGACGACTGTTGTGACCCCGAGGAGGAGTGCGCCGAGGAGACGCCGATAGCACCCTAGTTAGCTAGGTGGGTTTCCTGGATTTTTCCAGTGGTTTGTATTTTGGATGACTGTACTTATTCTTTTGTTGCTTGAGATGTTGTAGCTATTTGTAGACTTGGACTGTATTATTTTGGATTGTCTTGCTCTCTTGGTTCTGTTTCTTGTTTATATCATATCGTGCTTATATTCTTCCTCTAGTTTTGTGATTGAGATTATTGTCATATATATATTGCGTGGTTGCCCTCCTGTTGGAGAGGATTTTATTCACATATATATATTGCGTGGTTTTGCCCTCCTTTTGGAGAGGTCATGCCGGATTTTTCTGTGAGTTATCTAGATAGTTGGTTGACCTAGAACGGACCTTTACAGCGTTCTACCGCCGATTCTGCGGCGTAGGCTGGACGTACCCACGGCTCATGCCCGATTTTCGGGTGCGGGTCGTGACAAGACCGCACATGTCATCAGGATGACGGTTGGCCGCTTTAGCGTACCCATCTGACTTAGTTACAAGGGTCCCGAGACAGACATTAGCGCTAAAAGCATCAATACTAAGAACGATGACGCATGTAGTAATTCAAATCTATTTTTAGATACTTCTGCATGAATAGACATCGTTCAAGTATATTATCCAAATGTTCATCAAATTGAGTATTTAGGTCATATCGTTAGTATTCAAGTTGTGATGCGTGAGTATCCATATCGTGACTCATGAGTATCCGTAAAATAATTAAATAAATAAGTTTAATATTGATTTCCAAACCTAGTAGACATGTGGACAACTCGATTTGAGGATATGGGTGTCATCACGTATTCCTTGTGAGCCATTCATGTGGATATCGCATACCATGGTACACAATATCATATATTGATACTCTCTTGTATCTTGACACTAGAAAATAATTTCAAATACCCATGACACACTTGAAACTCGGTCTCTAAGTCAAAACTTGGTTATACTAAGATACATCTTTCACCCCTTGCTAACATCTATACTTAAGCCCCAATACTTGATCCTCAACACTAGAACATAACTCTCTCAACATTGGCTGATACTTTGATTTTCTAATTAAATGTATCTTTATATACAAAAGTTATCTAGTATTGACCAATACTTTCAATATAGATATACTAGTTATCCTATATTTATATATAAACTCATATATAATAGTATCTTAGAATACCTTAGCTATTACTAATATCTTAACCCATTACCTAGACACTTACCTATTACATTGCCCTCAACTCCAATGCCTTAACCCATACTTGGTATCTTAACTTAAAACTTATCTCTTACCCTTATCAAATACCTTAGTAACTTGAATTGGTAACTCGATACCTATACTTACTTACCCACAAATTTACTCATTGATACTTGAGTACCAAAGTATCATATCACTATGATACCCATGTATCGCTTACTTACCCATAAATTTACATTGGTAACATGATACCATGATACTTGCATTGGTAAAACATAACCATTTAACGATACCGTATAAATACACATATAACCATTTAACGATACTGTGTAAATACATATAACCATGAGGCAGCAGCCCACTGCCCCCTGCTAGCTTGGGCCCATCACCGGACCCTCGGCCAGTGGGAGGCCGCCAACGTGGTCCCGCGGGCCAATCCGCGGGCAAAACCTGCGGTCCAAATAGAAGGATCCTTTCCAGAAATTCGTAGATCAAGATCTCATCAAGTTATCTTTGTTTGATCTGTCTCTTCCTTGCTGCCTGAGTTTTTTGGACTAATTGCTGTCTATTTCATGTTCTGTAAAATTCTTAGCTGTTAATCTCTAGAAATTCAAGGATCCACATATCAGCATGTTGTCATTTATTACTTTCTACGGTATAATTATATTGTCTTCTGGTTATATATGTACAAACCTTACATGGTTTTGTTTCAAGTATGATGGGTGAAGGTTGCATTTCTCATCTTATGTGATTGGTAGTGATGAGTAATTTGATGCTTTTCTGAGTGTTTGTTGTATTCCTCATCAAGAAAGATGGGTAAAGAGGCAACTTCTTGATGTGATATAACTTTAAGCCAAGCTACAATATTTGTATGGTTTGTAATTAAATCAATCATGGTCCAAATTTAAATTAAATTTTTTGTGGTTTTCTGGAAGTGACATTATTTGTATGGAAATCTGGAATTGACTATAATTGCATGCCAATCGCAATATTTGTATGGAAATCTTCGCATTTCTTGGAGAAATAAGTTTTGTTCGTATTTTTTGGGGGTAAGTTCACCATCTTCAAATATAGTGACTTTATCCCACTTTCATGTGGTTTTTCAAACACTAGAATTGAAATAGAACTATTTTTATTCCACTTTCATGTGATTTTCCAAACAAGAAATATGGAAATCAGATGACTCCTAAAACTACTTGTGTTAACAAACAATATTTGGCCACTTACAAAACTCAGAAAGTGGTTCAACTCCCATGCATGGAAAGTGAAATTTTACTTCCATTTTGTCTTACAAGTTACAAAACAGGCCCTTAAGGGATAAATATCTACATAGCTAACCTAACTTTTCATGTAAATGATTTGCACATAAATATAGCTCATAAACAATGAACAATCACGTTCATAGAACAAAAGATTTACAAAAGAATAGTACCCATGTGGATTTTATTTGTTGAATTTAACTAAGAGTGAACATTTATTTTGTTTCAACCGAATCGAAATAGTCAAAACCGAATAAACCGAACTTCTAAAAATTCAAGTTACGATATTTCACACACGAACATTCATATATGGCTCCACATAAGGCTCCTGCTCCAATGCTAAAGGCACAATCTCTCCGTGTGAGGTCCACTGATAGTAACTCGGAGTGAAACCCTTCAAGTACAAATAATATGTCACATCCACTTCTGGATGATATTTCAAGTTACGATATTTTACACACAGACACTTAATATTTGTGACGTCCATGTACTCAGGGAACACCTTGGCGAACTGCAGGAACTGCTCTACTCCCTCTATGTATTCATTTCGCACACCGCACATGTCATCAGGATGACGGTTGGCCGCTTTAGCGTGCCCATCTGACTTAGTTACAAGGGTCCCGAGACAGACAGTAGCGCCAAAAGCATCAATACTAAGAACGATGACGCATGCAGTAATTCAAATCCATTTCTAGATACTTCTACAAAGATAAATAGACATCGTTCAAGTATATTATCCAAATGTTCATCAAAGTGAGTATTTAGGTCATATCGTTAGTATTCAAGTTGTGATGCGTGAGTATCCATATCGTGACTCATGAGTATCCGTAAAATAAGTAACTAAATAAGTTTAATATTGATTTCCAAACCTAGTAGACATGTGGACAACTCGATTTGAGGATATGGGTGTCATCACGTATTCCTTGTGAGCCATTCATGTGGATATCACATACCATGGTACACAATATCATATATTGATACTCTCTTGTATCTCGACACTAGAAAATAATTTCAAATACCCATAACACACTTGAAACTCGGTCTCTAAGTCAAAACTTGGTTATACTAAGATACATCTTTCACCCCTTGCTAACATCTATACTTATGCACCAATACTTGATCCTCAACACTAGCACATAACTCTCTCAACATTGGCTGATACTTTGATTTTCTAATTAAATGTATCTTTATATACAAAAGTTATCTAGTATTGGCCAATACATTCGATATAGATATACTAGTTATCCTATATTTATATATAAACTCATATATAACAGTATATTAGAATACCTTAGCTATTACTAGTATCTTAACCCATTACCTAGACACTACCTATTACATTGCCCTCAACTCCAATGCCTTAACCCATACTTGGTATCTTAACTTAAAACTTATCTCTTACCCTTATCAAATACCTTAGTAACTTGCATTGGTAACTCAATACCTATACTTACTTACCCACAAATTTACTCATTGATACTTGAGTACCAAAGTATCATATCACTATGATACCCATGTATCGCTTACTTACCCACAAATTTACATTGGTAACATGATACCATGATACTTGCATTGGTAAAACATAACCATTTAACGATACCGTATAAATACACATATAACCATTTAACGATACCGTGTAAATACATATAACCATGCGGCAGCAGCCCACTGCCCCCCTGCTAGCTTGGGCCCATCACCGGACCCTTGGCCAGTGGGAGGCCGCCAACGTGGTCCCGCGGGCCAATCCGCAGGCAAAACATGCGGTCCAAATAGAAGGATCCTTTCCAGAAATTCGTAGATCAAGATCTCATCAAGTTATCTTTGTTTGATACTGTCTCTTCCTTGCTGCCTGAGTTTTTTGGACTAATTGCTATCTATTTCATGTTCTGTAAAATTCTTAGCTGTTAATCTCTAGAAATTCAAGGATCCACATATCAGCATGTTGTCATTTATTACTTTCTATGGTATAATTATATTGTCTTCTGGTCATATATGTACAAACCTTGCATGGTTTTGTTTCAAGTATGATGGGTGAAGGTTGCATTTCTCATCTTATGTGATTTGTAGTGATGAGTAATTTGATGCTTTTCTGAGTGTTTGTTGTATTCCTCATCAAGAAAGATGGGTAAAGAGGCAACTTATTGATGTATGGACTATGATATAACTTTGAGCCAAGCTACAATATTTGTATGGTCTGTAATTAAATCAATCATGGTCCAAATTTAAATTAAATTTTTTGTGGTTTTCTGGAAGTGACATTATTTGTATGGAAATCTGGAATTGACTATAATTGCATGCCAATCGTAATATTTGTATGAAAATCTTCGCATTTCTTGGAGAAATAAGTTTTGTTCATATTTTTTTGGAGGTGAGTTCACCATCTTCAAATATAGTGACTTTATCCCACTTTCATGTGGTTTTCCAAACACTAGAATTGAAAATGGAACTTTTTTATTCCACTTTCATGTGATTTTCCAAACAAGAAATATGGAAATCAGACGACTCCCAAAACTACTTACATGTGTTAACAAACAATATTTGGCTACTTACAAAACTCAGAAAGTGGTTCAACTCCCATGCATGGAAAGTGAAATTTCACTTCCATTTTGTCTTACAAGTTACAAAACAGGCCCTTAAGGGATAAAGATCTACATAGCTAACCTAACTTTTCATGTAAATGATTTGCGCAGAAGTATAACTCATAAACAATGAAGAATCACATTCATAGAACAAAAGATTCACAAAAGAATAGTACCCATGTGGATTTTATTTGTTGAATTTAACTAAGAGTGAACATTTATTTTGTTTCAACCGAATCGAAATAGTAAAAATCGAATAAACCGAACTTCTAAAAATTCAAAACCAAAATTAGCCATAAGTACCGAAATCGAACCGAACAGATAATCGATTCGATTTATTCGATTGGATAATTTTTATTATTTAATGGGCTGGACCCAAAATTAAAATTGATGTTAAATTATATAGAAAAATATAATTTTTATACATACGTTTGTTCTGTTTTAAGATTTGGCCCAAAGTTATCATAGTTAAACTTTAATATACATACATAAAATTATTATTTTTAAATATATATATATATATATATATATATATATATATATATATATATATATATATATATATATAATCATAAAATATGCATAATATTGAAGGTTTTTACATAATTATGTAAGTATTATTTCGATATTTGGTTTTGAACCAAAATCCGAAATTGAAATGAAAAATATATTTTTAAAATCAAAATTAAATTTTTTTTTTTTTAAAGAAAACCAAATTTTTTATTGGATTTGGTCCAATTTGATTTCGGTCCAAAACAAACTAATATTTAATCCCAAATTCAACAAGTCGATTAGATTAGTTGTAGTACAACTTTTTGGAATATAGCTATGAGAGACTCAAAACGTGGGGTAGAGAGAGAAAAAGAGCAAGCGTGTAGAATAGATATTCTATAGATAAGCATTGAAGGAAGGTGAGGTGAGGTGAGGTGAGGCCAACCTAAGCTTGAGAACAAAAAACCAAATAGAAAAAAACCCACAGCTGGTCCAGCTACAGTGAGTAACATAGTGCGCCCACAGTCCCACAAGCCTAAACCAGCGGAAACCCACGAACCGAGAAGACCGCGGTTTCGGCGTTTCCAGAAAACCGGGAGTGGTGGGGAGTATTATTTTAGTCGTTTTCTCGTCATTTCCTGATTATGTGGCGCTGCGACCGCAGCCCCTCACTCTGAACGTGGTTGCCACGCGCCGCGTTGCTATTCTCTCCGCTTTGCATGCACTCCCCGTCCTTTTCCCTATCGTCACAATTACCAGTAAGCCCCCCAATCAACATCCAACCTACCTTTTGCATTCCTCGTCCCGTAATGGCGACTTATTTTAAAGAATTGTATTAATTACACTAACATTTTTTATATTTTATGCTTATTTTACTATTTTTATTTTAAAATAATTTATACGAAATATTTTTATTGTGAAAAAAATAAAAAAAAGGTTTGTATAATTATTTTTTACATTATTTTTAAAATAAGAATACCTCGTATAATAAATATAAAATATAGGAGAGGTTTCTGTAATGTACTCTACAGAATTTTTGGAATGGTTTTGAAGTAGCTGTCTATATCAATGCTCGAAATTTTTTTAAGTAACAACATAAATCCATGCTAATGTTGCAGAGTAAATAATATAAATGAAACGTGTTAGTATTTTTTAGAATTTACTAATAAAAACCAATCACTACCAGAATTAGTCAAATTAGCGACGAAATTAGCGACTCTGAAAGACAACGTCGCTAATATTATTAAAATTAGCGACGTATTTAAAAGACATCGCAATACGTCGTTAGCAGTGACATTCAACGACGTTTAGCGACTACCTTTAGTATTATGAAAGATGACGTCGCAACGAGTCGGTGGACGTCGCTATATTATTAATAATAGCGACGTTTAGCGACTCCATGCCTTATATGTCGTAGTATATTAAAAATTTAGCGACTTTTAGCGACGTTTTGTGTTGACGTCGCTAAATCACTTCATATAGGGTTCTGCTGGTTGGTTCGACTTTTCATTTCTCTTCCAAAATTATCAATCCCCGCGCGCTCCTCCTCCCTCGTTTCTGCCGACCTCCGACCGCCTTCGAGCCCTCGGCGACCCACCTGCCCTGGCGATTCCCTCTTCGCCCCCCCCCCCCCTCCGAGCCCCCGGCGACCCCCTCTTCGACCCACCCGCCCCCGTGACCCCCAGACGCGGCTCCTCTCCCTCCGGCGTGGCTCCTCCCCTCCGACGTGATCCTCCTCCGTCGACCCCTCCCTCAGGCGCTCCTCCTCCATTCCTCCGGCTCCCTTCCTCCTTACTCAGTAAGCTCCTCTCTCTCTCTCTCTCTCTAGGGTTTTCAAGGACTCCACCCGGACACACGGATATACACATACACATACTGTCACGGACACACGGACACACACTTTCATGGACACATAGACACACACACACTGAGATGATATTATGTGTGGAATTGGATTGGGGGTTGTGTGTGGAACTCGGACACGGACACACACACACACACACACATACACACACTGAGATGGTGTTGTGTATAAAATTGGATTGGGGGTTGTGTGCGAAACTCGGACACGAACACACACACACACACACACACACACTGAGATGGTATTGTGGGTGGAACTCAGATACGGACACAGACACAGACACACACACACACACACACACACACACTGAGATGGTGTGCTCTACACTATCCGACATGACACAAACAGAGGTAAACCCTAACCCTATATGACACGACACAGACACATACACTCATAGACATATACACAATACGACACATTCACACACACACACACGGACGGGACACACTCACACTGACATGACATACACATGCTGATGCGATACACCGACACACACTTTTCTTCCAAAATACTGTTGCATGTTTGTATTTGTGTAATTGTGTTGCATTTGTTTATATGTGTATGATGGGCCCTATGTGTCGCATTTGGTTATATGAATATTTGTGTTGCAAAATAGTTTAGGGTATCAAGTTGTGACTATGATCGTGCCTATGTTGGTAACCTATGTTCGCAACCTATATATATATATATATATATATATATATATATATAAGTCTAGAATAGTTGTGACTATGATCGTGCCTATGTTGGACACTCCGAAGTCAAGTGTCCATCTGAGCCATTATCTAAAAACTAAATTTACATGACACAGACACACTGATACTTATAATTAGATATAAGTTATTATGTATTACTAGTTACTGGATGTTCATGATGGTCGAAGTCTTGTTTCCTTAACCCATAAAAGCTTAACTGCATCACACTTACTCACAAGAGGTTAAGTTTTCTTCTGGTACTTCTGGTATCTTTACTAGGATGTTCAATATTACGGAAGAAAGACTCTTGATTATCTTTTTTGTGCACAAAATTTACTAGGATGTTCAATTTTACGGAAGAAAGACTTAACCCCAGAGTACTCCTTGTATATTTGTTTTATCATCATATGTTACTATCGGGTATGACAGGACGAAGAAGATCATTCGAAGGTAAATCCTCTAGATGGAGTGCTCCTCTGGTACCGGCTACTGGTTCTAGATCATCGCCGCATAGTACTCTAGTGTACCGACCAGTTACATCTCCGACTCCATCGACGGTACGTGGTAATACTCCTAGGACGAGCAGTTCTAAGCCTGAGACTACTCTCCGGTCCAGCCTTCCTCCTGCTTACGGCACCATGGAGACAGAGGAGCAGATGGAGGAGGTTGGGCCGACTCCGTCTGCGCATGATCAGAGCGATCCTCCATGCGTGCCTCCGGACGAGACGATGGTGGATATTTGGAGGGGCGGGCCTAGCAAGTAAGTTAAATAGTTAACATTTTCCAAATAGTTATATCTATATATTCATGAATTTAATTATCATTGTCTAGATATCGTCCCTCGATGGTACAGAGAGCATTGGGGCATTTTCTTAGGCAGAACTATGGTGGGCCTTGGATCAACTACTCAGATGCTCCTGAAGAGGAAGGCATTCTGGTTTGCCCACTTCAAGGTAAAAATATATTTACTTTTAATATCAATAATCATTTATGCATATTATGTAACTCTATATTTTGCTTCTTGTAGAAAACCTATTTCTATCCACCACATCGGGCTAAGAAGATCGAGGAGCAGCCTACCGTCGTCGCCAAGCTGATCAGTGATGCGATCAACGCCCAGAAAGCTCGTGATCGCTCCGAAAAATTGATCCACGGTTGCATCACGCCTGAGCAGTGGACTGCGATGAAGGCGAGATTCGACGAACCCAGGTACAAGGAAAGTTCGGAGAAGGCAAAGGCGGCTAGGTCGAAGGCATGAAAGTGGTGTGGTTGC
This sequence comes from Iris macrosiphon, assembly GCA_036927795.1. Classification (NCBI taxonomy): domain Eukaryota; kingdom Viridiplantae; phylum Streptophyta; class Magnoliopsida; order Asparagales; family Iridaceae; genus Iris; species Iris macrosiphon. The sequence continues at coordinate 93,534,908 of JAYESA010000016.1, read as the reverse complement.
TCGATTTCCATGACAGAACATTTTCGTCGTCTTGTATGTATTCTATTAAATATATATTATTTTAATGAAATAGGATAAGATGTTTAATTTTAATAACAACTAATATAATTTTCAACAGGTACAGAGGGGTGAGAACGCCAAAATAGTGACCGTCTTCCTGGCCACCCATTAGAAGGGCGGAAAGCTCAGCAATGAGAAGGCCTTGCAAACCTATATAAGTTTTACTATCATGTGTTATTTTTAATATAATTTAGAAAATATGCAAATAGATATCTATATAGTTAGTAATAAGTAACTTAGACGTTAGCAACAACTTTTGTAAGACGAGTATCTTAAACTATGTGAGCGGGCAACTACTACTGCACTTGTAGAGGGAGGGGCTGGTACTTCCTCGCAGCCCTCTACAGCTCCGACGGTTAACGAGCTCTGGATGACAGCCATTGGTGGTCTTCAGAGGGGTACGTACTACTGTACGAGATCTTTCGGCGCCTTTGTTGCAACTCAGTCATCCAAGACCCCCTCTGTCAGTGTGCATTCCTCGCAGCCTTCAAAGACGTCGGTACAAGCCCAGGAGAGCATTGACCGTTAGATTGCTGACTTGCATGACGGGTTGCTATGGAGGATTACGGAGCGGCCACAGTCTACACTGTAGACAGACGATGCGACGATCACTGCATGTTTCGATTCGCTCGAGCATAGACTTATGTAGCTTAGGTCTCTGAGCCAGACGACAGAGCATAGCCTTACGGAGCTCAGTACTATGAGCTAGACGACAGAGCACTGCTTGGCAACTCTGGCCGCGTCTACGGAGAGTAGAAAGACGAAGCTGGAGGGGTAGCATACGGTCATTAGTAACTCACTTGCGAGGATACACGAGACACAGGATTTGTTGAGTCAATCGGTGGCGGAGAACACTTCGAGGGTGGTATCTACCATAGATTCATACAATGCTCGACTGCTAGCATCGTAACAGATATGTCCTCCTGGTCCGCCGGCATCGACACCAACTCCATTGATTCCGCTGCCTCCTCTATCGGGACCGGTGACACTTTCATAGGAGCAGTATGGCTTCCTCTTATCCCAGATACGCGGCAGTGCTCCTCCTCCTTTTGATCCACAATAATTCTTATTGGGACATTTTTAGTATGTTTGTGTGTATTGGCCCATTCTTGGGTCTTTGATGTACTTATTTTATACTTTTTACTACATTATTTGGATGGGACGGATGTAACATTATTTTAGATTCATGTATTTATTTGTTGGGATATTCCTGTGTGTTTCGATATTCTTGACGTGTTTGTGTATGTATCAGTGTTGAGTGTTCAATCGAAGGGATCGACGAACCCAGAGAATTCAACTGACGGAGGGTTGCTCCGGGTCTATTTATATAAATTGTGATTTTATAACTGTAGGCAGACTTTTGTTAGAAAATATTTTTTGAAACTGCATATTTTTTCTGAGTTTTTTTAAAATTTAGCGACATCCTGTGACGTTTGCCGATGTCTGGCAACGTAACATCAGTTCGCTAATATGTGTAAAAACATTATTGACTGATAACAATGACGTCACTAACCTGTGTCAATACGTCGGTACTCGTCCCTAAATAATTAACATGGCAATTTCTTCCATGTCAGCATTGATGTTGTAAAACATCGTCGGTAATGTCGTTGATTTAGCTACATTACGTGATAATATACACTATCATTGATATACCGACGTCAAGTCGCTGGATGTTGCTAATAACAAAATAATCGGCGACGTGGACGCGTCGCAAATATATGTCGCTATAGCGACGATTAGCGATAAATTTATTCTCAACGACCATGGTTTACGCGACAGCACCAAAATGTCAAAAATTATGTCACTAATTATTTTTAGCAACATTTTTTACCTATTAGCGACGTTTGTTGCGTCGCTAATATGTATTATTTTGGTAGTGAATATTCTAGCTAGAATTAGCATTCCATACTTTAAGATATATTTATATTAATATACAACCCAAATAGCAGAGGTATCATTAATTTTTGATATAGCATAGCAGAGGTATCATTAATTTTTGATATAGCACTTTCTTAGCTAAAAATATTATTATTCATGAAAAAAAGTCATTTGCTATCGTTTATTCCATAGTAATCCAAAATTCAGACCCCCCCACTTTTGTCACATTCTAGTCCCAAAATACGTAGTAGGATATGTGGCAATAGCTAACTACGCATCAAACAAACTCCAGTCAAACTCGAATACGTATACGCTGTCCAAGGTTGGTATAACTAACTCTATAACATAGGCAACTCTATAACTTAATGCACATAACAAAGTCATAAAAGAATAAAAAAATATGAATCTTGACTGCAGCCCAATATACATACTTACCCAATATACACTCGAAGAAACAATATGAGTTTACAAAATCTAAGCTATCAAGCTGATAACATAATAAAATATAGACTACGGAAGAACAGATACCTATACAGGGAAAGGCAATCATCCACAATCCATCAGGAGAACATTGCAAAACCAACTCAACTAACCTGGAAGGAAACCAAATCATTAGAAAATGTAGCAAGATACAAACAATATGCTATATAAACTGAAGTATATAAATAAACATGCAAAGGGTTATTCTAACCATCTAAGTGCATAATTTGGAGGACAAATTTTGTACTCATGGTCAAGTGTAGACTGAAATAGAAAATCCACAGAGCTTGAGACTATTGGTGTATATATACTGTCAACCAATCATCTGTAAACTTTCATAACGATCAATGAACATCAAAGAGTATTTGTAAAAATGGGTCATTACTCCCATAGTTCCATCGGACATTATGGTTCATCGATTTGGTTAGCCCATACATCTAGTGTCTGTCCTTTACCTCAAGCTCCAATATTGACCAAGTCATATACACAACATGTCCATCTTGTAACTGCTTAAGGTCAACGTGTGTTTCGACTCCAAGAAGACCATGATGGCAATCTGGATGACGTACATTTTCTAAAAAAAAGTTCTTCCTTTCCTCCCTTATTTTTAGGAGAGAGGTCCCCATTTTTTATTCACCATAACAATTTTGTTTCTTTTCTACAAAAATCATGTGACATCTCCTCTTAATTTTATTGGTTTTATGACTTCTTTGAAGTTTGCAAGTGATACCCTATAAGCACGATATGCCCACCATATATTTGTTTTTATTTATGGGAGAAGATTTTACCTTCTCTAAACTTTATATAATTTTTTATCTCCATTTTTAATGTTGCACCAACTTTCGGGGGGTGGAAGCTCAAGGTCGACGCGTGGTCGGCTCCAGGAATACCATTACGACGATCTGGATGACATACAATTTCCGAAAAGCTTTACCTTTTTCTCGATTTTTTGGTGAAATATTCCATTTTTATTTACCATATAACATCAATTTTTTTTTCTACAGAAAATATGTGACATATCCTCTTAATTTTATTGAATTTATAGCCTTTTCAAGTTTGCAAGGGATACTCTATAAGCATGCTATGCCCACCACATATATTCCGGTCTTAATTCATTTTAAGATGTATAAAATTGTTGTACTAAAGTCTCTGTCTTACAAGTTTTGACTAGCATGATTTTCATATAGATTTGACAAAGCTCATACAATTCGTACATTGAGGATTTTAAGTTGTTTAAATGATGCTCTTCAAAGTTTATTCATCATATTGTAAGTATCTCTTAACGTATGCTTAACTAGTATTATATGCTTAATTAATTTTGTTTGGGACTTCCTGGATCTAAATATGCGAAATCTGGCTTCATTATAGATTTCCTTGGTTATCTTCAATGGGATGCCATCTAACACAATAAAATAATGAACGCAATGCATGTGCCCTGATGCTTGTTTTTTTATAATTTTTTTAAAATAATTTGATGGAAACATATTCATTAGTTTAGAATTTTATTTATTAGTATTTTATAAATTTTGTATTTTGTATTATTTTATAATTTGTAATGTTAGAGACTATATCTACACTAATATATAACATAAATAATATGGGTGTCACTAATTTTTTTTGGTGTAACACTTGTATAAACATATTATTATTTATGACTAAGAAAGTAATTTTCTCACCCAATAAAAACTTCATAACTCTCTATTTCTCTCTCCTCCTCCTCCTCCTTAAAAACTAGAGAGAGAAATTCTTTTCCATAAAGAGAGAAGATTAGGGTTACTTTCAGATTGTGTCATGACCGGAGGAGGTGGGCCCACTGAAACAACACCCGAAGCCTCACCGACGAAGAGAAGGTTGTTATCATCGAGGGAGCCGAGGACAACGACAACAAGATCATCGAATTCACCGAAGAGACAATCCGTAGTTCCCGTAACGCTACCAATGAGGAGGATGTCACTCCTTATATTGTCTGTAGTCCTCGTTCCTTCACCTCCTCCTCCGGACGTCTTTATTTGAGGCCTCCTTCTCCTCTTTGAATTCAAAGACGTCCTCTCCACGATCAAAATGTGTAAAACCCTAATTTTTAGAAATTAAATTAAATGTTATTATTTGTAATTACTGAATTTTAGGGAGATTTTCTGTAAATTTTATCTAATTATAATAAATGTTCGTTCATGGATTTATATTTTTGTGTATAAAATTAATTATTAAAATAGTGCAAAAATTATATTTTTGGGTGTATAATTAGTAAAAGAATATTGTGTAATTTTTTTGAAATTTATTGGGGTCCAAAACTAATTTTAGATGGCCATATATACATTATTTTAAATAAACCAACCCAAACCGAACTAATCCAACCCAAACCAACCCAAACCAACCTAAACCAAACCAATCCGAACCCAACTAAACCTAGACCCGAACCCACTACCCGATAACCCGACCCGGACCGGAAACCCGCTGCTATAGTGCTTCTCCCCAAACCTTTGTAACCGACCGCAACCCCTCTCTTTCGCTCCTTGTAACCGCCCCACCTCCATCCTATATAAACCCATGTCTAGCCAAACCTCACCACCATCATCTCCTCTACCACCCCGACCAACCACAGCCTCCGACGATCGTCGGACCGCCGTCGTACACCGCCGCAAAGTACCCGCCCAAATTTCGAGCAACATCACACAGGAAGGTATGCTACTTCTAGCCCCTATATCTCCCTGTACAATAATCCAAATATCGATCTGTTAAATCCTATGCGAAGACCACATGACCCTCTTGAACCCTGTATAATTAGTTCGACATATCGTGTCCTATGTCGATCGTAATTCGTGACACAAAACAGGAAAAAAAGACCAAATTTATAGTTCAGAAACTGTCCCAATCACCCATGTTAATGTCTGATTTTTTCCAACCTACTTAATATTTTTAAATTTTACTTGAACGGTAATTTAGACAACATAAACAAATTTTTATCTCTTTAATTAGTTTATTTTAATTTGTTGTATGATATGATTTATTCGCTGTTGAATTTGACAAAAAACTTGATTTTCTAAACCCGAATTTCCCCGAAACGGGGTGCGTCCCGCTAAACGAGGCAACTTCGTCGTGTGCTAATTCACTACTTAAAATTGCGGGATTAGAAACGTTTTTAGCGACATCAAATTAAAACGTCGCTAATATTAAAGATTTTAGCGACTCCAAAGGCTAACGTCACTATAAGTCGCTGTTTGACGACATATAGCAACGTTTAGCGACTGTAATTCAGTTTTTTAAAAGAATAGTCGCTATAAGTTTATTTAAGGTCGCTAAACGTAGCTGAGTTTTATGATTTAGCGACGTTTAGCGACGTATTTAGCGACGTTAGTCTTTTAGATATTTGGCGATATTTTTTGCGACGGCTATAACGTCACAAAATATTTTTATTAGTGATGTCTTAAGTTGACATCGCTAAACGTTGCTAAAATTTTAATATAGGTTTTGATTCCCCCCTTTTGTCAAAATTTTCCCCTCAATTTTTCAAAACCCCCCCTCTTCCCCCCTCTCCGGCAAACTGCATACTCCGGCGTCCTCCACAGCGGCCTACTCCGGTGTCCCCCTCCTCCTCCTCCTCCTCCTCCTCCTACTCTAGGTAAATCCTAACTCTCTCTCTCTCTCTCACAGGATACGGCATGATACTGACACAGATACGACACACACACACGTGACACTAACCCAAAATTTTTTTAGTTAGCAGAGTTTCTACATAGAAATTTCATACACACAAAAATATTCTTCAAGGATTCTCCATTTATATTATATAAATATATTTATATACTTGATGTGTGTGTCTTATTTATATGTGTGGTCTGTGTGTGGTTGTAGAAGTGACTGCAATGAGAATTATTGGAGGAGAGATATTATATACAGGTTTTAGTACATGTGTGTGTAGTGTGGCACTAAAGGTGTTTGATAGATTGACTTTGGTATTGTGTGTGTGTGAGATACCTATATTGACGAAGGGAATTTGCTCAATTATACATGTGTATACATAGGTGCATTTGATGTGTGTGTGAATATGGGATGTAGGAGTGCCAGACAAGTGCATGAGCACTGTAGTGAAGTGGTGATTGGACTGTGTTATAAAATTGAGTGTGCTGTATTCTAGTGGTAGTGGTAAGGAGTGTGAACAGATGATGGAGAGTTGGCAGTGCACATGATTTAAGTGGAGTGACAGCAGGCTAGTTTGGAGTGTATAGGGGAAACTAGATAGCAGCAGTAGCTGCAAGGTTGGGGGTGCCTTGTCCTTAGTGGCAGTTGCAACAAATGCAACAACAACAGATGTTTAAGTGCCAGTATGAAATATGTGCACTGATAAGGTTATATATATATATACAGTGATATAAGTAAGTAAGTAGGTGCATATACTTGTGCATCACTGTCATAAGTTAGTGTTGTGTGTTGGCAATTAGCCATGGGCATGTGAGTTCAGTCCATGTGGTGTGTGTGTGTGTGTGCTATGTTAAATTGTTGCAAGAAAGAAAGTATGTGAGCAGCAAGGTGCAAGCGGGAATGTTGGGTTGGATAGCAGTGCACAGTGCACAGTGCACATTGTTGGTTAAGGTAATAGCAGTGGTTGAAGGTGAGAGAGGGGACTCGAGCATGTAAGCAACTACAGTAGCATCAGTATGGAGAACTGGGAGAGTGTCAGTTGTCCAACTGATAGGAAGTTATGTTGTGAGCTAGATGTATCAGTAAAGAACTGATATAGAGTATCAGACTTTGTGGGGGGTCTGTTATGATGAGGAGTGGTATCAGTTGATACACACTCAAGAACAGCAGTACCAGGTGGCAAGTGGCAAGTGAGTGCAGTGCCTATGTTGTGCAGTAGCAACAAGAGTTGCCTGGAAAAACTGATACTCTATATCAGAGACAAGTGTGGGGCAAGAAAACACTTGAGTGTAATCAAGGAGGGAAAGTGTGTTCAGTAGGGAAATACTTTCAGTTGGGAAGTGTGAGGGAGCTCAGGCATTCAAGTGAGGCAGTGCACACAATGGTGCACTACAAGATTGGGTGTAGGTAGGAGATCTGTAACAGCAACACAGTGATAGCAAGGAGTGAGTACCTGTAAGCCAATATTCATGCATTAGGTAGCAGCAGCAGCTGCATATGATCAAGTAGCAGTAAGTGCAGCAAGAGGGAAAAATTAAATCCAGGTAATAGTAAGTCAAGAGTGGCCTTGGTGTGTTAGTCTAGTCATGACTTTTAAGTGTCTCGTTAAGGTAATGTCTAGTCTTGTGTTAGTTAAGGTAGTAATATTAGTTCGATCTCTCTCTCTCTCTCTCTCTCTCTCTCTCTCTCTCTCTCTCTCTCACACACACACACACACACACACACACACACACACACACACACACAGAGATGCACATGACACTGAAATAGATATGACACACACACACTGGCACAGACACGACACAGACTGTCACAAATAATGTAAAATTTGACAACAAAAATAACTTAAGTCTTCGTAGTAATTTGTTTTATAGGACACAGACTGTCACAGAGGGCATTGTGTATCAAGTTAGAGTAGTTCTAACCTTCCTTAGAGAATCATACTATATTTAACGATGAGTATATATGCTAGGACTAGGAGTATCAGTACATGTACCATAATTAACGATGAGTATATACTTAAACGATGTCTATTCATTTTTGCAGAAGTGTCTAGAAATGTATATGAATTACTATCTGCGTTATCGTTCATGAATGTACAACCATCATCCTGATGACATGTGCGGTGTGCAGAATAAATTCATTGAGGGTGTAAATCTCCTCATCCAAAATTAGGCCTACTTGGCTTAGATAGAGAGACTAGGGCTAGTTTGAATCCAATTAGAAATAGAACACAGTATTTTAGATAATTTTACAATATTTATATCACTTAGTGCACCTTACCGTTGCTTCGATAATTGGAGCACCTCATAAACCATTGCCTTCCTATAAATTTTATACCCTTGTCCTAGACGTGCCAGTCATCTATTCTGACATTTGTGTAACTTATAATTATGCTCTCTTGTGCTATATTTTAGTCGCACAATATTCTTTGCAGTCATTTATATTTAATTCTATATAAATTCAACTTTGTATCCTTGTGCGTTCCAATCAAAATTGAAGATACAATCTTGACCCATTTTGTGCAACCCAAATTATGATGATAATATTCTATCCTGAGTCCTCTACATCCATGACACTTGTGTTCCACCTAATTTTAGCCCTATGTTCTCTAATTAATTTTAGAACACCTATTATAATAATTTTAATTAAATTAATCCAATTTTTATCTTTGTATAATTTTCTAATTGTTGGACGTTTTTATGCAAAAGTGCATTAAGGTGTCCACACCATTGGACACAACACATGAAGAAACCCATTTTTGCCTTCATATAATTTTTTCCCATAATTTTTGGAGTGTGTAGCACTCAACATCACTCCCTCATCAATTCCTAGCCATGCATTTCAAACCATGCAATCCTAGCCCGCCAAACATCTTTATGTGAAGCCAAGGCCCCTTTCCAAGGATGTTGACTAAGGCCCAACTACCTAGGTCAACACCCAACCCTATTTCTACATACATATATATAATTTTTCTTTTTGTTTTCATTCAACACATATCCCCAAACCTTGACCTAGCCGAATCCTAACTCCCTTATACTGTACACCTTCTTCCCTCTGCCAGCCGTCGATTGGAGCCGAGCCCGGCCACCTTCCCGTCGGTGCCAGTCTGGACCACCCGTCTCCACACTCGACACCACCACCTCTCAACCATGTTCACTTCCTTCCTCCATCGTTGCCATCTCCTTCGAGAAGTCCCGCCGGAGCCGGGATCTCGACCTCCCTGAGCACGACTCGACCTCCCTCGCCGAGTGCCTCCTCTACCGTGAACAACCCGACCACCACCTTTCTTCTCTCTTCTCCGGCACTCCTCGACTGAGTACAGTCGACTCAACCACCCAAGCCCCGACGAGCCGTCCTCCGCTCGACCCTGAGTCCTTCACTGAGCAGCCCCGCTCATCCCTGACCCGAATGTACAGCCACCTCACCTCCACCATTCTCTTCCCATCTCGACTGAATACCCGAGCACAGACCCGAAGGTGCAGCACAGTCCCCTCCTCGACTGAGCACCGCCATCATCGCCTCCTCTTCCTTCCTCCCTGCACCTCGACCACCACCTGCCCTCATCTCCTCTTCCATATCCTCCTCCTCGACTGACCTCCGACTCCAATCATCCATGTTCTAATCACAATCATCATCGCCTTCATCATCAACATCACCATTACCATTATCATCCTTATCAGCCTCACCAATCATCATCACCATCATCATCACCATCATCATATTCATCGTGGATCTGTCACCCTTGCCGAAGATGACCAGCAGCACTCACCCTCGATCCTCGATCCTCGATCCTCGTGCCCGAGTATGCTAATACCAAGGTTCGAATCTGTCCCTCTTCTCTTATTTTATTTGTGCTTGTGATTAGTATTACTTTATGGTTCAGTTTAGCTGTATGAGTTCAGACCGTGTCGGTTGACCTAAAGACTAGCGTGCGTGTGTGTAGGATAATTCATTGGTACATATACATTGTGTGGTAATTAATGCTAATACTAGGTATGACTGTATTATAGATATTGAGTGACCATAATATAACCTGTATTTACATATGACCGTTATGACCCGTATGCGTACACGTACGCGTATAGCGTATATATATAATATTCAGATTGGTATATATATATGTATTGTATAAGTAATTAAATGATAATGCTAAGAATGACTATATATATATTTATACTATACGACCCTAGGACACTGTGGATTTTCCCGCATAATTGCTTATACCATTGACTCTGAGTATTAGTGATCTGTTTGCCTTGTGTACACTGACATACTGGCTAGACATGTGTTAGTTGACTTTTTGATTTTATACAGCAGTAAGAACATGACACCCGCGTAATTAGACGCACAAGTGACCCTGCTAGATGACCAGTGTCACCCCTAGCGTACCCTCTGATTTCAGTGTAACTATGGTTGTGTATGGGCTAGTGTAATGGCTGATGTTGTATTGTATTATATCATATGTTTATAGGACTATTGGAGTGTTCTGTGGGACTTCAGGAGCAGGTTTTGACACTACGCAGCTTTTCTTGCCAGGCAAGTATACCTTGCCATTGTACTATAATTTATATTCTATATGATGCATACAATTTTTTACTGTCATTTAGTTCATATAATTTAACTGCTATATAAACTGCGCGTCCAAAAAAACTTGGGTGCAACGACGGTGTCGTTGTATTATGTTTTTATTATGTATATGCATGTTGACCTAGTTTATGAGACCACCCCATTATCATGAGGCATTCTTAGGTTTTATTGGTCGTGACACAGCTGTTACACGAGTGTGAGTCTCATGTAGGATACAGACTTGCATGACAGGCCGGCCTCCTGTACGTATAGGACGTACGTTAGGGATAACTACTGTTAGGAATTTGCATGCTAGAAGACTTGGCAGTTATTAGAGGTATTATCGTGTCATGGATATGACATGCTTATAGAATGGGGTGGGAAGAAAAACAAGTAAGGCATTTGGGCTCCTTTGCACTTTCTTTTTTGTAACCCGTACGCTCCGTCGGAGATACGTGGCGGTGATGACCCCTATATATTAATGGCAGCCTCTGATGTTCAAAAGATGACATGCTTTGTAGGTCCCTGATTCTCTGAGAGAATCATGCCAATCCCATTTATGGCCAGATAATCCACTTGGTGGAAAGTTGTTCTCAGCGTGCATTCACATAGATGGTTAGGCGACCCATTGGATGTTTATTTCAGTACTTTATTGGCAGGCTTCTATGTATCTTGTTATGTCCTTCTGAGGACCTGGTCTCTTTCTAGGTGTAGACGATCATGGCTATTAGCAGGAGCGCGGATCCGGACTTGCTACTTATATTTCGAGGAGGTCTTCTCTTTGAGTCTCATTGATTGTTAGTTAATGTACTTATATTATTTTTTTATCTTATATTCTAGTTTGGTAGTTGATTTATTTCCATCCAACTATCATCCTTTGATACTTCATATTGAGATTTAGTTACATAGTTATTGGTTATTTATTCCTTTATGATTTTTGTGGATGAGACTTAGAGTTATGCCCTGTGACTTGTGATAGTTTATACCACTTGTGAATTATTGTTCATAATACAGCGTACGTATTTGTTATGGTTTCAATATATTGGAGTTGCCATAATCATACGGTTGACATACTTACATATTCCTAGTCCCACGTATTTTGGGACTGGGATGTGACATATTTTTAGTTGTGGCCCATGTAGGTCGAGAGTATATTATCTCGGTTACGTTACTGTACTGAGCAAGCCTGCAAATAGGATTAGAGTATAGGATCTTATCCACATTTGACTATGATTCACCTTTCTTTCAATCTGTTCCATTTAAATAATTACATCCTGCTTGATTTATGTACTTCCCTAATAGTTTCTTGAGTATAGCCTTCTGTTAGAATATAGAAATCATTGTTGTTAGGATAATAATTAGGGTAAAATTCCTACTAAGAGGACAACTAGAATATTGACACATCACTAAGTTTAGAATACCTAATGAACCCTAGCATCCCTTACTTGTAGATTGGTTTACCATTATCCCTTGATATGTTTATGAATGATTTGAGAGTAATATAGACACTACTAGGATTAGTTAGAAATTTGACCATATTGTTTGACTATAGCATTAAGGAACCAATAGAAATCAAAGGTTGAATATTAGGACAATCTAACTTTCATAGTAAGATATTATTAGAGAACTACAAATTTAGCTTCTTGTCTGGATATTAGCAGACAGTACCTTAGAAAACCTAGAGGAATGAATATAATATTTTTCTTGATTATACCTCGAAAACAGAGATTAGCATCACACATTCCCTTTAGAAAATCAGGATATTATCAAGAGTCTCCCTATTTTAATTTCATATCTTGTTCCTCTGAAACCTTAACGCTCGCTATTTGTGCGACGACTAATTATGTTTTTCTTTTTTTTATCTTTCAATTCGTGCCACCTGACCCTTCTGATTGTAGGCCAAGTGATATTCTTTTATGTTAAGATATATAGTTTGCTAGGATTGTAGTTGTAATCTTGAAATTTGAAAATATGTGCTTAGTAGAACTTGATAGTTGAGTTATTCTTTTAGATTATGATTGATGATTATTCTTAGTTTTAAATCACGTAATTTATACCCATATCTCCATATAGGTTATACCTTCTTCCATTATAATCTAGCGTATTTATCTTTTCCGTACTACCTTGACTTATGCCGCTATTATAGCCTAGTTTTGCAAGCTTATTCTTTTATCGAGCTTGTTCATGACATTTGTATTATTAGATGCATACACTAATATATTGTTTAATCAGAATCAATGTATTACGGTCTGATCAACCTTAGTGCATTTGGTTCGCTCTTCGCATGACTACTTTACGTGGATTGAGATATATAGTCGACTAGTAGACGGATATACTTGCCCCTAGACGTGTCTGAGCATATCGTATCAGTTACATAACTGTACTGATATGAGCATGTGAATAAAAATCTACCAAAATAAGATTTTAATCCACAACTGCCTTGATAACTCTCTTTTTGAATTCTTTAATCTCTTTGAACCTCGTACTTGTATCCTATCACCTCCTCCTTGAATTCTTTATTATTATTCTCCGTTTTCTCCTATTTCGGAAAGACGAACGCTCATGCTTGGTATAAGTTTGATTCACAGAGAGTACTAGATATACCCCATAGGTAAATCACATTACTTGATGACTATTTTTCGTAATTAAGGGCATATCATATATGATATATTTGGTGTGTTAAAAACTTTTGAGGATTGAATAACACGATTAAATAATTTGAGAAAGTTTTCTTAAATGTATAGCCTTATGCGATAGATGGATAAATTCTAAGTTGGGTAGAAGTTGCATTATTAACTTGAGATAAATTTCTTTTAGATTGTAATCAAATAAGATTAGATAGAGAAAACCATACCTTATTTTAATTTCGAGGACGAAATTATTTTAAATTGGGTAGATTATAAACCCCCTCATCCAAAATTAGGCCTACTTGGCTAAGATAGAGAGACTATGGCTAGTTTGAATCCAATTAGAAATAGAACACGATGTTTTAGATAATTTTACAATATTTATATCACTTAATGCACATTACCGTTGCTTCGATAATTGGAGCACCTCACAAACCATTGCCTTCCTACAAATTTCACACCCTTGTCCTAGACGTGCCAGTCAACTATTCTGACCTTTGTGTAACTTATAATTATGCTCTCTTGTGCTATATTTTAGTCGCACAATATTCGTCGCAGGCGTTTATATTTAATTCTATATAAATTTAACTTTGTATCCTTGTGCTTTCTAATCAAAATTGGAGACACAATCTTGACCCATTTTGTGCAACCCAAATTATGACAATATTCTATCCCGAGTCCTCTACGTCCATGATACTTGTGTTCACCTAATTTTAGCCCCATGTACTTATAATTAATTTTAGAACACCAATTATAATAATTTTAATTAAATTAATCTAATTTTTATGTTTTTGCAATTTTTTAATTGTTGGGCGCTTTTATGCAAAAGTGTATTAAGGTGTCCACACCATTGGACACAACACATGAAGAAACCTATTTTTGCCTTCATGTAAATTTTCTCCATGATTTTTGGAGTGTGTAGCACTCAACATCACCCCCTCATCAATTTCTAGCCATGCATTTCAAACCATGCAATCCTAGCCCTCCAAACATCATCATGTGAAGCCAAGGCCCCTTTTCAAGGATGTTGACCAAGGCCCAACTACCTAGGTCAACACCAAACCCAAATTCTACATACATATATATAATTTTATCTTTGTTTTCATTAAACACACATCCCCAAACCTTGACCTGTAACGACCCGCTCCGCTCAACCCGGAGGGCCGATTCAAACGGCACAAGTGTAGCTATTCAACCCGCCTTGCTCAGCGAGATGGCTCGTTCGATGCAAAGGCTTTCATGCTGGGATCTTCAATGGAGTCAGACTTAGGCTATCAGAGGCGTGTCCGGAGTCTCGCTCGACCGATGCGATACATCGCTAAGGTGGGTGGCCCCGGTGAACCTGTCTCTACTTAGCTGCACACTAAGAAAATGAATGTTACATGCTAGTTTACAGGCGATAACCATTGCATACTAATAAAAGAGATGAACGCACATAGCCAAGGGGATAACCCCGCCTTATCATTGAGTAGAACTTGGAAATCTTACTTGCTATTTGCGTAGTCGGGATTGTTGAGTTGGAATGTAGTAATTTCCTTCATATATGCCATAAAGTAGTGTGAGTTCTTACTGAGGCGTTGCACCGCACGAAACATGACACGGGATGGAGTAAAATCAGGTTGCATGCATAGACGTGGAAGGCTATCAAATAGTCGTTCCAAGTCAGGAGATGGAAGGAAATGAATGTACTCGGGATATGCAGATCGCCGAGGCAGTCTCTAATTAGAGAGCTGCGTAAAGAAGAAAAGATCCGAGTGTAGTCCTCGGCAAGGATTGATCCGAGTGTAGTCCTCGGCAAAGATTGATCCGAGTGTTGTCCTCGGCTAGGATTAGAAGTTGGGGGAGTAGTTGCATGGTCACGGACAACTGGTTGCGCACCAGGTAGAGAGAGTCCTCAACACGATTGCTGAGGCATCCGAATCGTGTCAGCCCGGGAGGACGGAGTGCCAGTGTAGTCCTGGCGATACGCTAGCTGATGACTAGCGGGCGAGAGCGAGGCATCCAGCAAGGCTTGCTACCGACCTGGATGGGCGTCGACTCGTTAGACGGCTAGGAGGCCCAGCAAGGCTAGCAACCGAGCTGGGGAGACAGCCGTCCATCGCAGATATTGTCCAATATGGCTAACAGAGCCAGTGACCTTCATATAGATAAGTCATGTTTGCATAGCGGCTATCCGCACTGAGAAAAGGAGAAACGGGGAGGAGTGTGTTTGCACGACATTATGCATAATTAGAATGGATGCATGGTATCACACATAGTTCTAGTAAAATGGGTCTTATGAGGCAGAGGCACGGCATAACACTTGGGTTTTATAGTTGCTTCTTGTTATTTCGTAAATAATTGTTTATATTGCTGCATATGACAGGGAAGGCCGAATGGTAAGAAATGGTAAGGTGAACTCAATTGTTCATGAATATGACACTCTTGAGCCGACACGGAGATTACTTTCTTTATATTGCCATGTAACTGATCCTAAGGCAAAAGAATAGAAAGACAACGGAACTAGTCGGTGCACATAACTAATGAACGTGCTTGTTTTGTGGCGTGGGCGAGAGGCCTCCCCACCAGTGCATTCAATGTACTGATACCCAACCAGTCTGCATGCAGGGTGCAGGGGGAACTCGTACGGATTCGGAGATCGCTATCGCAATGAGGCGCCGGACCGCACTTGGCGTCTTGGAGCGTGGCGCACGGACCTGGAGCTCGCATATATGAGACATAATGTATGGGAACATCATCATCCAGATCGTTTGTATTGGTTCCAAGCCTAAGGGCATATTTAATGTAAGAGAGAGAGAGAGAGAGCATGAGCGATTTGTAATCTCGGCTTAGCGCTGCTTGTAATCTTTACTTCATATCAATAAAGAGCTTAATTTGGATTCAATACTTGTGTTCATTTTATGTTTCCGCTATGACGACTCTGTGAACTAGTTATCAATGGCCGTTTCGGTATTTGCCTTGCGCGGGCGCAACCCTAGGCTCGCGCGGCATCGCGTCCCGATGGAAACGTACGTCCCGCGGGAGCGCTGGCGCGGTGATTCGTGCCTAGCGGGGACGGCCGATTCCGGCGGGAGATCGGGGCGTGACATATTGGTATCAGAGCACGGCTTTACGTCCTTGGAATTTATTTCGATTCTTTCAGTTTTGAACTTGTGTATTGAAGAAGTGGTAGATGCTCTCTCTCGATGCTTCAATGGATGTTCCATACAATAAGTCTAAATATTTTCGAAAAGCGTGTGTAAATTATACGGTTGCTTGAACGGGATTATGATGCGAGGGCTTTTGTCCCAACCTGTGAAAGACGTTGTGAGAGTAGGCTCGTGTTAATCGGCAAGTTATATGTCGATATGAAAACACCAAGCGAGTAGAGTGCGAGACGGTATATCGTTCAGACAGTGGTCTTTGCACATGGCCTTTTGGCCAAGCTGTGTTGAGTATCGTGCACCAAGACCCTTGGTGCTAGTGAGTTGCAGCAAGATTGGGTATTGTTGGGATGGGAATAAAGTTGACTTAGAGGGAAATCGATAGAGACGTTATCGGATTGCCGCTAAGGCGAGTAATGGGAATCGTGTAGGGAATTTTCAGAAATAGTTTGGACGGTTATTCATAGCGATAAGTTATGATTTGAAGCATAGTCTGTATAGAGGACTATGAATAGAGGTGTGTACGAGTCTAAGATCGCTAAGGCGATAAATAGGGACTGTGTTGGAGTTCTAAGGAACGAATTAGGAATACGAGTGAAGGATGCGAACGCGAATCAGGAGTTATTAGGATAACTCGATTCCTGAGTGGTGTATACGATAGTCCCCTGTTCGATTATGCGAATTATGGATATAATGAGTTGTAAAGATTCAGGGAGTATAACTCGAACCCTGAGTGGTGTATTGGTCGGCTTAGAAATGCTCGAACGAAGTCGTGGATTCGGAGAGTTAAGCGAGTCTAGCGACAAGCGACGAGATTGGGTAAAGCCTTAGTATAAATAAACAGTGCCTAGCAAGTAAACGAACTCGGAGAAAGCATGCAATGTTTGGTTCGAACGAGTTACAATGAGTTGAATAAGGGATAAGGCTTACAACGAATAGAAATTCAGGGCAATTGGAAATCGATATCATGGTCGGAAAAGACTTAGAGGATTGTACGAGCGAGTTTGAGTTGAAACAAGTGAATTAGAAACTTGAGTTGAGATTGAATAATTTGAGATGCGGTTGGAGTAAGTACAATTGGAAATAATGGAATAAACGAATGAAAGCGTGCATGGAAAATTTGGATTTGAGTAGAATATCGGTCGATAGACTTCGGTTTGAGTACGAGTGCCATGATTTCAAATTTTGGGATTTTTAGACCATAACAATGGTTGGAAGATAGTGTGGATTGATGCAGGTTAGTAAAATTATAATTTTGGTGGATCGAGTTAAGCGGTAACAGATTTGGCTTGGAGTTTGGAAGAACGATCTTGAAATCAAGTTCGGAGAGATAACATCCGAAATCTGTCCCAGTGAGAACGATTATTCTGCGGGAGCGCCGACGTGGTGATTTCACGTTCGGCAGGGATAATCGAACTCAAGGGAACATGTTCGGTGATTATTCCAAACGAACACGATGAATGGATACGTGTCAAATGGGATAGACTTTGAGTTTGGGATTTGAACTTAGTTATTTGAGGAATGCTAAGACTAGACAAAGAAATGTTCAAAATGGTAATATTGAAGTTGGATATTTTGGCTTAGCGAATTTTGATTGCAGTAAGAACGGTAGTTGGAAGAACATGACTTGAGGGATCAATATACAACTTGGGATAAAACGAAAATTGATGATGAAGTGTCTGTTCGTTCGAGGATAACCATAACGATTGACCTTCTTGTCTTGTGCGGGTATAACTTCTTATTCGCACATGCGTCACGTCCGGATAGGACGATCATTCCGCGAGAGCGTTGGCGTGGTGATATCACGTCCGACGAGGATGATTGAACTAGCGGGAGACCGGAATGTGACAATTGAGGGATCATTCTGACTTATGGTTTAATACGATAAGACAAGTTTCAGGATAAAATGAGTCTAAGGATTTTCTTGAGGAATTAGTCTAGAAACGTGAAGTAAGAGATGTTGGATGTTTTTATGAACAGATACGTAGATTGTGCTGGACGACTTAGAGTTCATGATATACATCGATGATTTATAATGGAATTGTGGCTTAGTGATACAGGTGTAGAAAAGGATGGATTGGTGAATTCTATCAACGTGATGGAAGAGATAGTGTGTGCGAATCGATGGGTTAGCCCTGAAACATGGGCGTATCATGGGTTCGGTTGGACGAGCGTGTTGGTGTGATAGGATGAACTGTGCTCGATGTTTAGAAATCTGAGTGAAACGAGCTTGGGTAGAATACCCGTGTAAAGGAACAATGGTTTGACCTTAGGGTGTTTGGGGCGAACGTTGTGCAACGCGGTTGCGCGATGAGTCGCAAACTTGAGTTGTACCTATGACTGTGTGAGCTAACCTAGTGGCTAGGCAGACGACCTTGTGCCTTGAGTTAAACTGGAGTGGCTGACTTCAGGGTATCGTTCGGGAAGAACGATAGAACTGGGGCAACAAGACTTAGAGTTAGAATTTGGAATTGGGAATATACACTAGCAACATTCGTGTTGAAACAAACGTAATGCAAGATAGGACTCGGGTGATAATTGGTTTGGTTGGATAGGTTACGCGACGGTAAAGGATAAGACGATAGCTGGATCGAACAAGAGTTCGGTCATACATATAGCAGGACGATCCGCGTTTCAAAAGATTTTTACGAGTAGCTTGTCAGACTTAGCTGTCACTGAGCTTGGTTGAAATACACATATTTGGGGGACGCCTTGAATATGGGTACGATCCAGACTTAGCGATATGCATAACTCGGATGCAGCTGCAAAGGAAAATGTTCGGATTCGCATGGATGAGTGTGGAAACTGAAATAATTTAGCCTCAACCTAAATTTCCATAGAGGAAAGATTGTATCGCTCCTCGTGCTACCGGGATAGTTCTGCGCTAAGGCGCAGTACGAGACTGAGTTTGGGGATGCAATAGTTGAACGAATAGATTATTCGGATAAAATGATTTAGCACTCGGGCGAACAGAACGAGTAAAATGAATAGGAAGTTAAGTTCGATTGAACCAAAAGACGTGAAGAATTAGAGCGTACCCCAAGAGGGCAATTTAGCTCTGCGCTAAGGTGCAATATAGACTGAGTCAGAAAACATAGGTGATTGGGTACGATTTACTTAGCGAGATTGGACGGTGACTCAAAGAGAGTGATGCAAACGAGATTGGAAAATTAGCCCAAATTCAAACCTTTGGTTTAGGCGTAACGATGGGTTTCGATAGGCGACGTCAAGTAAACTGTCGAATGTGTTCGGATGCATTTGGTTCCTATGAGAGGTAATATAACAAGTTGGACAAGTCCACCCAATTGTGAGTTGTAAGTGCCCATTAAGTTATAGAATACCATGTGCTTGGGTATTATAGCCCTACGCGTGCACGGCATTACGCCCCTGGGACGATTATCGATTAGCCGAAATCGGGGCGTGACATATTGGTAGGTGCAGTAGATTTGAGTCGGGAGTGCAACGAGTGAGTTGAGTATAACTCGATAGCATTGAACGAAGAGTCATTCGATGAGAATTGGCTAACGTTGGCGTAACACATGGTGAGAAAGTAAATGATTGTGGTATTAAGACAGTCCTTGGAAGTTAGGCAAGGTGTATAGAGTTGGGTTTAGAAGATGTGCGATAGTACGAGTTGCGCTCAGGAAGTCTCGAGGACGAGACTTGTTCTGAGTGGTGTATGATGTAACGACCCGCTCCGCTCAACCCGGAGGGCTGATTCAAACGGCACAAGTGTAGCTATTCAACCCGCCTTGCTCAGCGAGATGGCTCGTTCGATGCAAAGGCTTTCATGCTGGGATCTTCAATGGAGTCAGACTTAGGCTATCAGAGGCGTGTCCGGAGTCTCGCTCGACCGATGCGATACATCGCTAAGGTGGGTGGCCCCGGTGAACCTGTCTCTACTTAGCTGCACACTAAGAAAATGAATGTTACATGCTAGTTTACCGGCGATAACCTTTGCATACTAATAAAAGAGATGAACGCACATAGCCAAGGGGATAACCCCGCCTTATCATTGAGTAGAACTTAGAAATCTTACTTGCTATTTGCGTAGTCGGGATTGTTGAGTTGGAATGTAGTAATTTCCTTCATATATACCATAAAGTAGTGTGAGTTCTTACTGAGGCGTTGCACCGCACGGAACATGACACAGGATGGAGTAAAATCAGGTTGCATGCATAGACGTGGAAGGCTATCAAATAGTCGTTCCAAGTCAGGAGATGGAAGGAAATGAATGTACTCGGGATATGCAGATCGCCGAGGCAGTCTCTAATCAGAGAGCTGCGTAAAGAAGAAAAGATCCGAGTGTAGTCCTCGGCAAGGATTGATCCGAGTGTAGTCCTCGGCAAAGATTGATCCGAGTGTTGTCCTCGGCTAGGATTGGAAGTTGGGGGAGTAGTTGCATGGTCACGGACAACTGGTTGCGCACCAGGTAGAGAGAGTCCTCGACACGATTGCTGAGGCATCCGAATCGTGTTGGCCCGGGAGGACGGAGTGCCAGTGTAGTCCTGGCGATACGCTAGCTGATGACTAGCGGGCGAGAGCGAGGCATCCAGCAAGGCTTGCTACCGACCTGGATGGGCGTCGACTCGTTAGACGGCTAGGAGGCCCAGCAAGGCTAGCAACCGAGCTGGGGAGACAGCCGTCCATCGCAGATATTGTCCAATATGGCTAACAGAGCCAGTGACCTTCATATAGATAAGTCATGTTTGCATAGCGGCTATCCGCACTGAGAAAAGGAGAAACGGGGAGGAGTGTGTTTGCACGACATTATGCATAATTAGAATGGATGCATGGTATCACACATAGTTCTAGTAAAATGGGTCTTATGAGGCAGAGGCACGGCATAACACTTGGGTTTTATAGTTGCTTCTTGTTATTTCGTAAATAATTGTTTATATTGCTGCATATGACAGGGAAGGCCGAATGGTAAGAAATGGTAAGGTGAACTCAATTGTTCATGAATATGACACTCTTGAGCCGACACGGAGATTACTTTCTTTATATTGCCATGTAACTGATCCTAAGACAAAAGAATAGAAAGACAACGGAACTAGTCGGTGCACATAACTAATGAACGTGCTTGTTTTGTGGCGTGGGCGAGAGGCCTCCCCACCAGTGCATTCAATGTACTGATACCCAACCAGTCTGCATGCAGGGTGCAGGGGGAACTCGTACGGATTCGGAGATCGCTATCGCAATGAGGCGCCGGACCGCACTTGGCGTCTTGGAGCGTGGCGCACGGACCTGAAGCTCGCATATATGAGACATAATGTATGGGAACATTATCATCCAGATCGTTTGTATTGGTTCCAAGCCTAAGGGCATATTCAATGTAAGAGAGAGAGAGAGAGAGAGCATGAGCGATTTATAATCTCGGCTTAGCGCCGCTTGTAATCTTTACTTCATATCAATAAAGAGCTTAATTTGGATTCAATACTTGTGTTCATTTTATGTTTCCGCTATGACGACTCTGTGAACTAGTTATCAACGGCCGTTTCGGTATTTGCCTTGCGCGGGCGCAACCCTAAGCTCGTGCGGCATCGTGTCCCGATGGAAACGTACGTCCCGCGGGAGCGCTGGCGCGGTGATTCGTGCCTAACGGGGACGGTCGATTCCGGCGGGAGATCGGGGCGTGACATGACCTAGCCGAATCCCAACTCCCATCTACTGTACACCTTCTTCCCTCTGCCAGCCGTCGACTGGAGCCGAGTCCGGCCACCTTCCCGTCGGAGCCAGTCTGGACCACCCGCCTCCGCATTCGACAACACCACCTCGCATCCCTGTTCACTTCCTTCCTCCATCGTCGCCATCTCCTTCGAGCAGTCCCACTGGAGCCGGGATCTCGACCTCCCTGAGCACGACTCAACCTCCCTCGCCGAGTGCCTCCTCCACCGCGGATAACCCGACTGCCACCGTTCTCCTCTCTTCTTCGGCACTCCTCGACTGAGTACAGTTGACTCGACCATCCGAGCCCCGATGAGCCATCCTCCGCTCGACCCCGAGTCCTCCACCGAGCAGCCCCGCTCGTCCCTGACCCGACTGCACAGCCACCTCACCTCTACCGTTCTCCTCCCATCTCGACTGAACACCCGAGTACAGACCCGACGGTGCAACACAGTCCCCTCCTCGACCATTCACATAGATGGTTAGGCGACCCATTGGATGTTTATTTTAGTACTTTATTGGCATGCTTCTATGTATCTTGTTATGTCCCTCTGAGGACCTGGTCCATTTCCAGGTGTAGACGATCATGACTATTATCAGGAGCGGGGATCCGGACTTGCTACTTATATTTCGAGGAGGTCTTCTCTTCGAGTCTCATTGATTGTTAGTTGATGTACTTATATTATTTTGTTTATCTTATATTCTAGTTTGGTAGTGGATTTATTTCCACCCAACTATCATCCTTTGATACTTCATATTGAGATTTAGTTACATAGTTATTGGTTATTTATTTCTTTATGATTTCTGTGGATGAGATTTAGAGTTATGTCCTGTGACTTGTGATAGTTTATACCACTTGTGAATTATTGTTCATAATACAGCGTACGCATGTGTTATGGTTTTCATATATTAGAGTTACCATAATCATACGGTTGGCATGCTTACGTGTTCCTTGTCCCACGTATTATGGGACTGGGGCATGATAGAGGGTGTACAACAGTTCTTGCAGTTCGCCAAGGCATTCTCTTAGTACATGGACGATACCAAAATTAAGTGTCCGTGTATGAGATATCGCAACTTGAAATATCATCCAGAAGTGGTAGTCACATATCATTTATACTCGAAGAGTTTTATGCCGAATTACTATCAATGGACCGCGCACAGAGAACTTTTTGTCTTTAGCATCGGAGTTTGAGCCTTATGTGGAGCCGTATATGGATGTCCATGACCACGCTGCTTACGACGACGTATGGGTGAACATGGTTTTTGATTCGGCGGGGCCTAGTTTTGATCCGGACAATCATGATACAGCCGAGGAGGCACCGAATACCGATGCTACGAAGTTCATAGAATCGCTGGAGATTGCAAGGACTCTATTATATCCTGGTTGTGAAGATCATTAGCCGTTGGAGGTGGTTACAAGATTGTTGAGCATCAAGTCTAATTTTAACATATCGCAAGGATGCTATAACTGAATGATGGATTTGATTATAGAGATCTTACCAGAGGATGCAAAGTTGCCTAAAGACTTCTACCGATCTAAGAGGAGGGTGAGATCGCTCTGGATGGGATACCAGAAAATTAATACATGTCACAATGGGTGCATGTTGTACTACAAAGATGACAAGGATGAAGATACGTGCAGATTCTATGGTGTTGATCAGCTGGAAGAGAAAAGTCTGTCGGTGCAAAGAAGCCTACCGATTTGATGCACTACTTGCCTTCGACGCCGCGGTTGTAGAGGTTGTTTATGGTGAAGTAGACTGCAGAAAATATGAGTTGGCACAGGTGAAAACAGATCGAAGGAATATTGGATCATCCATCTGATGGAGAAGCATGGAAGCACTTTGATCGAGAGTATCCATATTTTGCTTCAGATCCGCATAATGTCAGATTGGGGCTCTCCTCCGACGGTTTTACTCCATTCAGACTTTCAGGCTCCCAGTATTCGTGTTGGCCTGTGACGAATCTACCGCCTTGGATGTGCATGAAGACTCCTTATATGTTCCTAACCGTTATTATCCCGGGTCCGAATAATCCGAAGAGGAACATTGATGTATATTTACAGCCTTTGATAAATGAGTTGAATCTGCTGTGGGAAGTAGGTACCAACACGTACGATATTTCCAGAAAGCAGAATTTTTAGATGAGGGCAGCACTTATGTGGACCATCAATGACTTTTTGGCCTATGGAATATTATCGGGATAGAGCACTCATGGTCATCTCTTATGTCCGTATTGCATGGACCGTACTAAGGCTTTTCGTTTGAAACACGAAGGCAAACCGTGCTTCTTCGATTGTCATCGATAATTTTTGTCGAAGGATCATCCATACCGGAGGAACAAGAATGCTTTTCGTGCGGGCATTATGGAGAAGGCCAATCCACCGCCAAGGTGGCCCGGATACACGATATAGAAAGAGGTGAAAGATTTTCCAAGTGCTATCGAAGAGCCTGCTAAGGGGTACAAGTGTGACGGATTTGGTCGCACCCATAACTGAACGAAGATGAGTATATTCTGGGATCTGTCATATTGGAGCACCAATCTGATCAGACATAACCTTGATGTCATGCATATCGAGAAGAATGTGTTTGATAACATAATTAATACTGTAATGGAGGTATAGGAAAAGATGAAAGACAATCCGAAGGCAAGGTTGGACTTAGAAGAAATATGTAGACGTGCTACGTTTAATTTGATAGAGGAGGGGAATGGAAAGTTAAAGTAGCCTAAGTCAGTTTTCTCACTGGAGAAGGAGGATAAAGGAAGACTTTGTAGGTGGATTCAGGGTCTAAAATTTCCAGATGGGTACGTGTCGAACTTGAGAAGATGCGTCGACCTCAAGGAGAACAAACTAGCGGGTATGAAGAGCCACGATTGTCACGTATTCATGGAGAGGTTAATTCTGATTGTATTTCGAGAATTCTTACCTCAAGTCATTTGGGATCCATTGATAGAGCTCAATATATTCTTCAGAGATCTTTGTTCTACTAAGTTGCTCGTCGATCGTCTAGAAAAGCAAGAGAAGGACATTGCGGTAATACTATGCAAGCTCGAGAAGGTGTTTTCTCCTGGATTCTTTAACTCCATAGAGCATTTTCCAATTCATCTTTTCTATGAGGCACGTGTTGGTGGTCCTATCGGTTATCGGTGGATGTACCCCTTCGAGCGACATCTAAATCACCTAAAGAGAAAGGTAAAAAATAAGGCACGGGTTGAGGGCTCTATTTGTGAAGCTTATGTTCTCGAGTAGATTATAAACTTTTGCTCGACGTATTTTAAACCTTATATTGCTACTAATAGAATGAGAGCTCCGAGAAACGACGACGAATATCAGGAATCTAATGATGCAATACTCAAAGTATTCAATGCGTCCGAAAAGCCTTCGAGAAAAATGAAGAAGAGATATTTGAATGACGACGAGCTAAAGGCTGCTCAGTTGTATATATTACTCAATTGCGACAAGGATAAAGTGGAGAAGCTAGAGTGGTAAGTAATTAATACGTCCACGTTTACGTCATCTCAATGTAATAGTATAAGCTACTATTATGCTACTAATCAGCGGTTGCTTCGTTATTTTTTATCACATATAATGATAAGCTGAGGTGGGTCAGACCCTACATAACAGACGAACAAGTAGAACAAGAAATGAGACACCATTTTTCTTCTTAGTTGAGCGCATATGTAAGGAGCTTGGTAATTACTTTTTCTGTATGCACTTGCACAATAAATAACTTACTGTCACTACTTTGGTATTTAGGTTGATCGTCTAATAACACCAGAGATTGAATCGATTAGAACTCTAGCCAAGTGACCAATTACTGCCGTCAAAATATGGCCAAGTTTCTGTGTGAATGGATTTATATTTAAGTCAACAAATGCTCCAATCAGAGACAGCTTTCTGGATCTTGATTCTACAAAAAATAGTTATTTGTGTATCAAATCTTCGAACTACAAAGACGTCAATCCAGGCAATAATTTTTTTTGCATTTTACGAGAGATTGTGGACTTGACATATAATTATGGGCACAGAACCTGCTAAGCTATTCAAGTATGAATTGTTCGATCCGATTTAAGATCAAGGTTGGAAAATTGACATGCATGGCCTTATGGATATAAACTACAAGCGTAGATATCAAGGCTACGAACCATTTGTCCTATCAAGTCAGGCTCAGCTCATGTACTTCATAACTTATCCTAGACGGGGGACAACGAGGTCATATTGGTGGGCAGTATGCAAGACTAAAGCTTGATATACCTTTGACGTTGACAAAATAGCTTATCAGGAGGACGAGTTACCTCTTGTAACAAATATTATAGATGTGCACTCAACGGAAGTTACTTATTACACGACTAATAATGTAGAAGATGTAGAATTATCCGAACAGGAAGACAAAGACGAAGTAGACGAAAGTGAAGATGAGGAGAAAGAGGAAGCGGAGGACGTGAAAGGCAAACAAGATGAATTTTTTGAAGATGATTGAAAATAAAATATTTTGCCTGTAGAATGTACTATATTTTGATTGTAGAATATACTATTTTGACAAAGATATATATTATATTTTGACTGTAGAATGTACTATCTATTTAGACTTGTGACAAAACTAGTTATTTACTGTGCAATTCTATGAATGCTGTGAGATATGCATAATATTTTGACTGTAGAATGTACTATATATTTGTGCATTTCTTTATTCATCATCATATGTTGTTATCAGGTATGACAAGACGACACAGATGGTTCGGTATGTCCTGAGGTAGACGGAGTGCTCCTTCGGTACTGCCTACTGTTGGTTCTGGATCCTCATCACCTAGTACTCCAGTATATCGACCAATCAAATCTTCGACTGCGAAGACGTTACGTGGCATCACTCCTGGGACGAGTAGTTCCAGGCCTGATAGTACTCCCTCGTCCAGCGTTCCTCCTGCTGACGGGACCATGGAGACAGATGGGCATATGGAGGAGGTCGAACCGACGTCGTCCCAACATCAGCTAGATCCTCCATGCGCACCTCCGGAGGAGACGAGGACAGAGATTTGGGCCGACGGTACAAATTAAGTCAATTTGATGGTTTAGCATCATATATATCGTGTATTTCTTTATTCATCATATATTAACTTTTTCGATAAAAATAATTATCTCCGTATAGATATCGTCCCTCGTCGGTACAAAAACGCCTGGGCCTCTTTCTGAGGAACAACTATGGTGACCCTTGGATCAACTACTCTGAAGCTCCGGAGGAGAGAAAGACGTTCTGGTTTGCGTACTTCAAGGTAAAAGTATATTATATCAATCATCTAATTTATGCATATTATATAACATACTAAATTACTTATTGTAGCAAACGTATTTCTATCCTCTATACCGGACCGAGTTGATCGAGCAGATATTTTCTGCCGTTGCCGCCAAGCTGATCCGTGATGCTCTGGATGACCAGAAGGCTCGTGATCACGTTAGAAAACTGATTCAAGGTTGGATCACGCCTGAGTAGTGGACTGCGATGAGGGCTAGATTCGACGATCCGAGGTACAAGGAAAGCTCTGAGAAGGCCAAGGCGGATCGGTGGAAGGCAGCAAAGTAGTGTGGTGGCTCGATTCCGATGACAGAATATTTTAGTCGTTTGGTATATTTTTTATTTCATATATATTATTTTAATGCAAGTACGATAAAATGGTAGTAGGATAAAATATTTAATTTTAGTACTAAATAATATATTTTTAACAGGTACAGAGGGGTGAGGATGCAAACATGGTGACCATCTTCCTGGCCACCCATCGAAAGGGCAGGAATCTCATTGATGAGAGAGCCTCGCAGACCTATGCAAGTATTACTTTACTTTGTGTTAATTTTAATATAACTTAGGCAATTATCGAGTATCCAAACTTTTTTAGGCCGAGTATCTTAGGCTGCGTGAGCTGGCGACTGCTAGTGCACCTACAGTAGGAGAGGCTGGTACTTTCTCGCATCTCTCTCCAGTACCGTCAGCGGACGAGCAGTGGGTAACTGCCGCTGGTGGTCTCTAGAGGGGTACGTACTACGGTATGGGATCCTATAGCGCCCTGGTTGCGACGCAGTCGTCTAGGACCTTCCCGACAAGTGCGCATTCCCCACAGCCCTTGCAGTCGTCAACTCGAGTCTAGGAGACCGTTGAATATCATATTGCGTCTCTCTGTGATGAGTTGCTACGAAGGATGGAGGAGCAGTCCCTGTCCCAGCTGCAGGCGGACGATGCGATGCTCATCGCACGATTTGATATGCTTGAGCACATCATCATGGAGATCTGGGATATGACAGCTGATCTTAGAGCATCGACAGAGCACAGCATGACGGAGCTGCAAGCATCACAGCTATCCATGGGCAAGAGATTGACGATGATGCATGATTTAATGGTTCATAGTAGTACGAGGTTGTTATATACCATGGATTCAGACAACCATCGATTAGTATAGTTGGAACAGATACGTCATCCTAGTGCACCTTCATCGACACAGACTCCACCGACGTTACTGCCTTCTCCATCGACATCGGTATCAATTTCACGGGAACTGTATGATCTGTTCTTATCCATGATGCGCGCCGGTGGTCATCCTCCTGCAAATCCACAGTAGTCCTAGTTAGGACCGTTTATTTAATATTTGTGTTTCAGACCTATGATATTTGGTCATTTATGAATATTCTTTATTTTTGAGGCATTCAGACATTATTTCTTGTATTATTTAGGATGAGGCTTTCAGACTGAGTTGTGTGGATATTTGTTGCATTTTTTGCGACAAGATTTTGTCCTTACTCGGTTTGCAATCTCAATATTTCATTTTCTTTAAAATTTACTATATTATTCATATTAAATGTATGTTAATTTACTGGTGTTGAGTGTTCAACCGAAGGGGGTCGGCGAACCCAGCCAATTCAACGGAGGGTTGTTCCGGGTATATTTATACAAATTGTGAATTCATAAACTGCAGGAAGAATGGTTTGGAAATAATTCAATATTTTTTTCACTGTATCTTTAGTGACGTTTACTCACGTCGCTAATTACGTCGCTAAATATGTCGCTATATATGTCGCTATATATGTCGCTATACACATCCCTAAATACGTCGCTGTTCGTCGTAAATTGCTGACATGGCAGTATTTCCAGGTCAATATAACGTCACTAAATAAGTCGCACAACGTCGCTATAAAAATAGTGACATATAGCGACAAACTCAGCGTCGCTAATTTAACAACGTTGCGTCGCTACACGTCGCTAATATATCAACGCATTTACGTCACTGGAAAACGTCAAAATAGCGATGTTTTGTGACATTTTTCCGGTCAGCGACTAGCTTAAAGGCGACTTCAACGTAACGTCGCTAAAATTATTTAGCAACATTTTTTGGCCATTTACCGACGTTTTGATACATCGCTAATTTGACTTATTCTAGTAGTGATTGCACCGAAAGGCACGTATTATCAATGCGGACATGTAAAAATTTATAAAAGGTGATTTGGATGTGCGTGCACACCGGAATCATTGCGTATCCGTAAAAAAACTCCGTATCGGCTTATTCTGACACTCATCATAATTTTGTGTGTGCTTGTCATTTTGCAATAAAACTTGCGCCATCGGATTCGTAGCATTATGCTGGTCCTGTGAACCAAGTTTGGTTTGATTCTGAGAACAGTGATGAAACACCGTTTCATGGGCCCGACGGTTCCACTTGACGGGCAATTTTGTGACCGTATCATCAAAATCCAATTCTGAATATTATATTGGATTCATATCATCATTCTGGACTCGTAGACACTAATTTTGACGAATTCGGAGAACTTTATCTCTGGCACATTTTTCGGTGTGAAGTGGGCCACTTGTGGACCCCGCTTTAACCAGAAACTGTCAATTCTGTCCCTGTGTCCAAATTAGACTTATGGGTAGTCAATCCTAGCTATTTTATATATTCTGGGAGCAATGGTGATATTTTTTTTAGTATCCGGAGGTGTACATGAAGATTCTACTTATATCGGGGCAACTGTCGGAGCTCAAAATCCAAGCAAGTGTACCTTGCAACTTATAGTAGATCTTGAGATATTATTTGCTTGAGTTATTTCTATATACTTCTGTGTTATACCTGTTTAACCTAGGACCATGAGACGTTGCTTAGCGTCCGAACAAGATTCGGGTGTCGAGGCCGTACACGGACTCGTGTAACGTCACTTGGAGAGTTGAATCCACGATCCTATATATTTTCGTGCTTGCTTTACTAAGTACTTCATACCATAGGACACTTGATACTATTCATGAGACAGAATCTTTCCTGAGTTATTATTATTAATGATGATTCTGTATAGGCTTACATGATTCGTGACATAAGACTTGTATATACATAGATATTATTATGACTCGTTGTACTAGTTAGAGGTTATGATCTTGCATGTTATGGACATGAGACATCGTGGATATAAGACGTGTGATTACATTGGTTTGGGAGAGATACACAGTCTACATGCTGATTACATACATATATATTTTATTATTGCGGTGCTTAGTTTTTGTTCTAGAGCTTGGCCCATTACGTGATATTACTGTAACCGGCTCCCCGACACAGAGCTTATAGTGGTCTCAGCCTGAGTACTAGTGATGCTATCATTTGTATTTCACAAAGCTGGTTACATAGCTTGCCCTAAGGATCTATTTTTATTTATTACATTTTATTTGGCTTGAGTTATTCTTGTACCTTGCCATGTCCCTGTGTTTGATAATAAATGAAAGAAATGAAACAAGATTTATACGAAACCCTCTCTTTGGTTTACAAACAAGAAGTACAATTAATTCTATACGAGGATGTCAAGTACAAAAAATTTAATCTGGGTAAATATTGCTATAGGAGTCTGATCTGCGGTCAATCACTTTGTCCCTTGGACCACACGATGATGAAGAAGTGCTGTAGAAGAAGGAGAAGCTTCAAGGATTGCAAGAGGGAGTGGATGCTCGATGCCAACATCGTCGATCACTGTTCTCTGTCTGTACTCTGGATTCTTCTCTCTTTCAAAAATCAATTTCCGACCCTTGATCTCAGAGTTTTTCCGCCCTTAGAGTTTTCGACCTTGGAATTTTCGACCTCTGTCAATAGTGGTCTCTATTTATATGGTTTTAGTGACACTAACCGTCCAGTCGGCGTAGAAGCCGGACAGTGGAGAGTATGGCACTTTTTACGCGACGGTTATAATAACTGCCACCCACGTATAGATGATCTTCTGAATCTGCGTGTGATGCGTGTCCCATGATGAGGTAACGCGTATAATCGCTACGAGGATCACAGCATGCAAGCCACGTAGGTAACTGCCCCTTGCGTAGAAAAGGTTGGCATAGAAGCCAATAACTGTCACCATGGCGTAAAAGCCAAATAGTAAGTTGGCGTAAAATACAAGTAAGCATAGAAGCCTTGTAGGCGTAGAAGCCTGATGCTGCATGGATAGGTAGCTAGCGTAAAAGATAGCCGATCTTCCTTCCTTGAATGAGGTCTTGAGCGTATTCTGGACCAAATAGCCTGAGTTGGTGTATTCCGAGGAGATAGCAACGACGTACTCCTTATAGCTGAAAAATAGCCAGTGGCATATTTCAAGGAGATAGCGTACAACGTGCTCCTATAGCTGGAAATAACCTGATGGCGTAATATGCAAAGGTGATGATGTAGACGTATTAGCCGTAATCATGACTCACCCAGTCTTTAGAAGTAGAACCAAATCTCGTGCATTAAATGCAGAGATCTGCCCCCATTCTGCGCATTAAATGCAGAGACGTGCCTCGAACTCTGTACGAAGAGCAGCTTTTGACGTGGCAGTTTGTTTTGTCATCTGCTGATCGTAAAAGCTCACATCTGCCTGTATAAAACTAGGCAGCGTATTTCCTTGAATGCGAAAAAGCAATTTAATCAAGGAAATGTCACTAAACGACGGTTTGGGTCTCTGTGCCGAATCATCATTACAGCCGTCGTCGGGATAGTTGTGTAGTACTCTTTGTTAGGAGTCAGGTTTACTGCATGATTTGACAGGTTCATTCGAGGAATACGAAGAGTTCCCCGTACGACTTCCCACTGTATTAAAAGCGAGTAGGTTTTACACCAAAGTGACGATGTAACAACCTTTTTACGCTGAAGCAGCCTGGAAATACTGCATTACGCGGATTATCCTAGAGCTTATATTTTACGCTGTACTAGCGATGAAGCCCTGTTGTACGCCGATAACTCTGAAGTCATGTTTTACGCCGCTCAGCTGTAAACCCCCAGATTTTGCAAGAATTAGTAAAATCGGGATTTTTCACAATTTTTTGGAATTTTCTGGGAATTTTCTGTAATTAAAATCAGAGTTTTAAATTATTACATGATTTTTAATTGATAATAAAAAAACATTAAAATATTATGAAAATAATATTTTTGGGTGTAAAATGGAAAACTGGACTTAGGGTAATTTTTCTAGAATTTATTGGACCTCAGACCTATTTTTAAATGCCTAAAAACTATTTATTTATTTATTTAATTAATTATTTATTATTAATTATTATTATTATTATTATTATTATTATTATTATTATTATTATCCTAATAATAAATCCGGCCCGGCCCAGCCCATTGGGCCGAGCCCAGCCCGCTAATGCTAGCGGGTCGGGTCGGATCCACCCGCCGCCCGACCCGACCCGAACCCGCCTGAACCACTCGTCCCCGACCCCGAGTCTCCCGCCACCTCCGTCGCGCCGTTGCCGCTCCGCCCGGCGCGCCCCCGTCCCGCGCTGACCGCCGCCTCCCTCGGCCCCACGTTTCCCCCTCTCTCCTATAAACCCCCCGAGCCCCCACCGTGCCCAGCTCCTCCCTCACCCACTCCGCCACCGCCCGGCTCAGCCGCGAACCCCCGCCGCTGCTGCAGCCCCGGCCGCCCCTCGACTCCCTCACCCCGACCCTCCTCGACGTCGACGACCTCACCCCGCCTCCGGCAGCAGCGGAGGCCAGCAGCAGCCAGCAGCTCCGGCCGCCGCCGTCGGCTCCGCCGCCACCAGCCACCGCCCCAGGTCCCCCGGCGCACCGCCCTCGACCGCCTCCACTCCCTCCGGCCAGCCCCGAGCCGCTGCCTCCGGCCGACAGCCCCCAAACCCTAACCCTAACCCAATTTCCCAATTTTTGTGTCGGCGTGTCGGACACGACACGGACACGAGAAAAACCCGGTTTCTGAGCCCCGTTCAGGTACTCATAACTTTCGTCTCGTAGCTCCGTTTTTATTTCCGCAAATTGCGTTAGGAAGCCTGTATGACCCTCTCGGTGCCCGGACAAACCGCTCGGGGCATCGCGTCCTGTGGTGATCGCACACCGCGATCCAAAAACAGGAAAAAAACCAGACCCTGTTTCACCCCGGAACTGAGTACGCCCCGCCAAATGGGACGACTTGGTCGCGTGCGTTCTTCACAGATACGTGCGCATCGTCGATACGGATGTGTGAGTTTTCGTGGAAGCTGATTCGGGTGTGCGTGCACACCGGAATCAACGCGTATCCGCGGACATCGTCCCGTATCTGCCTTTTCTGCAATTTACCCTAACTTCGTGCACACTCGTCAGATCAAGACAAAACTTGCGCCATCGGACTCGTAGCAATACGCTGGTCCTGTGGGTCAAGTTTGGTTCGATTCTGAGAACGTTGACGAAATCGCGTGTCGTGGGCCCCACAGGCCCCGCTCGACGGGCGATTTTGTGTTCGGCTCATCGGAATCCAAATCTGGAAGTTCCGTTGGGTTCGTATCAGCGTTCCTGACCTGTTGACACTAAGTTTGGTGAATTTGGAGACCTTTGACCTGGACACATTTTTCGGTGCAAAGCGGGCCCACCGGCGGACTCCGTTTTGACCCGAAACTGCCGTTTTTGCCCTTGTCTCCAAATTGGACCCAAGGATAGGCGTTTCTAGCTATTTAACATCTTCTGAGCGTGTTGGTAATGTCTATTTTAGCATCTGGGCTCATCTCTGGAAATTTTCCTCGAGGACAATTAATTGGATCCAAATAACAGGCAAGTACCTGCACTTCAAATTAATCTTTATATTATGATAGTTAATTTCCTGCTCTACTAGTACCCTTGATGACTACACGTAGTGCTAGAATACTGAATTTCATGTCTTGGATACTGTATTTCATGCCTTGCTTTTCCTGTCGGGTGGGAGAATACTAGAAGGCATGTAGTTTACCCTTCCCCTTATCATGTTTAATAGCTGTTGGTACGCGACTGTACCCTCAGCCGAATCTCGATTGTTCATGTTTAATAGCCGTCTATGACGGCCGTATTAGCCTTATAAACCCCTACATGCCAACTATGTATTCTAAAATAAACACAAGTTCACACAGATAGCTTCTGGTCTTGTTATAGTTCTTGCTGACTGTTGTAGTTTCAATTCCTGTCTCATTTATTTTCTGCTTTCTCATATTCCTGTTTATAGCATTAACTCTGAGATATTGATGTTCTTCTATGCAACTTTCTCAACATGATACTCAAGTTAATTGTCATGAATATTTAGTTTAATCTTGTTGTGCATTGTGTACTTTGCTCCTTTCCTGACTGGATCCGTTGTTTTAGGCGACGATGAGGACCTTGCCCCTACATATTATGGTCCCTATGAGGGTACAGATGATACCTATGAGGAGCCAGAACCCACCCAGGAGACCCCTTCTGCAGAGTAGTTAGCAGTAGCTGTTTATTTTATTTCCTTTCAGCATATACTCGGGTTTGTCCCCGATCTATCTTCTGGCTTTGTATTAACTATGGATCTGTTGTCATAATTTGTTTTATAAAAGGTAGCATTCCTATTTCCTGTTACTTTCCTTGTCTATTTATTGTGGATGAGATAGATACTTATTGACCCCAGAAATGACCTAGACAGCGTACTACCGCCGACACTGCGACGTAGGCTGGACGTGCCCACGCACTCGTGCCCGAATAACCGGGTGCGGGTTGTGACACCAGCACTGAAATACTGCGTATAACTCCACAGCTTATTTTTCATGCTTCTACAAGACCCCCTTCAAAGTTTTCAAATTCCTCGTAATTTGAAACACTTTGAATGAAGCATGAAACGGTCAAGTCTGACTCGTTCCTCGAGGCTGATTTTTTGGCAAATTTTTGGGGATTTATTTGGAATCGGTGTGTTCTCTTTTGCCTATATAAAGGCTGATGAGTTAACCTGTTCTTCTTATATTTCCTTCACCACACGGAGATGATTGCCGGAGTTCGTCGGGTCGACTTGAGGAAGAAGAAGATTATGTTCGTCCAGTAAGGAGCCAAAAAAGAAGGCATCTTCGAGCAAATGTTCTCTGCAACGATTGATCATGGAAGGATATCATATCTTCCTTTGCTCGGGATAATAAGCAATTTCATATGGCGATTCGTCCAGGAGAGAGCAAGGGTCACATTCGACCACACAGCTTGCAAGCTGTATTTTCTTCCGCCGTTGGTGGACGAGGGCAGACAAACTAGCCCTGTCTTACAGTATTGAGTTGGGTCTAAAACCTCAACTCAATCTGTCAAGGTGTATGGAGGATGGGCTCTTAAATCATTTATACAGGCCCAGTTTTGTATCCTCTCGCCATTGATCATTTTCTTATTAATTGGCCGCGAAAACCGACTAACTGCTGAAGAAGACGGATAAAGATCTCCACCAATGCGAGAACCTGACAGAACAGACTCTTGGTGTGATCCTTAAATGAAAATAAGAAACCCTTGGTAGAACAAGGATTTCCATCATATGTAATCATGAAGATGAAAAACCCTTTGTAAACTGGATTTCCATCATATGTAATCATGATTAATAAAGTTATCTTCTTTTACGCATCTGATGATTTGCCATATTCTTTGCTGTGATGAAGTCTGAATATATATAGCTTCGCCACGTCAGAATAAATTTACGCCGACTCTGATAAAAAGAGTATCTGATCTCGTCCCGTCTTTTACGCGTAATTGAGGACGCATAGAAAACTGCTTAGCACTTAAGTCGCATATTCGAACTGTCCTGCTATTTTGAACAAGAAATTATGTAGAATTCTGAACTTTTACTTCTCTGATAAGAAGAATTCTTGATCAGACCATCATCTTCAAGAATGATTTCCCGAAAATCCCTTGAAATAGTATGAGAAATGGCTGTAAAAACTGAGTTGCCATCTTGAACTGTAGAGAAAATATTTTGACTGGATTTTGGACGAACTTCCAATCGACCCAAGAAGAAGAGTCATTTTCAATGCTGAACTCTGTATGCTTTGGGTACTTGGGATATTTTAAGACCAAGAAGGAGCATCTTCTACGTGAACGCTTTTGATTGGCCTCTTTAAGAATTGTTCAGATATACGCATACTCTGGCCTGCGTATTTTAAGATATGCGGAAAGTCATAGATCCGTAGTGTAGATGAGCATAAAATGGTAAGTTTATAGTCTCTCGAGCGTAAAAGCTGCTGAGCATAAGAGCATCCGGGCGTAAAACTGTAGATTTATAGCCTCTGAAAAGAAAACTTCCGAGCGTGAAGTCGTAGATTTGTCGCCTCTGAGCGTAAGAAACTTCTGAGCATGAAATCATAGATTTGTAGCCTCTGAGCGTGAAGTCGTAAGTTTGTTGTAACGCCCCACTCCGTGTCGGCGTTATGTATCAGGTGAGTGGACAGAACTTCGTTCTCTGATTCTTGCACGCCTTAATAATAACTTGAGTTTTTGCTTGCAATATTTTCATAAGAGAATGATAGAACCTGCCTTGCATGTTAATAAACGAACTCACCTAGCTTGTCTTGAAATGATAAGTCTGCTTAACGAGAATCATGAAACGCTTGCCTAGAGTGCATGAACATGTTCACTATCGTCTATGCTTGGAGAGAACCATACTGTGCCTGAACGTGTTCAAGTGATAAGTCGGATTGCCCCGCAACAACGATTGTATTCTGATGGTTTATCTCGTATGCATACTAGAGTTTATTTGATAGTGTTCCATGCATTCGCATGCGGTCGGACAATGGCTATTGGTGGAAAGTTGAACTGCATGTGTCACGACTGCTACAGAGATAGTAGAAAGCAACCATGAGTCACATCTGCCTCTAGCATCAGATAAAGAGTCATTGGTATGCTGTACAACCAGTTGCCGATCCTGAGATACTCGGGGACCGCCCTGCATATAGCTAAGTCATTGAGTTGGCTTGGATAGATGACTGCCCCTAAGATTGTGTATTGTGTGTCTAGCTTTGCATCAGACCCTGGAGTCGCACGAGACACGCTGTGCACACCCTGGAACATGAACGGTTTGCTTGCTTGCATATTCAATAAGAAACTCTGTTTCCAAACAATATAAATTGACTCTGCTAGAACTGTATGAAACGAACCTAGGTAAAACTAGAAAGATCACTAGTAATGTAATATTTTATAACATGATTACTTAGTGTTGGTTTGAGTGAATGCTTGTTTCTGTTCAGTTGATTTATCTCACCAGTACTTGTATAAAGTGCTGACCCACCAACAGTTTACTTGCTTGCAGGTACTGGATCGTCCGAGGGAGCGATAGGCGTGCCACAGTCCCCAAGACCCGAAATCCTGGTTTTGATTGTTGTCCCGAGAATGTTATCATATAAGGGGGCATAATGTATGGAACGAACGTGTGCCTTTGCTAAAAGAAACCCAAGTTGCCTCGATTATCCCGAACACTCAGTTGGCTAATTGCATTGCATTGCAACAAGTCCCTTTTGTCTGCTTACTCGATTGATGCGATGATAGCCAACTATCAACTTAAACGATTGGCCTTACACGGGCGCAACCCCAGGCCCGTGCGGCATCACGTCCCCGAAAGCTCGAACGGGCCATTCCATTAACTCCTTCCCCTTGCTCGCACCCGCGGGACGGGCGCGATAATTCGCATTCGGCGCTCCGAGGCACGGTGATTCGTGTCTGGTTCGATGATTCTGGCCACACGGGGCGGGGCAAGGCGGAGCGGCGGTCCGGGCATGATCGGGGCATGACAGAATGGTATCAGAGCGGAATCGATCATCTGGCCCAAACCGTTGCTTTGACTCTGAGTATTATCGATATGGTATTGCAATAGAGCGTTCCATATAATAAGTCCATAGATATTCTCAAAGTGCAAAATGTTTCCTGAACTTGAATTGCTTGACTGTTTCGATTGAGTACGGCGAGGGATGGCACTATCGCTGCTCGGAATATCGAGAAGTTTATCCTTGAAGTTTCGAGGACAAAACTTTTTGTTGGTTGGTAAGTATGTAACGCCCCACTCCGCGTCGGCGTTATGTATCATGTGAGTGGGCAGAACTTCATTCTCTGATTCTTGCACGCCTTAATAATAACTTGAGTTTTTGCTTGCAATGTTTTCATAAGAGAATGATAGAACCTGCCTTGCATGTTAATGAACGAACTCACCTAGCTTGTCTTGAAATAATAAGTCTGCTTAACGAGAATCCTGAAATGCTTGCCTAGAGTGCATGAACATGTTCACTATCGTCTATTCTTCGAGAGAACCATACGTGTTCAAGTGATAAGTCGGATTGCCCCGCAATAACGATTGTATTCTGATGGTTCATCTCGTCTACATACTACAGTTTATTTGATAGTTTTCCATGCATTCGCATGCGATCGGACAATGGCTATTGGTGGAAAGCTGAACTGCATGTGTCACGGCTACTACAGAGATAGTGGAAAGTAACCATGAGTCACAGCTGCCTCTAGCATCAGATAAAGAGTCATTGGTATCCTGTACAACTAGCTGCCGATCCTGAGATACTCGGGGACCGCCCTGCATATAGCTAAGTCATTGAGTTAGCTTGGATAGATGACTGCCCCTAAGATTGTGCATTGTGTGTCTAGCTTTACATCAGACCCTGGAGTCGCACGAGACATGCTGCGCACACCCTAGAACATGAACGGTTTGCTTGCTTGCATATTCAATAAGAAACTCTGTTTCCAAACATGTTTCCAAACAATATAAATTGTCTCTGCTAGAACTGTATGAAATGAACCTAGGTAAAACTAGAAAGATCACTAGTAATGTAATGTTTTATAACATGATTACTTAGTGTTGGTTTGAGTGAATGCTTATTTCTGTTCAGTTGATTTATCTCACCAGTACTTGTATAAAGTGCTAACCCACCAACATTTTACTTGCTTGCAGGTACTGGATCGTCCGAGGGAGCGATAGGCGTGCCACAGTCCCCAAGACCCGGAATCCTGGTTTCGATTGTTGCCCCGAGAATGCTATCGTATAAGGGGGCATAATGTATGGAACGAACGTGTGCCTTTACTAAAGGAAACCCCAGTTGCCTCGATTATCCCGAATACTCAGTTGGCTAAATGCATTGCATTGCAACAAGTCCCTTTTCGCTGCTTACTCGATTGATGTGATGATAGCCAACTATCAACTTAAACGATTGGCCTTGCACGGGCGCAACCCCAGGCCCGTGCGGCATCATGTCCCCGAAAGCTCGAACTGGCCATTCCATTAACTCCTTCCCCTTGCTCGTACCCGCGGGACGGGAGCGGTGATTCGCGTCCGGCGCGTCGAGGCACGGTGATTCGTGTCCAGTTCGATAATTTCGGCCACACGGGGCGGGGCAAGGCGGAGCGGTGGCCCGGGCGGGACCGGGGCGTGACATTTGTAGCCTCTCGAGCGTAAAAGCTACCGAGCGTAAAAGCATCCGGACGTAAAACTGTGGACTTATAGCCTCTGAGTGTAAAACCGTAGATTTGTAGCTTCCCGAGCTTAAAAATCTCCTTGGCGTAAAAATCACGAATCTGCTCTGCACAAATTTTTTTTTGAATTTGCTGACTGTCTGCCTTCCCTGAAAAATAGGCTGACGTAGTCCCCAATCATAAGAGAATATTAAATATCGGATTTTTTTTAGAGATTCGAAGAGTTTATCTGAACTCTATAAGTACCCCAAGGTCTTCAGAGAGAAATTTTCATCTGTCTTTTGCGAAAGAAAAACCTTCGCCTCTTTGAGAGCTCTTCTTCGTTTCTTCTCTGAGCACTCTAAGTTTTTAGCAATGGCACCGAAACAATCTTCCACCACCAAGGGAAAGAAAGCTGTCTCCTCTTCTCGCTCTTCTGCCCAAGCAAGAGCGATTCCCATCGGGCAGTGCGAACCTCGCTCGGAACGAAGTGTCCCACCGTCAAGCTGTGCACCGGGCGTTATAGGTAAGGCTTTTCGAACGACAAAAAAATAAAGAAAACACTTCGCACACGTTGTACGTGAACGCGCTAGGTCATCTTCTGTGCTGAGAGCCTCTTCGAGGAAGATGATGCACAGGGATGTTTTATCATTTACGCCCACATTCCTAATGTGTCAGCGTAAAAATTCAATATTTTCGCAGTCTGGCGTAAAAGCTTTGACTGTCAAAATTTGGCGTATACTACAAACTTTGAGTGTTACGCTCTGGATGAAAATTCTGGCGTAATAACTCAAACTTTGGCAGTCTGGCATAAAATACAGACTGTCAGATTTTTATGTATACTGCCTATCTTGAATTTTATACCTCGAAATGAGATTCCAGCGTAAAAACTCAAGTTTTTACAGTCTTGGCATAAAAGCACAGACTGTTGCTCTTTGGCATAAGCTGCAATATTGTGAGGTCTAGTATAGAAACTGACATATTTTTCTTGCGCTTTGTAGTTAACTTGCAAATTCCTCCGTTGGCTGAGGTGATGGGTTCTGCTGCTGGGATGCTGAACTCCAATTACTTGGAGGATTTGTCCCATGTGACATTTCCTATTTCTGGATCCCAGTATCCTGAAGGAAGGGGAATCCTGATATCATCTCAAGGAGAGCGAATGTTGTTGAGCATGATCAATGGAGAGCCCCTGACGTATATAGACGGGGCAAAATACATAAAACCAGCTTTCCTCTTCGGGGATATGATTGATAAACAATCCCAGACGAAGCCCAAGAAGGAAGATTGGGTTTTTACTGTTGGGGGCATGGTCATGTACCTGCCCAAGATGCTGAGAGATTACCCTATCTCGGCATTCTTTCATGCCACGCATCCGAGGAAGATGTCGTGGACCCTGACCCCTAATCTTCACGGCCAGCCGGGGAAGATATTTTATCAGAAGGGATCAGACCAAGGATCATTTGTGAGCCGCCCTTCAGGCCCTATAATGCCTTTCAGGGGATTATTTCTGGACAGTATCCCGAGTGAAGATACTTCACTACTCCAACCAGTCCAATTGCCGACTTTCTACAATGACTTTATGGGGCATGGAGGAGTGTACCCCAAGGTTAATCCTCGGACCAAA
Source organism: Iris macrosiphon (assembly GCA_036927795.1). Classification (NCBI taxonomy): domain Eukaryota; kingdom Viridiplantae; phylum Streptophyta; class Magnoliopsida; order Asparagales; family Iridaceae; genus Iris; species Iris macrosiphon. The sequence goes on along the minus strand of JAYESA010000016.1, from coordinate 93,493,566 downwards.
GGGTGGATTAGCCCTTCAAACCTTCGATGGATTTGTTTATCTGCCTGGGCCCTAAAGAACTTTCAAATGGAGCTGGAGAGCATTGGTCTGCACGCGGCTGTGAGTGCTACCAGTGTTGGGTTACCTCTTAATCCTAAACTGTTCTTGGCTTTGATGGAGCGATATATCTCGCTCACTGGGATTTTTGCCACTCCGCTAGGAGAGTTAGGATTGGCCCTTCATGAAATGGCAGAGATTTCAAGACTGCCAATGGAGGATACTCCTTATGAAGAGTATATTCCCACAAACCGGGAGCTGGAGGATACAAACCCTCGGGTGGTGGCATTGTACCAGGAGTTGATGAGCCATTACCTTGCGTTCACCGCCTGCTATAATGAGCCCTCTGATCTGGCTCATACCAACAAGTGGGCATCCTATCTCTTCTTCCATCATGCCCAAGATGCTAAGCCAGACAAAGTCGTGGATAGCAGGGATAAGCCTTTGAGCCTTCTGAGCGTGCTTAATGCTCAAGTAGTCGATGATCTTATTGAAGACGTCGGGGCTTCAGATCAGGTTCTTGATGAAGGGATAGGGAAATATCCTGCAGGCACTAAAGCCTACAGTTATTTGAGGCATTGCCATAGGACTCTGTCAAGGGAAGCTCAATTGGCTGGCTTCCTCTCTGTATGGCTACGCCGACTGGTAGTACCTTGCATTGCATCTTCGGATCGCATTCACCGTAACACCTTATGGCCTGCAGTACGTTTGGTGTTTGGGGCAAGACTGGGCTTGCTCCCTGCCATGGTATGCCGGATACAAGCTGGCCTGAGGGCCATTACTGATTGGCTGCTTGCGGATGAAACAAGGCGTGACAGCTTTCCTAGGGTAGAATTACTGTTCCTGTATTTGATGGGATGGCTAATTCTTCATAACCCCAGGGTGATATCTTCCGGCTCTGCCAGTAGTTCGGGGAATAATTTCTTGTTGAATTACAAGAATTCCACCTGGAACGTGACCAACGTCGTAGACTGTCGGCGGGCATTAAATTTTGCTCACAGCTGGAAGCTCTTCTGTATCGTCCCCACTGTACATCTCAATCAACAGGGGAGCAGGCTTCAGGACTCAGGTGAAGGGAAGACCATTCTTTCTTCTGAAGCTTTTTATTGGTTGGTCTGCATTAGACCTTCCTATTTATTGTACCAGAAGTGAAGACCAATGCTTTTTGGAGCCCTACCTGCCTAGTCGGTTCGCCAGGTAGTTTGGGTATGATCAATTGCACATGGGCAATGCCATCACCAGCTTTAAGTCCAGGGGTGGACTTATTGATGGAGCGAGAGGATGGCGGTACTTCATAATGGGTTGTACTGGGGCGGTCTTTACTGCGCCCGTGACTTCTCTTTCCATGGAGTTGCGCATCCTCCATTCGTACGTCCAGTTTTATGTGGCCATCAATACCTTCCATCACGATTTTGATATGCGTGGAAGTTTTAGGATACCTTCACATAAGTCCGCTGGGAAAGAGAAAGTCCTATCAGTTTCCTCTAACGAGGGTGAAGACTCTGTCAATCCAGATGAGCTTTTGCTAACAGTATCGAGAGGCGAAATACCTCCGCCTGCAGAGCCTCTGGTTATCCCTGGTAAGCGAAGGGCTCCTGTTCTGAAGAAGACTTCCCCTCGTAAGAAAAAGAAGACTGTTAGTGGTGCTGTCAGGACTTCCGGCCATGAGGCTCCTCGGAGTGAGCCTGCTGTTTCCCCTGTTGGGGATGATTCTTTGACTAGAGGTCCTTCGCCTATTAGAGAGGGAACCTCCACAATTCCGGCTGGCAGTGCCAGAGAATCTTTGCTCGAGGCTGCTGTCGCTGCTACCGCTTCAGGTAGTGGTACGAGATCGCATTCGGGGCCAAGCCAAATAAGAATATCTTTATCCAGACCAGCAACGGGAGAAATCTCTGCTATGTCTGTAAGTATACCCAGCGAGATTCCACCCAATAAACCTCGAGTGGATCTCGGTGAAGACCTGGAAGAATACCTGTCAGTGTCAGTTGGAACACCCCCTTCTCCAGGTATGACAGATCGCTTAGCATCATTAAGAAATGATTTAGCTGTACTGGCTGCAGACGCGCCATATATACCATCGGCCATGCGTAAATGTCGTCTTTATGCCTCTTTTAGAAAAATTAACCTAATGTTGATATTAACTTTCTCTTATCTTCTTTTCAGGGGAAGACATCTACGGGGAGGGTAGCGTCGACGCAACTTTTGGCTTTGTTTCAGCTTCTGTCGATGACACGGAGGTGCCCGACTTTGAAGGAGAAACATTTTCGGGTGCCGGTTCGCCCGAAACAGTTCCAATATCTCGAGAGGAGGATGAGCCTGTCATTACGACTATGCCTCCTTTGAGTACGCCAGCCACTTCGGCCGTTGTCAGTGCCTCTACTTTTGTCGTACCCTCTACTGAAGCGACGACTGTGACAACACCTTCTGCAGTCGTTCCTGGAAGGGTATTCTCCAATATTGCAGCCACTCCCAGCGTCCAATCTGATTTCGCCATGCTGATTGAGCAGTATACTAGTATTTTCTACACCACTTTAAATACGCTGATATCAATGGTGCTGGCAAAGAATCTAGGTTTTGAGGCTCTGAGGAGGTCCTCCCAGTTTGTGATAGCGTCGATCAGAGATTTCAACGACGTTGGGAGAGCTGATACACTGGAGCAGATAGTTAATAGTTTGGAACAACCCATTAACAATTATTTACAATTATCCCAGGGCAACATTGATGACCTGGTCCAGGCCGAATATGTCTCTTTGACTGCGAGGCTTGTTGGGGAGATGGAAACTCTGAGTAAGTCCATCGAGGCTCAGCAGAAAGAGATGAATGAGGAGCATGCCGAATTGGAGTATGTCATTCCCCAGCTGGCCAAGTGCGAGGCCGATTATGAGTCAGAGATAGCAAGGATCCGCAAATTGGAAGACGACCTCGCTAAGGCCAAGGAGAATGCTCTCTCTTTGTTGACAGCTCGAGATATGTTGAATGACCGAAGAGAAGCGGCTCAGCAGAACCTGGCACGTGTGGGTGTCATCCACGCAAACTTTGCACGTCATTGGTATGAAATATCTACTTTGAACAGTGAGGAGGCAAGGTTGGAGCGGGCTCGCGCTACCGTTTTAAACTCCAGGAATGAGAAGATGGCCGTACTGGCGCAGCAGATCCGTGATTTGACTACTCCTCCCCAATAATGTACCTTTTGCTTTTATATGTAATTTGCTCTTTCTGGAGATAATAAAGAGACTTTATTTGACTTTGGTGGACCTATTATTTTGGAATATAAACGATAGGCTAGGGTGAAAGTGATATCAGAGGTAATATGGACGTGATATACTTTCGGTAAGCTTCAGCTGGACATATCTATTCAGAGGTTATATGGACATGATAGAATATGATCCAACTAAAATTTGTACACAAAACATTATCGGAGGTAATATGGACGTGATAGGTTTTGATGTTCCAAATTAGTTTAGACATATCTATTCAGAGGTTATATGGACATGATATAATGTAATCCAACTAATTTTTTAGAGGTAGTATTGTCAGAACGAGATCTTCACCATACTCCGTTAAGTAAAAGAGATTAAGCATAGTGCCTCTTCAGGAATTTGCCGTTGATAGGAGCCATTAACAAGTCTCTATTAGGCTTGGCTAATCTGTAAGCGCCGTTTGAGAACGTCATCTCGATCACATAAGGGCCTTCCCATTTGGTCTGGAATTTACCCTTACTCTTGTGAGTAATGATCATTAGAATTTTCATGACTAGAACTAGCTCGCCAACTTTGAACACTCTTTCCTTTACTTTTTGATTAAAAGCTCTGGAAATGCGTGCCTGGTAGAACGCGATGCACTGTTGGGCTTGAAGGCGTTTCTCATATAATCCTTCTAGCTCTTGAAGCCTTAATAGGTCATTCTTTTCCTGAGTCAACTCATTAGCCACTGCTATTCTGAGTGACAAAATTTGAATTTCGATGGGGAGAACTGCTTCACTCCCGTAAACCAGTGAGAATGGGGTACAACCCGTCGGTGCTCGTACCGTTGTGCGGTATGCCCAGAGACATTCTCCTAGCTTCTCATTCCAATCTCTTTTGTTCGAAGAGACAAACTTCTTCAATAGTTTAATGATGGTTTTATTGAAAGCTTTCGCCAAACCATTAACAACAGGATTGTATGCCGTAGAGGCCATATTTTGTATCCGATTTTTATCGCAAAATTGATGAAACGCTTGACTGATGAATTGAGGCCCGTTGTCATGAATTATCCTTCGGGGTATCCCGAAATGATAAATGACATGATGTTTGATAAAGCTGATCACGTTAGATGTCTTCACCTTAACAAGAGGGATCGCCTCTGCCCATTTGGAGAAATAATCCGTGATGGCTAATATGAACCGATGACCTCTGGAAGAAGACGGGTGAATAGGACCAATGATATCCATACCCCATGCTTCAAAAGGCCAGGATGCCACCGTAGGATGTAAATGTTCAGAAGGTTGATGTATGAAATATGCATGAATCTGACAGGCTTTGCATTGTCTTGTATATTTTATTGCATCTGTGATCATAGTAGGCCAGTAATAGCCCATCCTCCTGATACGATCTTGTAGCTTAGGACCGGTTTGATGCGCTCCACATACACCATCGTGAGCTTCACGGATAATCTGTTGTGCCTCATCCTCGGAGAGACATCGTAATAGCAGTCCGTCGTATGTTCGACGATATAGACATTGTGAAGACACATCAAAATGGAAGCGTAATGATCGTCTTTTGATGGATACTGCTTCCTTAGGATCCTCCGGCAAGATTCTGTATACCACAAAATCTATAAATGGACTTCTCCAGTCTATCTTGGGAGGATCTGTGTTCACAGCGTAGCTGCGTTCTATGTAAAAGTTATTTTTTACACAGAATAAATCTCTGTTAAGAAGGATCACCGAATTTTGCCTTCTTATAGGGATAGCTAAATCTGCAACTAGACTGGCCAGGGCATCAGCTTCCAGATTATGAGATCGAGATACATGCTCCAGGAAGAACCCCTTAAAATACATGGCTATCTCGATCGTTGCTTGGTGATAAGGGATGAGGTCTGGATTACTGACTTCATATATTCCTCTGACTTGATTGACGATCAACAGAGAATCACCAAATGCTTCCAGATATTTGACGTCCAATTCTTTAGAGACTTGGAGCCTGATTAGTAGGGCATTATATTCTGCCACATTATTAGAGCAAGGTTCGCTAAGAGAAATGCTCGATAGATGACGAGTTTATCAGGAGTGACCAGGATAATTCTTACTCCTGAAACCACGTTTTCCCTGGGACCTGTCCTGGAGGCACCATCGAAGAATAGTTACCATGTATCACTTTCCATTACGGAATTACATTCTGCAACTTTGTCAGGAATGTCCTCGTATAACCTGGAGGTCTCCGGAATCGGATGAACAGCTAGGAAATCAGCCAATGCTTGGCCTTTGATGGACTTCTGAGGGACGTACACCATATCATACGGTGTTAATAACATCGCCCAAGTCACGAGTCGGGAATTAAGAACACTTGGCTTGTTCATCAATACCCGAAGAGGATTGATCCTGGAGATGATATAAATAGTCTGGCCTGTGACATAGTGTCACATTTTCTGAATGGCGAACATTAGGGCCAAACATTCTTTTTCCACTGGATTGTACCGGTGTTCAGCTCCAACCATCATCCTGCTTAAGTTGTAGATAGCTTGTTCATGACCATCATCGTTCTTCTCGACGAGTAGAGCTCCCAGAGAATGATCCATTGCTCGAACATACAGCAAGAATGGTCTTTCTATGACGGGAGGCACCAGAACTGGAGGATTAGTGAGGTAGCGTTTGATATCATTAAACGTCTGCTGACAGGCTTCGTCCCATACAAAGGATACACCTTTCTTCATGAGGCGAGAAAAAGGCTGACATCTCCCCGAGAGGTTGGATATGAATCTCCGGATATAAGCCAGACGACCTTGAAATCCCCTGAGTTCTCTCAGATTACGGGGTGGTCGCATTTCTAGGATAGCCTTCACTTTATCAGGGTCCACTTGAATGCCTTTAGCGGTAATGACAAATTCCCAGAATTTGCCACTTGATACACCAAGAAAGGACTTTGTAGGATTCATTTTGAGTTGGTGTTGGCACATCAACTCAAACACTGTCTTCAAGTCTTGGATGTGATTATCCTTGATGCGGCTTTTAACAACTATATCATCTACGTAACATTCTACTATTTTGCGTAGGTGCACATGGAATATGTTACTCATGGCTCGTTGGTACGTAGCCCCGGCATTCTTCAGTCCGAATTGCATGACCGTATAGCAATATACTCTCAATGGTGTCCGAAAGGCAGTATGCTTCTCGTCTTCAGGATGCATCTTGATTTGGTTGTATCCTAAAAATCCGTCCATGAAAGACATGCGTTCAAAACCGTATGTATTATCGATCATGATGTCTGTGATGGGAAGAAGAAATTTATCCTTGGGGCAGGCTGCATTCAAATCTCGGTAATCTATGCAGACACGTACTTTCCTATTTTTCTTCATGATTGGGACAACATTGGAGACCCAGTCAGGATATTGTTCTTCCCGAATGAAGCCACAGGCTATCAACTTCTTGATTTCAGCTTCGATGGCGTCCATCATATCCGGACGAAACCGGCGTTGATGTTGCTTCTCAGGCTTCAAATTGGGTAATATATTGAGTTTATGAGTAGCCACTTCTGGATCAAGACCTGGCATATCCTCATAATTTCATGCAAAGACGTCGATATATTCTCTTATCAGCTGGATTATTTCTTTCCTTTCTTCTTCGGAAATATTGTTACTGATAAATATCGGCTTTGGCGAAAGTTTATCCCCAACGTCGATTTGGATAACTTTATCTTCAGTGGGAGGTTCTCTCTGCTCGAACTGGAGTTCCTATTGTGTATCCATTTGCTGAGCCCAAGAGTCATTCTTAAAAGGTTCAGATTCTTGTTTGTCTGCTTCGAGGGAATATATTAATACCATATTTACTGATAATGCTCGTTCGAGATCCTCAGATGAGCCGGAGGATGTTGAGCTATCTTGAGAAAAGGAAAAGAAATTCTCATTTAACTCAGAAGTTGCAAAGGAGGTGGTATACCCTAACCCAAAACGAGTTCGTTGACAGTAGGAATCACCGTGCAACGGCATTCGCCTGCCTTTCCCGTAGTTGAGGCCTGGTTCCAGCTTCAAATCATAATCCATACTTTGCATAATCTTTAAAGCTTGTGGGCTATATCTGTGAACCTGCATTTTACCATCATCGTCATTAGGAGAATCTTCTGGTACAATCGGTTCATTGCGTATGCGACCGAAGACTATTGGATACTGACTACTGTGAGTAGGCGGGACAATAAAGATAGAATCCTCATGTGGCCCATATGTCGTGATGATATTAGATGGTGACGCTACTTCCCACACATACGGATGATAGGAATCTATAGCTTTCAAGAATCTTTGTGCTATAGGTTCTATATCGTTATGGGGAGAGGATTCCTGATTCGGAATTTGAGCGTCATTGTACTGGAAAAGAGGATCTTTATTATCGTCAGAAACTACGTTTCTGGCTGTATTTACATCAATCGGCTGCTTGTTGCGCCGAAGGTTGATGACCAAAGGTGGAGGCTTCTGGTTCAAAGTAATCACTAGAGGATCACCTTCTTTTTCTGACTTGGTTTTGTTTAGGTGGATAGCCAGGGGTTCCATGACTTTTGGACGAGTAGTTCACCCTTTCACCTTGATTGACAGAGGTTGCTCGGCAGAGGGTTCTTCTGGCTCCCGGTGGGATTCCTTATCTGTTTTGCCTGATACCTCCTCCATGAAGTCTTGGGTGTACAACATGGCATCGGAGTAATAGGATTCTACTCCTTTAAACGGGTTAAGATCAGCAAACTCCGTTTGTACTGTTCCTTGGGCATCTACATATTTAAAGCATTAATGCAGAGTCGAAGGAACGATGTTGTGGTCGTGGATCCACGGTCTGCCCAGCAGAATATTGTAGGATACCTCTGAATCAATGACATAGCATGTAGGCACTGATCTGAGGTCGCCAATCTGGATCCTCAGGCGAATTTTTCCCAACGGCTTACTTTTTCTGGCGTTGAAGCCCACGATTGTAGTGGTGGTGTAAGCCAATTCGCTGGTAGGAATCCTCAGCGGTCTGAGCAGACTATGAGGAATGATACTGATCGATGATCCCGGATCTATGTGAATCCGGTCCACCTCCATGGAACCTACATATACGGTGTAATAGAGGGGTCTGTCATGCTTGTTGTGTTTCAACAGCATGTCATCTTGGGTAAAAGTGATATTCGGGACCACCTCCATCACACTATGGCATTGAGGACATGCCACAGGTTCTTCATCAGGGGACTTGAGTTGGGTCAAGTATGCATCCGCTTGCATTAATGCTTCACTCAGGGCTTGACGGTGTCTTTAGAAAGCCTGAGTAGTTCAAATATGGACAATCTGGCTGGTGTATTAGCCAATTGGGCCAAGATGTCGAAGTTATATGGCTTCTCCAAACTTTTGTTTTGAATGTTCTTCAAAGGTTTATCAAAGCACACTTCTTTTTGCTTGCCCTTGTCCGCCGAAGTTGGTCTAGAAGGACATGCCTCTGGTACGACGGATTCAGGTTCTGAAGGCTTGGCAGCTGAAGCGTCTACCGATGCATCTTCCTGACTTTCTCCATAGTCTTTGAGGTAGGCTTTCCCTGAACGGATTCCAGTAGCCAAGACCTCTTCTTTTGATGTCGAGGATATAGCAACCATATGACATGGTTTATGCTTCGAGTTCTTTCTGGACTTAGCCTTAGCAGCTTGAGTCTCTTCCTCGATCTCTAACACTAGATCTGGATGAACCCATATAATCTCGCCGCGCTGGGTAGTCAGGGGTACCAGGTCATGATTTTGACCCCTGGCTGGAGGAAGATTAACGATGTTCATCGTTGTCCGGGAAATAGGTACAACACCATCCGGAACTTCTTGAGGAGGCAGATTGCCAAACTGAAGAGAGATCATGTTGGCTGTGACCGTCTTCTCGCTGTTGCGCAGAGTGATGGCCTTAGCATCGAACAACTCCTGGATTTTCCTCGTTAGTACATAACACGCCTATGTGGGGTGATGTATGTACCTATAGAAAATATAGTACTTGGGATTATTGGTACTGCCGACTTTATTAGGCCGCTTTACCTCAGGGAGGGTAATCTTGCCGCTTTTGACGAGACACTCGAATATGCTCGGAATATTGTCGTCGTCAAAAGAGTATACCTCAATGGGCCTGGAAGTCCCAGGTTTTGTCTGTGTGGTTGCCGTAGTCTTTTGTCTGGACGTATTGATCGCCAGAGCTTCTTTTCCTTTGGAACCACGAGGATGGTCGCTGTTGGAGGATGACCTCTTGCCTCTATCAGAGGCAGATATCATAATTCTATTATCACACGCCTTCTGACTGTTGTCTTCGGCGGCTACTGCTGAGATGATGAACGAGGGCCAATCATGGAACTGATATGGTCCTTTGAACACCGAGATCACTGGAAGAAGATTCTTCCTGCAAATGTCTACCAATGCCGAGTTTGGAACTCCTGGAGGCATTTGCAAAGTGGCTTGACGAAAATGTTCGATGAAAGTGCGAACGTTCTATTTCTCCTTCTGCTTTAGTTCGATGAGAGAGGACATAGACATGTCCATCCCTCCTTCGTAGAATCGTACGAAGAATAAAGTCTTGAAATCTTCAAAGAAAGTAATGCAGTTATTCGCAAGACTACGGTACCACTGATACGCCACTCCCGAGAGACAACCTTTGAACACTCGAGTGAGAAGGGCGTCATTCCCTTGCAATAACACCGTCATCATACTGAAGTAGTTTATGTACTGGCTCAGTGATGTCTTTCCCTCAAACAAAGCCATAGTCTGTGGTTTGTATTTAGGAGGGAAAGGGACCTCATCCCAGATAGCTGGGTAAGGCTGGTTGATTTCCAATTTCTTTAGCTGATCCTTATGTTTTAAGGCATCAAATTGGGCCTTCAATTCCCGCACTGCCTGCATCGGATCTTCATCCGGTAGAGGAACCGCGGAGTGGTGAGAGATCGGTTGTATCATAACCCCAACAGGAGGTAATACATTCTCCGAATTAGGAAGTGGAGGGGCTGCTGACTCCTAATCTAGAGCAGGCTCCTGATTTGCGTTGGATGGTGGTAAGTCCACCCCCACAAGTATCTGAGTTGGAAGGACTGATGCTTGAGCTATAGCAGCTGTGTGATGAGTCAGCATCATCTGGTGCATATTCTCCATCATGGACTGTATCTCTTTCAGGGATGTCTCCAGCACAGCGATGCGTTGCTCGATATTTCCTGACGAGGAAGCCTTTTCGTGTTCATCTTTAATGGCATAGACCCCCATTTCTCTGGATGTCATTGAAGGGCTAGTATAGGTCTCTGTAGAGAATGACTCTATACTTTCAGCATCTGATTCGGAAAACTGGCGACCCCCAGTATCGGAATCAAAAGAATATGAAGCCGGTTGTCGTGACCTCGAACGGGTGTTTCGGAACACCCCAGCTTCAATGTTCTTAAGGAGTTTGTTGAATCTCCTTTGGCTTGGAGTTCTAGAGGGATGACGTCTTGAATTCGACCTTCCTCTAGGAACGTGTGAAGCCATGTTCACTGATGCGTATGTAGGTTCTTCTTCCTGTAAAGGCACAGAGTAGTTCAACCGGTCGAAAACCGACCGTTTTGCTTCAGAACAGCAATAATTAACTATAATTTTATGACTATTACAACAGTGCTCCCTAAGGGGCGTAATAGACATGTTGGAGGATCCTCTCTCTTTGTGCTTCTTGATCAGATATTCACGCAAGTCAGAAGGATTAACAGAGGAAGAAGAAGAAGGCTTATTACTCCTGTTTACATCAGTTGGCATACGGATATTGGGAACCATAACTTTTCCCCTGCCACCTATATACATCAGTTCAGCCATCTGAGTAGCAGATGATCCCCGAGGAGTGTGTCTCTCTGCAAACCAGACTTTCTTTACGCTGAGGGGCTTAACCTGGCGTAATTTGGACTCTGCTCAGGCTGGCGTAAAACTGAGGAAGCCCTCAATCGGCCATTAGCTTCTCGAATAATCTGGAGAGCGGACAGATTCTTCTGTTGCTGGCGTAAAGGCCGAGAGGTTGAGAAGTCTGCCACTTGTTTTCCCTTGCGTAGATTGTAGGGACCATCTGCTTTTCTACGGAGGGCAGATACATTTTTACGCACAGAGCGCGTTTGGAAGTTCTGATTTGGCGCTGAGGCATTATCAGAAATTTTGTCTGCCACATCACAGACAGGAGACAAAGTTTTACGCGCAGAGTGCGGAGTAGACTTCTGGACTAGCACTGAGGCATTGCCCGAAGTTTTGTCTCCCACGTCACAGACGGGAGACAGGGTTTTACGCGCGAAACATGGAGTAGACTTCTGGACTAGCACTGGGGCATTGCCAGAAGTTTTGTCTGCCACGTCACAGACGGGGGACAGGGTTTTACGCACAGAGCGCGGAGTAGACTTCTGGACTAGCACTGAGGTATTGCCCAAAGTTTTGTCTGCCATGTCACAGAAGGGAGACAGGGTTTTATGCGCGAGGTGCGGAGGTTGCGAAGCTACAACCTTGCTGGTCGGAGAAGCCAGAGAGTCGGCAGGAATGGTAGGGGATGTCCAGGGCATCCAGACCATACGCAATTTCCTGTTGTCTTAGACAGAGCGAGAGTGAGAGCTACCCCCTGCTCGAAGCATATCTTCATAGGCGAATTGGTCGAACTGGACGACCAAGGTCTTCTTCATTGATCCTACTGATACTGCATCGTTTTGACCAATTAATTTCTCGTCAGATGAGAAAGAGGTCCCCAGCAGAGTCACCATCTTGTGTTTGATAATAAATAAAAGAAATAAAACAAGGTTTATATGAAACTCTCTCTTTAGTTTACAAATAAGAAGTACAATTAATTCTATACGAGGATGTCAAGTACAAAAAATTTAATCTAGGTAAATATTGCTATAGGAGTCTGATCTGCGGTCGATCACTTTATCCCTTGGACCACACGATGATGAAGAAGTACTGTAGAAGAAGGAGAAGCTTCAAGGATTGCAAGAGGGAGTGGATGCTCAATGCCAAAATCGTCGATCACTGCTCTCTTTCTGTACTCTGGATTCTTCTCTCTCTCAAAAATCAATTTTCGACCCTTGATCTCAGAGTTTTTTCGCCCTTAGAGTTTTCGACCTTGGAATTTTCGACCTCTGTCAATAGAGGTCTCTATTTATAGGGTTTTAGTGAAAGTAACCGTCCAGTTGGCGTAGAAGCCGAACAGTGGATAGTATGGCACTTTTTATGCGGCGGTTATAATAACTGCCACCCAAGTATAGATGATGTTCTGAATCTGCGTGTGACGCGTGTCCCGTGATGAGGTAACGCGTATAACCGCTGCGAGGATCCCTGCATGCAAGCCACGTAGGTAACTGCCCCTTACGTAGAAAAGGTTGGCGTAGAAGCCAATAATGTCACCATGGTGTAAAAGCCAAATAGTTGTTAAGTTGGCATAGAAGCCAAGTAAGCGTAGAAGCCTTGTAGGCGTAGAAGCCTGATGCTACATGGATCGGTAGCTAGCGTAAAAGATAGCCGATCTTCTTTCCTTGAATGAGGTCTTGAGCGTATTCTGGACCAAATAGCCTGAGTTGGCGTATTTCGAGAAGATAGCAACGACGTACTGCTTATAGCTGAAAAATAGCCAGGTGGCGTATTTCAAGGAGATAGCGTACAGCGTGCTCCTATAGCTGGAAATAACCTGATGGCGTATACAAAGGTGATGATGTGGACGTATTAGCCGTAATCATGACTCACCCAGTCTTTGGAAGTAGAACCAAATCTCGTGCCTTAAATGCAGATATCTGCCCCCATTCTGTGCATTAAATGCAGAGACGTGCCTCGAGCTCTGTACGAAGAGCAGCTTTTGACGTAGCAGTTTGTTTTGTCTTCTACTTAGCGTAAAAGCTCACATCTGCCAATATAAAACTACGCAGCGTATTTCCTTGAATGCGTAAAAGTAATTTTTATCAAGGAAATGTCACTAAACGACGGTTTGGGTCTCTGTGCCGAATCATTAATACAGCCATCGCCTGGATAGTTGTGCAGTACACTTTGTCAGGAGTCAGGTTCACTGCATGATCTGACAGGTTCATTCGAGGAATATGAAGAGTTCCCCGTACGACTTCCCACTGCATTAAAAGCGAGTAGATTTTACGCCAAAGTGGCGATGTAAAAACCTTTTTACGCTGAAGCAGCCTGGAAATACTGTATTACGTGGATTGTCCTGGAGCTTATATTTTATGATGTACTAGCGATGAAGCCATGTTGTACGCCGATGACTCTGAAGTCATGTTTTACGCCGCCGAGCACTGAAATACTGCGTATAACTCTACAACGTATTTTTTATGCTTCTACAGTCCCCTGAGGACCTGGATCCGGATTATGTCCCCAAGTATAGTAGAGGAGGTTTACCCCCAAGATATACGGGACAGGAGCTGACGATGGAGCAGTACTGGCACCAGAGGATGAGGTTGTGCCAGAGAATTTCTCCTGAGTATTCTGTTATATACTCATTTATTTATGCTTCCGGTTATTTCATATCTTGACTCATGGATCTATGTATTAACTTATTTTATCGCGTTGTTCCCCGAGACACTATTTATTTGGACTTGTTGATAAACTAGATTTCTTTTTATCTATTATCTTGACTGGTCTATCATATTGACTTGTGTTTACTTTCTATGGATGAGATTAGAATTATACTGAAATAGTTGGTGTGGACTGTATTGATATTTATTATAGCTTAAGTGCACTCTAACAGGTCCATTAAATTAGGTTTTTCCATTGGAGTTATGCTGCTGGCCATTGCTACGTGGCTAGTCCCTCGGTATTTTAGGACTGGGGTGTGACATGGTTTTTGTGGTGGCCCATGCAGGTCTATGACTATATTGCTCTGGTTCAACAAAGAGACCCAGCAAGCCTGCGATTAGGATAAGAATAAATTATAGGATCTCATCTACTTGTTGATCTGTTCTTAACCTCTACATCGACTTCAAAATAATTTCTTGACTTGTATCCTGCCTTTATTCCTTTATGTGCCACTCATAGTTTACTTTGTACGCAGAGTAATGGATCCACGAGCCGGCGATGAGACTCCCGTTGGTACACCACAAGGGGCTGTGGTCACCTACTACGTTGGAGTGATACCATTGGGTAGAGATCCATCTATTCAATAAAGCAATCAAGCAGATCAGCACGCCTCGAGGTTCCGGCAAGACGATATTCCACCACCGCCGGAGTTTACTCCACCGATGCCTGTTTTTCCAACAGGACAGCCTATGGATGGACAACAGATATTCCAAATATTCTACGTAATGATGCAAGCACAACAACAGGTTCATCAAGAGGCCCAGCAATGCCGGGCGGAGAAGTTCTTTGATGGACTTAGCTTTGATCTACAGAGATTAATCAGCTCTGTTGCAACTACTTCTTATACGAACGTCCTTGCTGCAGCCCGTGTCACAATCCGCACCCGAAAAATAGGGCATGAGTCGTGGGTACGTCCAGCCTACGCCGCAGCATCGACGGTAGAATGCTGTCTAGGTCTACTATCTAGCTAACAATCTAACACAATCAATATATAAGTACCTGACAAGATCTCAACTCCAAACGGAGAAAAAATATGATAATGATAACACAAGTACTCAATCACGAATCTAAACACGATAAGATAACACAGAAGTCTAACAACTACAAAGTCCACACAATAACTACTACTAAAGCAACAACAATAATAATAATACAACAATATCCAGAATCAAATATAATACAAGGTCTCAAACCAAAAGTCGGGAACAAATCTGGTACCAAAAGCTAATAAAAACAACAACTAAGGTCCTAGTGATCCCGGCTACCAACCCGAAAATTACTCCTGAACTAGGGGGTCCCTGTCTGCACCATCGACAGGCTGAGGTCCATAAAATATCGAACACCAATCATTCGGATCCTCTGGGAAAAATATATCCAGTCAGGATTGGAGCAAGTACACCTTTAACAGCAGTTTCAGTTAAATGATAAAAACTATAAAACAGTTGTAGCGAGTAGCAAGGTAAAGAAAATAAAGTATGAACAGGGAAATATATATATATACATCAACTGGTGCATAAGGGTAAAGATGCTTGAAAGTCAGAAGCAAGATAGTAATAACTGCAGGATACAAGAAATATAAACTAAGAGCAAGTATGTGCACAAGAACGTGTAGTGAGTCCAGCAAGAGTAAATATAATGAGTCAAGTCCAGAAAGTATAAGTGAGACCAGTCAAGAAATGCAAGTGAGTCCAGACTAGAAAGAATGAACTCATGTCTCTGAAATACCTGTTTAGACATGTAAACGGCCAGGGGTAAGTACAGCTCACCGTACATTGGGTGTGCGGCTGCTATCATTCCAGATTAGCCCAAGGGGGTGATTCCAGTAATTCCAGTTGGAAATGTTTACATGTCTACTCGAGTATTTTCCCGCTCTGACTAGTACAAGTGAATCCAAGACCCGATACGCAAATTAAGTATGAGTCCAGCCAGAAATATGAGTGATGCCTGTAGTTAGTCCTGATGTGATGCTAGTAGGTGATTCCAGAATAGAGGCCAGAAACACGAAATATACGTGCCGCAAGTAAATAAATCAAGAAATACTAGTCCGTACCATGCCAGAAAAATCAGAGAATACTATACTAAAAGCTGAATCATAATAATCATCAGATAATGGAAACTATCAGAGAATGTACTCGCCTAACGTCCTGAGCAACTAACGATCCGAACTGGCATCGCAAGGACCAATTATGAAAAGTAAGGTTAAACGGGATTCTAAAGAGTTAAACAGATATAAAATAGCTAAAAACAAGCTTCTAGGGTTGTTCTAGGTCAAACAGGTCAAACAGGTAAAATCTGGGTCAAAAAGTCAACCTATGGTCCAAAAAATCAACTCTAGGTCAAAACTAGGTCAAACGTTGACTTTGGCGGTCAACCGGGGCAACTACGGTCAACTCTAGGTCAAACTAGGGTGCCCCTAAAATTCTAGGTCAAAACTAGGTCATTAAGCTAATAAACCCTCAAACTCGCCTCCTAGAGATACCGGGATACCTTCGGTATCCGATACCTCAACCTACGCTATATACCCCGCATATATCCTCCAATATACATACTAGCACACACACATATATATATATATATATATATATATATATATATATATATATATATATATATATATAACCAACTCTAAACCCATTCCTAGGCAAACGCTCAATACCTCGCCCCGATGCCCAATACCTTGAGTATCTCAAGGTATTGAGATACTCAAGCCTTACCCCTCACTAACTCTAGCTAACTAACTAACTATCTATATATATACTACCATATGCTACTATATATATATATATATATATATATATATATATATATATATATATATATATATATATATAGGCAAATACCTCATCTCCGATACCCAACCTACCTCAATACCTTGGTATCTCAAGGTATAGAGATACCTTACACTTTAACTCTAACTAACTAACTAGCTAGCTAACTATATATATATATAGGCTACCTCAATACCTTACCTCCGATACCTCACTTGCATCAATACCTTGATATCTCAAGGAATTGAGATCCAATACCTTGCTCTTCTCTCTCACTATCTAACCATACATATATATATATATATATATCTATATATATACATATAATATATACCTATATCTATATATAGATATCTATATACCTATCTATCTATATATATCTACTTATATATATATATATATATATATATATATATATATATATATAAAATCTAGTATTAGGCTATACCCTAATATCATCTCCATACCTCAACTTACCTTACCCTCAAGGTATTGAAACTCAATACCTCGCCCTACTCTCTTATCTCACTATCTAATAACTAACTATACCTATGTATATATATATCTAACTATCTATCTATATATACTTGTATTTATATACATATACATACCTCTAACTATCTATATATATAACCATACATATATATATATATATATATATATATATATACATATACTTTTATCTATATATCTATCTATCTATATATATACATATACATATATATAAGAAGGGGGATTAACTAGCCGCTGCCGCGGAGCGCGCCGGCTGCTGCTGATACTGTGCTGCTGCTGCTGCTGCCCGCAGCTGCTGCATATTTGGCTACTGCTGTTCTATTCATCCCTCTCGCTCACACTCTCTCTACCTCTCTCCCTCACACTTTATCTCACTCTCCCCCTATCTCACTCTCATCTCATCTCCTTCTATCTCTAACTCACTCTCCCACTTATCACTCTCTACCTCACTCTCTCTACCTCACTATCTCAATCTCTCGATCTCTCTTTCCTTCTCAATCTCTCTCGCGCTAGCTCTCTATCTCACTATCTCTTTATTCTAATATCTCACTCTCTAACTCTCTCGATCTCTCTCGACACACACACGAACACACACACATAAACATATATATACACACACACTCACACACACATATATATGTATATATATATATATATATGCATATGCATACTCATATATATACACACACACATGTATATATACATACACACACTCACATATATATATACAAACACATATATACATATATATATACCTATATATATACACACACACACACACTCATACATATATATATATAAACAAACACATATCCATACTCACACACACTCACAAACACACACTCACACAATACAAATACTACACACACACTACCCATACTCAACCACAGCAACACACACACTCAACCACACTCACCCACACACACTCTCACACACACTAACACACACACAGTAACAGACACTCAAACACACTCATAACACACACACAAACACACTCACAATACACGCACAACCCATAACATACACACACAACCCACACATATATAAACACACACACATATATATAAATATATAATCGTAAACTCTAATACACACCCTCCGAGGCTAAACCAACTCGTCCACAAGCCCAAAACCTAGAAACCAAGTCGAAATGTCTATTCGGCCATTTCGACAAACACTTGGTGTGCGGCTCACGATACCTCGTGAAACGCACACCAAACCTACTCGGAATCGATCCAAAATTTATCCACGGATTCTAATCGATGTCTAGAACCTAGAAAAAATACTAACTCTCTGATTCTAGGTCCGTGACAAAAATCCGCATGCATGTGGAATCCACGACCTCATGTGTCCGAACGGAGATACGTACTTACCCTCAAGACATCCAAGCACGTCTACCTAGGTCCGTCTAACCTAGGACATCACCCAAAATTGGGCCAATCTCGGATTTTACCCAAAATTGACATAAAATCTAATGTCAAAGTCTCCAAACACATCCAAACAAGCTCCAACTTTCTTTCATGGGTAGCCCTAAGGTCTAGGAAGGTTCTAAACTACTAATTACACTATATTAGAGTAATCACTAAGAGAAAAATTAGGGTTTACCTCTTGGAAGTTGGAATCCCAAGGCCAAAGTCTCTAAAAAGTCCCTAATCTACCACACCAAGCTTCCAAGCCTCCAAACCAAGCTCCAACACTAATTCTAAGCTCTACACATCTAGGTTAGGGGAAAACAAAGGATTAGGGTTTGTATCTAAGGAAGAAATAAATGAAGGAAGAGAAAGAAGTGAAGAAAACTTACTTGGAGAGAAAAAATTGGAAGAAGGAAAGAAGAAGAAAATGGGAAGAAGAATGAAAAAGAAGAAGAAGAAGAAGAAGAAATAAAATGGAGGGGGGTTGCTGGTTCGGCTAAGAGAAATAGGGTTAGGGTTTTAGTTAGGGTTAGGTAAAATGACCAAAATGCCCTCCAATTAAGTCATGCTAATAGGGTTTGGGTTTGGGGTTTTCAAATGCACTCTAATTAATCCCTAATCACTCCAACTAACTAATTAAAATATAAATAACTATTCTAAGCCAATAAATAAGTCTGACAACGGTGTTGGTTGGGTCTGACTGGGGTCCACTAGGGTCTGACATGGGTCCAGACTAGCCAAAATCCTAAAATAACTAATAAAAAATAATACAACCAACTAATTAAATATTAATAAAAATATTTACGATCAATATACAATTTATCAAATTAAAATAAAAATAAAAATCCTGCCCTGGAAATGGGGTAGTGACAAGCCTATCCTCAGAAAATTTCGTCCTCAAAATTTAAAGTCGATCACACTTCTTCTAGGTCAAATCCTCAACAATCACAGTCAAGAAATTCTACCTAAACAACATGCAAGATCCTAGTCCTACTGGTCGTGTTATCACAGTCTCAATCAGGGTCACTACACTATCTACCACAACACAAAGGAAAAGTCTAACGGGTACTAATGAAGCACACCACAAGGAATGGAAAAGGACGGGAAGAAGAACAAAGAGAGACAGACCTGCTAACCTGACACCCATAGCATCGGCCTCCTCGACCGTCAACGCATAAGCCCTGCCCTGCTGGGGTATCTCCCTCTGCTGGTGTAGGACATAATGTTGTGCCACAGGTGGCCTAGTTCCAACTCTCCGAACGTACCTGTGCTCCACCAAATGAAGGTGCAGTGGGGCAATCTCGCATCTGGTGAGCAGTGGATCCACAGAACAAATACACCTTCAGCCTCCTCCTACAAATATCCCAAGTGTGTCCTGCCTTCCTGCAATAGGCACAAGTGGGCACCCTCTGATCCTGACCCTGTTGCGCTGCCTTCTGCACATAGGTACGCTTAGCCGGTCTCGCACTACCTAAATTATCTCGGCCTCTCTTGGACCTGAGCTCCAAGTCATCCTCTGCCCTCTGAGAGTCCCCTACGATCTGCTCGAAAGTCGCCTCGCGGTCACTCCTAGTCAAGGACTTGACCGCCATGACCAAGCCCTTGCGAAACTTTCTCGCCTTTGCTGCCTCACTCAAGCCCTCCACAAATTTGCCCAGACGATAGAACTCTGCTGCGTACTCGTCCACTAGCATGCTCCCCTGGACGAGTGCCTCGAACTGGCTCTCCAAAGCACTGAGCGCCACATCTGGGAAAAACTTCTCCTTAAAAAGTCTCTTGAAAGTCTCCCAAGTAAGCCCTGATACCGCAATCCTCGTATCAGTGCGATACCACGTCAAAGTGAGGTCGAACATCTGACTGCCCGCTGCCTCTATCTGCATACTGCCTGAAATCTGTGCCAGCCAAAAAATCCCCTTAATATGCTCTATCCATTCATCCACGTACAGGATCCCCTCTGTACCCCGGAACTCCTTGGGTCGCATCCTCTAGAAGTCAATGATGCTTCCCGGCCTCGAATGCTAAGTCTGATCTGCCTGTGGCTGGATCTGAGCCACTCTATCCACTGCCGTCATGGCCACCTGGTGGACATTCCCAATGCCTAGCCTCATCACATCCACCTGACGGTGTGCGCATCCATCATCTCCCTGAAGAACGCAAACAACTGCGTGGCGTCTACTGTTGTAGTAGGTGGTGGAGGCACCACCGGAATGACTGGGTTAGTCCTCAGATCGACAAATGGAGGAGGATCCCCGAGAGAAGCAGATGCTCCCTCAACCGCAAGAGTGGTGAGTGGAGCTGTAGCAGCTACATGAAGTCGAGCTGGACGAGAGGTAGCAGACCTCTCGGTAGCAACTACTGGAATGGTATGATGGGATCGTATCTTTGGAGGCATCCTGAACACAGATCAAAAGAAGTCAATACGGTGCTAGATATGATATCATCAAAGAAGGATAGTAATATTTCAAAAGAAGCAATTTTAGAATAATTAGATTGAAATTGTTCCTAGTCGTGATTGAGTACACTCTCATCCTAGATCATATATCCTATAGCAGTCTCACAGCAGTACAACTAAATCGTTGTACTACCACGACATCGCACTAAATGCGAAGCTCGAGACCTGCGTGGGCCGCCACCAAAAATGTGTCACGACCCGCACCCGAAAGATCGTGCATGAGTCATGGATACGTCCAGCCTACGTCGTAGCATCGGAGGTAGAACGTTGTCTAGGTCTATAATCTAGCTAACAATCTCACACAATCAATATATAAGTACCTGTCAAGATCTCAACTCCAAACAGAGGAGTAATATGATAATGATAACACAAGTACTCAATCACGAATCTAAGCACGATAAGATAACACAGAAGTCTAACAACTACAAAGTCCACACAACAACACTACTAAAGCAACAACAATAATAATAATACAATAATATCCAGAATCAAATATAATACAAGGTCTCAAACCAAAAGCTGGGGACAAATTCGGTACCAAAAGCTAATAAAAACAACAACTGAGGTCCTAGTGATCCCGGCTACCAACCCAGAAATCACTCCTGAACTAGGGGATCCCTGTCTGCAACATCGACAGGCTGAGGTCCATAAAACGTCGGACACCAATCATCCGAATCCTCTGGGAAAAATATATCTAGTTAGGATTGGAGCAAGTACACCTCTAACAACAGTTCTAGTTAAATGATAAAAACTATAAAACAATTATAGCAAGTAGCAAGGTGAAGGAAATGTAGTATAAACAGGGAATTATATATATATATACATCAACTGGTGCATAAGGGCAAAGATGCATGAAAGTCAGAAACAAGATAGTAATAACTGCAGGATACAAGAAATCTAAACTAAGAGCAAGTATGTGTACAACAACGTGTAATGAGTCCAGCAAGAGTAAATATAATGAGTCAAGTCCAGAAAGTATAAGTGAGACCAGTCAAGAAATGCAAGTGAGTCCAGGATAGAAAGAATGAACTCGTATCTCTGAAATACCTATTTTGACATGTAAACGGCTAGGGGTTAGTACGGTTTACCGCACACTGGGTGTGCGGCTGCTATCATTCCAGATTAGACCAGAGGGGGTGATTCCAGTGATTCCAGTTGAAAATATTTACATGTCTACTCGAGTATTTCCCTGCCCCAACTAGTACAAGTAAATCCAAGACCTGACACGTAAATCAAGTATGAGTCCAGCCAGAAACATGAGTAATGCATGTAGTGAGTCCTGATGTGATGCCAGTAGATGATTCCAGAATAGAGGCCAGAAACATAAAATATACGTGTCGCAAGTAAATGAATCCAGAAATACCAGTCCATGTCATGCTAGAAAAATTAGAGAATGCTATACTAGAAGCTGAATCATAATAATCATCAGATAATGAAAACTATCAGAGAATATACTCGCCTGACGTCCTGAGCAACTAGCGATCCGAACTAGCGTCGCAATGACCTATTATGAAAAGCAAGGTTAAACGGGATTCTAAAGAGTTAAACAGATATAAAATAGCTAAAAATAAGCTTCTAGGGTTGTTCTAGGTCAAACGGGTCAAACCAGTGAAATCTGGGTCAAAAAGTCAACCCGGGGTCCAAAAAATCAACTCTAAGTCAAAACTAGATCAAACATTGACTTTGGCGGTCAACTAAGGTAACTACGGTCAACTCTAAGTCAAACTAGGGTGCACCTAAAATTTTAGGTCAAAACTAGGTCATTAAGCTAACAAACCATCAAACTCGCCCCCTCGAGATACCGGGATACCTTCGGTATCTGATACCTCAACCTACGCTATATACCCCGAATATACCCTCCAATATATATATTAGCACGTATATATATATATATATATATATATATATATATATATATATATATATATAAAACCAACTCTAAACCCATTCCTAGGCAAACGCTCAATACCTCGCCCCGATGCCTAATACCTTGAGTATCTCAAGGTGTTGAGATACTCAAGCCTTACCCCTCACTAACACTAGCTAACTAACTATCTATATATATACTACCATATGCTACTATATATAAATATCAATATATATATATATATATATATATATATATATATATATATATATATATATATATATATATATATATATATATATAACCTAGTATAGGCAAATACCTCATCTCCGATACCCAACCTATCTCAATACCTTGGTATCTCAAGGTATTGAGATACCTTTCCCTCTAACTATAACTAACTAGCTAACTATATATATATATATATATATATATATATATATATATATATATATAGGCTACGTCCAATACCTTACCTCCGATACCTCACTTGCATCAATACCTTGATATCTCAAGGTATTGATATCCAATACCTTGCTCTTCTATCTCATTATCTAACCATATATATATATATATATATATATATATATATATATATATATATATATATATATATATATATATATATAATCTAGTATTAGGCTATACCCTAATATCATCTCCGATACCTCAACTTACCTTACCCTCAAGGTATTGAAACTCAATACCTCGCCCTACTCTCTTATCTCACTATCTAATACCTAACTATACCTATATATATATATATATATATATATATATATATATATATATATATATATATATATATATATATATATATATATATATATATATAACTATCTATCTATATATACTTGTGTCACGCCCTAGTCCCAAAATACGTAGGACTAGGACACGTAAGCATGTCAGCCGCATGTATATGGCAACTCCAATATATGAAAACCATAACACATGCGTACGCTGTATCATGAACAATAATTCATAAGTGGTATATATTTCACAAGTCACATGGCATAACTAAATCTCATCCACAGAAATCAATTAGACATAAATAACCAATATCCATGAAACTAGATCTCAATATAAAATATCTAATGATGGTAGTCGGATGGAAATAAATCCAATACCAAACTAGAATATAGAATAAACTAGATAAATACAATATAAGTACAACATCTAACAATCACGAAGCTCGAAGAGAAGACCTGCTTGAAATATGCGTAACAAGTCCGCATCTGCGCTCCTGCGAATACTCATGAACATCTACACCTGGAAAGGGACCAGGTCCTCAGAGGGACATAACAAGATACATAGAAGCATGCCATAAAGTAAATACTGTAAAAACTCAAGGGTGACCTAACCAGCTAAGTAAAATGCACTTTGAAGACAACCTTGGTACGTATGGGTAGGTGAAAAGTATAAAGCGTAGCGTCGAGCCAGAGGCTATATATCTGGCATTAGCTGTAAACTGGATGCCAGATGTATATGCTGACTACATTACCGATCATGATAGCGCGCAGCTAGTAACCTCTGTCAGACGTATCGACAAGCATATACTCCCATAACCGGGTAAGACTGATCCCATAACCGGGCAACACTGAGGCTCACGGTCCCACAGTTTACTCTGAAACTACGACAACCAAATGTCTGTCCCATACGCCTACTAATTGTCTTCTCGCCCAATGATCTATGCATATTGTATCCACAACACGCAGTAGCTACTACACCGAGACGGAGTGCAAGTATCGGTATCGTAACTCTGGCTCATAGTCAATCGTTAGAATGATAGTCCAACCTCACAACCAAACAAGGACAAGGATTGGACCTTCGTACTACAATAGTTTATGCTCCGACTACTAATAACTACTAAGTCTCTAACATGCATCACTATTAGCAATTATACCCTATCCGTCGCACGACCTACACGTACAGGTGGCCAACCGCATACACAAATCTGTGCCCTACATGAGACTCACAACACGTATAAGAAATATATCAAGGCCTGGGGAGTCATACCGATAACTCTATAACTTTAGGTGGGTCTACTAGACACTAGATCAGACACAAGTCCTAACATCAACGCCTTCGTTGACTGCACCCGAGTCTCTCTCGGACACTCACAGTTATAAAATCTAAACAATAAACATGCAACTAAATAGTAACTGAATTTAAACAGTACAACAAGACAAGGTATACTTGCCTGGCAAGAAGCTATGTAGTCCCAATATCCGGCTCTGGAAGTCGGGTATAATCTATCCAATATCCTCGGGGTCAGTGTGCACAGGCATGGGAATCGGAGGTGACTGTTGCGGGTTGTCTGACAAGGGTGACAGGTCCACGATGACGACGATGATGAGGGTAATGACGATGAGATGATTAGGTTATGGTTAAGGTAATGATTAGGCCAAAGATGGTGGTTATGTTAATGATGGGGGATTATAATGATGATGATGATTACAATGGTGATGATGATAGAAATTATAATAATGGTGGTGATGTAGATGGTGACGGGGATTATGGTGATGATGTGGATGATGGTGATGACGAGGACGATGATGTGGATAATGGTGATGACGAGGACGATAATGTGGACGATGGTGATGACGAGGATGAGATATTGATGATGAGGTGATATTGATGATGATGATAACGACGATGATTAAGGTGAGATGATGATGATGAGATGATGATGATGTCGATGATGAATGATGATGATGACGATTATGAGATGGTGATGGTGTCGATGATGAGATAATGATGATGATGATGACGATGACGATGAGGAGATGTTTTCGATGATGAATGATGATGATGACGATGATGAGATGGTGATGGTGTCGATGATGAGATGATGATGAGGAGATGACCGAAGTTCGGCCAGGGGGAGGTCCAGCCAGTGGGGGAGGAGGAGGAGAGGACAGGATGGTGCTGGGTCAAGGTCAGGGATGAGGGGAGGTGGAGGTGTTGGTGCTGCGTCGTGGTGGACAGGGAAGGGGAGGAGAAGATGGAGGCCAGGGTGGAGTTCAGGTGGTGGCTCGCTGGTGGTGTGGTGGTTGGTGATATCGGCGAGGGGGAGGTCAGGCCGGAGAAGAAGAGAAGAGAGGGAGGAGATGACTGCGGGGGGGAAGTGATATCGTGGGGAAGACGGTGGTGGCGGCCGACATTGGTGCTGGCTCTGCGGGGAGATGGCCAGGGGGATGTGTCGAGGGGTGAGGTAATATCGTGGGGAAGATGGTGGTGGCGGCCAGCATTGGTGGTGGCTCTGCGGGAAGATGGCTAGGGTGGTTTGGCTCAGGGTCGAGGTCAGTACAGCGGCCCGGGGACGCCGGGGATGAGGCCAGAGAAGAAGAAGTCGATGAGGGAGAGGGGGCTCAGGTGTGGCGAGGTACAGTGCTGCGGGGCACGGCGGAGGAAATGAGACGTCGAAGGAACGGTCCAGCGAGGCTCCGGCGACGGGTTGGTCGGGGAAGGAGGTGAACAGGGAATAGGGGAGGGGGTGTCGGCTGTGTAGTTTTCTAGGTTTTGGGTTTTAAGATTTTTGGGAAAAATTAAAGGAGAAGGAGATATTTATACATTTAGGATTTTGGGTTTGGTTTGACCTAAAAGTTTGGGCTTGGTCAATGCTCCTTGAAGTGGGCCTTGGGCTCACATGAGGATGTTTGGTGGGCCATAATTGCATTGTTTAGATGCAAGGATTGGTTTAAAATAAA
Source organism: Iris macrosiphon (assembly GCA_036927795.1). Taxonomy (NCBI): domain Eukaryota; kingdom Viridiplantae; phylum Streptophyta; class Magnoliopsida; order Asparagales; family Iridaceae; genus Iris; species Iris macrosiphon. The sequence continues at coordinate 93,467,075 of JAYESA010000016.1, read as the reverse complement.
GGGGACGATTCTGCGCGTTGCACATCCCAAAAATTATGAAAAAATTTCTAAGAAGGGAAAATTTGGATTTCTTCATGTATTGTCCAATGGGGTGGACACCTCAATGCAATTTTGCATAAAAGCGTCCAACAATTGGAAAAATTGCACAAAGATAGAAACTGGATTTTAATTAATTAAATTGAATGCGCAAGGTATTCTTGAATTAATTTGAAGTACATGGGAATAAAATTAGGTGGGACACAAGTGTCATAGACATAGAGGATTCAGTGTAGAATATTATCATAATTTTGGGTTGCATAAAACGGTCAAGATTGTGTCTCCAATTACGATTGGAACGCACAAGGGTACAAAGTCGTATTTTATTTAGAATTAAATAATAACGTCTGCGACGAATGTTGTGCGACTAAAATATAGCACAAGAGAGAGTGGTCATGAGTTATACAAGGGTCAGAATGGTAGGTTGGCACGTCTAGGAAAAGTGTATGGATTTTGTTTGCAGGTAATAGCTAGTGCAGTGCTCTAAATATCGGAGCAAAGGTAAGGTGCACTAAGTGATTTAACATTGCATAATTTAATAAAATGCCGTGTTCTAATTCTAATTGGGTTCAAACTAGCCCTAATTTCACTATCTAGGCCAAGTAGGCCTAATTTTTGGTGAGGGAGTTTACAACTTATATATATACATATACATACCTCTAACTATCTATATATATAACCATACATATATATATATATATATATATATATATATATATATATATATATATATATATATATATATACTTTTATCTATATATCTATCTATATATATATACACATATATATATATATATCTATATATATACATATACATATATATAAGAAGGAGGGGCTAACTAGCCGCTGCCGCGAAGCGCGCGCGGCTGCTGCTGCTTTTGCCCGCAACTGCTGCTGCTATTCTACTCATCCCTCTCGCTCACACTCTCTCTACCTCTCTCCCTCACACTCTATCTCACTCTCCCCCTATCTCACTCTCATCTCATCTCCCTCTATCTCTAACTCACTCTCCCTCTTATCACTCTCTACCTCACTCTCTCTACCTCTCTATCTCAATCTCTCGATCTCTCTTTCCTTCTCAATCTCTCTCGCGCTAGCTCTCTATCTCTCTATTCTAATATCTCACTCTCTAACTCTCTCGATCTCTCTCGACACACACACCAACACACACACATAAACATATATATATATATATATATATATATATATATATATATATATATATACACACACACACTCACATATATATATACCTACATATATATATATATATATATACACACCCACACTCATTCATATATATATATATATATATATATATATATATATATATATATATATATATATATATATATATATATATATATATATATATATATATATATATGCATACTCATATATATACACACACACACATATATATATACATACACACACTCACATATATATATATATAAACACATATATACATATATATATACCTATATATATATGTATACACACACACTCATACATGTATATATATAAACAAATATATATCAACACTCATACACACTCACAAACACACACTCACACAACACAAACACTACACACACACACTACCCATACTCAACCACACCAACACGCATACTCAACAACACTCACCCATACACACTCTCACGTACACTAACACACACACAAACACACACTAATACACACTCAAACACACTCACAACACACACACAAATACACTCACAACACACACACAACCCACAACACACACACAACCCACACATATATAAACACACACATATATATAAATATAGACTCATAAACTCTAATACACACTCCCCGAGGCTAAACCAACCCGCGCACAAGCCCAAAACCTATAAACCAAGTCAAAATGGCCATTCGGTCATTTCGACAAACAATTGGTGTGCGGCTCGCGATACCTCATGAAACGCATACCAAACATACTCGAAATTGACCCAAAATTTACCCACGAGTTCTAATCGATATCTAGAACCTAGAAAAAATACTAACTCTCTGATTCTAGGTCCGTAGCAATAACCCACATGCATGTGGAACCCACGGCTTCGAAAAAACCCCCAAATTGCCCGAAACGTCCAAATCTCTACAACACGACCTCACGTGTCCGAATGGGGACACATACTTACCCTCAAGACACCCAAGCATGTCTACCTAGGTCCGTCTAACCTAGGATATCAGACAAAATTGGGCCAATCTTCGATTTTATCCAAAATTGACACAAAACCTAATGTCAAAGTCTCCAAACACAACCAAACAAGCTCCAACTTCCTTCCATGGGTAGCCCTAAGGTCTAGGAAGGTTCTAAACTACCAATTACACTATATTAGAGTAATCACTAAGGGAAAAGTTAGGTTTTATCTCTTGGAAGTTGGAATCCCAAGGCCAAAGTATCTAAAAAGTTCCAAATCCCCCACACCAAGCTTCCAAGCCTCCAAACCAAGCTCCAACACCAATTCTAAGCTCTACACACCTAGGTTAGGGGAAAGCAAAGGGTTAGGGTTTGTATCTAAGGAAGAAATAAATGAAGGAAGAGAGAGAAGTGGAGAAAACTTACTTGGAGAGAAGAAATTGGAAGAAGGAAAGAAGAAGAAAATGGGAAGAAGAAGAAGAAATGAAATAGAGGGGGGGTGTTGGTTCGGCCAAGAGAAATAGGGTTAGGATTTTAGTTAGGGTTAGGTGAAATGACCAAAATGCCCTCCAATTAAGTCATGCTAATAGGGTTTGGGTTTGGGATTTCCAAATGCACTCTAATTAATCCCTAATCACTCCAACTAACAAATTAAAATATAAATAACTATTCTAAGCCAATAAATAAGTCTGACAAGGGTGTTGGTTGGGTCTGATAGGGGTCCACTAGGGTCTGACATGGGTCCAAACTAGCCAAAACCCTAAAATAACTAATAAAAAATAATACAGCCAACTAATTAAATATTAATACAAATATTTATGATCAATACACAATTTACCAAATTAAAATAAAAAATACCCTGCCCTTGAAATGGGGTAGTGACAGCCCGACGCATGGAGCGCATTATCAGGAGAGTGTCCAGCCAGAAGTGGCCGCATGAACTAGCACCAGATCGAGCACAGCTGCAAGGAGCTACAAAGCGACCATAGATGAATCCACCACAGAGTGCATTAGCACCACTAGCACTAGTCCTTCCTACTTGTCACTACTGTGGCAAGGTAGACTATATTGAGAGAGAGTGCAGACTAAAATTGGGATTATATTTAGCTTGTGGATCCAGTCAACATTCAGCCAGGGATTGCCCTGAGCGTCGAGAGAGAGCACTGATGATTCATCGACCAGCCCTACCAACACCAGCACCAGGACTCCCTACTTGTCATTATTATGGCGAGGTAGGCCATCTCGCCAAGGAATACCGACACAGATTGGGATTGTGCTTGGTTTGTGGATCCAGCCAACATTCAGCCAGAAATTACACGGAGCATCGAGGAGAACCACTAATGGTTTATCGTCGAGCACCGATGGTTAACCGACAAGTTTTACCAGCACCGGAAGGATATCAGCCGAGGCCACCCTTGGCACCACAGGCAGCACTCTTCCAGCAAGCCCAGTAACAGCAGAGGGCACCACCACACGGACGTGAACATGCTTTTGAGATGACAGTGGAGGAGACACAGACTCGAGGAGTTGTGAATATGAGTAAGATTTATTTTTATCATAGCTAACTATAATAGCGAATATTCCTAGTAATATTTTAGCATGTGCCTGTTAGTTCCATTTCCTAGCCTAAATCTAGTATTATGTTAGATTGAACTTGTTAGTCTAAATTAGTAATATGTCAGTGGTACCCAAGTTTTCATAAGCTGTAGTTGATCTTCGTTCTAACTAGGCTCCTTTACTCTTGAGTTACCAATCTCTCATTGCCTAGGGAAAAGTTTTTATTTCTTCACTACGTGTTCTGCTTAAACAAAACCCTCACCCTTCCTTTCAATTTTTTTTTGTTCATGGTTCCTTGTTCTTTGTGTCATGCTTCAACAAACATATCTTGCAATCACATCATCTCTTCTGGAGCAAATCATTCTTGACCGGTTATGTTTCATTGTTTTAATTGCGAGAACTCAATTCTTTTAAGGTGAGTAGATTGTAAACACCCTGATTTTTAGAAATTAAATTTTATTTAATTATTTGTAATTACTGAGTTTTAGGGAGATTTTCTATAATTTTAGCTAATTATAATAAAGGTTCGTTCATGGATTTATATTTTGTATATTAAATTATTTATTAAAATAGTAAAAAAATTATAGTTTTAGATGTATAATTAATAATAGAATATTGTATAATTTTTGGGAATTTATTGGGGTCCAAAACTATTTTTAGATGGCCATATATAAATTATTTTTAAATAAACCAACCCAAACCGAACCAACCCAACCCAAACAAAACCAACCCAAACCAACCTAAACCAAACCAATCCGAACCCAACTAAACCTAGACCTGAAACCACTACACGATAACCCGACCCAGACCTGAAACCCGCTGTTATAGTTCTCCTCCCCAAACCTCTGTAACCGACCGCACCCCATCGATTCCCCTCTCGAAATCGGTTGCAACCCCTCTCTTCCACTCCCTGTAATTGCCCCACGTCCACCCTAAATAATCCCCAGCCTATACGAACCTCACCACCATCATCTCCTCTACCACTCCGACCAACCACAGCCTCCGACAATCGCCGGAACGCCGCTGTACGCCACCGCAAAGTAGCTGCCCAAATTTCGAGCAACAACACACATCAAGGTATGCTACTTCTATCCCCTGTATCTTCCTACACACTAATCCAAATATCGATCTATTAAATCCTATGCAAAAATCATATGACCCTCTTAAACCCTATATAATTAGTTCGACATATTGTGTCCCGTGTTGGTCGTAATTCGCGACACAAAATAGGAAAAAATAACCAAAGTTGTAGTTCAAAAACTGTCCCAACCACCCATGTTCATGTCTGATTTTCTTCCAACCTACTTAATATTTTTAAATTCTACTTGAACAGTAATTTAGACAACATAAACAAGTTTTAATCTCTTTAATTAGTTTATTTTAATTTGTTCTATGCTGTGATTTATTCGCGTTTGAATTTGACCAAAAACTTGGTTTTTTAAACCCGAATTTTCCCGAAACGGGGTGCGTTCCGCTAAACGAGGTGACTTTATCGTGTGTGAATTGTATCAAAAGGCACGTATCGTCAACACGGACGTATAAAATTTTGTGAAAGTTGATTTGGATGTGCGTATACACCAGAATCAACGCGTATCAGTCGAAAAATCCCATATCGGCATGTTCCGACACTCGTCATAATTTCGTGTGTGCTTATCGTTTTGTAATAAAACTTGTGCCATCGGATTCGTAGCATTACGCTGGTCTTGTAACCCAAGTTTGGTTCAATTCTGAAAACGTTGACGAAATACCATTTTGTGGGCCCCACGGTTCTACTTGACTGACGATTTCGTGATCGGCTCATCGAAATCCAGTTCTTGATGTTCCATTGGGTTCATATCATCGTTTTGGACTCGTAGACACTAAGTTTGACAAATTTGGAGAACTTTGTCTCTAGCATATTTTTCGGTACGAAGTGGGCCACATGTGGATCCCGCTTTAACCAGAAACTGTCAATTCTTCCCCTATGTCAAAATTGGACTTATGGGAAGTCAATACTAGCTATTTCATATATTCTAAGAGCAATGGTGTTATTTGTTTCAGCATCTAGAGGCGTACCTGGAGATTCCACTCATATTGGAGCAATTGTCGGAGCTCAGAACCTAAGCAAGTGTACGTTGCCAACTTACAGTCGATCTTGAGATATTATTTGCTTGAGTTATTTCTATATACTTCTGTGTTGTACCTATTTAACCTAGGACCATGAGATATTGCTTAGCGTCCGAACAAGATTCAGGTGTAGATGCCGTACGCGGAGTCGTGTAACGTCACTTAGAGAGTTTTATCCACGATCCTATATATTTTCGTGCTTGCTTTACCAAGTACTTCATAACATAGGACATTTGACACTATTTTTGAGACCGAATCTTTCATGAGTTATTTATGGTGATTTTGTGTAGGATTACAGGATTCGTGACATAAGACTTGTATATACATAGATATTATTTTGACTCTTTGTACTAGTTAGAAGTCATGATCTTGCGTGTTATGGACATGAGACATCGTGGACATGAGATATATGATTATATTGGGTGGAAAAAGAGACACATGCTACAAGTTGTGTCATGCCCCAGTCCCAAAATACGTAAGACTATGACACGTAAGCATGCCAGTCGCATGTATATGGCAACTCCAATATATGGAAACCATAACACATGCGTACGATGTATCATGAACAATAATTCATAAGTGGTATATATTTATCACAAGTCACAGGGTATAACTAAATCTCATCCACAGAAATCAATTAGACATAAATAACCAATATCTATGAAAGTAGATCTCAATATAAAGTATCTAAAGATGATAGTCAGGTAAAAACAAATCCACTACCAAACTAGAATATATAAGTGCAACACAATAAACACAATATAAGAATATCAACTAACAATCACGGGCTCGAAGAGAAGACCTCCTCGAAATATACGTAGAGGAGTCATCTAACATGTTGTATCAAAATCAGAATATCAACACAATAAACACAATATAAGAATATCAACTAATTATACGGGTGTCCTATATTAAATGTTGTATCAAAATCAGACAGTCAAAATAATATGTGTCTAGGCCAGTACGTAAATGTACACAAGGCAGTCATCTAACATGTTCTTAGGGTCAACATGGTCAAGGTAAACACAGAATAATCTACAGTGTCCTAGGGTCGTACAATATAAATACATATATAGTCAAAAGCATATAATTTCTTATATAATACATCCATCTATATATGTATATATATATATATATATATATATATATATATATATATATATATATATATCACTTAAATTTTAATACGTGTATGTGTATGCGTACAAGTCATTGGGTTCACCGACTCAGGGTCCGATATCAACTAACAGTCATAAAGCAATACTCATGTCCTAATAGCATATATAGAAGCACACATAAAAAGGAGGAGAGGGACAGGTTCGAACCTCGGGGTACGCACACGGGAATGACGGTGACGACGATGAGGTTGACGACGATGACGACGATGATGATGTGTGTGATGGTGATGTCGAGGATGATGATATGGACGATGGTGATGACGAGGATGATGATGTGGACGATGGTGATGACGAGGACGATAATGTGGATGATGATGATTGTGTTGATGATTGATGATGATGATGATGATTTGGAGATGGTGATGATTTGGAGATGATGATGATTTGGTGAGGATGACTATGGATGATGGTTATGATGAAGATAATGGTGAAGATCATGGTGAAGACGAAGCTAATTACATACATATATATTTTGGGTGAGGGGGTTTACAAGTTGATTACATACATATATATTTTATTATTGCGGTAATTTAGTCTCTGTTCCAGAGCTTGGCACATTACGTGATATTACTGCTACCGGCTCCCCGACACAGAGTATATATTTTATTATTGCGGTGCTTTAGTCTCTGTTCCAGAGCTTGGCCTATTACGTGATATTACTGCTATCGGCTCCCTGACACAGATCTTGTAGTGGTCTCATCCTGAGTACAAGTGATGCTCTCATTTGTATTTCACATAGCTGGTTATATAACTTGCCCTGAGGATCTATTTTTATTTACTGTATTTTATTTGGCTTGAGTTATTCTTGTACCTTGCCATGTCCCCTGAGGACATGGATCTGGATTATGTCCCCAGGTATAGTAAATAAGGTTTACCCCGAGATATACAGGACAAGAGCTGATGCTGGAGCAGTACTGGCACCAGAGGACGAGGTTGTGCCAGAGGATTTCTCCAGAGTATTCTGTTACATACTCATTTATTTATGCTTCCAGTTATTTTATATCTTGACTCATGGGTCTATGTATTGACTTATTTTATCGGGTTGTTTCCCGAGACACTATTTATTTGGACTTGTTGATAGACTATATTTTTTTATCTATTATCTTGACTGGTCTATCATATTGACTTGTGTTTACTTTATGTGGATGAAATTAGAATTATACTAAGATAGATGGTGTAGACTACAATTATATTTATTATATCTTAAGTGCACTCTAACGGGTCCATTAAATTATGTTTGCCCATTGGAGTTGTGCTGCTGGCCATTTCCACGTGGCTAGTCCCTCGGTATTTTAGGACTGGGGCGTGATAGAATGTCATTATCTGACGAAAGTAGTTTTTGGTCGAGTCCTCTATCAAGGAAAAGAGGAAGAAGTTGTTGAAGTGGGGAGGTACCAATTCTTGGCGAAATGGATCGATTATGCAACAGTAGCTGCACTTCAGTGATCCAGGTGATCGACCACAAGTAGAATGAATCGCACTTTTACCACTAAACTATACCTGCTACATATTCATTATTGAATATGAATGGTCAAGGTCAGGAAAGTAGGAGCTCAGGTCAACCACAAAGAAGGCCTTGGTTTATTACATCTATATCATACCTCTCTTCTTTTATGCATTTAATTTGCTGCATTTATTAATTAATATTTTTATTTTGTTTAATGTTTTTCTCTCTCACTGGGTTCGAATAAATTGAGCTTGATGGTGTAAAGCTAATGACTTTTAATTTTAATTTTCACTTTTGAACAATATTTAAATATTTTCTGTTAATATTCTTTTTAATTGGTTTAATCTATATTAGTATATATTTGTGGATCTCGATATGCAAAGTCTGGCTTTATCATAGATTTTTTTTGCTTGCCTTCCATGGGATGTCATCTAACGAAATAAAAAAAATGTGTTGCACACACAAAGCGTGTGCTCTGATGCTTGTTTGTATTAGGATTTTAACCTACTTATGCACGATGTATCGAGACATCTCAACCTATATGTATATAATTATTTCATACGACATTGTCGGTAGATTAATAAAAGTTTAATGATGGTCAAGAAATAGTGTCATATATTCATTTTATATTTTAAAAAAACTAGGCCTTGTGTCTTATTATTATTTAAAACGACAATATTAATAAGAATAATATAGAAGTAGAAAAGGATTATTGAAAATATTAAAGAATAAATAGAACAAGTCATAAAAATAAATAAAATTTTATTTAGTGAAATTTTTCGCAATTTATTTATTTATTCTATAAAATAAATACTAATAATGAAAATAATAAATTATAATAGTATAAAAATAGTAGGAAAAAAATGAAAATAGTAGATAATAATAATAAGAAGGAACCAATATATGTTATTATGTTTAGATAGGTATTTGACAAACAATGTTTGTTGATATGACATGTTTTTATGTCTTAGTTCTCAACCTCTGTTTGACATTCCTTTGTGATAATTGTTACTAGAGTTGACTTCTTTGATGTTGTATGTACATATATCGTAATTATGTTCAAAGATCTACAACCACTTCAGTTCGATTATGATTTCTAGGTATACAAAACCAGATAGGTCAACCCCTAGCATGAAAAGGGGTTGAAAACATAAACATAAAATACGTCACAAAAAAAAAATACTTATCTAAAAAAAAAAACATATATAGGGAATGACAAGTACATGAAAATTGATGTAGCTAATTCTTTAAACTGATACATGATAATAACCACTACCTAAACTTATAGTACTAATATCTAAATAAACTAAAATACACATTTTTTAAGACACAAATTTTATAGAGGTCCATCATCCGTGTCCTCCATGGTCATTGTCTTATACTATATACAAAGATTTATATGCCTCTATAGTGCTCTCCTATTTTTAGGTAATCATTTTTTATTTTCCATAATTCATATAATGAAAATGAGTTACACCCCTGAGTCCTACTTAGCTTGTGTCATTCTTATTATAAAACTCGCTAAAGTGTTCCCAAACATTTGACCAACTGTGACGACAAGTCTCTCCTCCTCTGTTGTCTTGTACTCCTTGCAGTTGAGCCGGTTGAGGTTGAGATTGAACCTTGAGTTTGTTGAGGTGATTATTATTTATTATCCATGATATTTAGACAAAGTAGTAAAGAATTAGATAATTCACCAAATATAATGCAGGATTGATTGAAAACGTTAGAAGTTGGATTTTTTTATTGTGGTAAATTTGGATGAATTAGTCTCTTTCTCTAGGGATTTTTTGTGTACTAAATAACCAAAAATATCCTTCGAATATAAATTTTATGTGACATTTTGATTATTGTAGCAAAAAAACCAAAGTATCCATGATTAACATTCATAAACAATTAAATAATGGACATAATTTGGTAAAATTGTCCAAAAATTACCATACTCCCTTAAAATATTGTTGTTGGGATATTTTTACCAAATTGTCCCCAAACTGGATATACTTGGTTATCAAGTGGGGGTTGTTTGCGATGAACAAAAGTTATACAAAACTTTGTATTACAAACTATTATAAAGAAAGAAAATATACAAAAGATCATAGACAAGAATCTAAGTACAATTGATTCTGGGGAAGTATAGCTATGGAGATCTGATATGCGGATGATCACTTTAATCTTTGGACCATACGACGGTGAAGAAGAAATGCAAGAGTGCTATGAACAATTTGAAGAGTTGGACAACGAGAAAGCCTTAGCAATAACGACACAACTAGCTTCTGTTTCTCTCCTTCTGTTCTTGGATAACAAAAACTTAAAAATCCAGCCCCCTTTAATGGACATAATGTTCCTATATTTATAGTATTTGAGAGCGGTTATGACCGTGTGCATGCACTTTGGACAGTCTGTACTGTATTGCCATTGTGCGTGACATCCCATGATCCAGTGAGTCGATGCACAACTTATTGCCTGCTTGAGACGTGGCTTCCTATAAGAGAAAAGTGTGGGTCATGGGACATTTATTTATGCATGTTTCATAAGGAATATGACATGTAAGATACGTAATCATAACTTTTCTCTATCAATTAGGATTGTAGGCACACTATGGAAGAAGTTGGCCATACGACACACTTTTGAAAAGTTTGCCATAGGGCGCACTTTTGAAGAAGATGGCCATACGGTGCACTTTTGAAGAAGTTTGTTATTGGCGCACTTTTGAAAAAGTTGGCCTTGATGACGCACTTTTGATGAAGTTCAGACGAATGGGTCGCTAAACGACAACCTGGGTCTGTGTGTCGAAGATATTTTACAATAAATGAATTGATCTCTTCGGTTTCTGCAACTATTTGTTGTCAGTTTGTTGCATTAAATTCTGAGAGCGGGGTAGGGTCTTTGTACGCCAAACTTCGTAGCATTAAGATAGTATGCCACGTTAAAAAAAGTGCGTCATAGTGCTGAGAACTAAGAAATAGCGTCTTTCTTCTGTTGGGCTCTTTACGAAGAGTGTGTTATCTGTGTAGGTGCACATTTTTTATACTTCTACAGGACCCCCTTCAATGTTTTTGAATTCGTTCAGATGAATTCAAAATACTTTGAATTAGAAGAATAAAAAAGTTGTTGAGATATCCTGTGCGCACATTTTGGACAGAATTCTAACAGATTACTGACGTGGCTGCATTTAACATGGGCTTGACTTGTTCATCGATTTTAATACGATCTTCATGGCAGAAATTTGACTCAGTTGTTGATTGGAAGTCGTCTTCAAGGTGATGCATGTTGTGCTATTTTCTGGGACTGCTATGAACTCAGAACGTCTCACTTCTCATATCTATATAAGTACAAAGAATTCTCATATCTATATAAGTACAAAGAAAGCTCCCTAAAAATAGAGCCTTCATCATAACAAAATCTTCAGCAAAATCCTTCATACTTTCTTCTTATCGTAAGGATGATCAAAACTGTCTTTAGGATCAAGCCGGAGAAGAAGAAGATGATACCCTCGTTAGGGCATTGCAAGCATCTAAGTAGTCATAGGGAGCCAACGCTCTTTGGGTGAGATAACAATATTCCTCTGTTACCATTTTTTTTCTATTTTTATCTTTTTTCCTGGATAAATTAGACGACTCGCGCATTTTTCTTCTAAAAGTTGTCATTTGGCGCACTTTTTAAGTTTTGACAAACTCGATGAGTGTGCTCACTCTTCTTTTCCCATAAGCACTTCTTTTTTAGTCAAATACTGATATCATGCTCTTCCTGTGCATGTCTCACAACTTGCTTCTTTCAAGAAGAAGCATAAAAGGATATCATAGTTCTTCTCATTCTAGATGACCAGCAACATAACTTGGCCACTTGCCATAAAATGAGGAAGGACTTTGCTCGAGGAAAACAAATTTGTCCTAGTCCATACAATATGCTAGCTGTATTTTTTCTCGTAATAAGGCTTGCCACTAGGGTAAAGCTGGGCCACGATTTTGGATATAAATTTGGAAAGGAGTCCCAATCAAAACTCTGTCGGTGACGCTTGGTGGCGACGAAGGATTACCTTCTTGGGGCTTACAAAATTGAAACATGTCCAATTCTGTATCCTCCCAACATTATCACTGCACTCAATGTTAAGGAGTGAGAATACATCCACCATTGTGCTCCCTAACATTGGCCTTAGAAGGATGGAGATGATCATGCGATTGATCTCCATCATATGTAATCAAGGTTTTTAAAATAAAAACCCAGGGGTAATAGATTTCCATTATATGTAATCATGATTTGTACGCTAATAAAATTTTAGCTTGTTCTTTCTTTGTTGTCCGTGTTTCTACTTGATCAGTCTCTGCCTCGACTCATGAGAAAGAAAGAATTAACTCTGCATGTTTAGGGAGGATTGTACGTTGTGTGCTATATGCAGTCCTTTTCTGTCAACTGAATAGTGAGCGCATTATTCAAACATTATTTTCTCATATGCGAGAGCGCTTAGAAAAATATGCAAAATCTCAACAGTCCCGCTTCGAATTTTGTGTACGGTCCTTTGCTTAGGAAAATGAACTATCATTTTATTTGACTAATGAATCATTGAACCGTCGCCCTCTTTCACTGATGAATCATGTGTGAAAATTCGAACAATTGCCCTCCTTTTTATAAAGAGTGGAGTCGGCTACTCCATTAAATATTCTTTATCCGAACTTGCTGATGGCTTCCCAGGATACTTCGAAGAATAGTGCAAGGGAAATAGAAAAGGTAACTATTTCTTCTCTGGCCAAGGCTAATTTTGGTCACACTCCTATCATTCTTGTGTCGCTACTTACTAAAGAGACGAAAGAAACATCTTCAGGTCAATTGCATGAGGCAGAACTCGTTTAAGATCTCCTTTATCGTTCGTCGGATGGATTCACCCTACCCCAAAATGAAGTCAGTGGCCTTGATGGTTATGTTGCTGACCTAGGGGGACAAGAGGAACAAGCCAGAGTAGAGGCCACCTATCGGGTATTTGCATACTCGAATGTCTGCATTCTACATGCCCTTATAAATTTTGTAAACAATAGTGATTGGGAGGACCTTGATTTCCCCTAAAAATTATACTGCTGTCATTTTTCCTCCATTTTATAAATGAAGAGGCTTATTTTATTTATGTGGTTTTAAAAGATGACATCAACATCGTTATAATATTTTAGTGGACCCATTATTAATTGTATATTTTAACCAAAAATACGGATAATAAGTTAGAATAAACAACACCATCAGAAATAATAGGGATATGATAGGTTTTCTAGATAAAACCTTATTGTATATATCTGCTCAAAGGTGATGTGGACATGACAAAATATTTTAGTGGGGATTATTATGGTGGACTTGTTACCCGTAGCATACTTATACTAAGTACGGATAGCAAGTTTGAGAATGAAACATAATCAGAGATAATATGGACATGATAGATTATAAGGCAACTGGAGAAAAATGAGAAAATGATAGTTCGAAGGTGAACTACTACTTTCTCTATTTGGGGATGATGAATAAAAAATGATTAAACGGTAATATGGACATAAATTATATTATTCATATTGACCGATGAGGAAATACGTGAGATTATACCCAATCCAACTGGGGATGAGAAATATGACATCCTTAAAACGACTAGATTTTAAGAATATGATAATTTTGCTGGAGAGAATTGCTTGGATGATCTCAAAGAGAATATTTCGTTGGATCTGAGGACTGTCCTACTAGAGAACATTGAGGACCCATTACTTATGTCTTATTCAAGGATGAATATAGGTAATAGTTCGAGGTATTATGTAGGTTACCGAAGATGTAAATACAAACGTTGCACATTTACGTTAGACTTACTGGGGAACTGGATAAAATGCACTGGCCGAGCATCTTATTTTACTCTGCTGAAGATAAAAAAGAACATATCGCACCTAGACATAATACTTCTTGAGAAATTTACTGTTGATGGACATCATTATCAAATTTTCATTAGGCTTAGCGAGCCTATAGGCACCATTGGAGAATACTGTCTCCACCACATAAGGACCTTCATATTTAGCTTGGAACTTGCCTTTGCTCTTGTGGGTTGTGATCATAGGTCTCCTCATTGTAAGGACCAGTTCGTCGACTTGAAATATTTTTTTTACTTTTTTGATTAAAAGCTCTAAAAATGCGTGATTGATATAGCTCAATACGTTGTTGAGCGTGCAAACACTTTTCATCTAAGGCTTCTAACTCTTGAAGTCTCAAACGGTCATAATTCTCTAATACTAGCTCATTAGCAATAGCTACCCTGAGAGAGGGAATATGGATCCCGAGTAGAAGGATCGTTTCACATCCGTAGACCAAGGAGAATGGTGTACAACCAGTTGGAGCTCGGACTGTCATGCGATAAGCCCTCAAGCATTGTCCGAGCTTCTCATTCCAATAGCGCATGTTGGATGAGACAAATTTCTTGAGTAGCTTAATTATAGTTTTGTTTAAGGCCTCTGCTAAATCGTTAGGTGCTAGGTTGTAAGCCGTAGAGGCTACATTCTAAATTCGATTCTTGTCACAGAACTGATAAAATACTTGATTAGCAAATTGTGGTCCGTTGTCATGTATTATCCTACGGGGAATACCGAAACGATAGATCACATGATGTTTGTCAAAACTGATCACATTGGACGCCTTCACCTCGATGAGCGGAACTGCCTCTGCCCACTTAGAAAAGTAATCGGTTATTGCAACTATGAACTAATGCCCCCTAGAAGAAGGTGGGTGGATAGGACCAATAATATACATTCGTCTTGCTTCAAAAGGGCATGATGCAGCCATAGGATATAAAAATTTTGAAGGCTGGTGTATAAATTAGAATGGATCTGACATTCTCTACATTTACGAGCATAATCTATCGCGTATGCCACTATAGTAGGCCAATAGTAACCCATCCTCCTGAGATGATCATGTAACTTAGGACCTGGTTGATGTGCTCTAAGGACGCCATCATGAGCTTCGCGAAGTGATTGCCTTGCTTTAATGTTAGAGAGAACGTAATACTAGTACATCATATGAACGACGATATAATGTCCTGGATGAGGCGTCATAATAGAAACGGAGTGAATGTCTCTTAATAGAAGTCGCTTCTTTTGGATCTTCTAGGAGGATCTCATAAGCTGCATAGTCTATAAACGGACTTCTCCAATCTTCATCGACGGAGGTTGAATTTATGACGTAGATCTACTCAATGTATAGATTTTTCTTGGTTCAGAACAATTCTTGACTTGTCAATGTGATCGAATGTTGTCTTTTTAAAGGGATAGCCAATGATGCTACTAAACTGGTAATGGCATCTGCTTCCATATTCTGTGATCGTGGTACATGCTCGATAAAGAACCCCGTGAAGGTAAAAACTAACTCCAGTACTACCTGATGATAAATGATAAGGTCTTCATGTCGAACTTCATATTCTCTCCTAATCTGATTGACTATTATCTTGGAATCTCCGTAGGCTTCAAGATACTCTACATCTAATTGTTTGGCAAGTTGGAGGCCAATGAGCAAAGCATTGTACTCGGCTATATTATTGGAATATGGTTCACTGAGAGAATATACGCGATGAATGAGTAGCATGTCAGGAGATACTAGGACTAGGCCTACTCCGGCTATAATATTACCTTTGGGTCCTATTCTTGATTCACCATCAAAGAATAGTTGCCAAGTGTCATCTCCCATTGCCATATTAGATTCTAATTCTTCATCGGGGATGTTATCATACAGCTTGGAGGTTTCTGGTACGGGCTGAACTGCTAGAAAGTCAGCTAGTGATTGACTTTTTACTACTTTTTGTGGAACATATACCATATCATAAGGCGATAACAACATTGCCCATTTAGCTAAACGAGAATTGAGTGTGCTTGGCTTTGTAATCAATACTCGGAGGAGATTCGCCCTGGATATGTCATGAATAGTTTGTCCCATCACATGGTGTCACGTCTTTTGACTATTGTTTGATAATAAACGAAAGAAATGAAACTAGGTTTATACGAAACCCTTTCTTTGGTTTACAAACAAGAAGTACAATTAATCCTATACGAGGATGTTAAGTACAAAAATTTAATCTGGGAAAATATTGCTATAGGAGTCTGATCTGCGGTCGATCACTTTGTCCCTTGGACCACACGATGACGAAGAAGTGTTGTAGAAGACGAAAACAAAGCTTCAAAGACTGCAGGAGGGATTGAACTCTCGTTGCCAAATCTCTCTATATCTTCTCTCTTGACCTTGGTTTTTTCTCGACTTTTTCGACCTTTGACCTCCGTGGCCGGAGGTCTCTATTTATAGAGTTCAGCTATAGTCGGCATAGAAAACGAACAGCGGAGAGAGCTGCAACTTTTACGCGACGGTTACAATAACTGCTACCCACGTATGCATGATCTTCTGAATCGGCGTGTGACGTGTGTCCCATTATAAGGTAATGCGTATAACTGCTCGTCGAAGATCACGGCATGCGAGCCACGTAGATAACTGCCCCTTGCATAGAGATGGTTGGCATAAAAGCCAAATAACTGTCTCGTTGGCATAAAAGCCAAATAGCTGTTCTGTTGGCATAGAAGCCAAGTAGCTGTTCTGTCGGCGTAGAAGCCAAGTAGCCATCATGTTGGCATAGAAGCCAAATAGGCGTAGAAGCCAAGTAGGCATAGAAGCCGAGTAGGCGTAGAAGCCTGATGCTGCATGGATAGGTAGCCAGCGTAAAGATAGCCGATCATCCTTCCTTGACTGAGGTCTTGAGCGTATTCTGGGCCAAATAGCCTTATCACGCACTATTGCAAATATAACCTGAGTTGGCGTATTCCGAGAAGATAGCATACGGCGTACTCCTATAGTTGAAAATAGCCAGGTCGGCGTATTTCAAGGAGATAGCGTACAGCGCACTCCTATAGCTAAAAATAGCCCGATGGCGTAATATGCATGGGTGGTAATATGGACATATTAGCCATAATTATGGCTCACCCAGTCATTAAAAGTAGAACCAAATCTCGTGGATTAAATACAGAGATCTGCCCCCATCACGCGCATTAACTGCAGAGACGTGCCTCGAGTTCTGTACAAAGAGCAGCTTTTGACGTGGCGGTTCGTTTCGTCTCCTGCTGAGCGTAAAAGCTCATGTCTGCCTGTGTAAAACTAGGCAGCGTATTCCTTGAATGCGTAAATAACGTCTTATATCAAGGGTTATGTCACTAGACGACAGTCTGGGACTCTGTACCGAATCATCATTACAGCCGTCCTCTCGATCGCTGTACAGTACTCTTTGTCAGGAGTCAGGTTCACTACATGATCTGACAGGTTCATTCGAGGAATATGAAGAGTTCCTCGTACAACTTCCCGCTGCATTAAAAGCAGATAGGTTTTACGCTGAAGTGGCGATGTAACAACCTTTTTACGCTGAAGCAGTCTGGAAATACTGTATTATGCGGGTTATTCTGGAGCTATATTTTACGCTGAATAGCATTGAAGCTCTGTTATTCGCCAATGGCTCTGAAGTCATGTCTTACATCACCCAGTGTTGGAGCTCTGTTTACGCGGCTTCCTGCATGTTGAGGGTTTTTACGCGTATAGTTCCTCAGCATATTTTTCATGCTTCTACAAATATCAAACATCAAGACGAGGCATTATTTTTCGACAAAATGGTATCTATGCTCGGCACCGACCATCATACGACTGAGATAATAGATTGTCTGTTCATGGCCTTTGTTACTCTTCTGTTCAAGAAGAGCTCATAGAGAGTGATTCATTGCTCAAAAATACAATAGGAAGGGCTTCCCTATGACCGGGACACAAGAACTAGCGAATTTGTGAGATATCGTTTGATGTCATCGAATGCTCATTGACATGCTTTATTCCAGATAAACGATACGTCTTTCTTCATTAACTGAGTGAAGGGTCAGCATCATCCCAATAGATTGGAGATGAACCTCCTGATATATGCCAAACGACCTTGCAAACCACAGAGTTCTTTGAGATTACGTGGAAGCCGCATTTCGAGGATAGCTTTGATTTTATCGGGATCAATATGAATACCCTTGGAAGTTATGACGAATCCAAGGAATTTTCTACTAGAGATCTAGAAAGGATTTGGTTGGATTCAATTTCAGTTGATGTTGACGCATTAACTTGAACATTGGCTCCAAGTCTTGGAGGTGCTCATCTTTAAAACGACTCTTGACGACAATGTCATCTACGTAGCATTCCACTATCTTCCACAGATATTCATGAAAGATTATACTCATAGCTCGTTGATACGTTCCTCCCACATTCATCAAACTAAAAGGCATGACTGTATAGGAGTACACTTCTAGTGGTGTACGAAAAGAGGTATATTTTTTATTATTGGGAGACATCTTGATTTGGTTGTATCCCAAGAATCCATCCATGAAAGACATACGTTCAAAGCCACATATATTATAGATCATGACATCTATGATGGGGAGAGAAAACTCATCTTTTGGACAGACAGAGTTTAAATCTCGATAGTCTATCTAGACACGGACCTTCCAATTTTTCTTCATGACTGGGACGACTTTGGCTACCCAGTCAGAATGTTGCTCTTCTCGAACGAAGCCATATGTTATTAGTTTCTTGACTTCTGCTTCGATTGTATCTATTATATCCAGACGAAATCGCCTTTGGTGTTGTTTCACCGATTTAGCATTAGGAAGAATATTGAGCTTGTGTGTGGCTATTTGAGGATATAGGCCTGGCATATTCTCATAACTCCAGGCGAAGACATCAATATACTCTTTTATTAACTGAACTAAAGCCCGTTTATCCTCTTCGGGAAGACTCTTGCTGATAAAGATTGGTCTTGAGAATGATTCTTCTCCTACATTAATTTGGACAACTTTATCCTCTGTAGGTGGTTCGCGTTGCTCAAACCAAAGCTCCCATTCAGTATCCATCTGTTGTGCCCATGGATCATTCTCAAATGATTCTAAGGTTTCAACGTCTTCATCATCTGGGCCAGTTGACACCATATTAACAGAAAAAATATGTTTGAATACGTCACCCATGCTTTCATTAGAATTATACTATGATGAGTCAGAAGAATGAAAATGCGTCTCTTCTTCCGATTTTGAACTTTCATGAGTTGTTGGCGGTGTGACGTATCCTAAACCATGACCAGTTCACTGATAATATGTTCCAGGTTTGTCTTTGTGAGAGAAGTGACATAGAAATTCATCTACCTTTTCCATAATTAAGCCCCATACCAGACTTCAAGTTATAGCCCATCTTCTGCATAATGTTCTTAGTTGGTTGGCTATAACGATACAGTTGTATTTTCCTGCTATCTTCGTTAGAATCATTGGTATGTATGACTCTTTTATTTTTAGTCTTGCCAAAAAGTTTCTAACATTGTTTCTCTTATCTTGCTGGGACTATGAAGTATGCATCCTCATATGGTCAATATGATGAACTGGTTTAAAGTGGAGATGCTACGGGTATGGATAGAGGTTCGTAGTTATGAAGAGCTTCTAAGAGTTTTTTGCAAAGTGATCAACATTAATGTAGTGCGAAGGATTATCTTCTTTATTCATGAAATACAAGATATATTCTTGCTCCACATAGTCAACAGGAACTTCAGCCTTGACATGAGGCTTGCTAAGATTTATGACTAGGGATTGATCTACTGATGTTGATTGCTTGTTACGACGAAGGTTGATAAAAAGTCATCCATTCTCCGGTATCGGCTGTTCATTGTGTCGAAGGTTGATGACCAATGGGGGTGAATTTTTAGATAGATTTATCACTAATGGCTTTTCGGCTTCCACCTCATACGTTGTCTTGCACAGGTTGATGACAAGAGGCTCCAAAGGAATCGGACGAGTAGTGCATCCTTTGACTCGGATCATCAGAGGCTCTTCTTTTGCGGTATTCTCAGCTTCATCATCATCTTGATTAGCCTCTTCTTTCATGTACCCCCAGTGTATAGAGTACTGAGTCAAAGAAATAGGCTTCAATGCGTTTGAATAGGTTAAGGTCATCTATCTCTATTCTGATCTCTCCTAGACTGTCCACTTATTTGAAGCATTGGTGCAGGGTGGAGGGTAAAAGTTTGTGCTCATGTATCATGGCCATCCCAACAAGATGTTATAGGATACATTAGAGTCAATCACATAATATGTGACTTCAGTACGTAATAGCCTATCTAAATTTTTAGGTATAATTTCCTATGCGGTTTGCTTCTTCTAGCATTAAAGCCTAGAATGATAGTGCTGGTGGCCGATATGTTATGCATCGGTATCTTCAAATATTTTAATTGACTCTTAGAAATGATGCTAAATGAATAACCGAGGTCGATGTAAATCCAATTCACCTAGATAGATCCGATGTAACCGATATAATACAAAGGCCTGTCATGCCGGTTATCCTTGAGCATCATGTCATCCTGCGTGAAGGTGATTTTAGAAATCTTCTTGATTATGTTGTGGCACTGAGGGCACGCTAATGGCTTTTCATCAGGAGTCTTGACCTGAGCTAAGCATTAGTTTGCATTTATCAGAGCTTCATTCAAAGAATTACGGGTCTCCTTCGACATACGAAGTAACTCAAAAATGGAAAGTTGGGCCGGAGTATTGGCTAGTTGTGCCAATTTGTCAAAATTATAGGGATTTTCAAGTCCCTGAGGTGTATTCTTCTTCAGGGATTTTTTGAAACGCACTTCCTTCTGCTTCCCTTTCTCTGTCATAGTAGGCTTTGAAGGACCAAATTCAGTTGTAACCGAAGCAATAGAAGTTGATGAAGTAGGAGGACTGTCAGGAACATCTTCTAGGACAAAATCGTAAGTTTTATGATAATATTTACGGGACCTGGTACCCGTTATGGCTTCTTCTTTCGGCATCGAAGAAAGAAGTACCTTGTTCTGGTCTTAATTTTTTTCTTGGCATGCCTCTTCTTAGAGCGAGTCCATGGGCTAGTCTTATCATAGCCTAATCCACTACGACATTTGCTGGAATGACCTTGGAGTTTTAGAGGAAGACATCGTCCCTTGCCAAAGTTTAAACCTTCAGCTTTATAGAAATTATACCCCATGTTTTGCATCAAGCGTACAGATTACTGGCTGTATCGATAAAATTGGGGTTGCTTCTCCTCAGCCACAGTAGTTGAGGTTGATGGTTTAATTATTGTAGGCTGGAGAGGAGTGTGTTCAGGGCCTCCTTCATGCACAACAAAGATTTGTTGTGCCCTAAACCAAGTGGTGTTGCCCGTCTTGTTCTCCAGCTGGCGGGTCATGCTACGCTTGCGAATAGAGCTTGATGGTGCTATGTTCAGATTTTCAAATCTAATTTCTAGAAGTATGTTTTCTCGAGTTTGATCTTGTTCCCCATCCGAGTGATGATCCAAGGAAATCATGTTGCATGTTTTACATTTTTGGTTCTTTTTCTTGGACTTTGAATTGGAAGATGTTACTCCATGGTCCAAATCTGGCAGCAAGTCAGGATGGATCCATATAATTTTGGCATAATTTGTAGTAAGAGGCACCAATCCCTCTGTCTAACTTCGAGCGGGCGAAAGATTTATCACTTCCATCGTAGCTCGAGGTATTGGAATGATGTCGTCTGGGACTTCTTGTGCTGAAAAGTCACCGAATTGAAGAGACCATATTAGCGATTACCGTCTTGTCATCGTTATGAATAGTGATAGCTTTAACATCTATCAACTATTGTATATTCTTTTTCAAGACATAACAAGGCTTGATAGGGTGATGTACATATTGGTGGTATAAGCAATACTTTGGGTTATCTATTTTACCACGCTCATCCGGTCGCTCGATATCAGGTAACTACAACCTGTTACTTTTTATCAGGCATTCAAAAATACTGTGGATATCGCTCTCATCAAAATAATATTCTTTCTTAGGCCTAGAAGACTCTGGAGGTTTTTGTACTAGATAAGAGGTGGGCCGCTTTGATAGATTTATTGTTAAGTCCTCCTCTCCTTTGCTGTTGCGATTATTCGCATTGTTATTGTTGTTGTTGTTTGAGGGGGGATTTCCTTTATCTTCTGTATTGGGCATTTGTAATCCCAAATTATGTGACACCTTTATGCTACCTTCAGCGGTCCCGTCTCCTATGATGAATGTCGTCCAGTCTTGAAAATGGGTTGGACCTGTCCAGAGCCCTACTATAGGCAGTAGGTTCTTTTTTTAAGTATCGATGAATGCGAAGTCTGAAATACCAGGGGCAACTTCAGATTTTCTTTCCTAAAATGCTCTATGAATTCACGAGCAGATTTCTTCTTTTTTTGTTTGATATCAATGAGTGAAGACATAGTCATGTTCATCCCTCCCTCGTAGAATTATGAAAGGAAAAGATATTTAATGTCATTGAACGAGGATATGTAGTTATCATGCAGGCTATGCCGGCCAAGCATCCCATGAACAACGTGGTAAGGAAAGCGTCCTCTTTCTAGAGGTGAGCCGTCATCATATTGAAGTAGTTAATATATTGGCTCAACGATGTCTTGCCTTCAAACAAGACTATCAATTGGGGTTTTTATTTAGGAGGGAAGGGGATTTTATCCCAATGAGGAGGATAAGGCTGCTTAACCCCCAGCTTGTAGAGTTGGTCTTTATTCTTTAAAGCATTGAATTCCACACTCATTCGTCAGATAGCTTCAAGAGGATCTTCTAGTTGGAGTGGTGCAGTTGACTGAAAAGATGCTGGTTGAACATATATTACTACCGGTGGAGGTCCACCCCCAATATTGGGAAGGTTAAGAGTCAGTGCTACTGACTCTTATTTTTGAACTGTCTCTGGATTGGTATTGCCTTGAGAAAGTGCGGTTCCAGGAGTAGGTTGTACAGGCATGAATGTAGACATCTAGATAGGAGCTAGCGTAGCAGAATATTGGACCACCATCATTTGATTCATGTTCTGCATCATGGTGTACATGTCTTTGATTGCAGCCTCTAATGAGTTGAAGCGTTGCTCGCTATTTCTTGATAGAGAAGCATCTTATTCGTCGTCGATGGCGTAGACGCTGATCTCTCTATGTACAACAGAGGGTCTGGTGGAAAGAATTATGTAGTTGGAGTCTACACTGTCAGTTTTAGACTGGGGATTGGTACCCCAGCTTCAGATTCTGAGGAATCGAGATTTTTATGAAGGGGAGCTCCTATCTTCGAGAGCGGGTATTTTGGTATACTCCTTAAAAGGAGTCAATGAATTGGTCAAACCTCCTCTAACTAGGTTTCTTTGAAGAACTTCGTCGTGGATGTCTTCTGCCATGGGGGAGATATGATGCCATGTATACTGGAGCAAAGAGTAATTCTGTAAGATCCCTAAATCCTGAAAAACCCTATTTTATTTATTTACTTATAAGTAGTTAAAAAGCTAAATAGAGGAGATTGATTTTATTAAGCCATTATACAATTTTCCCTAAAAGTATTTCATGTAGAAAACCCTTTGGACAATTGCCAGTTTAAACCATGTGCACCCTTATAATTTTCAAGAATTTTCTATGTATAAATATGTATATATATATAGATATTACTAATACGAAAAAAGAAAAAAAATAGAAAATATAATTTCCTTTTGGTGCTAAACCAAAACTCAAGCGCGCAAACTTTACCTTTCTCTCTCCGCACGTATTTATAATAGCAGCAGTAGCAAACCCACGCGTATAATTCAAACGCGTAAACTCTCTTTCACTGCACGTAAAAACTCAAATGCCTAATTCCGTTCTTTATGCGTAAACTAATTCCTTTCACCACGCGTAAAACCATACCCCTTAGAAAATATCTGCATCAGAAGCAAAACTCAACTTTGCTTTGCTTTCCTGATCTATAGGTGTAAGTTTCTCATTGCACCACTCGTTAATACTATTACTAAATAACCCTTGACCGAAACCTAAACCAATGAGAAGAAAGAATCAGCAACAGTAGTTTCTTAACCACTAAGTTTCCTCTACCGCCTCTTATTCTCTATATATATCCATGCATTGCACCCCAAAACCTTAAACCTCACTTCCTCAAATAAAACCACTATTGGACGTGCACTATACAGGACTTTGCTCGACAAGTATACCTTGCCACTATACTATTATTTACATTTCAATCAAAGCATGATCCTGTTTTATTTAGTTATTTACATTGGACCTTGTTTATGAGACTACCCCAGTATTATGGAGCATTATTTGGTTCATTGGCTGTGACACAGTTGTACACGGATTGAGAGTCTCATATAGCTCACGGACTGCGTGACAGGTCTGGTCTCCTGTGCGTATGGGTTGTGCGTTAGGAATAACTGCTGATTGAAACTTTGTATGCTAGTAGACCTGGTGGTTATTTTGAGGTTTTATCGTGTCATGGATATGGCATGCTTAGAGCATGGGATGGGGAGAACAACAAGTAAGAGATTTGGGCTCCTTTGCACTTTCCATATATATAACCCGTACGCTCCACCGACGATACGCGAGAATCCCCTATACTACCTGGCGGCCTCTGTCGTTCAAAAGACGACATGCTTTGTAGGCCTCTGATTCTCCAAAAAAATTATGTCAATCCTATTTATGGCCAGATAGCCCACAGGTTGGAAAGTTGTTCTCAAACTGCATTCACATAGATGGTTAGGTGATCCCGTGGATGTTTATATTTCAGTACTTATTGGCATGTTTATATGTATCTTGTTACGTCCCACTGAGGACCTGGTCCCTTTCCAGATATGGACGAGCAGGAGTACCCACAGGAGTACGGACCTGGACCAGACACTACGTACCTGACTGAGGAGGCCTTACCCTCAGAGTACTTGTGATTTTATTACCGCTGTTTAGATATGTTGCTACTTCTGTATAGTCATTTTGTAGTAGATTTTTTTTCACCTGACTATCAGACTTGATACTCATTTTGGATATTCAATATTATTCAGCCCCTTTATTACTATTGTGCTGTGAATGAGATATAGATTGTGCATGACTTGTTGTGACAGTATATTACCACTGGTGGATTGGATATTCATGTACAGCGTATATATGCATATATTTTCCATATATTGGAGTTCATATATATACGGCTGGGCGTGTTACGTATTCCTAGTCCTACGTATTTTGGGACTGGGGCGTGACAAATTCATCATTATCATGGTCCTGGTAGTCGGCTTGCTTCACATGTCAGGATTTAGAAGACATAGTATAAGTCAACCGAACAAACACAGACCGTTTTGCTGGTGCACAACAACATTCAATTATAACTTTATGACAATTGCAATGGTGTTCGTTAGGAAACACCATTGCAAGGTCGATGGAATCTCTCTCTTTACGCTGTTGTACAATATGTTCGTGTAAGCCAGAAGGGTGGAGAGACAAGTAGGAGGAGTGAAGACTCTACCTTTTTACATGAGATACATTAAACATCCCATGCACCTTTTTAGTTTTCTGCGTTTAAAGTGAGGTACTGACTTGATTGGCATATGATCCGTCATCTCTCGCACTCTTGTTATTCACAGAGGAGGAAAATTTATTCTAAATATTTTTTGCAGGTACACATGCACAAACAGTGCGACATGAGGACGCTGGACTTGTTTGATGCACATTCTGTGGCACAGAAAGAGTTGGCACAATTTGCCTATGTGCATTTAATTTTGTACGTTGGTCTTGGCTTGGTGCACCAATAGAAGGTTCATAACAAGTGGCACATAACTTTTCCTTAATTGTGTGTATGATCATGATGTTAGGAGGATAATTTTCTTCGACTAACTTTTTATTAGTGCGCCTGTCATTGTTTTGCTCTTGTTGGCGTGGATTCTGGTGAAACTTCTGTCTATCTTTGTTGAGGGTCTTGGAGAGTGCTTTTGTACACATTGGCTTGGACTATAGTGTCCATGATTTTCTTGCCCTGCTCATTACAACGAATATGCAAGGACTCAGAAGCTCGGGTGTGGATCACCCTTTTTTTGTTATTGCGCAAGTTGCACAATTTGTGTCCCTTAGTTAACACAAGGGAGTTGTCTTCCAAATATTTAACTGGAGGTTGGTTGACAGAGTTGACGAGGGAGTTATCGTCGATCAGAATACTTTTGTCGTTGTAGACAATATCTTTAGGATGTGTGGAGTGGGGCTTGGGCACCCACGTTGTCACTCTCCGTTTCCGATATACGTATTTGGAACGTATTCTTTTCCTGCCTATGTTATTTATTTATTTTATATTAATTAGGTTACATGTCATTGAGATTAGACCCATTATTTGGTTCAATTAGACTCATGGTTTAATTGTTGGATCGGTTTGGTCATGAGATGAACCTATGGTCTAAATCTCAAACCCTAGCTATATAAGCTAACTTATTTCTCTCTCTTCCCTCATTTATCTCATTTTTCTCCTTCTTTTATTTCTAGGCAAGTACACCTTGCAGGACATGGAGAAACTCGTTAATTTTAGTTCTTTCTCGTTACTTGTATTTTATTGGTCTATTATATGTACATTATGATTCTAAACATCTGTAATACTTGGAGTTTTCAGTTTTGATGGATTGATTCATGCAGATCTACATTTTTGTTAAGGGTTTCCATGGATTTCAAAAGTTTTTTTGGTTTTGATCTACTAAAACATGGTATTTCAAAAAACCAGTTTTTGTGGTTGATAGAGCATTTTATTTCAGGCATTTTGGCTTTTGGTTCACTTGATTTGGAGTTAAAATAAAGTTTTTACGGAGAAAATATTTTTTTATTTTTGTAGTTTTTTGCCATGGCTGAACTTGCTGACTAGAGAAGACAAAATGCTTATGCGGCTAATATATGCGGCACATAGTGTTATACGACCTGAGTGCTATGTGCCGCATATACCTTCCATCATACGTCTTTCTTGTTGGATGCATGACTGATTACTTCATAAAGTGTTCTAAGTGACATAACTCATTGTGTTTTACTCGCTGAATGAATAAAAAATTTGCTAAGTCCAAGAGACATCAATATGGCAAGCATAGCATGCGACAAGCAGACTTATACGGCAATGACTATGCGCCTCTTCTTTTGTGGACGCATAACCCTGTTTTTCTCTTACATATTTTCTTTGAGTTTACCTTTTCTTCCTAACACACTTTAAGTCTTGTCACATCCATCACTTCAGTCACTTCTCTGACACGTATTTAATGCACGTCACTCAACACTTGTCCCAAGGAGTGGACTTTGCCCTGTCATATGCGACACTGATCCCATACGATACCGACCCATATGTGGTTGACTTTCCATGCAGTACCGACGCATATGCTGTCACGCCCCAGTCCCAAAAATATGTAGGACTAGGACACGTATGCATGCCAGCCGCATGGATATAGCAACTCCAATATATGGAAACCATAACCCATACATACGCTGTAATATGAATATCAATCCACAAGTGGTAAAAATCTATCACAAGTCACAGGGTACAATCTAAATCTAATCCACAGAAAATCAAATATAATTAATTACCAGTATCTATGAAACTAGATCTCAATAAGAAGTATCTAAGGATGATAGTTGGATGGAAACAAATCCACTACCAACTCGAATATAAGAGCAAATACAATATAAGTACACCACAACAAACACAATATAAGAATATCAACTAACGACCACGGGCTCGAAGAGAAGACATCCTCGAAACATATGTAACCATCCGAATCTGCGCTCCTACGAATACTCAAGAACAGATACACCTGGAAGGGCCAGGTCCTCAGAGGGACATAACAAGATACATAAAAGCATGCCAATAAAGTAATGAAATAAATATCTAATGGGTCGCCTAACCGTCTAAGTGAATGTAGTTTAAGAAAAACTTTCCCAACGCATGGGCTATCTGGCTAAAATGGGATTGGCATGGTTCTCTTGGAGATCCAGGGACTTACAAAGGCACGTCGCCTTTTGAACGCCGGAGGCCCGCCTGATAATAATATAATATATAGTGGTCATCATGACTGCGCATCTCCGGCGGAGCGTATGGGTTACACAAGGAAAGTGCAACGGAGCCCACACGCCTTACTTGTTGTTCTCCCTACCCTATGCTCTAAGCATGTCACATCCATGAAACGATAATACCTCTAATAACTGCCAAGTCTACTAGCATGCAAAGTTTCTAACAGCAGTTATTCCTAACGCACGGCCTACATGTACAGGAGGCCAAACCTTGCATGCAAGTCCGTGATCTACATGAGACTCACAACTCGTGTAACAACTGTGTCACGGCCAATGAACCTAATGATGCCACATGATAATGGGGTAGTCTCATAAACAAGGTCAATGCAAATACATAAATAAAAATATATCTCGACGACATCGTCGCGCGCTTTTTATATAACAGTTAAAATATATTAACTAAAGACAGAAAATAAAGATGCATGCACATATGGAATATGAATAACAGTGCAATGGCAAGGTATACTTGCCTGGCAAGAAGCTGTAAAATGTAACGTCCAGATATCTAACACACAGGGCCAGAAGCTATGGTCTCAGAACAAATATCTTTGGATGCTGAAATAGATATCACCAACATTCCCAGAATAAGAAAAATAGCTATAAAGCACTTCCCTTTCGTCCAATTTGGACACAGGGGCAAAACGGTAATTTTGGGTCAAAGTGGGGTCCACGTGCGGCCCACTTTACACCGAAAAATGTGTCAAGGGTAACAGTCTCTAAATAGGACAAGTTATAGGTCAACCAAACTCTAAATATCAATACGAACCCAACGGTATGTCCAAATATGGATTTCGATGGGCCGAACACAATTTCGTCCAAAAAGTTAACCGTGGGGCCCACCAATTGGCGACTTGGTCAACCATCTCAGAATTGCGTGAAATTTGGGTCACAGGACCAGCGCATTACCACGAGTCCAGTGGCGCAGGTTTCGTCATAATCTGACGAGCGTGCACCAAATGCGCGCGACTTTTATAAAAGTTGCGACACGGGGTTTGTACGTGGATACGGGCTGATTTTGGTGCGCACACGCGTCCGAATCAGTTTCCGCAAACTTTTACGTGTCCGGTTACGCTGGGCGTACTGTTTGGTACACTTGGTATACGGCGGGGCGGTCCCTTTTGGCGGAACGCGCTCCGTTTCACAACTTTTAGAAATCTAGAAAAGTGTGTTCGTGGAGTTTTCCAACGAATTTAATTCTGTCTACAGCAGTTAATATTCTAGGGTTATTTAACAGAAATTAAACTAGGTCAAGTTGTCTACGCATACAAAAAAGAATTATCGAATTCGTATCTCTGTGGTGGGAGATACAAACTCAAAAACATGGGTGATCACCGCAGTTTTCTGCGATCCCAAAATTTGATCTATTTCTGCCAACTTTGGCCCTGTTTTCGCCTATGGTTACACATTGTTCGAGGTCTACTATCAGACAGATATGGAAGATGGTTAATGGGTGAGCATACCGGTGAAGACGGGATGGCGTTTGGTTGAGCGAGGCGACAGAAAACAACTCTGGAACACAGGTACCTCGCTGCGGAAATCTGCAGTGCGCGGGGTCGTGGTCGTCGGAATTAGTTTTGACGGCCTGGCGGGGTTCTCCGGCTGCAGTGGCGGTGCTCTCTAGGTCTAGATGGAAAGAGAAAGGGTTTGGATGATTCTAGGTTTAGGTTTTTATTGAAATATATGAAGATATATATATATAGGTATAAGAGAGAGAAGGGGGGTTCGGCTAACGTGGGGCTAAGGGGGTCTGTGTGGGATTACTAATGGGGTGGCTCATAAAGCAATTAAAGGGGCGGCTGCACTTGCTATATTCATAGAAAAAGGGCGGGTGGTTGTAGCTACTTAGATGGTTTGGGTAGGTGGGTGTAGTATATGGATAGTAATAGTATTAGTTATTAATAGTTTTTTTTAATAGTTTTTCTTTTCTTTTCTAAATTCCTTTCAAATATATATGTATATATATATATATATATATTTATATATATGTATATACTCATAGGAAAATTCTAAAATTACACTAATACATACTATTAAGCTAGCAACTGCTTAATGGGTCTCCTACATGAAATAAATTTAAAAAAATTTCTAATGGTCCCATAAATCCCCTAAGTTCACAAACACCTAAAATAAAAATTAATAAAAATCTATTTCTCCTAATTAGCCACTAATTACTACTATTTAATTAATAATTAATAATTAAAAAGGGTATATACAACTTCTAGGAATAGGGGTTTCACATATGCAATTGCCTTCCTATGCATCCCTGTCCTATGTTGCATTGACTCTATGCATACCTGATCCTCATGCGGCCTATGTGCACATTTTACAATTTTGCTTGGTTTGGATGCTTTATTAAATTTTTGTGATTCCATGTGTGATTTTAATTATTGCTAATGTATGTGAGCTAAGTGACCATGTGTTAGACCTGAGTATGTGCTAGAACCCATATGATTTACCAATGATTGGTAACGTGACTCGACTATTGGTATCTGTGTTGATACACTTACTATGTGATATGTGTTCTTACGTGTTAAGTGCTTCTACATGACTATGTTATATGTTTCACACCGAGGTGTACCTACGTGCTAAGTGATATGTGATATGATACAATTCCTCCACCATGGACATGATAGTTGGTCAATAACCAAGAGTGGCTAAAATTTGTTTGACTATTGCATCACGTTGGGGTGAATCCAAATTGAACTACAAAGTGACAAAGCGGATTCGTATCTAGCGTGCCCAAACTACGGTGTAATTTATAAAGGGAGTAACATGTGATCACGCCATGTGATTCTAGCTAACCGTATGGTTAACTAGGCAACAAAAACATGTAGAGCATTGGAGGGACAAAATCCCGAGATCATGCTTAATTAGATACCCTCAATCATTATATGGGGTATGAAGATTGCCCCCCATGGATATTGTTTAAATCCTTATTAGTGGATGACAATATTCGACTATTATATTGTACTATGTATTTTAGGCGACCTAAGTACGGTGGCCTTACGAGGGACCGATACATACTACTATGTGCTACGCGGCAATTCATGGCTCGGCTAGCCCCTGCTAGAACATGGGTCGACCTGAGGATTCCTATTATATGCATAATATTTCTGGGATAACCCAGATTCTACCTAGTATGTCGTATAAGTGATTGGTTGATTATTTAACTGAACTTGATTGTGCATTATACCTTCTGTTAAATAGTTTAAGGACATGGACTATCATGGTGTGATGGCCTAACCCTTGTCCTTGTTTTATTGTAGAGTTAGATTATTGTATCAAGATAGGACATAAACCGAAACTACGATACAGGACTATATATATGTATATATTTATTCTTCCTGGTTTTGTTTATTCATTCATGCTTCCTTTGTGGTACTTGATATTTGGGGTCTAACCCCACTGGTTTTGCATGTCCAGGTTTAGAGCCAGCACCCGAGGATCAAGCGTACTTTTCCCTGAACAATGGCGCCCACCAGACGGGCGACCGCTGAGGGAAACAAGTGGGTTCTTCTTTCCTGCTCGCTATCGCATATTTTACTCTTTCGGGCGTTTAACCACCGGTATTTGTTAGCTGTAAATCTGGATATTTAGTTTCTTTATATAATTGTAATTAATCAGACAGTAGTTGATCATGGTCATGTACTTTTGCTACTCCACCAGTTTTTATATTTTATACAACTGGGTTCGAGAATATTTTGGCGGGGCATTTGGGACGTCTTACTTCCTTGTCATATATGTTCTATGTTTACTATCCTTACTTGATTGATTGAGAAAATAGGTGTGCTATGTGACCCTAAGTTACTTGCTTGTAGTATGCACCCTCTTATCTAGTTACAACCGTGATTGTCGTACGACGTTCTTTACCTTGTACGGGGGAGCTGGCTATGTTCGTCTCCGTATTTCGGTACTGGGGTGTGACACACACCTTGAGAGTTTTTCTCGTCTTGGGCACGGATGAGGGGTGAGCACTACC
This sequence comes from Iris macrosiphon, assembly GCA_036927795.1. Lineage (NCBI taxonomy): Eukaryota > Viridiplantae > Streptophyta > Magnoliopsida > Asparagales > Iridaceae > Iris > Iris macrosiphon. Next base: position 93,434,715 of record JAYESA010000016.1, on the reverse strand, counting down.
TCCAGAATAGAATATCTCTTCATATGCTAGCTGGTCGAACTTCACGACCAAAGTCTTCTGCGTTGAGTCGATCACCGTAGCGTCATGTTGAGCTATCACTTTCTCGTTGTAGGAGAAAGTCTTCCCCAACATAGTCGCCATCTTGTTTACGATGAAAAAATTTATACAAAATTTTGTATTACAAACTATTATAAAGAAAGAAATATATACAAAAGATCATAGACAAAAATTTAAGTACAATTGATTCTGGAAAAGTATAACTATGGAGATCTGATCCGCAGATGATCTCATTACACCTTGGACCATATGACGGTGAAGAAGAAATGCAAGAGTGCTACAAAAAAAATTAAAGAGTTGGGCAACGCGAAATCCTTGGCAATAACGGCACAACAAGCTTCTGTTTCTCTCATTTTGCTCTTGGATAGCAAAGACTTGAAAATCCAGCCCCCTTTTAATGGACATAATGTTCCAATATTTATAGGATTTGAAAGCGGTTATGACCGTGTGCACGCACTTTGGACATTCTGCACTTTATTGTCATTATGCGCGCACTTTTAGTGGGGTGACATCCAATGATCTGGTGAGTAGATACACAATTTAATGCATGCTTGACAGGTGGCTTCCTATACGAGAAAAGCGTGGGTCATGAGATATTTATTTGTGTATGTTTTACAAGGAATATGGCATGTAAGACACATAATCATAACTCCTCTCTGTCAGTTAGGATTGTAGGCGCACTTGTCACGACCCCAACCTGGATATTCAGGCACGAGTACGTGGTTCCACCCAGCCTACGCCACAGCATCGGCGGTAGAATGTTGTTTGGGTCATTTCTAACTATCTAAACAATATAATATGGTACCTTTCAATAATCTCAACTCTAAACAGAGGAACAATATGGTATCTCACAAGTATGACTAATCTCAATCACAAACCAACTAAGGAAGATAATGCATGAATGGAATAGCGAAGGAAAGAATAAGATACAATCCATAATCTAAAATAATATACAAACTGTGAATCTCCATAAATAGAATAGTCTAATACAAGCCAACACAAATAACTAGACCTCCTCGGGCTCTGCAACTAAGCCCTCCTGGTCTATAGGAGTATCCTCTGAAGGTACGTCGTCCTGCGGCCTGTAGAATATGGGATACTGCTCTATAAGCCAATTATCTAAAAAAAAATATCCAGTCAGGATTGGAGCGAAGTACATACCTCTGAAAGCAGTTTTAATAACATAATCGAGAATATAAAACAGATAATAAAAATAAAAAAGAAGATCACTAACATATGAATGAATAAACAATAGATATACAAGTAATATACGAGAATATAGATCAATAATATGAATATCTACAATATGATAAAATAACTACAATCTAAACTAATGTGCCTCAGAATAAAGTTTATTATGTGATCGGGTTGGGTGAACATGATCAGGTAAGATGATTATAAGTGAGGTATGTATCCAGAATGTACACGATGTAATAATAGGGCTTTGATCACATAATCAACTCCTACTCTCCCATCCCCAACTAATACCAATGGATCCGATCACGACGCTACGAACACGAAATATAACCACTGAATACGAGCAATAGGTGTACACGAATATCATAACCACTGAACACGAGCAGTGGGTGTACACGAATAATCACAATGAACACGAGCAGTGTGTGAATATGAAATGTAAACCAATACCCAATACACACGATGAAATACATGTACACGAGTACCCGCTGAACACGTATGGGATAACATCTCCTAACGAGATCAATCTAGTACAAGTCTATGAAATCACTGTGTCAGAGTCAAGTATACAATTCTAGAACATGCATATATATACTATTATGAATTAAAAACTATCAGAGAATATACTCGCATAAAGTCCTGAGCAAGGTGTCTTTCGATGCCCTGTGGTCCATAATATATCGGACACCAGTCCTCTAAGTCGTAGTCTGAAAAATATATCCAGTTAGGATTGGAGTGAAGTACAACCCGATAATAGTTCAATTAATTGACAAGAACTATAAAACAATAAATAGATGATGCGATATACTTAGAAAAAATAATAAATATATGCAATGGCAAATAATAAGGAGAACATGCAATATAGACAATAGGGTATAGTCAGTGCATATATGAAATGGAAGAGAAAGGAACTAAAATATCAGACACAAGGCAATATGATCTATGGAAGTGAATATGAAGAATTACAACTATTCTAAGTGTTTGAAATAGTAGTTTCGATATGTGATCGGCTTGAAAACTTGTACGATAGCTATATGGCCTGGCTAATCATATATGAGGTGTATGATTAACACTAACAATGTTTACAATTTATAATAGGAATATGATCACTCTCTTACTAGCAATTTCTTCCGCCCCCAACTAGTACAGTGGATCCAACCATGACACGTTATGATACACGATCATTGTCCAATAATAATATCATGTACAATGTCTAATATCAATGTCGTATACGATGTCAATACGATAACCATTGTAACATCTCCTGACTGAAGATCCAAGCTATATACTAGTCCATGTACCATAGTGTCAAGAATCAGATGTAACATTTCTAAATACTTAAAATAAAAAAATTATCAAATAATGGAAACTATTAGAGAATGTACTCGCCTGTCGTCCAAAGCTGGTGATATGGATCTGATACCAAGTCCAAGTCCAAACAACCTATTTTATGAATTTACAATGTCAATAAGTAAAAATGAATCAAAATAATCTCAACTACTTGGTTTTGAGGGTTCAAGGTCAAATCTTGGTTAAGTTGGTCAAATTAAGTCAATACCTAAATTCGGGTTCATAATTACCCGATAAGTGAGTTTATAAGGTCATACTAGCTGATACTAGGTTATATCTAGGTTCTATGTCATCTTTTATGGAAGTAAGAATATTAGATATCATATGGGTATGTAGACCATACATACATATATATAATACTTCATAGTACTTAGTTAACACTAGACTTTCTAGACACTAAGTATTATATATCTATACCCATTTACCTCATATACCCTAATACCTTGTCGTATCTAATAATATTTTAGTCTAATACCTCACCCTCTAAGTTGGTATCATACTCAAACCTAGTATCCTAGTATACCCAAGCCACCCATACTTTATTGTATCTCCTCAAACCTAAACACTTACCTCTACATACCCCCAAATGCCCAAGTAACTAATTACCTCCTTGATACTCACCATTTTGTTACTCGAGCCCCCCCAAAATCCTACAAATATACTCAAGTCTAGCTATCACTTAGTATCCAATCACCAACACTAACACTAGGCATGATACCATATGTATCCTTGGTATCCCAATACCTTGGTGTCACTTGGTATCAATAGGATACTAACACTCTTCTTACATTGGTCTCTCTAGGATACTCAATACCATCACCTCCAATACCACACTCTTCTCACTACCCTCACAGGTTTCTACTGATACACTTGGTTTCAATCATTGTCCACACGTTCCCAAGTCTGAGCATCAGGCCTGGCACATCCATAAACCCTACTCTAAGTCCTTACCTCATATTCTAATACTCACACTTCCAAGCCACAGAAATCTCCCAATACACATGCACTTCTCTCACAACACATGAATCTCTATGTGATGAACCATACCGTGCTCTTATACTATCAACTGTGCTCCTTGCACTACACAGTCCCTCAACCTTACCTGACACAAACCCTATTACCCATATATTTGGTACACAACCGGAACTGTACCCATATATGTGTCATATGGAACTCTTATTCTTGATCCTTACTTCCTCTTCTTAATGATAACATCTCTACACAACACTGAAAACCGGTACCAAACCTCACTGAAAAATACTAATACACTTGCAACTACCCTCACTCAAACAACTGAAATATGCATATTCCCTAACACTCTAACTGAAAAGCCCTAAACTGTACTGCACCTCAGTGAAGTGCTAACCCAATGCTGGACTGAACACCCCTGGATACCCCCCCACCTCCTAACTACTTATTCCTCCTTGCTGATACAGGCCCGATCCCCCTACTGTGCTGCACATACCCTTGCTGATACCCTGCATCCTGGGAGTACTTTGCTACCCAGTCTCATTTTGCTCGCGTGTTGTTGCTGCAAACCAGCCGTTCAAATGACACACTTGCAATTCGTCTAGTTATTCCCTTCTAACCTGTGTTACCAAGCTTGGGGTTGGTTGATGCTACTGCTTAACTAAAACTAATGTTTCTAGTTTCTATACCAATTATCAATTGAAAGACTTAATACATTTTATTTCTATCATTCTTTTCCTACCTTCTGTCTAAATACCTCCAAGATTTTAAGTATATAATCGATGGTTTGATGCCAAATAGGTAACATACTTCATATTTGCAAGATCCCACGAATACCTAAGTCTGATACTCAATGTCCCTGCACTAATGCACCATGACACTCACACACACTGATACAAACCCGAGTACACCCCACACTAACCTTGAACTTCAGATACACTCACTCCAAGTCACTAACACACTCTCCTAACACCCACACTCAAGGACACAGGATACAGACACTCATGTACACATATGAACCAAACATAAATGACTCTACAACAATATTGCACACTAAGTTGATACACATATGTGTTCAGAACACAGATGCACCTGACACTCATTCACTTATGCATATCAACTCTAAAACCCAATGGTACACTCTCTACGTCTACCCTCACAGGCACTACACTCACTAGAAATCTATCTAAGTGTCAATCCATTTGGACACCAAGTGCCTTGAATCGCACATATATTCCATTTAATGCACAAACACCTCTTGACCACAACCCACACAACACCAACAAGAAGTATACATATATATATAATACTCATAATATGGATAAACACACACTTACACACAATATAAAACACTTGGTGTGAACCACCCCATGACATACACCAAATCCATGATACTCTTTTGATACTCTTAATACACTATGATACCATCACTCCTATCACCTTGGATATATCTAATATAGTTAATAAGGTATAAAAAAAAATACAATAGACATTCTATCAAATACTTGGTGTGCCAAATGTAACACCCCGTTCCGCTCAAGTGGACTGCCGACTCAAACGGCAAAAGTGCAGCTGTCCTGACCTGCTTTGCCTCAAACAAGAAGCAAAGGATATCCAGACTTGTCCCTACAGGAATCAACTTCGACTTTCAGAGGCTCGCTTGACGTATCGCTCTACCGAGGCGAATCATCACTAAGGTGGGTGGCTACGGTAAACTTGTCTTTGCTTAGCCAGCCCACATAAAATTTGGAATATTCATGCTAGTCGCTAGGTGATTCACCCCCTGCATGCTAATAAATCCAACGCACCTAGCTATGGGAATAATTCCAACTTGTATTGCTTATGCTAGAATATGGAAATTGAAATACTGCTTGTATTCAGACCCTCGCATGCTAAGTCCCCTAACGATCTAACTCTCGGCTTACCTTCGGGTCCGAGCAAACGTGTTTACTTATGTTCCTTAGAAACGCATGCTTGTCTGCTTATAATGTTGCCATGTTTTCATCCAAACCCCAGAAGACTACTACGTAGTCGTTCCGTGCCTGAATGAACCTGCAAGTATCCGGGACCGTTAGGTCACCCAAGGCAGCCCCGAACCAGGGGAATGCATCAAGTATATCGTGTAATCGTGTTGCCTGAAATTGGTCAAATAATTGTGTAATCGTGTTGCCTGAGATTGGTCAAAAAAATCGTGTTGCCTGAGATTGGTCAAATAAAATCGTGTTGCCTGAGATTGGTCAAATAAATCGTGTACTCGTGTTGCCTGAAATTGGATTGACCCTGACTTGCATGTCGTGGATAACTCGGAAACGAGGCATAGTTCAACGGACGGTCACCGGGGCACTGGGGCCGCTCCGATCCGGATGGAACTTCAAGTGTGGTTCATCGTGTGCAGGCGAGTGGTTTACAGCATATCGTATACTTGGTTGCATTCCACTTGGCCTAGGACCACATCATGTGTAGTCTATCGTGTGCTGGCGAGATGGTTTACAACATATCGTGTACTTGGTTGCATTCCATCTTGGCCTTGGACTACATGTGCAATCCATCGTGTACGAGCGAAATGGTTCATAACGCATCGTGTGCTCTCGTTGCGTTCCATTCTCGTCTGGGATTAGTCCTTTATGGCTTTGCCAGCGACTCATGTTCATATAGATAAGTCATCCTCGCTTAGCGGCTATCCGCGTGCGAGTCATTGCATCGCATCAAAGAACAACTGAGCACACCAAATACTGTCCCGTTCAATGACTTTCGTGTTTGCATGTTGTATATGCTATGCTCCTGAATGCTTATACTTGCCCGTGCTTGAATTAATAATGTTTGCCTTGGACAGGGAAGGCCAAAGGGTAAGTCTCGCCGTGTTTCCTCTCATGTCGCACGGCGCACTGCCAGACACGTTAGGCTATTCAATATTTGCATGAAACTGATCCTAAGGCAACTAGAAAGACAACTTAATAGTTGTGCACGGAACCTGTATTACGTGTTTGGATTTGTCGAGCGGGCGAGTAGCTTCCCCACCAGTGCATTCAATGTACTGATAATCCACCAGTTTGTATGCAGGGTACCGGAGAACCTCGTTCGGTGTGGATGCCTCCAACGTGCGTGCTAAGGCGTGGTCAACACTCCGAAGCAACGGTGCGTGTGGAACTGAAGCACATATACAAGACATAATATTGTGAATATTGCCTGGACATCGCCTGTACAATTATTCCACAGTTGTAGCCACTTGGCACGCTTTTACTGTTTCAGAGAGAGAGGCTTTAGCGACTTGTAATCTCGGCTATACGCCGCCTGTAACACTTGTTCATATCAATAAAAGAGCTTGCTTTACTTCAACTTATGTTTCAATGCTTCCGCTATATTTGTCAACTCAGAGAACTTATTACCGAATCACTATGCTTTTATGACTCTGCTGCACTCGGACATCTGTGTGACTCTGTGGCTTAGAACTCTTGCCGCCAGCCAATGAACCCTGGCCTTGCACGGGCGTGGCTCACGCTCGTGCGGCTTCACGCCCGGATGGGTCAAGCGATCGTTCCGCGGGAGCGCTGGCGAGGGTGATTCCCGCCTAGCGAGAACGGCCGATTGCCTGCGGAAGATCAGGGCGTGACATGTTGGTATCAAAGCCTGGCTTCTACGCCTTTGGACTTCGATTCGATATCTCTGTTTCGAAAGCTCGTTCGTGGTCTATGTGCATGCTCTCTCTCAATGCCTCGATGGGATGTTCCAACAATAAGTCTAAATACTTTCAAAATACGTTTTGAATGATATGATTGCTTGTCTGGTTGTATGCTGCGAGTAGCCTTTGTGCCAACCTGTGCGAACCCTTGATAGTATCACTAGTAGCTTGTCCGATTTTCACTAACTCTAAGTTTGGTTGAATGCATCTATTCGAGGGACGCCTTGAACTAGTGCACCATCCAAGACTTAAGAAAAGGTGAAACTCGAGTGCTGAGACTTCGCTATCACTAAGCTGGTTGACGTGTTCACGCTAGAGGGGCCTTTCAAAAGTGCGCACGATCCAGTCTAAGCGATATGCTAATTTCGACGCTTGTGCAAGTGAATATCCAAATGAACAAGTACAACGACTTGTCTAGGATTGCCTCAACCCTAGATTACTGTTTGTCCTCAGTAAGTCTCGAGGACGAGACTTTTTCTGAGTTGGGTAGGATGTAACACCCCGTTCCGCTCAAGCGGACTGCCGACTCAAACGGCAAAAGTGCAGCTGTCCCGACCTGCTTTGCCTCAAACAAGAAGCAAAGGATATCCAGGCTTGTCCCTACAGGAATCAACTTCGACTTTCAGAGGCTCGTATGACGTATCGCTCTACCGAGACGAATCATCGCTAAGTTGTGTGGCTATGGTGAACTTGTCTTTGCTTAGCCAGCACACATAAAATCTAGAATATTCATGCTAGTCGCTAGGTGATTCACCCCATGCATGCTAATAAATCCAACGCACCTAGCTATGGGAATAATCTAACTTGTATTGCTTATGCTAGAACATGGAAATTGAAATACTGCTTGTATTCAGACCCTCGCATGCTAAGTCCCCTAACGATCTAACTCTCGGCTTACCTTCGGGTCCGAGCAAACGTGTTTACTTATGTTCCTTAGAAACGCATGCTTGTCTGCTTGTAATATTGCCATGTTTTCATCCAAACCCCGGAAGACTACTACGTAGTCGTTCTGTGCCTTAATGAACCTGCAAGTATCCGGGACCGTTAGGTCACCCAAGGCAGCCCCGAACCAGGAGAATGCATCAAGTATATCGTGTAATCGTGTTGCCTGAAATTGGTCAAATAATCGTGTAATCGTGTTGCCTGAGATTGGTCAAATAAATTGTGTTGCCTGAGATTGGTCAAATAAAATCGTGTTGCCTGAGATTGGTCAAATAAATCGTGTACTCCTGTTGCCTGAAATTGGATTGACCCTGACTTGCATGTCGTGGACAACTCGGAAACGAGGCATAGTTCCACGGACGGTCACCGGGGCACTGGGGCCGCTCCGATCCGGATGGAACTTCAAGTATGGTTCATCGTGTGCAGGCGAGTGGTTTACAGCATATCGTGTACTTGGTTGCATTCCACTTGGCCTAGGACCACATCATGTGTAGTCTATCGTGTGCTGGCGAGATGGTTTACAATATATCGTGAACTTGGTTGCATTCCATCTTGTCCTTGGACTACATGTGCAATCCATCGTGTACGGGCGAAATAGTTCGTAATGCATCGTGTGCTCTCGTTGCGTTCCATTCTCGTCTGGGATTAGTCCTTTATGGCTTTGCCAGCGACTCATGTTCATATAGATAAGTCATCCTCGCTTAGCGGCTATCCGCGTGCGAGTCATTGCATCGCATCAAAGAACAACTAAGCACACCAAATACTATCCCGTTCAATGACTCTCGTGTTTGCATGTTGCATATGCTATGCTCCTGAATGCTTATACTTGCCCGTGCTTGAATTAACAATGTTTGCCTTGGACAGGGAAGGCCAAAGGGTAAGTCTCGCCGTGTTTCCTCTCATGTCGCACGGCGCACTGCCCGACACGTTAGGCTATTCAATATTTGCATGAAACTGATCCTAAGGCAACTAGAAAGACAACTTAATAGTTGTGCATGAAACCTGTATTACATATTTGGATTTGTCGAGCGGGCGAGTAGCTTCTCCACCAGTGCATTCAATGTACTGATAATCCACCAGTTTGTATGCAGGGTACCGGAGAACCTCGTTCGGTGCGGATGCCTCCAACGTGCGTGCTAAGGCGTGGACAATACTCCGAAGCAACGGTGCGTGCGGAACTGAAGCACATATACAAGACATAATATTGTGAACATAGCCTGGACATCGCCTGTACAATTATTCCACAGTTGTAGCCACATGGCACGCTTTTATTGTTTCAGAGAGAGAGGCTTTAGCGACTTGTAATCTCGGCTATACGCCGCCTGTAACACTTGTTCATATCAATAAAAGAGCTTGCTTTACTTCAACTTATGTTTCAATGCTTCCGCTATATTTGTCAACTCAGAGAACTTGTTATCGAATAGCTATGCTTTCATGACTCCGCTGCACTCGGACAATCTGTGCGACTCTGTGGCTTAGAACTCTTGCCGCCAGCCAATGAACCCTGGCCTTGCACGGGCGTGACTCACGCTCGTGCGGCTTCACGCCCGGATGGGTCAAGAGATCGTTCCGCGGGAGCGCTGGCGAGGGTGATTCCCGCCTAGCGGGAACGGCCGATTGCCTACGGGAGATCGGGGCGTGACATGTTGGTATCAAAGCCTGGCCTTTGGACTTCGATTAGATATCTCTGTTTCGAAAGCTCGTTCGTGGTTTATGTGCATTCTCTCTCTCAATGCCTCGATGGGATGTTCCAACAATAAGTCTAAATACTTTCAAAATATGTTTTGAATGATATGATTGTTTGTCTGGTTGTATGCTGCGAGTGGCCTTTGTGCCAACCTGTGCGAACCCTTGAGAGTATCGCTAGTAGCTTGTCCGATTTTCACTAACTCTAAGTTTGGTTGAATGCATCTATTCGAGGGACGCCTTGAACTAGTGTACCATCCAAGACATAAGAAAAGGTGAAACTCGAGTGCTGAGACTTCGCTATCACTAAGCTGGTTGACGTGTTCACGCTAGAGGGGCCTTTCGAAAGTGCGCACGATCCAGTCTAAGCGATATGATAATTTCGACGCTTGTGCAAGTGAATATCCAAATGAACAAGTATAATGACTTGTCTAGGATTGCCTCAACCCTAGATTACTGCTTGTCCTCAGTAAGTCTCGAGGACGAGACTTTTTCTGAGTTGGGTAGGATGTAACACCCCGTTTCGCTCAAGCGGACTGCCGACTCAAACGGCAAAAGTGCAGCTGTCCCGACCTGCTTTGCCTCAAACAAGAAGCAAATGATATCCAGACTTGTCCCTACAGGAATCAACTTCGGCTTTCAGAGGCTCGCTTGACGTATCGCTCTACCGAGGCGAATCATCGCTAAGGTGGGTGGCTACGGTGAACTTGTCTTTGCTTAGCCAGCACACATAAAATCTGGAATATTCTTTGTAAACCCCCAGATTTTTGCAAGAATTTCAAATTGGAATTTTTTACAATTTTCTGGAATTTTCTGGGAATTTTCTGTAATTAAAATCAAGGTTTTCAATTAATAAATAATTTTTAATTGTTAATAAATAATATTAAAATATCATGGAAATAACATTTTTGGGTGTAAAATGGAAAGCTGGACTTAGGGCAATTTTGCTGAAATTTATTGGACCCCGGACCTAATTTTAATTCACCTAAAACTATATATTTATTTATTTAATTAATTATTATTATTATTATTATTAATGTTATTATTATTATTATTTTGTTTCCGGCCCAGCCCGTTATCGGCCCGCTCGGCCCGGCCCAGTCCCCCCGGCCCAAACCCTTAACGGGTCGGGTCGGGTCCGCCTGAACCCGACCTGCCCGACCCGGCTGACCCATCTCCCCCTGCGACCGAGTTTTCCGGCGGAGCCGCCGCGTTCGGCTCCGCTCCGCCCGCCACGTCCTCCGGCGACCTCGCCCACGACGCCACGACCACCCCTCTCCGCCTCCCTCGGCACGACCCCCCACCGCCGCTGCCCTATTTAAACCCTCGCCCTCCGGCCAGTTCACCCCCCACCAGCCTCCGCCGACGCCCCGGCCCGCAGCGCCCCACCGCCGCGGCCAGCCGATCCCCTCTTCGTCGACCCCACCACCGCAGCTCCCTCGCCGACCTCGCCCGCCGTCTCCTCCCCTCCGGCGCCCCGCTCCGCCGTCCCCGACGCCAACAGCAGCAGCGGGCAGCGCCTCCCGCCGGACTCCGGCGCCGCCCCGCCCGCCAACGGCTCCGCCTCGCCCAGGCGAACACCCCCCGACCACCACCGGCCAGCCAGCGCCGCCCAGGCCCCCGGCCGGCCACCCGCCGCAGCAGTGTCCAAACCCTAGCCCTAATTCAGCCCCGCGTGTCCGACACGAGTCGGACACGACTCGACCCTGATTTTTGGGTCCCCTTCAGGTGCGTGTAACTTTCGCCTCGTAGCTCCGTTTTCAATTTCGCAAATTACGTTGGGAAGCCTGTATGACCCTCTCGGTGTCCGGACAAACTGTTCGGGGCATCGCGTCCTGTGGTGATCGCACACCGCGATCCAAAAATAGGAAAAACCAGACCCTGTTTCACCCCGGAACTGAGTGTGCCCCGCCAAACGGGACGACTTGGTCGCGTGCGGTCTTTACAGATACGTGCGCATCATCGATACGGATGTGTGAGATTTCGTGGAAGCTGATTCGGGTGTGCGTGCACACCGAAATCAACGCGTATCCGCGGACATCGCCCCGTATCCACCCTTTCTGCAATTCGCCCTAACTTCGTGTACACTTGTCAGATCGAGACGAAACTTGCGCCATCGGACTCGTAGCGATACCCTGGTCCTGTGGGTCCAGTTGGGTTCGATTCTGAAAACGTTGACGAAATCGCGTGTCGTGGGCCCCACAGGCCCCGCTCGACGGGCGATTTTGTGTTCGGCTCATCGGAATCCAAATCTGGAAGTTCCGTTGGGTTCGTATCAGCGTTCCTGACCTGTTGACACTAAGTTTGGTGAATTTGGAGATCTTTGACCCGGACGCATTTTTCGGTGCAAAGCGGGCCCAACGGCGGACCCCATTTTGACCCGAAACTGCCGTTTTTGCCCTTGTCTCTAAATTGGACCCAAGGACAGGCGTTTCTAGCTATTTGACATCTTCTGAGCGTGATGGTAATGTTTATTTCAGTATTTGGACTTATCTCTGGATATTTCCCCGAAGAACTATTAATCGGATCCAAACAACAGGCAAGTACCTGCACTTCAAGTTTAATCTTTATATTGTGATAGTTAATTCCCTGCCTTACATGTACCATTAATGATTACACGTAGTGCTAGAACACTGGATTTCATGTCTTGAATATTGGAGTTCATGTCTTGTTTTTCATGTCGGGTGGGAGAATACTGAAAGGTATGTAGTTTACCCTGACCCTTGCCATGATTAATAGCTGTTGGTACACGACCGTCCATCAGCCGGATCTCGATTATTCCTGTTTAATAGCCGTCTATGACGGCCGGTTTAACCCTATAAACCCCTACATGCCAACTAGGTATTCTAAATACACAAGTTCACACACATAGTTTCTTGTCTTGTTACAGTTCCTATTGCCTGGTTGTAATTCATTTTCCTGTCACCTTGTTCCTGTTTTACTCATGTCCCTGTTTTACAGTAATTAACTCTTAGTTATTGTTACTATTTATTTATATATATTCTCAACATAATACCTGTCAGTTCTTTTTAATTGTCATGAATATTTTAGTTTAATCTTGTTGTGCATTGTGTACTTTGCTCCTTTCCTGACTGGATCCGTTGTTTTAGGCGATGATGAGGACCTTGCCCTACCTATCTTGGCCACTGTGAGTTAGCAGGTGACACATCTGAGGAGCCTGTTCCTATCCAGGAGACTACTTCTACAGAGTAGTTAGCAGTAGCTGCTTATTTATTTCCTTTCAGCATGTAATCGGGTTTGTCCCCGATTTATCTTCTGACATTGTATTAACTGTGGATTTGGTTGACACAGATTAAATATTATAAAATCTTAACATTCTTATTCCTGTGATTATCCTTGCATGTTTATTATTGTGGATGAGATAGATGTTTATTGATCCCAGAAAATGACCTAGACAGCGTACTACCGCCGACACTACGGCGTAGGCTGGACGTGCCCACGCACACGTGCCCGAATAACCGGGCGCGGGTCATGACACGTTTTTGTGGTGGCCCATGCAGGTCTACGACTAAATTGTTCGGTTTCAACTTAGGGACCGAACAGGCCTGCAATAAGATTGAGGATTTTAGGAAAGCTCATCCACTTGATTGAATCGTTCTTGATATTCATATCAGCTTTGAATCATTTTATTGACTTATATCCTGCCTTGATTTCTGTGCGCCTTTATCGTTCATTTTTGGATGCAGAGTAAAGGATCTACCAGCAAGCGACGAGGTTCCTACAAGATCACCATGAGATTGCTCTACCAGCATGACCGTGGAGAACGCGCAGACTTTTGAAATACTTAATGCGCGTAAGTGATTCTTTTTAGCTGTCGTTTCTAGTATTATTTTAGCTTGTGCCTATTGGTTCGTGACCTCAGCCCCAACCTAGTAACTTTAAACTTGCTAATAACCTGGAATGCTTCTATATTTATAACTGTAGAGATTGTAGAATCTTTTGTTATTATGTTTATTATAGGTTGTTTTGTGTACTTAAATAATTTGTACCTCCTTTCATCACCATCTAGCGCACTTAATTTTGCTGTACTTGACTTATGCTGCTATTCTATAGCCTAGTTTTGCAAGCTTACTCTTTATCAAGCTTGTTCATGACATATGCATTAGTGGGTCGACACACTAATACGATTGTCTATTCAGAATCAGTGTATTACGGTCTGATCAGCCTTAGTGCATTTTGATTCGCCCTTCGCACTATTTTACGTGAATTGAGATATATAGTTGACTAATATACTTGCCCTAGACATGTCTGAACATATCATATCAGGTTACATAACTGAACTAATACGAGCATGCGAATAAATGACTACCAGAATAGAACCTCAATCCATAACCGCCTGACAAATCCCATTAGAATTCTTTAAACGCCTTGATCCCTATACTTCTGTTCTATCACCCCACCCTTGAACTCTTTATTATTGATCCTCGTCTTCCCTTATTTCGGAAAGACGAAATCCTGTGCTTGGTATAAGTTTGATACATAGATAGTACTAGAGATGCCACTTAGGCCGATCACATACTTGAGGATTAACCTTCGTAATTGAGGATATATCATATGTGATATGATCGGCGTTGAAATTTCGAGGATTGAATGACATGAGTAACCATATTAAGGAATATTTTCTGAAAGTATATAGTCTTTTGTGATGAATGGGTAAAATTCTAAGTTGGGTAGCAATACAATTGTCAACTCGAGGGGAATGTCCTTTGGATTGTGACCGAGTAAGATTAGATTGGAAGAAGCAAGCCTTTCTCATTTTTGAAAATTTAGAAAAGTGACTAAGATGATTAATGATATCGAGGACCCAACAATTATACCTTAGGTACATGATTTAAATCTTGAATAATGATAGTAAAATCGTCAAATTAAAAGGATACATGATTCAGAACATGGGTGGACTACACTTAAATTATTTTTTAATTTGATGATTTGAATTTTGATGATTGGATTACCTAGTCGGAATATTGAGAATGTGGCTGGAATTTAAAAATTTAAAGCATACAATTGTGAATGGAAATACTGTTGGACTCGAATCACTTCTAGAGGAAATTTATGATAGTTAGTGAGGCAAGGTCATAAGCATGTGCAATCCTTGAAGATATTATATGGACTTAAATTAAACTTCACCTGTAGGTAAATTGAGGAAGTAAGAAGTAATAACCCCAGGCTGAATCTTGATTAGAACAGTAGTTATTTTAACCATGAAATGATCGCAGTGGATATGATAGGGATTCTAACTATCGCAAGGAGATTTCGATTGACTTGCCTTATGTACATAAAGGGTTAACAGATTATGGCTTAATTTTAAATTTCGAGGACGAAATTTTTATAAGTTGGGTAGATTGTAAACCCCCAGATTTTTGCAAGAATTTCAAATTAGGATTTTTCACAATTTTTTGAAATTTTCTGGGAATTTTCTGTAATTAAAATCAAGGTTTTTAATTAATAAATAATTTTTAATTATTAATAAATAATATTAAAATATCATGGAAATAATATTTTTGGGTGTAAAATGGAAAACTGGACATAGGACAATTTTTTGGAATTTATTGGACCCCGGACCTAATTTTAATTCACCTAAAACTATGTATTTACTTATTTAATTAATTATTATTATTATTATTATTGTTATTATTATTATTATTTTGTTTCCGGCCCAGCCCGTTATCGGCCCGCTCGGCCCGACCCAGTCCCCCCGGCCCAAACCCCTAACGAGTCGGGTCGGGTCCGCCTGAACCCGACCCGCCCGACCCGGCTGACCCATCTCCCCCTGCGACCGAGTTTTCCGGCGGAGCCGCCGCGTCCGGCTCCGCTCCGCCCGCCACGTCCTCCGGCGACCTAGCCCACGACGCCACGACCACCCCTCTCCGCCTCCCTCGGCACGACCCCCCACCGCCGCTGCCCTATTTAAACCCTCGCCCTCCGGCCAGTTCACCCCCCACCAGCCTCCACCGACGCCCGGGCCCGCAGCGCCCCACCGCTGCGGCCAGCCGATCCCCTCTCCGTCGACGCCACCACCGCAGCTCCCTCGCCGACCTCGCCCGCCGTCTCCTCCCCTCCGGCGCCCCGCTCTGCCGTCCCCGACGCCAACAGCAGCAGCGGGCAGCGCCTCCCGCCGGACTCCGGCGCCGCCCCGCTCGCCAACGGCTCCGCCTCGCCCAGGCGAACACCCCCCGACCACCACCGGCCAGCCAGCGCCGCCCAGGCCCTCGGCCGGCCACCCGCCGCAGCAGTGTCCAAACCCTAGCCCTAATTCAGCCCCGCGTGTCCGACACGAGTCGGACACGACTCGACCCTGATTTTCGGGTCCCCTTCAGGTGCGTGTAACTTTCGCCTCGTAGCTCTGTTTTCAATTCCGCAAATTACATTGGGAAGCCTGTATGACCCTCTCGGTGTCCGGATAAACTGTTCGGGGCATCGCGTCCTGTGGTGATCGCACACCGCGATCCAAAAACAGGAAAAACCAGACCATGTTTCACCCCGGAACTGAGTGCGCCCCGCCAAACGGGACAACTTGGTCGCGTGCGGTCTTTACAGATACGTGCGCATCGTCGATACGGATGTGTGAGATTTCGTGGAAGCTGATTCGGGTGTGCGTGCACACCGGAATCAACGCGTATCCGCGGACATCGCCCCGTATCTGCCCTTTCTGCAATTCGCCCTAACTTCGTGTACACTCGTCAGATCGAGACGAAACTTACGCCATCAGACTCGTAGCGATACGCTGGTCCTGTGGGTCAAGTTGGGTTCGATTCTGAAAACGTTGACGAAATCGCGTGTCGTGGGCCCCACAGGCCCCGCTCGACGGGCGATTTTGTGTTCGGCTCATCGGAATCCAAATCTGGAAGTTCCGTTGGGTTCGTATTAGCGTTTCTGACCTGTTGACACTAAGTTTGGTGAATTTGGAGACCTTTGACCCGGACGCGTTTTTCGGTGCAAAGCGGGCCCAACGGCGGATCCCGTTTTGACCCGAAACTGCCGTTTTTGCCCTTGTCTCCAAATTGGACCCAAGGACAGGCATTTCTAGCTATTTGACATCTTCTGAGCGTGATGGTAATGTTTATTTCAGTATTTGGACTCATCTCTGGATATTTCCCCGAAGAACTATTAATCGGATCCAAACAACAGGCAAGTACCTGCACTTCAAGTTTAATCTTTATATTATGATAGTTAATTCCCTGCCTTACATGTACCATTGATGATTACACGTAGTGCTAGAACACTGGATTTTATGTCTTGAATATTGGAGTTCATGTCTTATTTTTCATGTCGGGTGGAAGAATACTGAAAGGCATGTAGTTTACCCTGACCCTTGCCATGATTAATAGCTGTTGGTACACGACCGTCCATCAGCCGGATCTCGATTATTCCTGTTTAATAGCCGTCTATGACGGCCGGTTTAACCCTATAAACCCCTACATGCCAACTAGGTATTCTAAATACACAAGTTCACACACATAGTTTCTTGTCTTGTTACAGTTCCTATTGCCTGGTTGTAATTTATTTTCCTGTCACCTTGTTCCTATTTTACTCATGTCCCTGTCTTACAGCAATTAACTTTTAGTTATTGTTACTATTTATTTATACATATTCTCAACATAATACCTGTCAGTTCTTTTTAATTGTCATGAATATTTTAGTTTAATCTTGTTGTGCATTGTGTACTTTGCTCCTTTCCTGACTGGATCCGTTGTTTTAGGCGATGATGAGGACCTTGCCCTACCTATCTTGGCCACTGTGAGTTAGCAGGTGACACATCTGAGGAGCCTGTTCCTATCCAGGAGGCTACTTCTACAGAGTAGTTAGCAGTAGCTGCTTATTTATTTCCTTTCAGCATGTAATCGGGTTTGTCCCCGATTTATCTTCTGACATTGTATTAACTGTGGATTTGGTTGACACAGATTAAATATTATAAAATCTTAACATTCTTATTCGTGTGATTATCCTTGCATGTTTATTATTGTGGATGAGATAGATGTTTATTGATCCCAGAAAATGACCTAGACAGCGTACTACCGCCGACACTGCGGCGTAGGCTGGATGTGCCCACGCACACGTGCCCGAATAACCGGGCGCGGGTCGTGACATTCTTGCTAGTCGCTAGGTGATTCACCCCCTGCATGCTAATAAATCCAACGCACCTAGCTATGGGAATAATCCCAACTTGTATTGCTTATGCTAGAACATGGAAATTGAAATACTGCTTGTATTCAGACCCTCGCATGCTAAGTCCCTTAACGATCTAACTCTCGGCTTACCTTCGGGTCCGAGCAAACGTGTTTACTTATGTTCATTAGAAACGCATGCTTGTCTGCTTGTAATGTTTCCATGTTTTCATCCAAACCCCGGAAGACTACTACGTAGTCGTTCCGTGCCTGAATGAACCTGCAAGTATCCGGGACCGTTAGGTCACCCAAGGCAGCCCCGAACTAGGGGAATGCATCAAGTATATCGTGTAATCGTGTTGCCTGAAATTGGTCAAATAATCGTGTAATCGTGTTGCCTGAGATTGGTCAAATAAAATTGTGTTGCCTGAGATTGGTCAAATAAATCGTGTACTCGTGTTGCCTGAAATTGGATTGACCCTGACTTGCATGTCGTAGACAACTCGGAAACGAGGCATAGTTCCTCGGACGGTCACCGGAGCACTGGGGCCGCTCCGATCCGGATGGAACTTCAAGTGTGGTTCATCGTGTGCAGGCGAGTGGTTTACAGCATATCGTGTACTTGGTTGCATTCCACTTGGCCTAGGACCACATCATGTGTAGTCTATCGTGTGCTGGCGAGATGGTTTGCAACATATCGTGTACTTGGTTGCATTCCATCTTGTCCTTGGACTACATGTGCATTCCATCGTGTACGGGCGAAATGGTTCATAACGCATCGTGTGCTCTCGTTGCATTCCATTCTCGTCTGGGATTAGTCCTTTATGGCTTTGCCAGCGACTCATGTTCATATAGATAAGTCATCCTCGCTTAGCGGCTATCCGCGTGCGAGTCATTGCATCGCATCAAAGAACAACTGAGCACACCAAATACTGTCCCGTTCAATGACTCTCGTATTTGCATGTTGCATATGCTATGCTCCTGAATGCTTATACTTGCCCGTGCTTGAATTAACAATGTTTGCCTTGGACAGGGAAGGCCAAAGGGTAAGTCTTGCCGTGTTTCCTCTCATGTCGCACGGCACACTGCCCGACACGTTAGGCTATTCAATATTGGCATGAAACTGATCCTAAGGCAACTAGAAAGATAACTTAATAGTTGTGCACGGAACCTGTATTACGTGTTTGGATTTGTCGAGCGGGCGAGTAGCTTCCCCACCAGTGCATTCAATGTACTGATAATCCACCAGTTTGTATGCAGGGTACCGGAGAACCTCGTTCGGTGCGGATGCCTCCAACGTGCGTGCTAAGGCGTGGACAACACTCCGAAGCTATGGTGCGTGCGGAACTGAAGCACATATACAAGACATAATGTTGTGAACATAGCCTGGACATCGCCTGTACAATTATTCCACAGTTGTAGCCACTGGTCAAGCTTTTACTGTTTCAGAGAGAGAGGCTTTAGCGACTTATAATCTCGGCTATACGCCGCCTGTAACACTTGTTCATATCAATAAAAGAGCTTGCTTTACTTCAACTTATGTTTCAATGCTTCCGCTATATTTGTCAACTCAGAGAACTTGTTACCGAATCGCTATGCTTTTATGACTCCGCTGCACTCGGACAATCTGTGCGACTCTGTGGCTTAGAACTCTTGCCGCCAGCCAATGAACCCTGGCCTTGCACGGGCGTGGCTCACGCTCGTGCGGCTTCACGCCCGGATGGGTCAAGCGATCGTTCCGCGGGAGCGCTGGCGAGGGTGATTCCCGCCTAGCGGGAACGGCCGATTGCCTGCGGGAGATCGGGGCGTGACATATTGGTATCAAAGCCTGGCTTTTACGCCTTTGGACTTCGATTCGATATCTCTGTTTCGAAATCTCGTTCGTGGTTTATGTGCATGCTCTCTCTCAATGCCTCGATGGGATGTTCCAATAATAAGTCTAAATACTTTCAAATTGCGTTTTGAATGATTTGATTGCTTGTCTGGTTGTATGTTGCGAGTGGCCTTTGTGCTAACCTGTGTGAACCCTTGAGAGTATCGCTAGTAGCTTGTCCGATTTTTACTAACTCTAAGTTTGGTTGAATGCATCTATTCGAGGGACGCCTTGAACTAGTGCACCATCCAAGA
Organism: Iris macrosiphon; assembly: GCA_036927795.1. Lineage (NCBI taxonomy): Eukaryota > Viridiplantae > Streptophyta > Magnoliopsida > Asparagales > Iridaceae > Iris > Iris macrosiphon. The sequence goes on along the minus strand of JAYESA010000016.1, from coordinate 93,414,582 downwards.
CTTAAGAAAAGGTGAAACTCGAGTGCTGAGACTTCGCTATCACTAAGCTGGTTGACGTGTTCACGCTAGAGGGGCCTTTCGAAATTGCGCACGATCCAGTCTAAGCGATATGCTAATTTCGACGCTTGTGCAAGTGAATATCCAAATGAACAAGTACAACGACTTGTCTAGGATTGCCTCAACCCTAGATTACTACTTGTCCTCAGTAAGTCTCGAGGACGAGACTTTTTCTGAGTTGGGTAGGATGTAATACCCCGTTCCACTCAAGCGGACTGCCGACTCAAACGGCAAAAGTGCAGCTGTCCCGACCTGCTTTGCCTCAAACAAGAAGCAAAGGATATCCAGACTTGTCCCTACAGGAATCAACTTCGGCTTTCAGAGGCTCGCTTGACGTATCGCTCTACCGAGGCGAATCATCGCTAAGGTGGGTGGCTACGGTGAACTTGTCTTTGCTTAGCCAGCACACATAAAATCTAGAATATTCATTGTCACGCCCCAAACTCCCGCAAGCCCGATAGTCCCCGCTGAACGTGAAATCACCACGTTGCAGCTCTCCCGCGGGACAATCGTTCTATTCGGGACGTGATGCCGTACGAGCCTGGAGTTGCGCTCGTACAAGGCGATGTTGTTAAACACGAAAGTTATCAACGAAACAACCAAGTTACAGCGGAAGCCAAATGTGTACCAAGCACACATCAGAGTATACGCAGCGAAGCTCACGATAGGGTCCAAATGAGATGCCCCGAGTCAATGCCACAAAGGCGATGCCACGGAGACGATGAAATAACTCTTGCTCTTTCTCTAGCCCACAAAGGTACTTACAGTTCATACATCTTGTCCCGTATATCCAAGCAGCGCCACTACGCCTGTGTACCTGAAATATTTGCCCACAAACGTGGGTCAGTACACAACCGTACTGGTGAGCGGGGTAACCCACTCGTCTAAGCCGACACTAAGTAAAATAGTGAAATGCACACAGTTAAATGGTGATCTTTCTAGTTGAATCCTAGATTCGTTTCATGGCATATGAATGACATGTTAAGGAAAGCAGTAAAGCAGTTTAAGCATGCAAGCATTCAACTCAAACCAAGCGACAAGCAGTTTATATATATATATATCCGACCCGTCTAACTCAATGCCATCGTTTGCACGATAACATATCGAACCATCAGTCTCGCCTCAATATCCATCCTCAACCGAAGTATATATTCCCATCTCGAATGCACACTCTTGCCGAGGCAAGGTGGCCGCGCCTACACGATGCACAAACCAACGAAAGAAAAGCAAGCCAACTCTTAGTCTATATGAAGTCACTGGCCAAGCCATAAAGGACATATTTCTCCGCCTTAGCGGCGCGCCCTATCAGCCCGGGTAGCAAGCCCTGCTGGAGGTCCCGCTAAGCATCGTGACTAGCACGAATCAATATTTCCCTCCGGATTGAAACGGCTCCAGTGCCCCGGATAAAAACCGTTTCAAGGAAATCAACACCCTGTGCACCCAGGTTGTCCGTGACATGCAAAAAGGTAGGTGAGGCGAGAGGATCGAACATTCTCGCCCCACCAAGCGATCCTAAACTCGTTCCATCGATAAACCCAACCGAAGCATCCATAACCATTCTTCCAACATATCCTCCCAAAGGAGTCCACATCACGAGCCATTCCCATAATTCACATTTCCGCCTTACAGCAATGTATTTCGAAATGGTGCAACACCCATGCTCAAAGCCAACCCATGGCACAATGCCGTCTCAGTGGCACAATGCCCCATTCGTGGCACAATGCCCTCGCCGATGCAGTTGTTCGGTTTCGAACCATAACTGCTCGCTTTGCAAGACAAAGCGACCCAGTGATACTCGTGCACGGATGCACGCTCGCTCGCCCAAATTCCCGATATTCTCGATATTCCCATTGCCTCAATTGTATCATTCCAACTTGTATATTTCCAACCGTCCAAGCATAATCCCAATGTTTCCAACCGACTGCCTCAAATGAATAATCCCGCTATCGTATCCAACTATCCAACGCGTAAACCATTTCAAGCCACAATCCTACCAAGCCAACGACGCACACTCTATGCACGCCTCAGTGTAGTGCTTCCGATGTTTCAGCCCAAGTGTACAAGCCATTACGTGTTTTCCATATTATTAGGCATGAAGGAGTAGAGGAGAAGGAAAAGAGCCCACTCACATTGTTTGAATCCGTTAGGCATCCTGTCCTGCCGATACGGCCAATCCCTTGAACCCGTGGTCCGATGCTAGCGCGATCTACTCAACTGGTATGACCGTGCGAGCAGGCCGTGCTCTCCAAATCATCCGACCGATCGGACTAAGGAAGACGGCATTATCGTTTCCATCCAGCTATTCAGTACTGTTCTGAACGAACACCTGATTTCCATCGAACCCGCTAGCCATCTGCACATTGAAACCAACTCGATTAATCCTTCTTCCCGAAATTCGACATTTCAAATGTAACCAGCATTTGATTCATTCAGTCCGACTCAGCGTAACGCTCCGAGCGGTTGCGGGGCGTTACATAATATACCACTTAGAATCAGGTTCGTCCACGAACCGTGCTGGTACTCATTCCTTACTAGCATGCCACAATCCAATTCCATAGATCTGCTCTATGCAACTCTCATATTCACTATTTCTGACACAACATCTCGTTCTGCTGAACGCTCGTACAAGTTCCAAATTCCCACATCCTCCTTGCAGCTCAATACGAATTCTTCGTATCGCTTAGTTTTGGATCGTACACATATTTAAGGCGTCCCTAAAATATATGCATTTCAGCCGAGCTTTGCGATAGCAAATTTGAACAAGTTACAAGGGTATCTTTATGTTCGAGGCGTCCATATTGCTTTGCTCCCAATTGAACCAAATTACGATTTCCATTCCAACACATTCGCTCGAGAACTATTCTCAATTATGCAGATTTTCCACCGATCAATCACTCCGTGTTCCAACTCAATCCATCCAACTATTTCTGAAAATCAGTACTAGCAACATCTCCAAATATATCTCATGCACCAAGCGATCAACTCAAATGATACTACCCCATCTAGGCGACTTACCCAAATATCAACTTGCTTAGATCAGCTAGTCCAACACATTCCTGCCATCTCAATATCTCACAGGGTGAACATCTATATTGAGGTTCGTGTGATCCACGAAGATCTCGCCGCCACGCCAAAGGAATTTGTGTCGCCACGATTTCAACGTGGTCACACTCGCCACAATTCTTAGGTTGCGCATGGAATAGTTCTTCGTGCTGCTTCCACTGCCTCGAAGCAGAGAATATCACCTTCACCTTCCGAATGAGCAAGCTTCCCAGAATAGTTCCGAGACATCTTGTAAATCTGAAGCAAATCTGTCCCTTCCAGTATTCGCAAGGATTTGATCTGAACGAACCGCTGCTTTAACTTCACGAGCTAGTTTCACAGTCGTCAATTCATATGAATGCTATTCCCTTCCAGGGCACGATGAGTCAGAGGCGATGCCATCGATAAAAATCTGCGACTCTGAATCTCATCAGTTGACTTAGGCCAATCCCACAATCGCTTCGGTCTTCCGGCTGTATCTTCAGCTGAAGGCTATCCCAAGGATCTCTCAAATCCAACACTCAGTCAATAAGCCAAATCACATGCTCACATCTGCCCTCGACGCATTCCCAAATACGCCGCCTCAAGGGTCGTTCTATGGGTCTACCATATTCAATCTCTGATCTGACGGGCCAGTCGCTAGGGTCAGCTGTCCCGAAGCTACGCTCGATAATTGTAATCATCACGATGGACAGTTACTATAAACCATGCTATATCTCATCTGAAAATCTGACTCAAATTCCAACCATTCATCCGAGCGAAGTTTCCGAATCCGGGAACCGCGCTCGTTGAAACCTTATTCCATCAATCCGCCGTTCTGTCCTGAATCCATCAAATTTCTGAATTGCATATTCGATTCTCGCACTACAAATTGCAATGATTCTCAAAACCCAAGACTTGCTCCAATTCTTATCCATTTGCTGCGTCACACAATGCACTTCCAACTTACTCGAGCAGCGCAGTGATTTGTTCCGACGTTGCTATCATATTTAGCTATCTTCAAAAGTCTGTCAGCCACAAATTCTTGCCTTTAGTTGTTGCCTCAATCCGTCCATGTCTTCCGGATAATCCGTCTTACTGTCGTTGCACCATCTTGCCCAAAATTCCATTTCCGCTAAACCTGAGTCAACTTCACGAGCAGCAACATCCAAAATCCTTCAAGTTTGTGTGAATCCATCTCATTGTCCCTCCAGACCAATATCGTGTTTCTTTGCTCAACCAACAGCTCAAATGTGTCGCCCACAATCGTAGTTCGTGCTCGCTATTATTTGATTCACCCATTGCTCGTTCAAGCGCATCCCAGTTGTTCGTTCCGATCTCGTCCACCACTTAAGCCCAACGATGCTTTCATTTGCATCAGTCCGTTCACGATATGCTCAACTCAATATTCGCTTGCTCCATTTTCATTCTTCCCAACTCAACCGACGTGCACCAACCAACTTGTATTCTCGTTTCACGAGTCCGTTCAGGCAATTCCCATAGATGTCCAACCAAAATATTTCCAATGCCTTGCTTAACACGTTTGATCCCATATACCACTTCGAATCAAGTCACTACTCACATTACGTTTTCCTGCACGAATCCAAGATCCGTTCGAACCATTCTCCATGCATGATCATGCCTTTCTCAACTCAAGTCTGACACAAAAACTCAGGCAATGCTTGAATTATCCAACTGTTTCCATAAATCTCACTATGCAACTCGTGCCATATCCCATTCACAATACTTCCAGCTATTCTCAAAGCCGTCTGATACTTTCGCAACACGAGCAACCCGTGCAACGATCTCTCTTCCAAGTAATCCAACCCAATACTCAATGGTTCCACATATTTGTTATACGAGCAACTCGTGCCAACTATTCTGATATTCCCGAGCCAAACTCAAACATGCTCAACCGATGCGCCACAGCCAAACTTCCAACTTCTATCCAACACATTCGCTAGACGAGCAACTCGTGCAACGATTTATTCTCATCGAATGCTTCTACTCAAAACATGCCGCATAACCAAATCTCGTATGCCAACCAACTGATCCACTGAGGCAATCAGAACTCCCGAACGCTAAGCCAAGCCAACCCAACGAAAGCCCACACTTGTTGCACAAATGCAACAACGCCAACCAACTGCTGCACGAATGCAACAACGCCTAACGAGACTAAGCGATCCTACGAAAACCAACCAAGGCAACCAAACCAAGAAAATAAAATGCAGCCAAAACCAGCAATAAATAGACTTATTGCATGAAACATCCGATGCGGCACCGAGTAGAGTCAAGAGCTAGACGACACGCGGAAGCTATTTAGAGTTTGTGATGAAGCGAAGGACCAAGTCCGAAGAAATGAACCAGGCGCTCTGATACCAATCTGTCACGCCCCAAACTCCCACAAGCCCGATAGTCCCCGCTGAACGTGAAATCACCACGTTGCAGCTCTCCCGCGGGACAATCGTTCTATTCCGGACGTGATGCCGTACGAGCCTGGAGTTGCGCTCGTACAAGGCGATGTTGTTAAACACGAAAGTTATCAACGAAACAACCAAGTTACAGCGGAAGCCAAATGTGTACCAAGCACACATCAGAGTATACGCAGCGAAGCTCACGATAGGGTCCAAATGAGATGCCCCGAGTCAATGCCACAAAGGCGATGCCACGGAGACGATGAAATAACTCTTGCTCTTTCTCTAGCCCACAAAGGTACTTACAGTTCATACATCTTGTCCCGTATATCCAAGCAGCGCTACTACGCCTGTGTACCTGAAATATTTGCCCACAAACGTGGGTCAGTACACAACCGTACTGGTGAGCGGGGTAACCCACTCGTCTAAGCCGACACTAAGTAAAATAGTGAAATGCACACAGTTAAATGGTGATCTTTCTAGTTGAATCCTAGATTCGTTTCATGGCATATGAATGACATGTTAAGGAAAGCAGTAAAGCAGTTTAAGCATGCAAGCATTCAACTCAAACCAAGCGACAAGCAGTTTATATATATATATCCGACCCGTCTAACTCAATGCCATCGTTTGCACGATAACATATCGAACCATCAGTCTCGCCTCAATATCCATCCTCAACCGAAGTATATATTCCCATCTCGAATGCACACTCTTGCCGAGGCAAGGTGGCCGCGCCTACACGATGCACAAACCAACGAAAGAAAAGCAAGCCAACTCTTAGTCTATATGAAGTCACTGGCCAAGCCATAAAGGACATATTTCTCCGCCTTAGCGGCGCGCCCTATCAGCCCGGGTAGCAAGCCCTGCTGGAGGTCCCGCTAAGCATCGTGACTAGCACGAATCAATATTTCCCTCCGGATTGAAACGGCTCCAGTGCCCCGGATAAAAACCGTTTCAAGGAAATCAACACCCTGTGCACCCAGGTTGTCCGTGACATGCAAAAAGGTAGGTGAGGCGAGAGGATCGAACATTCTCGCCCCACCAAGCGATCCTAAACTCGTTCCATCGATAAACCCAACCGAAGCATCCATAACCATTCTTCCAACATATCCTCCCAAAGGAGTCCACATCACGAGCCATTCCCATAATTCACATTTTCGCCTTACAGCAATGTATTTCGAAATGGTGCAACACCCATGCTCAAAGCCAACCCATGGCACAATGCCGTCTCAGTGGCACAATGCCCCATTCGTGGCACAATGCCCTCGCCGATGCAGTTGTTCGGTTTCGAACCATAACTGCTCGCTTTGCAAGACAAAGCGACCCAGTGATACTCGTGCACGGATGCACGCTCGCTCGCCCAAATTCCCGATATTCTCGATATTCCCATTGCCTCAATTGTATCATTCCAACTTGTATATTTCCAACCGTCCAAGCATAATCCCAATGTTTCCAACCGACTGCCTCAAATGAATAATCCCGCTATCGTATCCAACTATCCAACGCGTAAACCATTTCAAGCCACAATCCTACCAAGCCAACGACGCACACTCTATGCACGCCTCAGTGTAGTGCTTCCGATGTTTCAGCCCAAGTGTACAAGCCATTACGTGTTTTCCATATTATTAGGCATGAAGGAGTAGAGGAGAAGGGAAAGAGCCCACTCACATTGTTTGAATCCGTTAGGCATCCTGTCCTGCCGATACGGCCAATCCCTTGAACCCGTGGTCCGATGCTAGCGCGATCTACTCAACTGGTATGACCGTGCGAGCAGGCCGTGCTCTCCAAATCATCCGACCGATCGGACTAAGGAAGACGGCATTATCGTTTCCATCCAGCTATTCAGTACTATTCTGAACGAACACCTGATTTCCATCGAACCCGCTAGCCATCTGCACATTGAAACCAACTCGATTAATCCTTCTTCCCGAAATCCGACATTTCAAATGTAACCAGCATTTGATTCATTCAGTCCGACTCAGCGTAACGCTCCGAGCGGTTGCGGGGCGTTACATTCATGCTAGTTGCTAGGTGATTCACCCCCTGCATGCTAATAAATCCAACGCACCTAGCTATGGGAATAATCCCAACTTGTATTGCTTATGCTAGAATATGGAAATTAAAATACTGCTTGTATTCAGACCCTCGCATGCTAAGTCCCCTAACGATCTAACTCTCGGCTTACCTTCGGGTCCGAGCAAACGTGTTTACTTATGTTCCTTAGAAACGCATGCTTGTCTGCTTGTAATGTTGCCATATTTTCATCCAAACATCGGAAGACTACTACGTAGTCGTTTCGTGCCTGAATGAACCTGCAAGTATCCGGGACCGTTAGGTCACCCAAGGTAGCCCCGAACCAGGGGAATGCATCAAGTATATCGTGTAATCGTGTTGCCTGAAATTGGTCAAATAATCGTGTAATCGTGTTGCCTGAGATTGGTCAAATAAATCATGTTGCTTGAGATTGGTCAAATAAAATCGTGTTGCATGAGATTGGTCAAATAAATTGTATACTCGTGTTGCCTGAAATTGGATTGACCCTGACTTGCATGTCGCGGACAACTCGAAAATGAGGCATAGTTCCACGGACGGTCACCGGGGCACTGGGGCCGCTCTGATCCGGATGGAACTTCAAGTATGGTTCATCATGTGCAGGCGAGTGGTTTGCAGCATATCGTGTACTTGGTTGCATTCCACTTGGCCTAGGACCACATCATGTGTAGTCTATCGTGTGCTGGCGAGATGGTTTGCATCATATCGTGTACTTGGTTGCATTCTATCTTGGCCTTGGACTACATGTACAATCCATCATGTACGGGCAAAATAGTTCGTAACGCATCGTGTGCTCTCATTGCGTTCCATTCTCGTCTGGGATTAGTCCTTTATGGCTTTGCCAGCGACTCATGTTCATATAGATAAGTCATCCTCGCTTAGCGTCTATCCACGTGCGAGTCATTGCATCGCATCAAAGAACAACTGAGCACACCAAATACTGTCCCATTCAATGACTCTCGTGTTTGCATGTTGCATATGCTATGCTCCTGAATGCTTATACTTGCCCTTGCTTGAATTAACAATGTTTGCCTTGGACAGGGAAGGCCAAAGGGTAAGTCTCGCCGTGTTTCCTCTCATGTCGCACGGCGCACTGCCCGACACGTTAGGCTATTCAATATTTGCATGAAACTGATCCTAACGCAACTAGAAAGACAACTTAATAATTGTGCACGGAACCTGTATTACGTGTTTGGATTTGTCGAGTGGGCGAGTAGCTTCCCCACCAGTGCATTCAATGTACTGATAATCCACCAGTTTGTATGCAGGGTGCGGGAGAGCCTCGTTCGGTGCGGATGCCTCCAACGTGCGTGCTAAGGCGTGGACAACACTCTGAAGCAACGGTGCGTACGGAACTAAAGCACATATACAAGACATAATGTTGTGAACATAGCCTGGACATCGCATGTACAATTATTCCACAGTTGTAGCCACTTGGCACGCTTTTACTGTTCCAGAGAGAGAGGCTTGAGCGACTTGTAATCTCGTCTATATGTCGCCTGTGACACTTGTTCATATCAATAAAAGAGCTTGCTTTACTTCAACTTGTGTTTCAATGCTTCCGCTATATTTGTCAACTCAGAGAACTTGTTACCGAATCGCTATGCGTTCATGACTCCGCTGCACTCGGACAATCTGTGCGACTCTGTGGCTTAGAACTCTTGCCGCCAGCCAATGAACCCTGGCCTTGCACGGGCGTGGCTCACGCTCGTGCGACATCACGCCCGGATGGGTCAAGCGATCGTTCCGCGGGAGCGCTGGCGAGGGTGATTCCCGCCTAGCGGGAACGGCCGATTGCCTGCGGAAGATCGGGGCGTGACACCAAATTTGGAGTTTTCTCCAAATTAGTACAAAACTCAACGTAACTTTCATAATAGGTCTCCAAAGAACCGAGTTCTTCTTCCTATTGGTAGTCCTTAGCCATGGATAGGTTTTTAGAGGTTTATTTTACTATTAAAAATTGAAATGACAAGTGGGACAAGAGTTTTATCCATTGGGAGATAGATTCCCTATATCTTCCACCAAATAGACATAAAAGAAAGTTGGACACAATCCTCAATCCAATGCTTCCCTCCACAAGTGCTCATCTAGCAATGCCAAGCTCCTTAGCCTTCTTGGAATTAGAATGAGAGGGATACAATTTGGGAATGAGTGGATTTGGTAGGAAAAGGGATTTGGGTTTGCCTCTAACTTTGGGAATAAAATAATGAGAAAAGGGAATGAGGGTTATTTATGAACAAGAGGCTTATATAGACTTTTTCTTAGGGTTAGGGTTAGGTTGAGGAATATTTGAATTGACACAAGTGCCCCTCGCATTCCTTCATGAATAAGATCTAGCTAAACCATAGGGGAAATTTCTATTCATGGTTCTAAATAGGTTTAATAGAATTAATCTAGCCATGACTAACTATTTAATTGAGTCAATGGGTCAAGTCAAGTCTAGTGTGATCCACTAATGTCAAGTCTAATTAACATAGACTAATCAACTAACCAATAATAATATTATTTACTATATATATGTATCATGCACATTATATATAAAATAAATAACACAATATTTATAATAATAAAATGACAAAAATACCCCTATTCTGGAAATGTGGTAGTGACATGAAGAAAATGTTTGGAGAGGAATTTGAAGTTAAGGATCTGGGACAGTTGAAGTACTTCCTCGAAATTAAAATTGCAAGGTCACGAAAGGGTATAATACTTTCTCAGCGAAAGTACGCTCTGGACCTTCTTTCAGAGACATGAATGCTGGGTTGTAGGGTTGCTTCTACTCTTATTGAGCAGAATCATAAGTTGTGTGCTGAGGGTGGTAATCCGCTGCGTAAGGAGCAATATCAAAGATTAGTTGGTTGGCTCATATATCTTTGTCATATGAGACCTGATATTACTTATGTCGTGAGTGCGGTGAGTAGATATATACATGATCCCAGAGAGCAGCATATGGAGGCAGTTGGCAGAATTCTCAGGTATATTAAAGAAAGCCCAGAAAAGGGGTTATGGTTCAAAAGTTCTGGACATCTGAGAGTTGAAGGCTATTATGATGCCGATTGGGTGGGTTGTATGGACGATCGCAGGTCCACTATAGGTTACTATATTTTTGTTGGAGATAATCTTGTATCTTGGCGCAGCAAGATATAGTGGCTAGGTTTACAGATGAGGCCGAGTATAGGGCTATGGCAATTAGCGTGTGAGAGGTGATATGTGTGAAGAGCTTGTTGGCTGAGTTGCATTTATTTAGAGGAGACTCTCTGCAAATTTTGTGTGACAACAAATCAGCAATTGATATTGTAAACAATCCAGTTCAGCATGATTGCACCAAACATGTGGAGATTGATCGGTTCTTCATCAAGGAGCAGCTGAATTAAAAAGTTTTGATTTTGAGCTATGTGAAATCAGCGGAGCAGTTAGCTAATTATTTAACTAAAAGTTTAGGTCCTAGAGAGTTTGATACCTTTTGTAACAATATGGGGATGATTGATATATATCGCCCATCTTGAGGGAGAGTATTGAGTTATGGGAGACTTATTTAGTCCCACATCAGATAGAAAATAAGGAGGAGGCTAGCCTTCTCCTATATATATATGTATCCCATCTCTTGAAAGTAAACCAATCAATTATTTTCTCTCTACAAACAAAATACAAGTTTGTTTTAAATCAATATTTCTCGATTCCAAGATATTGAATTTCTGATAGTCTGGTACATAATCCTAGGTTCCTCTAAGTCATGTGTAGAGATATAAATCATAAGTATAGAAATTTAAACTTGCATAATAGTCGCCTAGTAATATATTTAAAACTAGGTTTCAGTAGTACTAGGGATACATAAGTCATTATTGAAACATAAATCACGTACGATTTAACGTATGTGATATTTTTAAAATACTTTTTTCTAGGTCTAATCTTGCGTAGATACACGGTTAAATAAGAAACTATGTAAACATAGCAATACTTTTCTTGGATAACATGTATAAATAAACACATATACCTACAATAATTATTTTAGTGTCCAACAATAAATTTAAAGTATATAAGAACTTGTGTCCTACAATTACATAGGTGAACATACATGTGTCCAACTATCGAATTCATAATTAAACATGAATACAAACATCCATGGATACAAAAAAACTTTACAATCTAGGGCACACATATATGAACGTAGTTTTAATTAAAATTAAAATTCACAACATAGCTTCTAAAATTAATTTTTGAAGAGAAGGAGGACTTGCCTTGATTTCTAAATAAAATAGGTACAACTTCGGGTTGTAAAATGATAGAGAAGAGTGTGTGCTTCCCTCTTTCTAGGCTAAAAGTTCTTGGGTTTGAGATAGAAAATGTGTCTTATTTTCTAAAGAGAAGAAAAAAAAAATAGTAAAGAAGTAGATATGATTCCTTTCTTTCTAGTTAAAAATACAAAGTGCGTATGTGTATTCTCCCCTTGCTATACTTTCATGAAGAGGGTGGCAATATGGAAAGGGTATGGCAGGCCTCTTGCTAGGGCAAGGAAGAAGAAAAAGAAAGAAAGAAAGTAAGTAAGTAAAGGAAGGAAAGTAGCTCAAGGAAAGAAGAAAGAAAGAAGGATAATAAAGAAGAAGCATAAGGAAAGGGGAGAGAGAGATGTGGCCGACCATGTATATAAGAAGGAGGTAGCTGTAATCCCCCTGATTTTCAAGAATTTTTAAATTTGGATTTTTCACAATTTTCTGGAATTTTCTGGGATTTTATTGTAATTAAATTCAGGTGTTTTAATTATTAAAGGATTTTTAAATGACAATAAATAATATTAAAATATTATAAAAATAATATTTTATGGTGTAAAATGAAAAACTAGACATAGGATAATTTTTTGGGAATTTATTGGACCCCAGATAGATTTTTAAAGACCTAAAAACTAATTATATAATTAAACCAAAAATAAACCGGGTTTATTTAATTAAACCAAACCAAAATAAACCGGACCGGGTTCACTGACCCAAACCGCCCTAGGCCCTAACGGGTCGGATCAGGGTTCAATCCGACCCGGCCCGTTTTAACCCGACCCACATTTATTACTGGATCGGGCCGGATCCGTAGACCCGACCCGACCCGTTGAAACCCGACCCGCAACTTCTTCTCTCCCAAACGGTTCCCGACGACCCTACCGCTTTCGCTCCGGCCGGCCAACCGCCGCCCGCTCGCCTCCCTGCGCCACCTAGCCTCCGAAACGGTCGGCCGCTCCCTCTTCCTCTCCCTCCACCGGCCGCCCCACCAGCTCCCCGCTCCTCCCCTATAAAAGCCCTAGAACCCCTCCCTCTCCGCCACCGGCTGCCTTGCCTCACCCGACCTCGCCGTAACCCTAGCCGTCCTCCACAGACCCCCGCAGCGCCTCGCCGCACCACCCTCGCCGACGAATCCTCCGCCTTCCGTAGACCCCGAGCTCGCTGCCTCCTTCCTCCCGCTCGAACTCCGTCCGACGCCGAGCCCTCCAGCAGCCGCCTTAGCCTCTCCGGCAAGCCTCCCGCTCCGCCGCTACCGGTCAGCACCGCCCCAGCCCCCTCCGGCCCGCCTTAGCTCCGGCCAAGCGCAGCCCTCCTCCGGCGAGTTCCAGAACCCTAATCGAAACCCTAGGTCGAGCAACAGTGGACACGGCTGGACACAGGACACGTGTCGGACACAGACACAGACACGAGAAACGCTGTTTTTCAAGCCCTGTTCAGGTACTCGTATATCTCTCCTCGTAGCTCTATTTCTCGTTCCGTCTATTGCATCACGTAGCCTGTATGACCCCCTCGGTGCCCGTGCAAACCGCTCGGTGCATCGCGTCATGTGGTGATTGCGAACCGCGATCCAAAAACAGGAAAACCAACGCTCTGTTTTACCCCGGAACTGAGTGCGTCCCGCCAAACGGGATGACTTGGTCGCGTGCGGTCTTCACAGATACGTGCGCGTCGTTGATACGGATGTGCAAAATTTTGCAGAAGCTGATTCGGATGTGCGTGCACACCGGAATCAGTGCGTATTCGCGGACAACGCCCCATATCCGACCTTTCTGAATCTCGCTGTAACTTAGTGTACACACGTCGGATCGAGACGAAACTTGCACCATCGGACTCATAGCAATACGCTGGTCCTGTGAGCCAAGTTTGGTTCGATTCTGAGAACGTTGACAAAATTGTGTGTCGTGGGCCCCACAGGCTCCACCTGACGGGCGATTTTGTGAACGGCTCATCGGAATCCAATTCTGGAAGTTCCGTTGGGTTCGTAGCATCGTTCCTGACTTGATGACACTAAGTTGGACAGATTTGGAGACCTTTGACCCTGACGCATTTTTTGGTGTAAAGCGGCCCACATGTGGACCCCGTTTTGCCCTGAAATGTTATTTTTGCCCCTGTGTCCAAATTGGACTCAAGGACAGGCATTTCTAGCTGATTAATATTTTTTGGATCTGATGGTGATGTTTGTTTCAGACCAGAGTACTGCCTGCAAATCCAGCTGAAGCCCGAGCTACAATTGGATCCGTAAACCCAGGCAAGTGTACCTTGCCAAACTTGCAGTTCTTGTTATTTATTCCTTTGACTATATATATACTTGTGCATGTTTAACCTAGGGCCGTGTGACTTGCTTAGCGTCCGATTATAGTCGGGTGCCAACACCGTACACGGGGTTGGGCAATGTCATCTAGAGATGGATATCGTGACATTTATATTTCTGGTACTTGCCCTATCAAGTACTTTATACCCAGGACACCTGACACAAATCATGATACAGAATCTTCCTGACTATTCAAGGTGGTTCTGTATTGGATACAGATTTCATGACTTGAACATTATTTTCTTAGATCTTAATAAATGACTTATTGCAATAGTTTAATCTTGCGTGACATGAACATGAGACATTATGGAACTGTGACATGAGATTACATTGGGTGGGGAGATAATTACCATACAAAAGGCTGAATATGTATATATATATATATATATATATATAATAATAAATTAATGGAAGTGCCTTAGACTCTGACACAGAGCTCTGGTACCGTACTGGCCCTTCGAGTGAATACTGCTATAGTTTCTTTGACACTGATCCTGTAGTAGTTTCAGCCTGAGTATGACTAAAACTCTCACTTGCATTATCACATAGTTGGTTATTTATCTACCCTGTTGTTTCCTTTATTTCTGCACTGTATTATATTTTGGCTTGTTTTATCTGTACCTTGCTATGTCCCCTGAGGACGTGGAATGGATTATGTCCCCAGATATAGAAGACGAGATTTATCCTGAGGTGTACAGAACAGGGGCACTTCTCGGAGCAGCACCAGAATTTGAGGACAAGGTGATCGCTGAAGACTTCTCCTGAATAACTGCTTCGCCATGCTCAGTTTTATTTGGCCAATAAACTCTTTATTTTCCTGTTAAAATAAACTTATGTAAACAGACTTAATATCGGGTTGTTCCCCGATTTTTAATTACATGTAACTGGATGTTTCTTTTGCTGATATTGCTGTCTTTATTCTGTGGATGAGAATAGTAAACCCTGACTATTGTATTACAGCTTAAGTATGCCCCGATGGATCCATTAAATTGGGTTTTGTCCATCGGTGCGTGCTGCTGGCCATTGCCACGTGTCCAGTCCCCGATATTTTGGGACTGGGGCATGACAGTAGCAAGAATTGGTGGTGATTAAGCAAATGACTAAGGAAGAGGTGTCTTAAGAAGGTAAGTTCCTTAACGACAAATAAATCACTAACTATTTAAGTAGCTTGAGCACCTCTGTGATAAGTAGGTCAAGTTCCTCTCATAATATAGCACTATATGTAGAAATAAATATTATTATTATAGTAAAATTTTGGAAGTTCATAAAAAATATATTAAATAATAAAATTTGTTCTGGTGAAATATATTTCTCATAAAAAAAATTTAATACTATAATAAAGTTTTGGAAAATAGTTATGACAATAACTGATGGAAATTTTAGTACCAAAATACAAATGGATTGGGTATCTTTTGTATTTGTTAGCATTTGAAAGAAATTTTATACTTGTTTAGTTTGATATTATATTTTGTAGTAAAGGAACATCTATTTCTATGACATATATTTTTGTCTCCCTTAAATAATCAATTAAAATGGGAAAACATCCTTGTTTATGCTATATTGAATCAATTATTGGGAATGCAAGCACGAAAACCGTTCTCCAAACCAAGAAGTCCTGCGAGAGAACTGAGCAAAAGCACACAAACCAAAAAATACCAAACACAAATCGCAGACACAAAGATTTATACATGGAAAATCCAAATAGAAAAAATTTCGGGACGATCGGAGTCCAATCCTGAAAAGCCTCCACTAATGGAATAAGAAATACACCAACTCCTTATAAACTTCTCACCGATCCAAACGGATCACCACAACTCTTTGGAATATAAAATTGATCACAGATAGAAGAATGGAGATGACGAAAAAAGAATTATCCGAAACTAATCTCCTCTTCGAAATAGCCTTCAATCTCTTCCTTTCTCCTTCTAATATTGTAAAAGCACTCTTGTCTCCTTTTGCAATATTTTTGAGATATCTGTAGGGCTAGGAGACACCTAGTATATATAGCCTCAAACCCACAACTAGTATTCCTATTATATATAGGAATACACAATCCAAATCCATTGACATATTCCTATTATATGTAGGAATATACAATCCAAATCTATATCCATTAACATATTCCTATTATATATAGAAATACCCAATCCAAATATATTGAGGTATTCTTATTATATGTAGGAATACTCAATCCAACTTTGGGATATTTTCCACATAGGTTGGGAATCCCACCCACTCCAACAAATCTCCCCCTTCACAACTAAGTGGAAGGGGTCGTTAACCCGATGATCCGCCTGCAGTATTCAAACTTTTCTTTTGGAAGAATTTTTATGAATATTTCTCCTCCGTTGTCATCCGTATGAACCTTCTCAAGCGCTGCTTGCTTCTTTTCAACCACATCCCATATCCAATAATACCGGATATCAATGTACTTGGACCGTCTATGAAATGTCTGGTTCCTTATATGGTAAATTATACTCTGGCTATCACAAAGCAAAGGGTACTACTCTTGCTTTAGCCCCATTTCCTGTAACAGCTTTTTCATCCACAATAACTCCTTACAAGCCTCCATCGCCATAATGTACTCTGCCTCTGTCGTCGACAAAGAAACACACTTCTGCAATCGCGGCTGTCACGATATCGCTCCACCAGCAAACATTATCACATAGCTCGAAGTCGATCGCCTCGTGTCTACATCTCCAGCCATATGAATATCGGTATACCCAACCAGCTTCGGCTCATCACCATAAAAATAAATTCTCAAATCGACCATGCCCTGAAGGTATCCTAAAATCTATTTGGCCGCACTCTAATGTACTCTTCCAGGATTGAAAGTATACCTGCTAACTGTGCCAACTGCGTGAGGGATGTCTGGCCTCGTACACACCATAGAAGACATAGGATTTCCCACAGTTGAGGTATATGGAACCCGCTTCATATCTTTCTTCTCGTCCTCAATAGATGGACACTACTCCTCAGTGAACTTAAAGTAAGCCGCAAGGGGGTTACTCACTTTCTTCCACCCGTCCAACCCGAAACGCTGAAGTACCAGGTGAATGTAATTATTTTGGGAAAAGTAAAGAAGATTGGACTCTATCGCTCTCTCTCTCTTTCTCTCTCTCTCTCTCTATATATATATATATATATATATATATATATATATATCAGCTGATCTCTATCCCAAGAATATTCTTCGTTGCGCCCAAATCCTTCATAGAGAAGGCCACGCCTATTTGACGCTTTAACTCCGTTATTCTAGTAGCATTCCGACCCACCAGTAGCACATCATCAAAATAGAGCAGTAAAATAATAAAATCATCCTCAGTAAAGTACCTCATAAATACACAGTGGCCGGACATCGTCCGTGCATAACCATGCTCTACCATAAATGACTCAAACTTCCTGTACCACAGCCTCGGAGCCTGCTTTAGACCAAACATGCTCTTGCTCAATCGGCAGACCAAGTATGACTTGTCCTTCTCACAGAATCCCTCTGGCTGCTCCATGTACAACTCCTCCTCAAGATCACCGTAGAGAAATATCATCTTCACGTCCATCTGCTCTACCTCCAAGTCAAAACTGGCTGCCAATGCTAGCACCACCCAAATAAACGACTACTTGACGACTGGTGAAAAGATCTTATCATAATCTATGCCCTTCTACTGAATGTAGCCTTTAAATACCAGCCTCGCTTTGTATCGAGGATAAGTAGCATCATCTGTCTGCTTTACTCTGAATACTCATCGATTTTTCAAAGCTCTCTTGCCCATTGGCAACCGCACCAGCTCATAAGTAGAATTGGCATGTAAGAAACTCATCTCCTCCTGCATAGCCTCTATCTACTCCTTCATGTGTTAGTCTTTTATAGCCCTACAAAACATTCGGGCTCTACCCCATAAGTCAGTAGCACATACTCACCCGTTGAGTATCTCGTAGATGGTCGACGCTCTCTATCTCTCTTCCTCAACGAAACTACTGGTGTTAGCTTTATATCAACAACCTCCTCCCCTTCAGGAACTATCTCTTCGGCATGATCATCCTTCTAAGGGTCACCATGACAACCATCAGTAGGTTAATGATCAAGGATGGGAGCAACTCCATGTACTGGTTCCCCTACAACTGGATCCTCTGTGATGTCCTCTAAAAAAGATCGAAGCAAAATAACTCTAACTCAGGCAATTCCTCAGCCTCAGAAGGCATCTCGAAATCCTGAGTGTTGGTCATGGTCTGATCCTCGACGAAAATTATGTCCCGGCTTCTGTAGAGCTTTATTCCTACTCGATTGTAGAGTCTATAGCCAAACCCATCCTGACCGTAGCCGACAAAGACGCATCGCTTCGTCTTCTGCTCAAGTTTGGATCTTTCGTCCTTCAGTACGTACACGAAGGCCTTACAACCAAATACTCGCAGGTAATTGTATGATGGCTCTTTGCCATACCATACTTTCTCAGGCACACCATCCTGCAAAAGAGAACTAGAAGATAAATTAATAACATAAGCAGCTGTGTAAAGTGCCTTACCCAAATAGCTACCCGTCAAGTTTGCTTCTGGCAGCAATACCATACCCTCTCCATCAACTTCCTGTTTATTCGCTCCGCTACACCATTGAGCTGAGGTGTCTTCGATGGAGTCTTCTGGTGTTGTATACCTTGCTGTCTGAAATAAGCATCAAATGGACCAATGTACTCGCCGCCGTTGTCGAACAGAAAATATAGTAGCTTCTTGCCCATCTCCCTTTCAAAAGAGGCCTGAAACCCTTTGAAAGTTGGCAACACCCATGTGAGACTCGTCTCACTATTGGGTATTTTTTATATTCATATCTTGTATATGTGCTCTATTGCTGTATATTGCTTCTCCTATATTTTTTTGGATTTCTCTAGCTGCTCTCATATAATTTCTAGATTTGTGAATAGTGTTAACCACAATGATATATAACCCCTCTCTTTCTCTCTCTTCTCCCATTCTTTCACTTTTTTCTCTTTTTATTTTTTTCTCCTTTCCTCTCCCCTCCTACCTAGTCGAGAGTAGCCCTGGACCAGTCCCCTCCCCTTTCCCCTGGTAGTAGTGGTAGTAGTTAGTGGTGATTTTAGGCAAGTACATCTTGTCAATGATGGAGAACTTGTACTTTTATATTATTGTGGATTTCTTGTATTTTATTGGTCAATATTATGCTCTATGAACTCCTATACATGTTTATTTCTTGGTATTTTTAGTTTTGATAGCTCGATTGGACTAGATCTACATTTTTAGTTTAATGTGTTCTTGACATTTTTATTGTTTTGATCTCTTAAAACTTGTTGTTTTTTAAACTAGTTGTTCTATGTGAGGGAGCATCTGATTTCAAGTGGTTTAGAACTTTACTTCTCTTGGTTAGAGCTAGAAATGAGGATTTTAGGGAGAATCATATTTTCAGGACTTGGAGTTTTTTCTATGACTGAAACTTGTTGTTCTGTGACGAAGGAGCTCCATGCGGCCTGCTTTGCATGCGGTCTGGACTCCTCGCTCCAAAATGTAGTATACGGCCATCTTGTTGGTCGCATGGCTGAATATGCACATGCGTCCCTTGACCAAATACATGAAACTTGAATAAAGAAATTTCTCTAAGTTCCCGATTCCATGTGGCCCAGAGGAGCATGCGGCCAAATTTGTCCTTGCGGCCCGAGCTATGTATTCCTCTTTTCCAATTAATGACTCAGCACCGCCTTGACATAATTTTTTCTGAAGTTGTCTTTTGTTCTCTGACATGCTTTATTGGCCAGTCACATCGATCACTTCTCTGACACGCTTTGTTGGCTAGTCACTTCAGTCACTTCTTATCCTTGTATTTATTCCATGTCACTCAACCCTTGTCCCGAGGAGTGGACCTTGCAATTATCCATGCGGCTAGTTTTGATCCATACTACCAGCTTCCTGCATGCGGCCAGTTTGATGTATGCGGCCAGTTTCTTGTCGGCGGCCAGCTCATCTCCCGCACTTCTTGCTCTCATCAGTTTATATGGTCTTTTATGGATTATACTCCTTATAACTTGTTACTTGCTTGAGATTGAGACAACTAGGACTCTTGACCCAGGAATGCCCGTTGGATTATAGAGTAAACCCTCATATGTCTAGACAGCCGTAACCGTATCTCGGGATATAGAGTACTCTAGTGTACGTAGCAGGCTTTGTCCGCCTCCGCTCTCTAGGATTCTGGTTCTGGGGTATGATACGGTTTAAGTGGTGGCCTATGCAGGTCTAAAAATTCAGAAGTATGGGAGTTTATCATGGTTTAGATCTCTCAATCTTGCTACTCCATGATCTCCTACAGCATCGAATTTGTATTCCAGAAATCTGATTCAATATCTACTTTGATCCTCGATCTATCATGTCCTTCCGATTTGATCCTAGTATTCTTTATCTTTCAGGGACACTGTTCCTGGTCCTTCTGATCAGCCAGCTAGAGTTTTGCCGGTAGCAGGGCTACCACCAGCCGGTTAGCATTCTTTGTAATTCAGCCACAACATTTTGAAGCAGAGTCCATGATG
Organism: Iris macrosiphon; assembly: GCA_036927795.1. Taxonomy (NCBI): domain Eukaryota; kingdom Viridiplantae; phylum Streptophyta; class Magnoliopsida; order Asparagales; family Iridaceae; genus Iris; species Iris macrosiphon. The sequence goes on along the minus strand of JAYESA010000016.1, from coordinate 93,393,935 downwards.
GCTCAAGACGTAGAAGAGAAGGTCCAGCCAGAACTACCAGTTGTACCCACAGTGGCAGTCCTGTCAGTACCCACTAATACAAAATGTGATACACAGGCCCTGATGGGGATCATCATGCAATTACTAGTATCTCAAGAGCAAAGGGGTAATGCTCTCACCCAGTTAGTACATGAGGCCTTAGAGAGAGGCGGATATCGTGCCCCCAACCCAGCAAGCAACTTCAAGCACCTCCAACCTTCATATTTTTATAGTAGCGAAGATGGGATTTTATCATATGCATGGCTTCAGGACACTGAAGCTATCCTAGAGGCAACCAGAGTGCCTGACAGAGAGCAAGTATCAATAGTTCGATTGCAGTTGCTAGACTTGGCCCGAGACTGGTGGCAGCACAGATAATTTCTCTGACAGTACCCGTCCCTTAGACCGTCTTCAACGAGAGGTTCCAGACGAGGTACTTTGATGCGGTGTTGCGTTATGATCTTCAGCAAAGGTTTAATAACTTGAAGCAGATGGGCAGGACTATCGACGACTATGCGGTAGAGTTCTGCAGACTAAGTCGATTTGCTCCCACCTTGGTGGTGACCAAATTGGATAGAGCTAGGAGGTTCCAGCAGGGACTTCACCTGGAGATCATATTGACAGTAGAACAGCATGAGTTCCAGACTTTTGATACTGTATTACGAGCAGCAAGGTGGCATGAGTATAACTCCCAAAGAATCATGGATAGAACTGGAGGAAGGAAATGGACCCACACCTCAGGAAGTTCTTACTCCCAGTCTTCAACACCAGCCCCGGCAGTTAGGGCCTTAACCATTGGATCTCCGAAGATGCCCGTATCAGCAGCCTCGGTCAAGCAAACGACACCAACCCGAGCCCAGCAGCAGAGGACATCTTTTTTAGTTGGGTGTTCTCATTGGGGGAAACCTGGGCACATATTTTCTGAGTGCCACAGAGCACAAGGATTGTGTTTATCCTGTGGAGCTCCAGGACACAGAGTGAGATCTTGCCTATACAGAGCCAGTTCATTATCGTCTTCCCCGACAGGACCATAATATAGGGCTCCAGTACTGGCTCAGCAGAACCAAAGTCAGAGGCCTTTGCCGACCCAATCTCAAGTATACCAGCAACAAAGGCCACAGCAGTATGCGCATGCCCAAGCCCAAGTACATGTCAGGCAAGGAGGTCCACAGTAGAGAGAACCAACAACAAGAGAATAAGGTCAGGCAATGGCACTCACCATGGAAGAGCAGTTAGCTTTAGGTGAAGTAGTGACATGTACCATTCTCGTTAACTCTTATTAAACTTCAGTATTGTTTGATTCAGGTGCATCATATTCTTTTATGTCTGCACGATTCGCGATACGAGTTGGTTTGGAACCTGAATACTTATCAGTAAGACTCAATATACTTACTGGTAACGGTATCGTGGTAGTCGATAGGGTTTATGCATCGTGTCGAGTCATAGTGTGTGGGCGAGGATTTCCTGCCATATGTATAGAATTTCCTATAGGAGATTATAACGTCGTCTTAGGCATGTTGGCAAGGTTATCTTTCGTATTCCCCTAGAAGAAGAATTCTCATTTTCTAGAGGCTAGACAAAGTCTTCACCAGCAACCTTGAGAATGGCAGTAGCAGAAGAAGTACGATTCCCCAGAGTTGTTGATGAATTCCCAGATGTATTTTCAAAAGAACTTCCAGGCATGCCACCAGAAAGAGAACACTACCAGAAAATGTCAAATTAGCGACGTCTAAAAACGTCGCTAAATAACCAAAAATCGTCACTAATTAGGTTTAGCGACGTAATTAGCGACATTTCAAAGCAGTCAAAAAACACCAAGTCGCTAAAACAAAAAACGTCGCTAAACGTCGCTATGCCGACGTTTTTTAGCGACTTTAATGTGTCGCTAAATTTAGCGACATTTTGCGACGCCAAGTCACTAAAAAGCGACGTTTAGAAAAATCGCTAAACGTCGCTGATTAGCGACATCTATCGCGACGTTACACCGACGTCTTTAATGACCTGGCTATACTGCCATGTCAGCAATTGGCGACGTTTAGCGACGTAATTAGCGACGTTATTAGCGACGTCCTTAGCGACATTTTACAGCGTCGCTAAGTAGCGACGTAATTAGCGACATAAATTAACGTCGCTAAACGTCGCTAAACGTCGCTAATAACGTCGCTAATTTTTAAAAAAAAATAAAAAAATAATGTGCAGAAGCAAACATTGGTGATTCCCTGCAGTTTTATATCATCTTCATCATACACACCAACATGATTCAATCTAGTTAACTATATAATCTAATTAAATTAAAGACCACAAGAAGTATCAATCCAATTAAATGTGGATAACTATATAATCCAATTAAATTAACTAAAAAATTAAAGACCACAAGAAGCATCATACATCATGTCTATTGTTGAAGTATCAATAATTCATAAATAATAATAAAAATAACTATACTACTACGGATCTGCAGGAGGCTGACCAGCGGCGCGCTTGAAGGATAACAACTCCTCATACTCGTCCCGTGGAATCGACACCGGTGTCGATGGAGAAGGCAGTGACGTCGGTGGAGGTCATGCCCGCTCCAAGTATGCGAGTCGCTGGTTGTAAGAATCCAGGGTAGATAACAGCCTCGTACTGCTATCACCCATTGAATCCTGCATCCTCGTCAGGTTCTCGCCCATCGATAGCTGTGACGCATGCATCCTCGTCAGCTTCTCGTCCATCGATAGGTGTGACGCCTGCAGCTCCATGATATTGCGATCATTGGAGGCTCTAATATCATTTGTCAATTCTCGTAGCTCCGTCATGCTGCGGTCGAGCATATCCAATCGTGCGATGAGCATCGGATCGTCCGCCTGCGGCTGGGACCGGGACTGGTCCTCCATACTTCGCAGCAAGTCGTCACGGAGAGACGCAATCTGACGGTCAACGGCCTCCTGGACTCTGGCCGACGACTGCGAGGGCTGCGACTGCGAGGGGTGTATGGAATACACAACTGTCGGGGAGGCCCTAGATGACTGCGTCGTAACCAGGGCACCATAGGAGCCCGTACCGTAGTACGTACCCCTCTGGAGACCACCAGCTGCGGTCACCCACAGGTCGTCCACCGACGGAGATGGACCGGGCTGCGACGAAGCACCAGCCTCTCCAGGTGTAGGTGCACTAGCAGTCGTCCGCTCACGAAGCCTAAGATACTCGGCCTAGAAAAGGTTTGGAAACTCAATAATTGCCTAAGTTATATTAAAATAAACACAAAGTAAAGTAATACTTACATAGGTCTCTGAGGCCCTCTCATCAATGAGATTTCCGTCCTTGCGATGGGTGGCCAAGAAGACGGTCACCATGTTTGCATCCTCACCCCTCTGTACCTGTTAAAAATATATTTTTTATTACTAAACTTAAATATTTTTTCCAAGTACCATTTTATGGTACTTATATTAAAATAATATATTTTAAAAGAAAAAACATACCAAACGACGGAAATGTTCCGTCATCGGAATCGAGCCACCACACCACTTGGCAGCATTCTGCCTAGCCGCCTTGGCCTTCTTAGACCTTTCCTTGTAGCTCGGATCGTCGAATCTAGCCCTCATCGCAGTCCACTGCTCAGGCGTGATCCAACCTTGGATTGGTTTTCCAGCATGATCACGAGCCTTCTGGTCATCCAGAGCATCTCGGATAAGCTTGGCGGCAACGGTAGGAAAGAGCCGCTCAATCAACTCGGCCCGGTGCGGAGGATAAAAATACGTTTGCTACAATAAATAATTTATTAAGTTAGCATCACGAATATGCATAAATTAGAAGATTTATTTAATATACTTTTACCTGGAAGTGCGTAAACCAGAACGCCTTCCTCTCCTCCGGAGCCTCAGAGTAGTTGATCCAAGGGCCACCGTAGTTGTTCCTCAAAAATTGGCCCAGGCGTCTCTGAACCGACGATGGACGATATCTATACAGAAATAATAATTTAGATTACTAAAAAAGTCAATATACGATGAATAAAGAGAAACACAAATATATACTAAACCATCTAATTGACTTACTTTGTACCGTCGGCCCAAATCTCTGTCCTCGTCTCCTCCGGTGGTGCGCATGGAGGATCTTGCTGATGCTGGGACAACGTCGGCACGACCTCCTCTACATGCTCATCTGTCTCCATGGTTCCGTCAGCAGGAGGAACGCTGGACGAGGGAGTACTATCACGCCTGGAACTACTCGTCCCAGGAGTGATGCCACGCAACGTCGTCGCAGTCGGAGATATGGCTGATCGATATACTGGAGTACTGGGCGACGATGATCCGGAACCAACAGTAGGCAGTACCGGAGTGGCACTCTGTCTACCTCGGGACCTGCCGAATCCTCCGTGTCGTCCTGTCATATCTGATAACAACATATGATGAATATAGAGAAACACAAATATATACTACATTCTACAGTCGAAATATGATACATATCTCAAAGCATTATATAGTCAAAATATAATACATATATTCGTTAATGTCAACATCTACTTCTACATGCAATATTTACAGTCCAAATACAGTTATATTCTACATGGAATATTTTATATTTTCAATCATCTTCAGAAAATTCATCTTGTTCGCCTTCCTCGTCCTGCTCTTTCTCTTCTTCGTCTTCACTTTCATCTACTTCGTCGTCCTCTTCGGATAATTCTACATCTTCTACATTATTACTCGTGTAATGAGTAACTTCCGTTGAGTCCACATCTACAATATTTGTTACAAGAGGTAGATCGTCCTCCTGATAAGCTATTTCGTCAATGTCAAAGGTATTTCTAGCTTTAGTCTTGCATACTGCCCACCAATCCGACCTCGCTGTCCCCCGTCTAGGATAAGTTATGAAGTACACGAGCTGAGCCTGACTTGATAGGACAAATGGTTCGTAGCCTTGATATCTACGCTTGTAGTTTATATCCACAAGGCCATGCTTGTCAATTTTCCAACCTTGATCTTGAATCGGATCGAACCATTCACACCTGAATAGCACGATATTAGCAGGTTCTGGGCCATAATTATATGTCAACTCCATAATCTCTCGTAAGATGCCAAAAAAATTATTGCCCGGATTGACGTCTTTGTAGTTTGTAGATTTGATACAAAAACCACTGTTTTTTGTGGAATCAAGATCCAGAAAGCTGTCTCTGATAGGAGCATTTGTTGACTTGAACCTGAACCCATTCACACAGTAACTTGGCCATATTTTTACGGCAGTAATTGGTCCCTTGGCTAGAGTCCTAATAGATTCAGTCTCGGGTGATATTAGACGATCGACCTAAATACCAAAGTAGCGATAGTAAGTTATTTGTTTTGCAAGTGCAGAAATAAAAAGTAATTACCAAGCATCTTATATATGCGCTCAACCAAGAAGAAAAATGGTATCTCATATCTTGTTCTACTTCTTCGTCTGTTATGTAGGGTCTAACCGACCTCAACTCATCATTATATGTGCTGAAAAACAATAAAGCAACTGCTGATTAGTAGCATAATAGTATCTTATACTATTACATTAAGATGATGTAAACGTGGACGTATTAATTACTTACCCCTCTAGCTTCTCCACTTCATCCTCGTCGCAATTGAGTAATATATATAATTGAGCAGCCCTTAGCTCATCGTCATTCAAATATCTCTTCTTCATTTTTCCCGAGGGCTTTCCGGATGCATTGAATACTTTGAGTATTGCATCATTAGATTCCTGATATGCGTCGTCGTTTCTGGGAGCTTTCGTCCTATTAGTAGCAATATGCGGTTTGAAATACGTCGAGCAAAAGTTTATAATCTCCTCGAGAACATAAGCTTCACAAATAGAGCCTTCAACCCGTGCCTTATTTTTCACCTTTCTCTTTAGGTGATTCAGATGGCGCTCGAAGGGGTACATCCACCGATAACCGACAGGACCACCAACACGTGCCTCATAGGAAAGATGAATTGGCAAATGCTCTATAGAGTCGAAGAATCCAGGAGGAAACACCTTTTCGAGCTTACATAGTGTTACCGCAATGTCCCTCTCTTGCTTTTCTAGACGATCGACGAGCAACTTAGTACAACAAAGATCTCTGAAGAATATGCTCAGCTCTGTCAATGGGTCCCAAACGACCTGCGGTAAGAATTCCTGAAATGTAATCGAAATTAACCTCTCCATGAATACGTGACAATCGTGGCTCTTCATACCTACTAGTTTGTTCTCCTTGAGGTCGACGCATCTTTTCAAGTTCGACACGTACCCGTCTGGAAACTTGAGACCCTGAATCCACCTACAAAGTCTACCTTTATCCTCTTTATCCAGTGAGAAAACTGACTTAGGTTGCTTTAACTTTCCATTCCCCTCCTCTATCAAATGCAATGCAGGACGTCTACATATGTCTTCTAAGTCCAACCTGGCCTTCGGATTATCTTTCGTCTTCCCCTTTACATCCATTACAGTATTAATTATGTTATCAAACACATTCTTCTCGATATGCATGACATCAAGGTTATGTCTGATCAGATTGGTGCTCCAATATGGCAGATCCCAGAATATACTCCTCTTCGTCCAGTTATGGGTGCGACCAAATCCGTCACACTTGTACCCCTTAGCAGGCTCTTCGATAGCACTTGGTAAATCTTTTACCTCTTCCCATATCGTGCATCCGGGCCACCTTGGCGGTGGATTGGCCTTCTCCACAACTCCCGTACGAAAAGCATTCCGATTCCTCCGGTACGGATGATCCTTCGGCAAAAATTGTCGATGACAATCGAAGAAGCACGGTTTGCCTCCATGTTTCAAACGGAAAGCCTGAGAACGGTCCATGCAATACGGACATGAAAGACGACCATGGGTGCTCCATCCCGATAACATTCCATAGGCCGGAAAGTCGTTGATGGTCCACATAAGTGCTGCCCTCATCTGAAAATTCTGCTTCCTAGAAACATCGTACGTGTTGGCACCTACTTTCCACAGCTGATTCAACTCATCTATCAAAGGCTGTAAATACACATCGATGTTCCTCTTCGGATTATTCGGACCCGGGATAATAACGGTTAGGAACATATACGGAGTCTTCATGCACATCCAAGGCGGTAGATTGTACGGAGTGACGATCACAGGCCAACACGAATACTGGGAGCCCAAAAGTCAGAATGGGGTAAAACCGTCAGAGCAGAGCCCCAATCTGACATTACGTGCTTCCTCGGCAAAATGTGGATACTCTCGATCAAAGTGCTTCCATGCTTCTCCATCGGATGGATGATCCAATACTCCTTCGATCTGTTTTCGTCTGTGCCAACTCATGTTTTCTGCAGTCTCCTTAACCATAAACAACCGCTGCAACCGCGGCGTCAAAGGCAAGTAGTGCATCGAATCGGTAGGCTTCCTTGCACCGACAGACTTTCCTCTAACAGTGGCCTTGTAGCGATCAGCACCACAGAATCTGCACGCATCTTCATCCTTGTCGTCTTTGTAGTACAATATGCACCCGTTGCGACATGCATCAATTTTCTCGTATCCCATCCAAAGCGATCTCACCATCCTCTTAGATCAATAGAAGTCTTTAGGCAACTTTGTACCCTCGGGCAAGATCTCTATAATCAAATCGAGCAGTCGATTATAGCATTCTTGCGACATGTTAAAATCGGACTTGATGCTCAATAATCTTGTAACCACCTCCAACGGTGAATGATCCTCACAACCAGGATATAGTGGAGTCCTTGCATTCTCAAGCAACTCCATAAACTTTACAGCATCGGCATTCGGTGCCTCCTCAGCTGCATCATAATTGTCCGGATTGAAACTCGGTCCCGCCGCATCATAATTGTCAGGATTGAAACTAGGCCCCGCCGCATCATAAACCATGTTCACCAACCCGTCATCGTAAGCATCGTGGTCTTGGACATCCATATACGGCTCCACATAGGGCTCCGACTCCGATGCTAGAGATACAAGTTCTCCGTGCGCGGTCCACTGATAGTAATTCGGCGTAAAGCCCTTCGAGTATAAATGATACGTAACTTCCACTTCTGGATGATATTTCCTGTTGCGACATCTCACACACGGACACTTAATTTTGGTACCGTCCATGTACTGAGGGAACGCCTTGGCGAACTACAGGAACTGCTGTACACCCTCAATGAATTCATCCCGCACACCGCACATGTCATCAGGATGACGGTTGTACATCCACGAACGATGATGCAGATAGTAATTCATATCCATTTCTAGATACTTCTGCAAAAATGACAGTATGTATCATATAAATCATTACATACAGTGGTTTATCACCTAGCTTCATAACTTAACCGTACTATAAAAATCATATCTGATATAATACATACTTTCATTTATCAAAGTCTAAAATAAGCAATATTCATGCTAACCCATCTTAAACCAACTAACCAATACCTGGACACTAAGCTAACTAAAACTAGTATACATAGCTCACTAAATGCAACTGAAAACGGATACTGATACAGTGGGACTTGTTGATACTTACTGATACATGGTTGCTGAAATGACACAGTGCTGATGGTTTTCCTCTTCGGTTGCCTGCTCACTGTTGCAGACCTCCTTCTCACTGCCCACTACAAGGCTTGAGCATGCCATCCCTCTTATTCTAGATACCATTTTAGTACACTCCTATCTAACATCTCTAAACATCACTAACCTACATATCTATATATACCCTATTAACACTTGACTTTATACCTTGCCTGCATCAACTCCTACAATTGCCTGTACTGATACCTCACACAGTCCTTGATACGTATCAGTGTATAAGTACTGATGACTGATACCAAACTGAAACTGAGATGCACTAAGGCATGCCTCTGCACTGCCTAGGGACTGCCCCCAAGCCTAACTGACAGGCACCATTTGGGTGCACTGCTGCAGTGCCCCATGCCAGAGCCCCAAGTTTGTATCCATATGATATTAGTGTCTGTGTCCATGTGATATTAGTGTCTGTGTCCATGTGATATTAGTGTCTGTCTGTGTCCATGTGATATTAGTGTCTGTGTCCATGTCAAAAAACTTAATCCTAACCCTAGGTCCTTATCAGTGTCTGTGTCAGTGTGTGTGTGTGTATCGTGTCGTATCTGTGTCACCATCTGTGTGTGTGTGTCGTGTCTGTGTCAGTATCACATGTGTTCTGAGAGAGAGAGAGAGAGAGAGAGAGAGAGAGTTAGGCTTTACCTAGAGCTCGAGGAAGAGGAGGGGGATGCCGGAGTAGCCGCGGGGGAGGTCGACGGAGCAGGCGGTCGACGGAGCGGGGGGGGCGGGGGAAATTTTGTTTCGTTTCAAAATTTCAACACATGGGGAAAAACGAAACCGAGCCCTAATTAACCAAATTTTAGCGACGTTTAGCGACGTCAAATAAGGACGTCGCTAAATTAAATTATAGCGACGTTACGGTCGTCGCTAAACACGTTGCTAAATATTTCTAATATAAACGTCGCTATTTGTGTCGCTAAACGTCGCTAACTTAGATATATTAGCGACGTTTAGCGACCAAAATTGAACTTATAGCGACTAATCTTATAAAAACTGAACATAAGTCGCTAAACATCGTTAAATGTCGCCAATTAGCGACGTCTATCGACGTTTTACATGGAGTCGCTAAATTAGCGACGTTTTTACCTGGAGTCGCTAAAAAATGTCGCTAATCCCGCTTATTCTAGTAGTGGAAATTGAGTTTGCCATCGATCTACTTCCAGGAACAACATCAGTGTCAGAGAGAGTCTACCTGATGGCACCTTAAGGGTTAGAGGTCTTTTACCGAATGATTGAAGAATTGAGAACGAAGGGATTCATTCGTGCTAATGGATCACCTTGGGGAGCTCCGATGCTACTTGTGAAGAAGAAGGAATGTACGTCACGATTATGTGTTGATTATCGTACCTTCAATGCAGTAACAATCAAGAATAAGTATCTATTGCCTCAGATAGATGACTTGTTCGACCAGCTTAGTGGAGCGACAGTGTTTTTAAAGATTGATTTACAGTCTAGATATTATCATATCAGAGTCAGAGAGCAAGATATACCCAAGACGACGTTCAGGGCTGGATATGGCCATTGGAAGTTTCTAGTGATGCCCTTTGGAGCAACCAATATGCCAACAGTATTCATGGATCTTATGAATCATATTTGTATGCCTTACCGGGACAAGTTCGTGATAGTGTTCATCGATGACATCTTGGTGTACAATCGGAGTGAAGAAAAGGCTGAGCAACATCTTCGAGCAGTTCTTTAAATTCTCAGAGAGCATAAGTTATATGCTAAGTTCAGCAAATATGAGTTCGTGCTTGATCATATTTCCTACTTAGGCCACATTATTGCCAGTGGTGGAGTGGAGGTAGATCTCAAGAAGATAGAAGTCGTTGAGACTTGGCTAGTACCCAAAATAGTTGCACAAGTTCACAGTTTCTTAGGATTAGCAGGATATTACCGACGATTTGTGGTGGACTTCGCTAGAATTTTTGTACCCTTGACACAGCTAACACGAAATAATGTGTGCTTTAATTGGACAGATGCATGTCAAATCTCTTTCGAGAAGCTTAAGCAGAAATTGATCACATCACCCATTTTGACGCTTCCGGACGGGATAGGTGGATTCAAAGTTTATTGTGAATTATCCTGTAAGGGATTGTGATGTGTTCTAATTCAGCATGGCAAAGTTATTACTCCAGACAGCTTCGGGATTATGAAAGAAATTATCCAAAGCACGACTTGGAGTTAGCAGCAGTTTTTTTTGCACTCAAACTTTAGAGATATTACTTATATGGAGATCGAGTAGAGATTTAAACCAATCATAAGAGTTTGAAGTATGTCTTTACCTAGAAGGATCTCAACATGAGGCAAATAAGATGGCTAGAGTTGATGATAAACTATGATTTTGACCTTCAGTATCATTCTGGGAAAGCCAATGTGGTAGCGGATGCCTTGACCCAGAGAGCATGAGCTTATTTTCTCATAGCATAACAAGATATTTTAGAAGATCTTCAAGAAATGGGTGTAGAAGTAGTATTGTCTGGCAACACAGCATTGATGGCAGGTTACAAGTTTAGTCCATTATAGTGGAAAGAATCAAGTGTAGCATATTCAACATATGCCAAGCTTCAGCGACTCAAGACAGAGTGTGAGGCAGGGCGTAGACCCGAACTTAGCATTCTCAGTGACGGAACTCTCCGTTTTGGGAATTGTCTTTGTGTACCCAACGGAGACCTTCGTCTTGAGATTATGTCAGAGTCCCATAGTTCGCAATATTTAGTGCATCCGGGAGGAACCAAGATGTATAGAGACATTCGTCATCATTTCTGGTGGAATAGAATAAAGCGCGAGATAGCACGGTTTATTTCTCGATGTTTGGTATGCCAACAGGTTAAAGCTGAGCATTAGAGACCAGCAGGACTTTTTCTACCATTACCAATCCCAGAGTGAAAGTGGGAGCGTATCACTCTGGATTTTATGACAGGTCTACCTAGGTCCCCAGCTGGCAGGGATGCTATTTAGGTAATAGTGGATCGACTCACGAAATATCACTACCACGTTCCAAAAACAGGAATATTTTTGACTTTTTATATATTTAATATTGTGTGTATTTAATTTAAATAATTGTATGAGATGTGTATATATATATATATATATATATATATATATATATATTATATACAGTGTTCTTAATGTTTGAGCCAGTAGACTTGACCTAAAAGCCCACTAGATGAACACCTGACCGAATTATAGGGTTATGAATTTATTTGTATTATTTAGAATTTAATTATTTGAGGTTGTAATTAATTACCGTAATATTATTTAATTATTGTGCCTTGCCGTTGCTTCGATATTTGGAGCGCTACCCTATCTTTTGTCTTCCAACAAATTTTACAACCTTGCCCTAGACATGCCCGCCTTCCCTTCTGACCTTTTTGTAACTCATAATTATGCTCTCTTGTGCTTCATTTTAGCCGCACAATATTCGTCACAGACGTTTATTTAATTTCTAAATAAAATCCAACTTTGTATCGTTGTGCGTTTTAATCGAAATTGGAGGCAAATCTTGGCCAATTTTCGTGCAACCCAAATTAGGGTAATATTCTGCTCTGAGTCTTCTTCACTAATGATATTTGTGTTCCAACTTAATTTTAGTCCCATGTATTTCTAATTAATTTTAGAACACCGCTTGCATTTATTTCTAATTAAATTGGGGATACCAACTTTGAATAATCCAATTTTAACCCAATTTATTCCCAATACCCTATTCATTAAGCCCATACAAAACACACAACACCCCCTCACCCTACAAAATACCAAACACCAATTCTCCTACCAATTTTTCATCATTTCATGTGTCTGTGCAAATACCCAAATTTAATGGGGCTTATTTGCAAATATTGCATTAGGTGTCAACACCCCATTGGTTCAAACCAATAGAGAAGCCATAATATTTGACTAGTTAACCCAACCCTCTCCTTGCAAGAATGAATTTCCTCATTACTAATCCTGACCACCCATTCAAAATGGGAGCATCATCACCACACATCCCCACTCACCATCCCCTATTTAATGTCTCCTCAATGCACCCTTCCCAACATGTCCTAATCTCCAAACCTAGGAAAGCCCCCACCTCTCTCTCTCCTCACTCCTCCCAAAACCGTAGCATTTCCATTTCTTTCCTTCTTCTTCTTCCTTTCTTCTTTTTTCTCCTCCTTCTTTTGAAAAATAGGGGGAAAACAAACAACCTCCCTCCACTATCAGCCCGGGCCACCCCGGCTGCTACAGTTTTCTTCCCCGCTCCTCCTCCATCTTCGCACAACGCTGCATCCCCCGCCGGCCTCATCACCTGAACCGGCTGGTGCTAGTGCCATATGTCCCGACCCCGGCGAGCCCTCCCTGCATCGACCTGCTCCTCCTCCTAGCTCCTCCTCCGGCCAGCTACGCCCCGGCGAGCCGCAGCCGTCTTCCCAGGCTACTGTTGCCACTTAACCGACCCCTTCGTCTTCCTCCATTGAACCTCCCTCCGGCCGACTGCCATCTCCCTCCGCCATTCAGTTCAGCCTCGACTCCATCACTTCCCTCAACATCACCCACCCCGGCGAGCTCCTTCTCCGACGCTGCTACTCCGGCACCACCGTCAGAACCAACCAAACTCCACCACCATCACAACCTCCTTCCCCGGCCATCTGCCCCGACATCGACCCCGCTGCATCAGAACCACCACCACCATCAGAACCATCACCACCATCCCGCACTCCCGGCGAGCCCGACACTGACCACTGAACCACCCCGAGCCCGTCCCTCTACGAGCCACCACCACCATCATCAGTTCAGTCCCCTACGACCACAACTCCGGCGAGCTTCCTCCACCCAACCTGCTGTACAGCTCCTCCGGCCACTCCCTCTTCCCCAGCGAGCCGTTCCCCCTCCACACCGAGCCGACCACCCGCTGCACACCCGTCCTCCTCCATCTTCGACCACCTTTCCCTCTCGACCCCCGCCTGAACTCCTCACACAGCCACCACCATCGTCGACATCATCCTCTCCTCTTCCCGACTCCTCCCGAGCTCCCGTCTCCCGCTGACGAACCACCACCCTACACCACCTGCATCACCACCGTACAACACCACCACCCCCTGGCTCCTCTTTCTCGACCACCCCACACCACCAGGACCACCTTTGTCGTCGTCTTTGTCATCCTCGTCGTCATCGACTTCGTCGTCTTTGCCACCACTCGTCATCGTCGTCTTCATCATCCCCGCCGTCGTCGTACACGCGCACAGGTACGGTTCTCCCCCTCGCGTACACGTACGCGTGTATGTATGTATGTATGTATGTAGGATTCGTATATGTATACGCATATACATATATATAGTATATTTCTCTATTAGTATATATATGTATTCAACAATATATTAGTATATACGTATGTTAGTATGTATTTTGGTATATATATATATACATGTTTATATGTAGCATATGTATATGTTAGTATGTATATATATATATATATATATATATATATATATATATATATATATATATATATATACAAGTATATAGTAATATGTATTAAATTGGTATATATATATATATATATATATAAATATAGTATACGTTTATTTTTACTTGGTAAATATATATATATATATATATATATATATATATATATATATATATATATATATATATATATATATATTCAGTATACTTATTCCATAGTACACATAAATTTTGGTTGTTGTATATATAAATACGTGGTTTGTATATATAAACATATATATATATAGTATAAAATTCTACTTAGTGTATATACACTTATACATATTTTTGTGTGTAATTATTTGGTATGTATATATATATTTAATTAATGATATATGCTAATTGATGAATGTATTAGGCGACCCGAGTGTAATTGCGGATGCCCCGTATTTGCATTGAACTGTAACCCTGTTAATTATTAGAAGGCTGCCATATGTACACTCACGTATTGGCGAGACTCGTATCACCGACTGTCTGAATTCACAGCAATTACAGACACGACACCCGCGCAATTAGACGCGCACTTGACCCTAGTTGACTAGTGCCATACCTAGCATAGCCCCTGAGTTCAATGCATTTGTGATTGTGTTAGTGTAACGTTTGATGCAAATATTATATTCTATGATATGTCTATAGGACTGTTGGATCATCCAGATGATACTCTGGAACAGGACATTGGTATTACCAGCTAAGGACCCAAGGCAAGTACATTCTCTGATAATTTCCAATTATTTGATAATTTCTATAATTCCAGTATCTAGAAATGTTACATCTGATTCTTGACACTGTGCTACACGGACTAGTATATAGATTGGATCTTTAGTCATGAGATGTTACATTGGTTATCGTATTGACATTGTACATGATATTGATATTAGACATTGATATTAGACATCGTACATGATATATTGGACATTGATCGTGTATCGTGACGTGTCATGATTGGATCCACAGTACTAGTTGGTGGCGGAAAAATTGCTAGTGAAAGATGTGATCAAATACCTATCGTGCAAGTATAAAATATTATTAGTGTTAATCATAAACCTCACGTATGATTAGTCAGGCCATGTAGCTATCTTACAAGTCCCAAGTCGATCACATTTCAAAACTACTATTTTAAACATTTAGAATAGTTACAGTTCTCTATTTTAGATAATATACTACATCACCCGTATATGATATTGTATCTCGTTCTCTTTATTTCATATATGTACTGACTGTACCATATTGACTATATTGCCTGTCTCTTTATATTGCCTGTCTTTTTATTTTGCCATTGCATTTATTCATTGTCTTCTCTCAGTATATAGCATCATCTGTTTATTGTTTTATAGTCCTTATCAATTAAATGGAACTGTTATTTGAGATGTACTTTGCTCCTTCCTGACTGAAAATATTTTTCCAGACTATGCCTTAGAGGACTGGTGTCCGACATTTTATGGACCACAGGGTGAGTAGCTGCAGTTTTGGACTTGGTAGTTCAGTTGTGATTCCGGGAGGTCTAGCCGGAATCACAAGTTATCTAGTTAGTTTCTTAGCAGATTATTTTGGGTACCGGATTGTCTCCGGCATACTTTGTTGAGACTTGGATATTATTGTTGAGTTAGATTATTTATATTTAGACTTGTGTTGCATTTTATTTTTTTCTTCGATATCTTATCGTGCTGTAGTTATGTGATTGAGTATGTTGTTCATATAGTTATGTGATTGAGTATGTTGTTCATATTATATTATGATTATTCGTGTCTCCTTATGGAGTTGGATGCTCGTAAGAGATTGTTTAGATAGTATCGTGACCTAGACAGCGTTCTACCGCCGATGCTGCGGCGTAGGCTGGACGTACCTACGTACTCGTGCCCCAATTTCGGGTGCGGGTCGTGACACATTTTTAGTGGCGACCCATGCAGGTCAGACTTCGCAAGTTATGCGATGTCGTGGTAGTGTGACATCTTAGTTACACTACTGCGCGCCTGCGTTAGGATATAGGACATAGGATACTAGGATGAGAGCGAATACTCAATCACAACTAGGAAACTCTCTAATCTATTTATCTTATTATCCTTATTTTCCTTCTGAATATTGCTTCTTTAGAACTTTACTATCCTTCCTTGATGATATCGCATTTATTGCCATAATTGAATCCTTGGGTCTGTCTTCAGGATGTCGCCGAAGACAAGATCTATGAGAGTAGGAGCATCAGCTTTAGAGGGGTCTGCCACCTCTCCCACTGATGGACAGACATCCGTAGTTTCTCCTATATCTCCGGTACATGTGGGAGTATCAGCACTTTTCGGGGGTCCTCCTCCCCTACCTGTTCAGAGGATTGCCCCAGCTGTGACGGACAACCTTCCTCCTTCACCGACTCCGATTTCCTGAGGTTGGCCCATTGACGGGGCACAGATGTTTACTTTGATCCAGGGCATGGTAGATGCCCATAGAGTAACGGCAGACGCTCATCGAGTTCAAGTTGAGGCTTTGAGGGTGCAAGCAGAAGCGCACCAAGCGCAGACTGAACTAATGAGAGAGAGCATAGAGAACGCTCACCAGATGGCACTACAGACAGTTGAGAGAGTTGCCCAGCAGTATCCTGGTCAGCAGTAGCCGAGGATATTTCAGTATCAACAGCAGTACCAGGCACCAATTCGTGTTCAGCAGGATCAATGGACTTGTCATTTTTGTAAGAAGCCAGGTCACCTTTGGGAGAGCTGTAGATCGAGGCTAGGACTTTGTTTGTGCTGTGGCGATGTAGGTGTCACGACCCGCACCCGGAATTGGGGCACGAGTACGCGGGTACGTCCAGCCTACGCCGCAGCATCGGCGGCAGAACGCTGTCAAGGTCATGATACTATCTAGCCAATCTCACACAAGCATCCAATCTCCATAAGAAGGCACGGATGACACGAATAAAATGTACACATACTCAATCACAGGATTTCAGCACGAAAAGATATCGAACAAAAATTAAATACAACACAAGTCAAAAGTAATAATCTAACTCAACAAATATCCAAGTCTCAATAAAATGCCGGAGACAAATCCGGTACCAAATAGTCTGCTAAAAGAACTAACTAAAAAAAAGTAATTTCCAGCTAGACCTCCCGGAATCACAACTAAACTACCAAGTCTGCAGCTACTCACCATATGGTCCATAAAGTGTCGGACAGTGGTCCTCTAAGGCATAGTCTGAAAAAATGTTTCCAGTCAGGAAGGAGCAAAGTACAAATCTCAAATAACAGTTCCATATAATTGATAAGGACTATAAAGCAATAAACAGTTGATGCTAGATACTGAGGAGACAGTGAATAAATATAATGAAAAAAATAAAGAGACATGTAATGTAAAGGAACAGGCAATAGGAAATATGACATAGTCAGCGCATATATGAAAATGAAAGAAACAAGGAACAGTATCATATACGGGTGATGTAGTATATGAATTAAAATAGGGAACTGTAATCTATTCTAAGTGTTTGAAATAGTAGTTTCAAAATGTGATCGGCTTGGGAACATGTACGATAGCTATAGGGCCTGGCTAATCATGGGTGAAAAGCATGATTAACACTTACATTGTTCTACACTACAATAAGAGGTTATGATCACATTTCTTACTAACTACTTCCCCGACCCCAACTAGTACTGTGGATCCAACCATGACACGTCACGATACACGAGCAAGTCCAATCTATCATGTACGATGTCTAATATACATGTCGTGTACAATGTCAATACGATAATCAATGTAACATCTCATGACTGCAGATCCAAGCTATACTAGTCCGTGTAGCACAGTGTCAAGGATTTAGATGTAGCATTTCTAGATTATTGAATTTATAGAAATTATCAACAATTGGAAATTATCAGAGAATGTACTTGCCTTGGGTCCTTAGCTGGTGAATACCGAGGTCCTGTTCCAGAGTATTGCCCGGAGGAACCAACAGTCCTAAAGACATATAATAACAATACAATATTTGCATCAGAAGCTATACTAACACACAACAAATACTAACTCAGGGGATATGCCAGGTATGCTACTGGTCAACTAGGGTCATCTAGCAGACAGACATCTAAAACTCATTACATATTTTTAACCAACATTAATACCTACCATATATATATATATATATATATATATATATATATATATATATATATATATATATATATATATATATATATATCCTTTAATTTCATGTATGATATATATATATAGTTAAGCAATGTATGTTTACCATGTTTATCAATTTAAAATATACTAGGTGTATATACAATAAATATACATATATCAATTTTTATATATTGAAAAATATATTAAGTATACCAATAATACATATAGTAGAACACGTATTTATATATACCAATCATATATATATATATATTGAAAATATATTAAATGTATGTACAAAAATATATATATATATATACATTTATACTAATTATACATATTTGAAAATATATTAAGTATATATATATATACAAAATATATTTACATATACCAAACATTATATATCTTTATACTAAATACATACATATATATATTAAATGAAATACACATACTATACACCAAAATAATTATACATATACATATACTAATTTAAATTATACTAGTATACTTTTATTAAATAGATATTATAAAAATAAACCAATATATATATACATATATATATATATATACCAATTAAATTAAATACATACACTTACATACACATTAATTAAATATATACAAATACCTTACATTAATTATATATACATATACATTAATTACACTAATTATACATAAACATTAATTACACTAATTTATACATTAATTACACTAATTTATACATAAACATTTCATTTACACTGAAGGAGGGAAGAGGGGGAGGAGACTCACCGGGGGTGGCCGTCGGGGTGGCTGCCGGGCTTCAGGCGGTGGTCGTGGTGGTTGTGTAGGTGAAGAGGGTGGTGGTGTATGGTGAAGATGGTGGTGTAGGTGAAGATGGTGGTGGGGATAGGTGGCTGGCCGGGAGCTGGAGGGAGGCCGGGAAATTAGAGCAGGCCGAACGTGGAGTCGAGGGAACTCGACGGTGATGTGATCGGTGCAGCTGCGGTTGTAGGGCCGACTGTTGGCCGGAGCCAGAGTTGGATGCAGGGGGATGAGGAGACAGTGAGGTCGGGAAATTATAGTTATGAGCCGGAGTCGACGGGATTAATGGTGGTGGAGCCACTGATGATGGTGGACGACGGCTCGATATGGGGTGGTGATGGCTCGGGGAAGTCGGAGAAGAGGACTGGTCGGCGGTGCTGGAGCAGTAGGGTCGGGTTGCGAGGTCGAAGCTGACCGGGTGGCCGAAGCAGGGAGCAAGGGGAGCTCGGGCTGCGGTGAGCAGTTGCAGCGGGGAGTTGGGAGGAGCTCGGGGTCTGTACTACGCCGGAGTGGAGAGGGCCGCCGGGGCTGAGCGTGCGGTGCAGTTGGCCGTAGCCGCAGCGAGTCAGCCTGAGAAGAGGGCCGGAGGTCGGAGTGACAGGGGGCCGCCGGAGTTGTATGTGGGGGGGGACAGGTGAACAGTACTTCCAGTTCCCCCCCCCCCCTTTTCAATTTGAATTTCAAAGAAAAACTAAGGAAAGAAGAAGAAGGAAAGAAGAGAAGGAGAAAAAGAAAAGAAAAGAAGAAGAAAGGAAGGAGTTTTCCTACGTTGGAGTTGAGGATGGAGGCTTATGAGTAGGTGGGGAAACCTAGGTTTTCTAGGGATTAGGGTTTGATGGGACTTTAAATAGGGAGAGAGGGTGTGATGGAGGGTGGTGATTGATCCCCTTTAAATGAGGGGGTCCAGATTTGACATGGGGATTTATAATTCATGGAGGAATGAGGGTGAGGTTTAATTAAAAATTAATAGAGCTCCCTCATTGGTTTAAACAAATGGGGGTTGACACCAAAAATACAAATTTGCAAATTAGCCCCCTTAAATTTGGGTATTTGCACAGACGCATGAAATGATGAAAATTTGGCGGGCGATTTGGTGTCTGATGTTTGTAGGGTCAGGGGGTGCTGTATGATCGGTATGGGCTCAATATGCAGGGCACTGGAATTAAATTGGGATTTTCAGAATCGGTTAAAATAGTATCCTCAATTTAATTAGAAATAAATACAAGTTGTGTTCTAAAATTAATTAGGAGTACAAGGGGCCAAAATCAGGTCAGGTCATCAATACCAATAGTGAAGAAGACTCAGAACAGAATATTTCCCTAATTTGGGCCGCACGAAAAAATAGGCCAAGATTGTCCCCAATTTCGATTGGAACGCACAACGATACAAAATAGGAATTTATTAAATAAATGTTCGCGATAATTTTTGTGCGGCTAGAAATAATACACAGAGAGCATAATTATGAGTTACAAAAATAGCAAAATGGAAGGCGGGCATGTCTAGGGCAAGATTGTGAAATTTGTTGGAAGGCAGAAGTCAGGGTAGCGCTCCAAATATCGAAGCAAAGGCAATGCGCAATAATTAAATAAAATACGATAATTAATTACAATCTCCAATAAATAAATTCTAGATAAAATAATTAAATACAGAATTCTATAATTCCGACAGGTGTTCATCTATTGGGCTTCTAGGTCAAGTCTGCTAGCTCAAAATAAATGAACACTGCATATAATACTATATTTAATTACACATCACATAATTATTTAAATTAAATACTTATCATGCAATTACTTAATTGTAACGACCATAATATTAAATAATATAAAAATTCGAAAATATCCCTGTTTTTGGAATGTGGTAGTGACAGTAGGACACCGAATTAGGGATTGCCCTCTAGTTCAGTGCGCAGCTCCAAATTATAGAGATCCAGTTAGGCCACCTGTGGAACCATATATTGCTCAGCACCCGCAAAGGGATCCACCCCAGCAGGGCAGGGCATTTGCGATGACGGTCGAGGAGACCGATACTGCAGATGACGTGTTAGCAGGTTTTGTTCTTTTCTTTCCTTCTGTCCCTTCTATTTGATTGATTGATTGATTCTTTAGTACCATAGCTTGTATTCATAATTTTCTTGTTAGAATGTATTTAGTATTACACCCTGACAGAGACTACAATACCATGACAAAAGACACCATAACCATACATGTTTTTCTTAGATTGCATATTGAATGACTGTAGGTAAAAAATTTTAGACTGTGATTATTGGGAGTTTGACCATAGTGAAGATTTATGAAGAGATTATGACTTAACAAGAGAGATAAGATGATTAAAATTCGAGGATAAACATTGATTTAAATAAAGAGTTAAGAATTTAATATGACATGATTGATGAATCATTGATTTTATGAAGATTGAGATATGATTGAAGTTATCATTAAAAAAATTCGAGGAAATTAAGGAGATTATCATTATTTGATTGCAAGATATGAATTTTAAAATTTCTTTTATGAATGTTGCATTTGAAGATTTCATAAGTATCGCATTGTTTGAGTATTTTGTGGAAAACGAAATCAAGGAATAAGATCATTGATGGAATAGTGTTTGAATTCGATTAGTGTTTGAATTCAATTTTTGGGATGAGGATTTAAATTTTTATACGCATCGATTAGACTTAAATTAGATGAGTAAGATGATTAATGGATTATGGTTTGAATTCACATTTTTGGGATGAGGATTTAGATTTTATAAATATGCATCGATTGGATTTATGGATTAGTATTTTTAGATGGAATTTCTAAATTATAAAAATGTGCATTGACTGAATTTAAAATTTGAGGATTGGATATTAAATTTTTGAGTATTTAATTATTAACTTAAAATTTCGGAGGAAATTGTGATAAAAATGGAATTTGATTTTTATTTCGAGGATTTTCAGGAATACGATAATTACAGAATTTTTTTGAAAAAAAAATTATGAAATAACAATCTGGATTTACTTTATGATTATAGGTTTGATAAATTTAACTTTTAATGGAAAATAATATAATGAGTAAATACTACTATTGAGGATTTTAAATTTCGAGGACGAAATTCTTTTAAGGAGGGTAGACTTGTCACTACCACGTTCCAAAAATAGGAGTATTTTTGACTTTTTATATATTTAATATTGCGTGTATTTAATTTAAATAATTGTATGAGATGTGTATTTATATATATATATATATATTATATACAATGTTCTTAATGTTTTAGCAAGTAGACTTGACCTAGAAGCCCACTAGATAAACACCTGGCCGAATTATAGGGTTATGAATTTATTTGTATTATTTAGAATTTAATTATTTGAGGTTTGCAACATTACTCCGTGAGACCAGGATTCTAACGTTCGAATTTATGAACATTGAGCATCCAAACTCGGCCCGAAGTCTGTTCAGAAAACCCTATAAATAGAGATTGAATTCCATATTCTTATTCACTCACTTTCATATCTCTATCTTCCTGAGATATAAACCTTCCATATTCCCAAGATCAACTCCCAGCCTTCTAGTGACAATGCGGTTCCGATTTAGAAGTCTGATCGATATGTAAAAGCTTGGTTTGTCAAGTTCTCTAGTGTTTGAAGTCGGCGTGCACTTCGGATCAAACGCACATGTGAAATCTTTCGAGCTTTCAGATCAAAGCTTGTGATTTACTATTGGTGATTATAGTGGATACAACTCTGAGCAAGAGTTCTCGGGCATGGACTCGTCCTCTCAAGAGAAAAACTAGGATAAAATTATGGTGTTTGCTCTTATCAACTCTTACTTTACTGCATATTCATAATTTATATATTTGTTGGTACATATACTGCCTTTACGTAACTTAATTTTTAATTTGGGTTTATTATTTCCGTTGCACACAAGCACTCTATTCACCCCCCCCCCCCTAGAGTTGCCCTAACGGTCCTACAGGGAGTATCTTAGATACTAAGGTAATAAGTATATATCTAAGTTACTTAGTTAACTAAGTTATTGAGGTATGTTAGGTGATGGATTAGAACTAAGTTTAGTATTGTGTAATGACCCAGGTAACACATAGTAATAGTGACAACTAGTATATATATGTTTACTTAAGTTATATACATAGATACTTTATGTTTAACTAATATATATAAGTGATATGTAAGATACCTAGTATATCATCTAGATTACCAAATACATCAAGATATCGACCTAGTACCAACTAGTTTACCTTTGTAACCACCCTAGAAGCTAGGGTTGGACCTAGAATGAGGGTAAATACCTAGTTTGACCTAGTTTGACTAGTATGACCTAGGAATGGCCTAGAACATCATATTTAGTGCATTTTAGTTCATTTATCACTTTATTACACCCAATTGACATGTTATTCATTTATAGGTGTATGCGATACCAACTCGGACATTGAGTTACATCTCTTGCTCAGGACTAGAGGTGAGTACATTCTCTGATTGTTTCCTTATTTGATAGTCTCTATGTTACATGTATTTAGTAATGAGATAATTGATTCATGACACATTGTTAAACGGATTGGTATACGTGAATCTCCGTCATGAGATGTTATTGTTCGTGATTACTCAGTGATCGTCGTGTCGCTCTTCATGATTACTTAATGATTATCTTGATATCTTCGTGATTATATTGACCGTAATCATGGTGCATGATATTATAGACCGTACATTGTGATATACGTGTTATAACATATCGTAATTTGAATCTTTGTACTAATCGGGAGAAGGAAAAGTATTAGTGGATATGTGATCAAACCTTATAGTCAGTGATTTAGTGTAGCCCATGATAGCTAGCAGATCATGCAACTCACGTGTGGTCAAGCTAGCTCCTGTTTTTTTATAGCCCGTGTTAGGCCCAAGCCGATCACACATCTAACTAATATTTCAAGGCACATCCTACTAATATTTCAAAGCACATCTTACTATTATATTTTCTTTATTCCAGTTTATTACATTGATGTTCCTCACCATATTGTTCTCAGTTTATTTCTATTACTTACCATGATACTTCTTCTTGTGATATTTACTAATTCAGCTACTTCCATTATTTATTTTCATTGCTATTACTATTTTATAGTTTCTGTCAATTATTGGAACTGCTATTGGATTTTATATCGCTCCAATCCTGCCTGGATATATTTTTTAGATGATTCATTAGAGGATTGGTATCCTACGCACTACGGGAAGGTTGGCTTGCTAGTTGAGTTAGCACCCGTAAAGCCTATTGAGATAGTACCAGCAGTCAATGAGACTTAGATATTTTTATTGAGATATTGTATTTGTCTTATTTTAGATATTATGGCATTTATTATATTTAAGATCATTGAGTTATGATTAGACTATTTGACTGGACTTGGATTGTATTATGACTCAGTATTTTTTTCCTTCTATTACATATCGTGCCATTATCTACCTCTAGTTTTATTGTGATTGAGTAATGATTATCATATTGTCCTCTATTCGGAGTTGAGATATCTTGACATATATATATATATATATATATATATATATATATATATATATATATATATATTGTGTGTGAGATGTTAGATAATATTGTTGACCTAGACAGCGTTCTACCGCCGATGTTGCGGCGTTGGTGGACGTACCCATGTACTCGTGCCCCTACACCGGGTGTGGATCGTGACACATTTTTGTGGTGGCCCATGCAGGTCAAGATCGTAACTAGTGCGATATCGTAGTAGTGCTCAGACTTAGAGTACTACTATGAGCCTGCCAAAGGATATATGATATAGGATGAGAGAATACTCAATCACAACTAGCAATAATTCCAATCTGTTGAGTTTGTTATCTTTATCAATCTGAATATTTATTTTCTTTGAAATATAAATGTCCTTCTTTGATGATATCGTATCTTGCACATTATTGATTCCTTTATTTTGAATCTGTCTTCATGATATCGTCGAATTCAAGATCCCAACACTCTGGCGCAGTATTATCGAGGTCGGTTACTTCCTACATCCTCCAGCTTAGAGGATCGCATCACCGGTCCAGGTGGGGGCTTCAGCATAAGCTTTTTGGGGTTTCCACCTCCAGTTCAGAGGACTATGCCCTCAGTTTTAGTGGAGCTTCTACTACCCCCAGCACCTGTTGATGACGCACAGATGTTTATGCTATTTTGGAAGATGGTGGAGGCGCAGATGGCCCAGATGGAGGCTCAGCACCGACCGTCGGATGTGATAAGGCAGGGGATAGAAAATGTCCATCAGCTAGAACTTGCAGCAGTAGAGAGGGTTGCCCTAGTTCAGCCACAGGTGGTACTACCTCATCCCGCCCCACAACAACCAAGGTCGGGTACCATTATTGATTTCAAGAGGATGGAACCCATGGACTTCAAGCTCACGGTGGGATCTTGTACACCGATGATTGGATTGAGGACAGAGAGAAACCTATGACTGGCGTAAATTTTGGAGAGTCTACAAGTGGAGGCAGCGGTCTGCCAGATGTTTGACATTGCCCTGACATAGTTTCGTACAGACTCGAGGATCACGGCACCAGGATTGACTTGGGAAGCTTTTCAAGAAGTTCTTTCCGAACGTGGCTCTGAGTGCCCTAGAGAGCCAGTTCTAGGACCTCGTCCAGGGGAGCATGACAGTGGACGAGTACGTAGCAAATTTTTGCAAATTGGGCAGGTTTATGGAGGGGCAGAATCCCCTAGGGAAGTCCAGGATGTTCCGAAAGAGTTTGATCTGGGAGGTCAAATCCCTCACTAGGGAACACCGCACAGCTACATTCGAGAAGACCTGATGGATGCATAGAGGGATGATGATGACTTGGAGTCAAGTCCAAGAGGATAAGAAACCCATTAGGAGAAGCTAGCACTAGTGCGGTCCAGCAAAGCGACCCTATTTCCAGTAGCAGAGGACCTTTCAGCCGCAGAGACAGCAGTTTGTAAGAAGAGGCTTAGAGTGTGCCTCTATTGTGGAGTAGCAGGGAACCAATTGAGGGAGTGTCTGTTGGCTCCAGTTCGATCAGTTCAGGGAGCAATACCGGCACAGAGAGCAACAGCAAGGCCACCTGCTGTTCAGTAGAGGGGACATCCTTTATCGACCCAACAGCAGTGGTTCACCCAGTACCAATAGCAGAGAGGTACATAGTGAGGGTGAGATTTTACCATGATAGGTAAAGAGGAGGAACCGGTCGAAGATGTGATATCAGGTTTAGTTCTCCTTGATTCTTTCCAGCTTATGCTTTATTTGATTCCGGTGCTTCCCAAAGTTTTATCTGTATCTTTTGCTCTTAAGCATCGTTTGGAGGCTGAACCTTTGGCTAGGACTTACAAAATTATGACTAGGGGTAGCATTATCCTGATCAGTGATGTTTGTAAGGATCGAAGAGTTATACTGGGAGGCTAAAAGTTGAGTGTGTTCTTACCCGTAATGCCACTTCTGAGTTACGATATTGTACTCGGGATAGATTGGTTGAGTAGGCACCATGCTAGTATAGATTTTCGTGGAGGCAGAGTTTTATTTAGACCGCTAAAAGAGCCAGAGTTTGAGATTGCCAGAGGAGCAGCGGAGCAGAGCAATGATGTCATCTATGGAGCAATTATGGAAGAGAAGGAGTTGCCATATCTGTTGATAGAAGAGTTTATAGATGTTTCCCAGAGAAGTTGTCGGGCTTGCCGCCATACCGAGATATGGAATTCTCTATAGACTTGGTGCCAAGAGCAGAGCCAATATCTCAGCACGTCTATAGTTCCAACAACAGCAAACTGGCAGAATTGAAGAAGCAGGTAGATAATTTACAGGATAAAGGCTTCATCAGATCTAGTTTATCACCGTAGGGTGCTCCGGTATTGTTTATACCAAAGAATGATGGGTCGGTACACATGTGTATCGACTATAGGGCTCTGAACACCTCACTATTAAGAATAAATACCCGCTTTTGAGGATAGATGATCTCTTTGATCTATTAAACGGAGAGAATGTATTTTCAAAGATAGACTTAAGGTCGGGTTCCCACCAGGTAAAAGTGAAGAAGGAGGATATTCCGAAGATAGCTTTTTGGACTCGGTATGACCAGTTTGAGTTCTTGGTGATGCTGTTTGGGTTAACCAATGCCCCAATAGTATTTATGAATTTGATGAACAAGGTGTTCCACCAGTATCTTGATAAGTTTGTGATGGTATTTATTGATGATATTCTGGTGTATTTAAAGACGTCGGAGGATCATGAGGAGCACCTGAGGATAGTTTTGGAGACTCTCAGGAAGGAAAAACTTTATTGCAAGCTCTCAAAGTATATATATGTATGGGAAATAGGGTTTGATGTAGTCCTAGGAAATTGGGCCAGTTTGGCACTCCTTGGGAATGGGTTTTCTTTCTATATGTAAAAATTTAAAGGGCTAGGATTGGTGCGGAGGAGGATGTTGAGTGTTGCACACTCCAAAATTATGAAAAAATTTACATGACCGGTCAATGAAGAAAAAAAAGTATTTCTTCATGTGTTGTGTCCAATGGGGTGTGGACACCTCAATGCACTTTTGCATAAAGTCTCCAACAATTAGAAAATTACAAAAAGTGGAGGTTTTGGATTAAATGAGGGAAATACCATGTTTGGTGTAATGTAGTGGCTAAAAAGGGTGTGTGGTGTTTAATATGAGTCTTGAGGCTGAAAATAGAGATTTGGTTTGGTGTTGGGTCTAGTTTTGGGTTAAGTTAGGTCCTTACACTAATTTAATTAAAATTAGTGTAAATGGTGTTCTAAAATAATTGGAAGTACATAAAATTAAAATTAGGTGGGACACAAGTGCCATGAACGTAGAAGACTCATAATAGAATATTGTCATAATTTTGGTTGCACAAAATGGGTCAAGATTGTGTCTCCAATTTCGATTGGAACGCACAAAGATTTAAAGTTGGATTTATTTGGAAATAAATATAAATGTCTGCGATAAATATTATGTGACTAAAATGAAGCACAAAAGGGCATAATTATAAGTCACACAAAGTTCAGAATAGAAGGCTGGCACGTCTAGGACAAGGGTATAAAATTTGTTGGAAGACGAAAGCTACTGTAGTACTCCAATTATCAAAGTAACGATAAGGTACAATAATCAAATAAAATCACAGAAATTAAATATAATCCCTAATATTAAATCCCAAAATGCTAATTAATGTCCATAGTCCTATATTTTGGTCAGAGGTTCAACTAGTGGGTTTCTAGGTCCAGTTCACTAACTCATGCATTTAAGGAACACTATAATAATATATAAATATCATGCAATATATTAACACATTAAATAAAAAGAAAAAATACCCCTATTCTGGAATGTGGTAGTGATATTTGGTCCTGCAGACAATCGAAGATGTCAAAGGAATTTAGTTCACTGTATCAGGTGATAGTAAACTGAACGCCTTCGATGGAGATAAACTCAAGATCTTCGTCAATGCGGCAGTAGATAGGACAGGGGCAGAGGCAGCAACAGAAGGAGATGAGACCTTAAAAGGTCCAAACGTTATGGTGCTACGAGTGTCTGGGGCAGCAACAGGAGGAGCAGAGACACCGGAAGGACCAGTTGTAATTATGATCCTAATGGTGGCTTGCATTGAGTTAAAAGACTCCTACAATACCGTCATGTTGGCCTACAATACGGTTACTTCCATAATAATCTGATCTATCTTCTCGACGACATAGGGATGGAGCAGAAGTAGAATGGTAGTAGAGGTATTAAGACGACTAATATATGCGTCACCAAGAGCCGGTGCCATAGATGTGTTCGTCCTTCCCTCTCCGACCAGCGGCCTTTGTGAAAAGGTCATTTGTTTGAGCAAGCATGGGAGAGAATATGGTTGGGGACGAAGACTCAACAACACTCTTAGCCACCCTATCCCAAGTATCTTTCGTAGCTGTCTTAGTCTCTAGAGACTGGAACGTAGCGTGTACAATGACCCGTGCTTAATATCCTAATCTGTTAAAACTAATCTACGTTGTTTCAAATATTCTAACTTATAATGTAAATTCTAATAGTTAATATTATTCTAACGTATAATATAAATTAGAATATTTAGTGTTATTCTAACTTATAATATAAATTACATCACTTACAACAGTCTTGATGGCCTTTTCGTCTACGTAGCTCACACCCTGCCTCCTTTTGTGCATATAATTAAAAATATCGGCAAAGCCGATACTAGAGGGATCTCCCCCATATTCATAATCTTCTCTGACTATGTACAAAATGTTAAAAAAAATATTTTAGTAATTAATATTATGACTATATAATAAAAGTATTTAAATACTTTGATTTATCTTAACAAGTGTCGATGCCTCATAGCGTTGGGGATCGGTCCACCAGCATGCAGGCCCGCACGAGATCGGACCTTCTTTGCCTGCTTGGACTTCTTCTTGAACTCTGGAGTTTTAAGCTGCCTTTGCATCTCCTCCTAATATTCTTTTTCGATACAGGGTTTATTATCATTTTCAGTAGCCACCCTTCTTTGTAAATCACCCTTTGCTTCCCATACCTTCTTGCTATAGGCACCCGTATATGTCTTTCTAATCGCCGCATAACGGTGTTCGGGCCACGAGTAGGTTTGCTAACATACAAATTTAAATAACAATTAATATGAATAAATAAAAAATTAATTAATTAATGAAATAATGTAAACTTTTACTTCATCTAGTCAAGCTACATATACATCTTGTCCGGTGGGACCTAGGTGTAGTTAAGGTAGGGGCCATGGATCTTCCCTAATGATTTCTCCAAGTGCATGAGTAGTAGTAGAAGGAAAAAACCTACAAAATTATAAATAATAACCAATTATCTAGTTGAATTAAGAAATAATATTGAATAACATCAAACTTTAAACCATAATTACTTATAGCTCATTGGTCAAGATCCAAAGCTCATGTCTAAACTGTCCCTCCGGTCTCTCTGGTGGTTTCGAGGACGACCGGGTCGATAAATATAGCGACCACTAGCATTGTACTCTTAAGTTTGAATCCTCTTGGATCCATCATATGACTGTCGGAGTATCTAGTGGACGAACAAACGATGGGGTGGCAGGATCTACATCAGATGACGGTGGGAGTATGTGTTAGGGTTATATACTAAAAGCATAACTTTGTATCAACCAAATTTCCTTATTTTTGAATGAGAATCATATGGGCAAATATTTGTATATTGTATTTGTTATAATGTTAATACAAGTGTCTGAAATTCTATATTATAGATAATATGGTGTGTGGTGTCACACAGAATATCTTATTATCAGTTCTCTGTGGAATATATAAATAGTTTACAACCTAGATGGATTTGGATAAACCATTGGTAAGGTTGTAGTATAATCTGGTATTAGTCTATCTTGACTATAGGTTTACACTAGTACACTTTGTGTGTATTAAATATGACCACTTGAGGTTGTTTTCTTTGTACTGACTACATAAGAGAACAAACACCTATGTTATTATGGATGCTTGTGCTCTTAATTCTAATATAATAATAGACACACACACACACACACACACACACACACACACACACACACACATATATATATATATATATATATATATATATATATATATATATATATATATATATATATATATATATATACAATATGCATTATTTTGACTCATAAAAGAGTGAGATTGATTTATTATGGGCCAATAACCACTATGAAATGGGTAATAGTATTGTGTGTATGATGGACTGTTGATTATAAAATAAATTCATGTCCCGATATGATGGATTGATGATGTCCCCTTAAGGAACTCATAAGGATTGTATTGTAAACCCTGCAGCTAGATTATATTCGACATGATAAATAAAGTTGAGCGGT
This sequence comes from Iris macrosiphon, assembly GCA_036927795.1. Lineage (NCBI taxonomy): Eukaryota > Viridiplantae > Streptophyta > Magnoliopsida > Asparagales > Iridaceae > Iris > Iris macrosiphon. Next base: position 93,363,162 of record JAYESA010000016.1, on the reverse strand, counting down.
ACTACTTAAGAATAAAAGATGTCAATTAATATAGTTATCAGTAACTTAATTTGATCGGCGGATATTTGATATCTTAACAAGGGGAGATGAACATGCATATAATAAGAATGAGCCCATAAACGTAATTTGGGATTAGGAAGGTAGTGCAACAATAGCTCTTTAGTAGACCGAGCTATTGTTAACGGGCCTGCATTGTGTGTTCGAACTGAACATTGGATACCCAGATCCGTTAGGAGACCTAACCCTAATTTCTTCTCATGGTCCCTATTTTAGCCTACATATATTCTCTATTCTCTTGTCGTCATAATATATCCGAAGCGAGCAGCATTCTCTAAATTCATCTTTCACGTAAGGAGAGAAAGAAGGTCGAATAAGGAGAAAAAATTTTGGAAGATCGTCACCAACACGACGTCCAATCCGAGGAAGGAATACGTGAAGAATATCTTGAGGTCGCTGGTTGATCGAATTTTCTGGAGATCGTCTTCTACTTCTTATCACTTCTGGTATAATTTATGAACCATAGTTTTTGCCTTTGAAGGGTTAGATCATGTATTAAACCTATTAATATTTTATCGATTCATATGCACACCAATCTGCGGTCTTGGGGATCCCCAATTCCATCAGTTTGGATGCTTATGCTTTGGGTGGTGGGGTATGGGACAAATGACGGAGTGGAGATGCTTGTAGCCGATGGCTGACTGGAGGTGCCTACGACTGATGAGGGACTGGAGGGATCTGGTGATCGAGGGGATAATCCATCCCCGGGTAATATAAGATCACCACTACAATGATGACCACGATTATCTCGATCACGATCATGACTATGACCTCCAACCATCTATGATATTCACATATATAAAAGCAGGTATAATAGATATCCATGAACCAGAACTACAAAACACACACACACACACACACACACACACACACACACACACACACACACACACATATATATATATATATATATATATATAAGAAATTGAACTACAAAAATAGTATATATCAAAGAAATAGAACTGCAAAAATAGTATATATAATAAACATCTAAGAAATTGAAGTATATCAAAGGTATCTATGAAAACTGAGCAGCAAATTTAATCATCAAACATAATACGTATCATAGAATAAGCATCTAAAAATTAGAAGGATATCCAAAAATAGCTACAAAATTAAACCTCATATCTGGGTATATTTTTAAATAACGTAGGTACCCAAATCATCATCTTTATCATCATCTACTTTATCCTCGTCCTTGTCATTGTCATCGCCATCGTCGTTATCGTTGTTATCATCATCATCAATAACTACTTCTTTTTTCTTCTTCTTCAAAGACATTTTCCTGGTCATTGACAAATTCAATTATCTGGTTGTGAGCAGTCTTATATATCAACCTATTTCTCCCCTATATTTTTATCAATAAAAGCTTCAACCTTCATGTTATCCACGAAGTCTTCTTCCGACTGTTGTCCTAAATGTTGAGGCTCTTTGATCTGATCATCCTAGTTTGTTGGGTCTCCAATATTGAATTTGTTTCTAGCTTTAGTCTTACATACCACCCACTAGTCATATCGATCTCCATGACGCCTTAGGTAATGTCATGACCCGCACCTGGATATTCAGACACGAGTACTTGGTTACGCCCAGCCTACGCCGCAGCATCGGCGGTAAAACATTGTCTGGGTCATTTCTAATTATCTAATATCTCAACAATATAATATGGTACATGTCAATCATCTCAAATCCAAATAGAGGAACAATATGGTATCTCACAAGTATATATAATCTCAATCACAAAACAAACTAGGGAAGAATAATGCACGAATGGAAAAGCGAAGGAAAGAATAAAGATACAATCCATAATCTGAAATAATAATACAACTGTGAATATCAACAAATAATAGCCTAATACGATCCAACACAATAAACTAGACCTCCTCGGACTCTGTAACTAAGTCCTCCTGGTCTACAAGAGTATCCTCTAAAGGTACGCCGTTATGCGGCCCGTAGAATATGGGATACTGCCTTATAAGCTAGTCTCTGGAAAAATATATCTAGTCAGGATTGGAGCAAAGTACAACCCAATAGCAGTTCCAATTAATTGACAAAGACTATAAACAGTTATAGTAAGTAATACATGATGATCAAGAAAAGTAAATGAGTCAGAGAAATACATACAGTCATAGTTAACGTAAGAAGCAAGACAAGATATGCATGGTGAATCAAGAAAATACTGTAAATAAGACTGTGAATAGATGAGAAATGAACTAGATAGATAAGATGTGTGTCCAGCAAGTATCATGTGAGTCCAGCAAGTGTAATGTGAAACCAGCAAGAAAACAATAACTAGTGTGTTTTGAAATACCGCTTTCGACATGTAAACAGCTAGGGGATAAGTACAGCTCACTGCACACTTGGTGTGCAGCAGCTATTATTCCTGATTAGACCAGAGGGGGTGATTCCAGATTTTGGGCATGTTTACATGTATATTCGAGTATTTCCCTGCCTGACTAGTATAAATGAATCCAATCCCGACACGCAAATCAAATATGAGTCCAGCCAGATAAAATAGGTGATTCCAGTAGGTGAGTCCTGATGTGATATCAGTAATGAGTCCTGAAGTAGAGGCCAGACAAGTATAATGCACGTGTCGCAAGAAAATAAATCCATACAATACTAATCCATGTATCTAAGTATCGAGAAACCAGGTAAAATAATACTATAGACCAGAATCATAGAAATTATCAATTAATAAAAACTATCAGAGAATGTACTCGTCTGTCGTCCAAGCAATGAATGCCCAACTGTGTCCAAATTAGTGTCACACAAACCTATATATGGAATATTACATTAATACAATATTCTGGAATAAAAAAATAAGTTAAACTAGTCAAATTCTAGGTCATAAAGCCATTTCTAAGTCAAAACAGTCAAACTAGATCAACTATCGGTCAAACTAGTCAAAGTTTGTCAAACTAGCTATTTCTAGGTTGTATGAGTCTATCTCTAGGATATTGGGTCTATACACTACGCATCTAGGCCACACTATCTATTCTAAGATACTAGAAAACCAAGAAGATACCGTATCCTAAGATACGCAAGTTCATTTATATGAAAATAGTGTTTTAGATATATATACAAGTCAATATACTTAGTACTATATCAAAACAATAAAAATAAGATACCTTGGTCTTGCACCAATGCATATCTCACCTATCCCGATATCCAAACTCAATACCCTGGGTATCGGTCCAATACCTTAGTATTACCTTGGTATTACCTTGGTTATACCTTGGTTTCCCAAGGTAACCCAAAATACTTAACTTATAGCTATATATATATATATATACAATACCTCAGGTACTAACTATATTAACATATCTAATTTACAACATATATACTTATACTAATGTACATAGATACTAACTATTCACATTCTAACTAATAACATATATCTCAACTAGTATACCTATCAACCTACTAACTATACAATACCACAACTACATATATATATACATACATACTCATATAGCTAACTATATATATATATATATCAAGTATCCCAATAACTATCTATTGTATAACAAGTATATATATATATATATATATATATATATATATATATATATATATATATAACTCACTAACTATATACCCATACCTTAATATTAACTAACTAGCACTAATATACCTATCTCACTAACAATACCAAGCTAAACCAAAATCTCAATTAACTAATTGCTAACTATTTTTAACTCATTGAAAACTAACTGAAACCAAAACCTTGAATACTAACTAACCATCTTCTAATACCTTGAATACTCAATAACTAAAATCTCTACCGAAACCAAGCTGACACACTGAAGCTGACTGGATACCCTGAAACCTGGTATCTACTGCTGCTGTTACAGCCTACTGCTGCTGCACGCGCGCTGCTTCGCAGCGACTGCACCGTGCTGCGCTACGACTGCTGCTGTAGTCTGCTGCTGCTGCTGTACCGTAATTGCACCACGCCTGCACCGCGCTGCGCTGCGACTGCTGCTGCAGTCTGCTACTGCTGCACCGTAACTGCTGCTGCTGTTGCAGCCTGCTGCTGTACCGCAACTGCACCGCGCTGTGCCGTGACTGCTCGCACGCTGCTGCAGTGCTGCTCGCGCACTGTGTGCTGCACACGCGCATACACAACCACTCGTGCACACACACATATATATATATACAAACACCTATGCTCACACACACATATATATACATATAGATATCAACTTGCATATACACACTCCTCTAGACATATATATATATATATATATATATATATATATATATATATACATAGAAACATACCTACAGTTAGAGATATGTGTATATACACTCACATATAGATATATGGACACATACACGTAACACAAACACTTCTATGTATTTACATATACACATACACACACTCAAACACAAATGCTAACACAACACTAACATCTATGTATATATATATATATATATATATATATATATATATATATATATATATATATATATATATATATATATATATATATATATATATATATCCATGTGGGTGTTTGTATTTGTGGGTGAGAGTGTAGGTATATATATAGATGGAGAGCTATTATATATATATATATATATATATATATATATATATATATATATATATATATATATATATATATAAACATAACTATATACACTAGTATATACACACATAGACACACACACATATACCCAAACACAATATACACTATTATATACAATATATATTACATAGTTAGCATATATATATATATAAATACACATGCACGTATAGGAATGAGAGCAAAACATCAAGCACGTGGAGTGCACCACACCCGTATCACACTAATTCTATGATACGCTTGCGATACAGCTCCAACACACAACTAAACGCATCTCGGAGGACACGAGCAATTCTAATACACTAATTATAAAATATACAAACCATAATTAGATCTAGCACATGTTCGTGTCAAAAATTGATGTGCACAACTCCCCGTGTCGGAGTAAACCCCCAAAATCAATCAGTTTCGTCAAATTAACGAGATACGGCCTACACGTATCCTACTGTGGATACGACACTAGTCACAAACAAGCAATCATATGTCAATTTGATCTATTAGAATATATGACAAATACATGTGCCAATCTCAAAATTCTCCTAAAATTGGCACCAAATTGCACATAACTTCCACCATAGGTCTCCTATGAACCTAAAACCAATTTCTATGGGTAGCCTATGCATGTGGGTTGGTTTCTCATAGTTAATTATCAGATTTAGAACCTAATAAAAGGAGAGAAAAAACTGAAATGTACCTATTAGGAGATAAATTCCCAATAAAAAGTCCCAAAATACAAAGTAGCTCCTCTCATTGTAGATCTTGGCCTCCTCCTTCTTGATCCTTGTTTCCTTCTTGTAGATCTTTATTGTAGTAGCCTCTATTGAAGAATATAGACTAAATTTGGGTGGAAATTGGTAGGGATTTGATGAGGGAAGGAAGGAATTTGAAAGAGGGAAGAACTAGATATAAATGAATTGGGAATTGAAAAGTAAAATGATTTTCTCTCTCCCTCCTCTACTATGGCTGGTCATATACCCCTCCCCAAGCTATTAAAATATCTAAAACACCCCTTGGGGCCTCTCATAAATAAATTAATTAAGGAGAAAGGTTCTAGTCTAATGGTTTCACTAATTAATTTATCCTCCTAAACCATGGGCCTAATTAATGGGCTCAATCTAAACTAAACTAAATGTTGTGTTCATGCATCTAATTAAAATAGGTTAGGTCCACTACACAAGTCTAAAATAAATACTACATCTAAAAAAACAATAAACAATACAACAAATAATTAAATCGCATGCACAATATTTAAATACAATAACTCCTAAAAATAAAAATACCCCTGCCAATTACCAAACTACCCTTAATTGGAAATGTGAGTGACAGGTAATTTGTATAGTAGACTTAAACCGCTTGACTTTTCTCGTCGTCATTGTTATAGAATATGGGTATATATATACATAAATGCTTTAGAACCACCCGGGTAATTTTATATTATGGAACCACCCTATGTTACATAGGTTGGATTTGGATTTGGTAGTTGGTATTAAAAGGTATAGACCCCACCAACTTTTAATCTTACCCACTTAATATATATCCAACCCATGTAATATTTGGTGGTTCAATAATATATGCCATTGATACTTTATATTTATCTATACCCTACTAACATGCTAGGTTAGATATAGACAGAGATACGGTACGCTATAGTTATGGTGACCCGAACACGCAACTTCCACTATCTTGGTTTCATACTGATACTGCATACAATCAACTCCCACTATGAACTATGTACTATTCTTTTCAATTTATTAATACAAGCATGTGCCTTCTTATGACTGCCAAATTCTTGTTTGTGACTGCTTGCATTGTCTTTGTTACTTAATCTTCTTCCTTTTTCTCTCCCCAACTTAAATCATTGACGATGGGATTTGTTTTTACTAAACCATAAAATAGGAGTATAAGAATGTGGAGACTATCAATTTACAAACCATCTTCTTACTCCAACCTCGATGTGCCCTCTCCTCTTTGTCGTTTGTACCCTCTCGTCCTCCTCGATCATTGCCTCTTTTCCTATTATTAGTGTCATATTTGATATGTATCCGACATAGAGACAGTATGTCATAGTAAAATAATTATTAGTGGCATGTATGTTCCCTTTCGACCTCCCTGATCACCAGTCTCTCCTTCCATTATTAGTGTTGTGTCTAATATGTATCCGACAGAGAGACAATACGACACAAAAAAGTAAATATTAATGTCATGTCTGATAGTTGATAATAAATATACAAATAACAAAACAATCTCCAAACAAACTCTATTATGTGTCATGTCATGTCGTATCCGGGTCTGACCCCAGAGTATCCACAGCAAACCAACAAACCTAATCTCCAAATCATCACAATAGAGAGGGGAAAAATGATCGAGAACTTACAATAGGAGGATGAGGAGGAAGAAATAGAATATCGAAGGCGAAAGGGGCACGTCTTAGGAGTGCGGGAGGAGCACGCCGGCTGCGAAGCACGTCAGAGGTGAGAGGGGGACACGTCAGAGGAGCACGGGATGAGCATGTCGAATATAGAGGAGCATGGTCGAGGAGCACGACCGATCAAGAAGTCAGCAATGAAAAGAGAGAAGAGAGAGATCGAGTAAAAAAATTATTTCGATCGGTCAAATTTTTTTATAACTAGGATGCAGTACTAGGCGAAGGACCAACGACACCTATGTTCGTCTCCAAGTAAAATATAATAGAGATAAGGCATCGATGGACCATCAACTAGATTTCTTATGTTATTCCTGTTGTTAGCCGTGTAAACTGGTGATGTCTTAGCGACGATCCGGCGACGCCAATTTGGTTAATTTGAAAATACCTATTGTTGATTGTTCAATCGACGCATAGCCATCACTTCATGGCGATGTATTACATCTGTCGCCAATAGGCCATCACTAATTTGTAGTATTTTAGTAGTACAACTCTGTAATCCCCATATTTTAAATTTTGTAGTAATTAAAATTATTGAGGAATTATCGAACTCGAGTGACCCTTGTGGTAACCGAGGAGAGATATAAGACCCTGGCTGGGTGACGGAAGATCAGTGGATCGAGCCATGGGGGCAAACTATTCCTTCCATAAATAGTGGGAGTTGGGAGTAGTGGTCCCAAAAAATATGCAACGCAGCATGCGCAAAGTCCTGAGTATTACGTCGGGTATCTCAAAAAAATATTATTGAGGAATTATTTAGAATTCGTGAGAGTTATAGGAAAATCCATGTTACACCAAGGTCACCTAACTGGAAAATATGTAACACTATGCTATATATGGCTCTTATAGACTCGCATACAACTTTAGAAACCCATATTTCGTATTTTAGGAATTTTTTCGATAATTAAAATCTTGAAAACCCATATTTATATGGCATTCAAAAATTACTGTGGAGCCATAGAAAAATATTTTAGTGTCTAACATTTATTTTAGGCTTAGAAAGGCTAAGCATATTTTCTAGAATTTATTCAGAATTTTTTGGATATTTTTAGGATTTAATTTGAGTTAAATAGTGCTAAATTGAATTAATAAACAATTTCTGCAATTAAATACACAATCATTACCCAGTCAGCAGTCCAGTCGATGTCTAGACAAGTGGGGGACCGTTGTCAGTTGTATGTATATAATATAGACTAAAAGCCTAATTTTAATCTTGTCGCAATATAATTTAGAGGAGAGAGAGAGAGAGAGAGAGAGAGAGAGAGCGCTTCATTGTATGGGATTTTCGAGTTCTTTGAATTTTGCGGAACAATTGCGACCACTCCTTGATTTGTGTGCCACAAATTCTAAAATTTTAAACTTATAAATCAGGATATTAATAGATAAATAATATTATTGAGACTTGTTTGACATAATTCTAGATAGTATGACTAATAGAACAACTTAGCTGACTTAGGAAATAGGCGACTTTGACCCATCCAACTTTTGTGGTCAAGTAGTTGCTAGAATTAATATTAATATTATGATGATTATTATTGTGCATGAAATATTGTTTGTGATTTGAGTTGTTAGATATATATACATGGAGTATGGTTTGCTGGTTCGTGGATAGTTCTGGCTAGACATTAGTCTCACACTCAGCAGGCTTGGACGCACTCTAGACAAGTATACCTTGCTTATTTGATAATCAGTATTTACATATTCAATATAGGTCTTCTGTCATGTTATTGTTGTTTCCATGACATACTACATCATTATTCCTATTGACACACTTTAGACAAGATATATGGATTGTGCGTTGCATTACATGTTAGGTGACCCAACCTGATATTGTGTACATGATTTACTAGATCATTTACTTGTTAGAGACTAACTGGATGCGTCTTAGATTCGACTCTATAGTATCATTGGTAGGAAGGACAGTCATAAGACGTAGCAGCTATAATTTGCTTTTCTATACTAGTTGGCCGATAGTAACTCTGATGAGCCCTACTTATAGGTGTATATTATTTTATTTGTTTGTTATGAAATCCCCTGTGTGAATATTTTTCTCAACTGCATTCACATAGATTGGTTAAGAGTAGTTGTTCCCATGAGTTACTTGGTGTTCACTTGCTAGTATATTATTGTTTATCATTCAGCATATATATTATGTATCTTGCTACGTCCCTCTGAGGACCTTGTTTTTTTCAGGTTATTTGCTGAGCTGCTTTCGTCAGAGTATTGGGACTAGTTCTTCCAATTTAGGTATACTTAGATGTTACCTTCTTCACTTGTTCTTCTGCCATTTTTTTATAGATAGTTTTTGTGGACATATTTAGATATTTACATGGATAGTTGGTACGACCTATATAGTGAATACGTACTTAAGCTGGAATGGAGTCCGCTTGGTACGTAGCTCGCCATTGCCATGTATCCTAGTCCTGCGCATTTTGAGACTGTGATGTGACATTATTTTTGTGGTGGTCCATGCAGGTCGAGTTATCCATTTCGATTACATTATTGTACCGAGCATGTCTGCGAATAGGACTAGCAAGATTTGAGGATACATCCACATCTTGGATTAGAGACTTCTTTAGGACTTTTCAACATGACTACATTTGTTTTTTTTTCTTCCCGGTGATTTGACAGAACCTTTCTTTATTGACTTCTTGGTTGATTCTTCACATTTATTTTGATACCAAGGGTAGGTTTAAGAACCTATATTATTTGGCGAGGTAGATACGTACTACAACCATCCCTTGAATTATGAAATCAGGAGTTTTACAGCCAGATATATTATGGCAAGGAAGACTCCAAGTAACATGATCATGGAGGTATATGGTTCTCGAGTTTTACCTAGACTATGTCCTATGCATCTCATTTGGCTTCATACTGTTCTTGAAAAAAAATTGACTATCTTCCTAACTTTGATTGATATTGGTATTGCATGTTCAACCCAGCCTTAGGACCTTGCTATCTTTCAAATTAACAATAACTGGATTAGAAAACCCCACAGATGGACTCCTTAGTAAAATTGGATAGAGTTGTCTATATGATTATTCTATATGTATGATATTAATGGTATATGGGGTTATTGTAGAAGCATGGAAAATATTCAAGTGCATCTCTCATGCCAGAGGAAAAGAAACTCCAAGAGATCCCCGTTGAAGGCCCAGTCCAAGAGACTCCAGCAGAAGAATCAAAGCTAATAGTCAACGGAGCAAAGGAATCGCTCTGATCCGACCTCCACCGTCCCACTTCTCCAGAATCTCGGGCTTGTCATTGTACTTATATTTTCTTTGTAATCTAGTTTGAAGACGAGTTCAATAAAATTTGTTTCCAATCTTTGATCATGTCTCTTGAATACAGAAATAGTTATGACTCTTGTAGCACCAATATAGGTAGCCATTATTGTTCTTAGCTGCACCTAATCTTATCAAAGAGAAATGTGGGTAGATAAACTCAAGAAGCTCGAGTAAACAAATAGTGACTTATGTAGCATTTGTGATAGAGAAGGAGAACCCCTAATTAGAAAATCCTAAGGGGAGTAAAATATTACAAATTAAGAATATTAATGGTAGTTATGCACGGTTAATATTGATTAGTACCTTAGAGGATTGAGGCTAGGAAACTCTATATCAATTTTGAAGATTTTAGGTGAGTGGTGGAAAATGTGTTCGAAGCTAATTATGAGGTTTTGGGTAGAGAAATTCATTAGTAAACTAGACTTGGAGGCTACAAAATTTGAGAAAATAAAAAATAAAAAATTACAACTATAAAAAATAAAATTTGGAGAATGATAAACTTTTAAGAATAGCATTAAGTGATCTTTGATCTTCAAACTGGTATGAATGGGTTAGTTATTTTTGAAATTGAAAAAGCGGTGAGATAAGAAATTATTGAGGGACTTAAGAAATGATGCAATTAAGATAGGTTATATGATCCAAAATTTATTCAGGATTAATGGTGGGGTAATACATTGATGATAAGAGGAACATATTTATATGTTCTAACCTTTAACAGGATAATTGTTTGAAGAAATATATTTTTGTGGTTATATCGGACTAATGTTAAAGGTTAGGGGACCTAGTGGCTTGTTGAATGACTAGGTAGTGAAGGGGAAGTAGTTTGGAGGATAAGAAACAAAATATAATGACTCATAGATTAGATAGAAGAGTGATGGTAGTAGCATTGTATCGGTAAATCCTTATGCTATTGGTTAAGGATTCGAGGATAGAAACTTTTCTAGTAAGGTGATTATGAACCTCCCTCTCACCTTTAGATGTAATGTTAGGTTAACCTTCCCAACTCATGCATTAAAATAGATAAACAACCCAAAATGAAAGAATAGGAAAAGGAAAAAATCTAAATTAGAATTGATGTATATTTGTGGTGTTGGGGGCAGCCATTGGTATAATTTCTTGGGGGTTTATAGGGAGATAAAAGGGTAGTTTTCCTTAGGTTTATATAAGTTAAACTTCTTGGTTAGTTTTACCAAATGGCCATAGTAATATTGCAGTTTTTTTGCTAAGGTTTGAATGATAGTTGATTGAAAGATTCATTGTCGTAATTGAAAGACTAATAACCATTGGGATATGGTAAGGGAATGGTAACTGTTGTTACTACATACTTGAATGATAAAAGGGTTTGGTAACTACATCATTAGAACTAAGCATTTTAAAGATTTGATAATTTAGTATTGTGGGGTCTTATTCATATAAGGGTTAGCATAAGGGTCAATATTAGGGAATGGTATTTTTCTAAGGAAAGAAGTTTTGATCATGAAAAAAAATCCATCGATTTATGATAAAGGAGAATAACATTGACCATAAAATAGCGTAAGGAGAGAGTGATTGTCGAAGGTACTTAAAATAGGATTGTATCTTATGAATTATGGTTCTAGAATCAAATTTTATTATTATTTACATATTCTGAGGAGTAAGATATGATTTTATAGTATAGTTCGATGCATGATTAATAATAAAACAATTTGGAGGAAGAAATAATATTTTGTACTAAGTTGAAGAACTTTCGATGAACTTAGGACATAAGCTTGAGAAATGTAACCTCTAGTAGTCATGGAAATAAAAATATAACAAGGTATATATGTATGAGATTGAGAAGGATTGAATCCAAAATTTAGGTTTTAAGGGATTAAGCCTTAAAAGAATAATGAGTGAGCTATGTACTTATATACGGGGATTCACATATAGTTTTGAGGATAGGCCTTTAGTATAATTATGTGATAGATGAGTTAGAGGATTATATAACATAGTATTAAGGGTTGATAATTTGATTTTCTAAGGAATATATATAGTAAGGATTTGTTTGATATTGTGAACTGGAGGATGATATATTGAAAATAGTAGCTATAGATAATTAACTTATATACAATTGGACCACTTAGATAATTTTCTATTTTTTATAAAAAACTAGTAATTCAAATTATAAAAGAATTACTTAGAATTCTTGAGAGTTATAGATAAACCCATGTTACACCTAGGTCACCTAACTGGAAAATATGTAACACTATGATATATATATGGCTCTTACAGACTCGCATACATCTTTAGAAACCTATTTTTTAGTATTTTTGGATTTTTGGAATTTTTAGAATTTTTTGGAGTTAAATAGTGCTAAATTGAATTAATAAACAATTTTTACAATTAAATACACAGTCATTACCCAATCAGTAGTCCAGTCACTGCCCAGTCAACACTAGGGGCCCGTTGTCAACCGCATGTATATAGTATAGACTAAAACCCTAATTTAAATTATGCCGCATTGAAATTTAGAGGAAAGAAAGAGAGCTGCTCTATACATGATTTTTGAGTTCTTCGAACTTTACGGAGTCATTGCTGATGGAACTGGGGATCCCTTGGATCGCAGTTTGGTGTGCATATTGATCGATAAAATAATAACAGGTTTAAAACATGATATAATCATTCAATGGCGGAAACTAGGGTTCCCGAATTATACCTGAAGTGATGAGAAGTAGCTGATGATTTCCAGAAACCTCGATTAGTCAGCGACCTCAAGATCTTCTGACATATTCCTTCCTCGGATTAGACGTTATATGGACGATGATCTTCAAACCTTTTCTTCTCCTTAGCTGACCCCCTTTCTCTCCTTACATGAAGAATGAATTTTGAGAAAGCTCCTCACTTGGATGCATATGACGGCCAGAGAATAGAGGATATATATATATAGGCTATGATAGGGACCATGAGAAAAAATTAGGGTTAGGTCTAATAATGGATCTGGTATCCCATGTTTAGCCCGAACACACAAACTAGGCCCATTAACAATAGCTCGATCCACTATAGAGATATTGTTACACTACCTTCCTAATCCAAAATTATGTTTATGGGCTCCTTCTTATTATATGTCTGTTTGTCTCTCCATGTTAAGATATCGAATGTCCGTCGATCAAATTAAGTTACTGACAACTATATTGATCGACATATTTTGTCCTTAAATAGTACCACTCAACTTTATTTGTCATGTCGGATATAATCTACCTGCAGGGTTTACATGACAATCTTTATGAGCTCCTTAAGGGGACTTCATCAACCCAATGTATCAGGACATAGATTTATTTTATAATTAATATCTCATCATACACACAATGCCATTAAGCAATTTATAGAGGTTATTGACCCATAATGAATCTCACTATTTTATGAGTCAAAATAATACGCATTACATATACACGTATGTTATTATATCCAGACTAAAATCACAAGCATCAATAATAACAGAGGTGTATGTTCTCTTATATAGTCAGTACAAAGAGAACAATCTCAAGTGGTCATATTCAATACACACAAAATATACTTTTATAAATCAATAGTCAAGATAGACTAATACCAGATTATACTACAACCTTACAAATAATTTGTCCAAATCCATCTAGGTTGTGAACAATTTATATATTCCATAGGGAACTGATAATATGATCTTATGTGTGATATCACATACCATATTATTTATAATATAGAATATCAGACACTTGTATTAACATTATAACAATTATAATATGCAAATATTTGCCCATATGATTCTCTTTCAAAAATAAGAAAATATAGTTAATATAAAGTGATACTTTTAGTATATAACCCTAACAATCTTCCACTTATACTCAAAGCATTTCTTTTTAGTATAATGTTAAAAATCTTCCACTTATATTTAAAGCCACGTTGCTACGCATCTGACTCTAATTTTCTCAACATGACTATCAAAAGCCTTAGCTGGTAAGCTTTTTGTGAAGGGATCAGCTAGGTTGTTTGCTGATGCTATATTGATCACTGAAAATTTTTCTCTCTTTATGAAATTTTGTATCAGGAGGTAATTATGCTCAATATATTTAGTTGTCTTATGGGCTCGTGGTTCTTTCGAGTTTGCAACTGCACAACTATTATCACAATAAAGTATAATAGTCTTAGACAAACTAAGTACCACATCCAAGTTCAATAGGAAGTTTTTGAGCCAAACCGCTTCTTTGGCTGCCTTATAGACTGCCACGTACTCAACTTCCAAACTAGAATCAGCAATACATACTTGCTTGATGCTCCTCCAAACTATGGCTCCACCTCCCAAAGTAAACATAACCTAAGGTAGATTTCCTGGAATCCCTATCTGACTGAAAATTTGAGTCTGTATACCCCAAGGTCACTATACTATTTGCTTGGTAAACCAACATATAATCTTTAGTCATTTTCAGGTATTTTAAAATATACTTTATCGCAGTCCAGTGATCTTATCCTGGGTTAGACTGATATCTGGTAACCATGCCAACGACAAAGTAGATATCTGGTCTCGTAAATAGCATCACATACATTAAGCTTCCTACTCCGTAAGCATAAGGAATTGCTTTCATGTCTTCTATCTCTTTAGGTATCCTCGAGCATTGCTCATTCGATAGAGCAATTCCATGCCTAAAAGGTAAGAAAATTTTCTTAAAATTTTGGATCCTAAAATGAGTTAGTATATATAGATATAGGTAGCTTGGGATAAGCCCAACATCATTTTCTTGCGATCTCGTATAGTTTTGATCCCAAGAATGTGACCTACTTCTCCCAAGTCCTTCATATTAAACTGTTTGGATAACCATACCCTTACTTTAGATAACCTCCCTCACATTGTTTCCAATGAGCAAAATGCTATCCACGCAAATTACTAGAAATACCACCATGTTTTTATCACATATTTTGTATACACATGATTCATCCAGACATTGTTCAAATCCATAGGATTTTATCACTTGATCAAATCGAATATTCCAAGATATGGAAGCTTGCTTAAGTCCATAAATAGACTTCTTGAGCTTACAAACAAGAAGCTCTTGGCCCTTTTTAATGAACCCATTTGGTTGCTTCATATAAATGTTTTCCTCAAGACCTTCATTATGGAAAGTTATCTTAACATCCATTTGCCAAATCTCATAATAGATATGAGCTGTAATAGATAAAAGAATCTGGATAGACTTAAGCATGGCTACTGAGGAAAAAGTTTTCTTATAATCGATACCATCTTTCTGAGTTAAAAATATTTTGTAACAAACCGAGCTTTAAAGGTTTCAACCTTACCATATGATCCTTTTTTGCTCTTGTAGACCCACTTGAATCCAATAGTTGTCACACCAGTGGGTGGTTCTACAAGCTTACAGACTTGATTAGAATCAATAGATTTAATTTCTGGAAAAAAAATTTGCCAAGATTCTGCATCTTTATCTTGAAGTGCTTCATTGTTGGTGCAGGAATCAGAATTTTGTTCCTCAAGGATGAAGTCTGATGACTCTCCCAAGAACATAAATCTGTTAGGTTGTATCATAACCCTCCAAAGAACATAAATCTGTTAAGTTGTATCACAACCCTCCCACTACGACGAGGCACTATAGGTTGTGGTGTAACATTTATGACACGTTGTGTAGTTACTTGTGGTTCCTCCTGTTGTACTGTTGGTAATGCTGTATTTGGTGTCTTACCTCTCAGTTCTTCTAGAAAAACTCTTCTCATGAGTTTATGGTTCATTACATAGTCTTCCTGTAAGAATCGAGCATTGGTGCTAACAATGATCTTCTGATCCTTATGACTATAAAATAAACCTCCTTGCATTCCTCTTGGATATCTTACAAACAAGCATACTTCTGTACAAGATTCCAACTTATCTGCTTTCCTATTCAACACATGTGTCGTATTACCCCAAATTTGAACATATTTCAGACTAGGTTTATGTCACATCCACAACTTTGTGGGAGTAATAGACACTGACTTAGAAGGTACCAAGTTCAAAACATAAGCTACAGTCTCTAAGGCATATCCCTAAAATGAATCTGGTAAATCCAAATAACTCATCATTGATCTAACCATCTCCATAAGAGTCATATTCCTTCTTGCTGCTATACTATTTTGTTAGGGTATTCCAGGTGCAGTTAATTGGGATATAATCCCAGCCTCTAATAAGTAATCCTTAAACTCTTCAATGAGGTACTCGCCACCACAATTTGAACGTAATGACTTAATACATTTTCTATGACATTTTTTTGTGTCAACCTTTGTCACGCCCCAGTCCCAAAATATACGGGACCATGCCACGTGGCAATAGCCAGCTAATACGACTCTAAGGGATTATCTAATTTAATAGACCCGATGAAGCGTACTACGCTGTCCTAAAATACTAACAAGTCTAATATGCTAACATACTGCAAGTAAATGTCTAATCTCATCCATAAATACAAATAAGAAGAGCTGAAATAAATACTGGAAAATAAGTGTGGAGTCTGAATGTCATAGTACAATCCAAATATGTCTGATGGAAATAAACCCACTACAATGATGAAATAAGAGTATGAAAGGACAGATAAGAGAGTACGGCTATAGCATCGGCTAACTAGATAAGGATTCTCCAGCCCTAGGTAGAAGGCCTACCAGTGATCAAGGGAACTCTGATGGTAGCACCTCAAGCTCCTCCTCGGATGCGTACCTTATCTCCTGTTTGGGCCCGTACACGATAGGATAGTATGTCTCGTCCTAATTTGGAAGGAAACTAGATCCTCAGAGGGACATAACAAGATACAAAAATATATGCCAAATATAAATACTGAATAAATAAAGGGGGTGTGCTAACCATCTAAGTGAATGCAATATGAGGACAACCTTGGTACGTATGGGTAGGTGTAGGCATAACGTCCAATACTCCAAAGAGCGTGGTATCTGTACATGTAACGTCCATCATTCTGAAGAATGAGGTATCTACAAATATATACGTCTATATCGCTCCGAAGAACGCGATATCTGAATAAAGGAAGTCATTGGATCCGTGGCTCCTCTGGATACTATCGATTCCAATGTGTGTATCCCATATGCCTACCAGTTGTCCTCCCCGTCCAATGCTAATATACAAGTCGAATACACGACATGCATACCACGTAACTACGTACCAGGTCTCAATTAATTAGACTATCCTGATTATGTACTAAACTGTGAAACATGTCACATGCATCGATAGCTAGTCGGGTACGCGAACCCACATCCCAACATAAGTTTGTCATCGTGATGCGTGTAAAAGTGTCAGGGTCTTAGAAGATATCAAAATATCCTCACAATAGTAGGTGAGTTTGCTAGTGACTAAGTCAATACACTACACATCGACGCATTCGTCGACTGCACCCGAGTCATTCTTGGACGTGCACAGTTATATGTAATATTGCAACAATATCTCATACAAAATTTAAAATTTAAATTAAACAGTAAATAAGGCAAGGTATACTTGCCTAGATCATCAAGCTGCGAGTACCAAAATCCTGCTCCCGAAGTCTCGCCTGAACGGTCCAACGACCATATATATATGATATAATATAATATAATCATCATTCATTACTTTAGTACGCACAGAAAATACAACTACACTGCACTTAGAACTGACGCAATGAGGGGTCATAATCGGTCAACTAGCAGGGTCGAGTGTACATGTAGTTAAAATATACAAGTGTCAGGGTCTCAAATACCGTGCACAGCAAGATAATTAACTACCAAAATACGTTACAATACCAAATATCGTATAACCTAAACACAAGTCCTAGCTAGTAGGTTAGTGTGCACAATGTCAGTTTTAGTCTAAACACCTAGGTCAAAACAAATATATACCATACTAAATAACCAAATTTTCTATGAGGTATTTACTAACACCAACTACTATTCTAAAACATGCACACATATACACATAATACTAGGGTTCACAACTACACATAGGTCCATGCAATAACACATGAAGAAAGAGAAGGGCAAGTGCAAACCTAGGCATGCTCGTGATCGAGGGGGGTGAAGCTCGTCCGCTATCCGTGGACGGCCTGCCTCCGGCAATGGGGGTAGTGCTCCGGCCAACACAGTAGCAGCAACAACACTGGCAGCGGCAATGGCAGCAGCTCGCAGTGGTTTGGTCGTTGGGATGAGCTACTGGTGGCGGTAGCCGTGTACTGGTGACGGTCGGGGCAGTGATGATAGTGTGCTTGTGATAGTAATGATGGTATTGGTGAGGGTAGTATTGGCCGCTGTGGTGGTGGTGGTGGTTGATGGTGATGGTCAGGCGATGATGATGGTGTACTGGAAGTGGTGGAGATGATGGTGGCTAAGGTGGTGGTGGTTACTGTGGCGGTGTTAGCGGTGGTTTAAGGTGAAGAGGGAAGTCGAGGAAGAAGGGAGGTGAGGTCATCGTGGGGGGAGTGATGGAATGATGATGATGGTGAGGCGGTGACGACGGTGATGGAAGTGGTGGAGATGGGCGGAGGAGAGGCTGATTGTCGTGGTAACTATGGCGGCGGGGTAGTGATGCCGGGATGGTCGGAGGAGGCGGTAGAGAAGTCGGGGAAGAAGGATGGTCGGAGAAGAAGTAGTCAGGGAAGAAGAAGATGAGGAAAGGGATGGTGGCTGCTGTGGCGGTGTCAACAGATGCTATGGCGGTGGTGGTTGGTATCGAAGAGGAGAAAGGTCGGCGGAGGAAGGTGGTGGTGCTGTGGCGGCGGGCTGGTGGCTGACCGGAGGAGAAAGTCGGGAAGAAGAGGAATAGAGGTTTTAGGGTTTCGGTTAGGGTGAGGGTGCGGTGGTGTGAAGGAATAAGAAAAATGGAGAAAGGGAGGTGGTGTTTATGTAGGAGAGAGAGAAAGAGAGAAGGTTGGCATTGGGATTAGGGTCGGCTACATGCATTCCTAGGGATGGGAGGAAGGTTCTACATGAAGAAAATGGAGGGCTAGGATGGCTTTGGTTTTGAATGGAGGGTGTAGATGATGTAGGGGAAAAAAGTTGTATGTAGTACACCCAATATTGAGGGAAAAACAAGGTGGACCGGTCAACAGGGGGGGTCTTTATGGCTTGGCTCCAATGGGAAGTGGACACCTCATTGCCTTTTTGCATAAAAGTCCCTAATAATTGGGAAATTTCTCAAATAATGGGGTTTGGGATTGGATGAGAAAAAATACCATGTTTGTTGTGATGTAGTGGGTTAAAAGGGTGTGTAGTATTTAGTATGAACCTTGAGGGTGTGAGTGGGGATTTGGGTTGGTGTTGGTCCAATTTTGGGTTAGGTTGGGTCCTTACACCAATTTAATTAAATTAGTATAAATGGTGTTCTTTAATTAATTGGAAGTGCATAGGATTAATATTGAGTGGGACACAAGTGTCATGGATGTAGTAGACTCAGAATAGAATATTGTCATAAATTGGGTTGCATAAAATGGATCGAGATTGTGTCTCCAATTTTGATTGGAACGGACAAAAATGCAAATTTGGATTTATTTGGATTTAAAAATAAATATTTAAAACGAATATTGTGCGACTAAATGAAGCACAAGAGAGGGTATTTATAAGTTACACAAAGGTCAGAATGGAAGCCTGGCAAGACTAGGAAAAGTATGTAAAATTTATTTGAAAGTAAATGCTAGTGTAGCGCTCTAAATATCGAAGCAACGGTAAGGTGCACAAAGTGCTTAGTATAAGTTTGATACACGGATAGTACTAGATATACCCCATAGGCCAAGCACTCATGATGACAAATAAGGGAGCGCAGGCACAGGAAGCCATAGATATAGGTACAACCTTTAGTATATTTGTCATTGCATACTCATGACCCCCTTTATGACACGAGATCTTAGGTGCATAGTAGACGTAGAATTATATAGATGGTGGTTTAGCAGTTATGAGGATATATTAATATTCTACCCAGATGGCATACACGTAATGCTAATAGATGACGCGAGTAGAAGTAGTAGTATTCTTTCCCTATCACCATCTCGCCCCTTGGGTGGCTCATCTTCTCTTCTATATCCATTCCTTATCTCGTACTTAACTCTTCCTATCATAGTCGTATCCTTTCGTGCCATTATGAATTATTTAAATTACTTCAACCTCACCCTTATTTTGTTAGTTAAAATCATAAATGGTTTAGTAAATAATTAACAACTAAAATATGAGTACATAATGATTACCCTTATGTATATGCACTATAGCAATATCTGTATCCTCTTATTATTTTAAAACCATGTATAGCATCCCTTAGTCTAATAGGAATTAGTTAGATTTTTGAAATAGTTTATACTTCTAATAGTTTTATAAGTTAGTCAAGACCTTAACTGTTGTCCAAAAACCTAGACTAAGCTTAGGAAAGAGTTGAAGGCACTTGTTACGAACTGACAACTATGACAATTCGTTGGTGAAGTAGCGACAGCTGCAGCTAGACCGTTATAGTAAAGTAGTCAAAGTATTTGCAGACATACTGGTCAGGTGGCATGGCAGTATTAAACTACGATACTTGACGGTTACAGAGAAAAATCATAGTTATGAGATTCCAGACGGGTATCCCAAGATACTCGACCCAATAAATAAATTTGTCCTACAACCTAGACAATAGCCTCAAGAGACTTGGACTACTAGTAGAATTTTTGTAAGTTGGGTAGTATAGACGAGTTAGAGGATAATAGAATAGAGTATGGATAATAAATGAGAAAAGCGTTAGGATGACTAACCATGACTTTAGGAAGCACTGCTAGATAGCAATGAAGTGTAATAGCTATAGTGATTATTATGAATAGGGGTTAGTGCCAATTTCGAGGACAAAATTTTTATAAGTTGGGTAGAATATAAAATCCCTAATTTTAAAAAACTGTATTAATTATTTAATTAATTATTTAATTAATTTATAGTATTTATTAGCTAATTAGAAGAAATAGGATTTATTGGATTTTTATTTCTAGGTGTTTATGTAATAGAGAATTTATGGAGCAACGCGTAATTTACCTTAATTTATTCCATATAGGGGACCCTGTGGACGGTTGATAGATTTATTGTAATTACTAATTTAATTTCTAAAATTTTATATATATATATATATATATATATATATATATATATATATATATATAAAGTTTATTAAAAGAATTAGAAAAGAAATAGAAATGAATAAGAAAAAGAAATAGAAAAGGAAAGGAAAAGAAAAGAAAAAGAATAAAAGAAAAAGAAAGAAAAAGGAATTAGAAGTGGGTAAAAACCCTAACCCATTATATACCCAATACCCTACCCGCAACCCGCTAGCAAACCTAACCCGACCTGCGAAGCTTAACAAACAGCAGCAGCAGTTTAATTCCCAGCCCGCGCGCGTTCACCCCGACCCCACGCTCATTATATATATATATATATATATATATATATATATATAGTGAAACCTAAACCCTAACCCTACTCTTACCATCAACTCGACACCACCGTCGCGTCGCCACCGACCCAGAGCAAGCGCCGGAGCCCGCGCCGCGACCGGAATACACAGCAGCTGAACAGCAACTTACCCCTGTTCAGGCCTCGATTCTCGCGCCATCGCTCGACCAAACTTGACTCCGTCTTTACCGGTATATTCATGACCTATCCCTCATCCAACTCTGTGTATTAGTTTACTTTGAACAGCGCGTAACCCTAGACGAAAACTGAGACAAAGTTGGAGAAAAATGATAACTTTTAACTCCAAAAAAACTGTTGTAACCATCAATGATTACGGACTCGTATCTCCCACCATAGAGATTCAAATTTAGTTTTTCTTCTTGCTATGCGAAGACCATCTAACCGAGATTAATTTCTGTCAATTACAATATTTTATTTGTTGTTATATGCTAAATTAAATCGGATTAAAAATCACGAAAACCTGTTTTTCCAACTTCTAAAATTTGCGATACGGAGCGTGCCCCGCCAAACGGAACTGCCTTGTCGCGTACCAGTTGTACCAAAAGGCGCATATGGTATATCCAGATGTGTGGGCTTTTGCGAAAACTGATTTGGACGCGTGTGCGCGTCGAAATTACCCCGTATCCACAAAAAGTCTCTATATCGCAACTTTTGTAAAACACCGTACCATTTATTGTACGCTCGTCATAATGCGATAAAACTTGTGCCATTGTACTCGTGGTATCGCGCTGGTCCTGTGACCCAAGTTTCATGCGATTCTGAGACAGTTGACCAAGCCGCCTATTTACGGGCCCTACGGTTGACTTTTTGGGCGAATTTGTGTTCGGCTCATCGAAATCCAAAATTGGACGTACCGTTGAGTTCGTATTGACATTTAAAAAAAAAATTGACCTATAATTTTATCCCATTTAGAGACCTTTACCCCTGGCACGCTTTTCGGTATAAAGTGGGCCACATGTGGACCCCACTTTGACCCAAAATTAATATTTTGCCCATGTGTCCAAATTGGACGAAAGGATAGTATTTTCTAGCTATCTCGCTTATTCTAGGAACGTTGGTGATATTTATTTCAGCATCCGAAGACGTTCATTCTGAGGCCATAGCTTCTGATCCTGTGTGCTTGACTCCTGGATGTTACACTTTGCAGCTCTCTTGCCAGGCAATATACCTTGTCAAATTTGCTTACAGTACTTTGCATGCTTATTATATTTTTGTATATTCATTGTATGTGTGTTTTCTTTCAGTCATATGTACATACTATATATATATGTTGACACACACTTGACACATAGTATCATGGGAGGGGCGGACAATCAGTAGGCGTATGGGCTATAACCACTATGGTAAACCATAGTAACTAGCACGCACTATGGTAGTCGTGTCCGATGGTCACTACCCCCGCTGTATATCGGCTGATGGTGTCACGATGGTCGCTACCCCCGTGGTATGACGGCTGATGATGTTCCTGACGTGTGTGTGAGTTGTGAGATTAGATAGAGTAGCCTACCCATGCCCATACGTCGAAAAGTTGTCCTCATTATGCATTCATATCGATTGTCTTGTACAGTGTACTTACATATTTTCTACCTATTATGCATGTTTACTGTATTCAAATTGGCATGCTTCTATGTATCTTGTTACGTCCCTCTGAGGACCTGGTCCCTTTCCAGGTGTAGACGATCTTGACTATTCGCAGGAGCATGGATCAGGACTTACTACTTATCTCTTCTGAGGAGGTCTTACCTTTTGAGCATCCTTGATTATCTCTAGCGATGGATCACTTCGCTGATACATTTATATCATCATCTTATTTATATTGGAGATTTACCCTTCTTCCTCATTTTAGTATTGATATAGTCATTGGTAGTGGATTTGTCTCCACCCGACTATTATTTTGGATTATTCAGACTCATTATTCTAGTTTAGTTATTTTTTTCTATAACTTGTTGTGTGGATGAGATTAGTATATCTGTGACTTGTGACACTATATATACCACATGTGATTTTATATTCATATTATAGCGTACGTGTGTATTATGGTATCCATATATTGGAGTTGCCATATACATACGACTGGCATGCTTACATGTTCCTAGTCCTACATATTTTGGGACTGGGGCGTGACAATTTATGAGTTACACAAAGGTCAGAATGGAAGGCTGGCACGACTAGGAAAAGTATAAAATTTGTTTGAAAGCAAATGCTAGTGTAGCGCTCTAAATATCGAAGCAACGGTAAGGTGCACAAAGTGATACGAATATTGCACAAATAATCTAAAACACTATGTTCCAATTCTAATTGGCTCCAAACTAACCCTAGTCTCTTTATCTAAGCCAGGTAGACCTAAATTTGGTCAAGGGGGTTTACAAGCCTTGTACTCTTTGAATTTCTCAAAGCACTCAGACTTACGGCACATCAAATAAATATATCCATACCTTAAATAATTGTCAATGAATGTGATAAAATATTCAAAGCCACCTCTAGCCTGGACAGTCATGGGCCCACACAAATCAGAATAAACTAATTCCAACACATCTTTGGCCCTATACCCCTTTGTCGTGAAAGACATTTTGGTCATTTTACTTTCCAAGCAAGATTCACAGGCTAGCTGTGCCTCCACCTCCAATGAACTTAAAGGTCCATCTTTAACCAGTATTTGAATCCTTCGCAGATTAATATGTCCCAACTGCAAGTGCCAAAGATATGTTTGGTTCATAAAAATGATCCTTTTCTCTTATTTAAGTTAGAAGACGTATTATTCAATTCCATTAGTTGCATTATGGGTGAAATAGGATTAATTAAATTATCAACTAATGCACTAGAATAGATAAAATGCTTATTTTTTCTAATAACAATATTGTCATTAAAATAAATTGAATATCCATCCTTAACTAGCATAGAAATAAAAATCAAACTCCTTCTAAGTGAATGTGCATAAAGAAATCTCTCAATGTCAAAGACTTATTTCTACCAAAATATAAAATAATATCTCCTAGTGGAACAGCTGCTATTTTGTAGCGTCACCCATGAACAAGCATATCTCTCAATTACTAAGCCGCCTAGTTTCCTGGAACCCCTGTAATAAATTACAGACAAAATTAGTAGCTCATGTATCTACACACCATGTGTCGGTAGATAACACTGCTAAACATGTTTCAACTACTAGTAAATGATATATACATTCTTTGTTCCCTTGTTTGAGAAGTGGACAGTCACTCTTCCAATGTCATGATCCTTTGCACTTGAAACACTTGACTTTCGACTTTTTCATAACGCCTTGAGGTCCTATGCCCTTCTATACTGAATTTTCTTATTTATGAATATTATTCTTCTTACCGCCTTTGGGCTTACAAGTAGAAGCCTTTTCAGTAGCATAAATACGACCATTCTGCCTAAAGAGAGCCTCAGCATCCTACAGTTCTTTCGTAAGTTCTGTCAAACTATACAACCTTTTGTTCATGTTGTAGTTAAGGCAAAATAAGTCAAAACTTTTAGACAGAGTCCTGAGAATGATATTAACCTGAATTTCTCCATCTATTTCAGCTCCAAGGATCTCCATCTCATTCAGGTGACCCATCATCTTGAGAACATGATCCTTTATTGGTGTTCCTTCAGCTATGGTCGTGTTCATCAAACTCTTCATAGCAAGCTGCCTAGCTGCACTACTCTGATGTCCAAAGAGTTTCTTGAAGTTATACATCATGTCATAAGTTGTGGCCATGGCCTGATGCTGATATTGCAGCGCATTTGCCATAGATGTCAGAATGTAACACCGCGCCATCTCATCTATCTTGATCCACTTCTTATAAGCTTCTTTGACCTCTTTATCAAAATTAGCATCAGACTTAGGAGGAAATTTTACATAGAGTACATATTTGTACTCTTCAGCAATTTAGACAATATTCAAGTTACGTTTTTAGTCATTGTAATTAGGGCAAGTAAGGTTATTTTCTTTAAGAATCACCATAAGTGAGCTGTATGAACCCATTTTCTGAAATCCTGAGAATCATATAAATAATAATTATGTAGGGCAAAAAATTTTAAAAAAAAATAAATATTGATTCACTCAAAATAATAATAAAAAGTTCACCAACACCTTAAACATCATGAATTTGGTATGTCACGATAGTATGGACGTATAATAATTCAACATTTATCCAAGAATATTTTTCCTATTAATTTTACTAGCATGTCAACCTAACTTTATAAAAAATAAAATTAATTTGTTGGTCTTTGCTTTGGTCCTACAAATAATTGTAGTGACTTCGATGGAAAGGATATCACTATTTGTGTCTAAGTGTACACTATTACTTAATACTAAGTCCATTACTTCGTAATGAGTTCCTTCAGATGGAGAAGTGAAAACACACTATGTAACTTCCTATAATTATCCCTAAGAAAGTATGTACTGGTGATCCAATATTAGACTCATCTGTATGAAGGAAAGCACTAAAGCCAACAAGCAAGTATAATTACATCACCTACAAACCAGTAATAGAGACCATACAATTTATACTAAATAAATTCACTCTCCAACTTAGTTATTTAACAATGAGGGTTTTTTCTACTAGTTGACATATAGCCATTGTTAGCCCAATATTTAAGTTGGGTTTTTGAATATGGATAATTGATTAAGTTTAGCATTATGATAATCATGCAATCACTATAGTAACGTCTACTTAAACTCAGCATTATCCAAATATACGTTAATGTTATAATATTTGCTACTATGTTTATTGCTTTGTTTGTCTAACATGTATTTACAGAAATGCAATAAGCAAGATCAGCATGGACATGTGCAACAACAAAAAAATGATGAGCCAAAGACGACGTTATACTAGAAGATTTCTTTGAACTGCCTACGACATCTCCGGAGCCAAAGACGCCTTATACCAGAAGATTGACGTCATCAAGTGCTCTTGGTTTTTCACTTTTATTATGTATTTTATATTTTATTTATAGGACAAATGTACATCGGATTCGCAGTTGGCACTAGGGAGCTTACACCCATACTAAACCAGAACCTAGTCCACTCAAAATAAGCCTACCTAAACAGAGATCAAATCCAACATTCGAATCAAACCAAAACCCGAGATCTAACCTAGTCAAAATAAGCATAAAACCAACCAAGATCATTCTGGAATGAGGATGACTGAACTCAGACCGAGTTATGCCCTAACTCTGGCCAAACTCGGTCAGCCTAAACCAGAAACCCTAGTCATCCTCCTCTTCCGAATGACCAGGTTCATAACGTTTGAATTTATGAACGTTTGAGGACCAAACTCTGCCCGAACTCAATATCAAAAAACCTATAAATAGAGTTGAATTCCATACCATTCTCATCAATCAATTTATTCAAATCAATTCACTTTCATACTCTATTTCTGAGCTATAAAACTTTTTATTCCCAGGAGAACTCCCCAGGCTTCTAGTGCCAAGTGTGATCTCGGTTAGAAGTCTATTTCGAGTTGTAACAAGCTTAGAAATTCAAGTTTTTTTTTGTAAGTCTAAAGTCGGCGAGTCCTTCAGATCAAAGCTCGTGTTGTAAGAAGTCGGTGTGCCCTTCAGATCAAAGCACGTGGTGTTTTCGCTATTTGTGAAAATAGTAGATTTAACTCCGAATAAGAGTTCTCGGAACTGGATTAGTCCTCCATGAGAAAACCAGTATAAATCTTGGTGTTTATATTTGCTCTTCTAAACTTTATTTACTTTCTACATACTTGCTATACTGCTGCTATATCATAGTTGGTGCTTAGCCTTTAAATCTTTATTGGGTAGTTATTTTTGCTATACTCTATTCGCACCCCCCCCCCCTTCTGGGTTTAAATTTAAAATTATATCAATCCTATGACTCCAAAAAGAGTTTACACAAAATCAAGATTAAAAAATAAATAAATAAATAAATAAGCATGATCAACCCTCGAGATTTAAACACATCAATGAACAACAACATCCATGACGTGTCATGGGTTTAAATCACAGAAATAAAATATGCTTTCAGATCATAATAGTTGGATCTAAGATGCCTACAAAATTGAGTCAGAACAGATCTACACCAACCGACTATTTTTTTATGCAAGTTTCATTGGACAATATAGATTTATCAATCAATACGTAGATCCAATACCTTCTTTGAAACCAATTAATGGAACTGGTCAACAACCTCAAGATCTTTCGTCGTATTCCTTCATCGAATTGGATATCGTGTGGGCGACGTTCTTCCAACAGTTTCTTCTCTTTGGTTGGCCCTCTTTCTCTTCTTAGGTAAAAATGAATTTCGAGAAAGTTGCTTACTTGAATGCATATGACGGCCAGAGAATAGAGGATATATATAGTCTATAACAGGGACCATGAGAAGAAATTAGGGTTATGTCTCCTAATGGATCTGGGTATCCCATGTTCGGTCCGAACACACAACCCATGCCCGTTAACAATAGCTCGATCCACTAAAGAGGTATTGTTGCACTACCTTCCTAATCCCAAATTACTTTTATGGGCTCATTCTTATTATATGCCTATTTGTCTTCCCATATTAAGATATCGAATGCACGTTGATCAAATTAAGTTACTGACAACTATATTGATTGACATCTATTATCCTTAAATAGTACCACTCAACTTTATTTGTCATGTCGGATATAATCCACCTGCATGGTTTACATGACAATCCTTTCGAGATCTTTAAGGGGACATTATCAACCCGATGTATCGGGAGATGGATTTCTTTTATAATCAATAGTCCATCATACACAATGTCATTACCCAATTCATAAAGGTTATTGACCCATAATGAATCTCACTCTTTTATGAGTCAAAGTAATGCACACTGCATATACATGTCTGTTATTATATCTGAATTAAGAGCACAAACATCTATAATAACAGAGGTGTGTATTCTCTTATGTAGTCAGTACAAAAAGAACAATCTCAAGTGGTACTGTTTAATACACACAAAGTGTACTAGTATAAACCTATAGTCAAAATAGACTAATACTTAGATTACACTACAGCCTTACCAATGGTTTGTCCAAATCCATCTAGGTTGTGAACTATTTATATATTTTACAAGAAACTGGTAATATAATCTTCTGTGTGACACCACATATCATATTATCTATAATATGGAATATTAGATACTTGCATTAATATTATAACAATTACAATATGCAAACATTTGCGTATATGATTCTCATTCAAAAATGAGACATGTAGTTAATACAAAGTGATGCTTTTAGTATATAATCCTAATAATTGTGACTAACTTTGATTTCAGATTCAAGCGCTATTTATTTATTAGATTATTATCAAGTTAACCTTCCTGAATCTATAATTATTTTCCTGTAATTCAAACCTAATTTTTCTGTAAAATTATTTAAGTCTCAGTTGTCCGAGATGCAATCCAGTTCAATTTTTTGAGATTTTGGGAGATCCAGAACTCATTTTTATGATCCGTTTGACGTTTCAGAAAGCTTACATAGAGATCTATAAGATACTTTATTTTTAGAATTTAAGCTTAGTTTGTTATTCTGTTTAATTCGTACAAGTTTTAGATGACTTATAAACTACCGTAATTGTAATATCTAAACCAAAATTTTAATATCTCGTAACCGATTCGAGATTCGTACGAACAGTCAATTCTAGCATTCTTGTAGTGCTGAATTCTACAAGTTTATTCACTCAATTTTTAGGTTTATATTGGTTGACCTTTTGGTCAACTTAACGTCTCAATTTGCATGCTTTAAACTTTCAAACATGATTTATTTTTAGGTTTAACTTATAAATTAGGATATCAATAGATAAACAATATTATCTAGACTAGTTTGACCTAATTCTAGATAGTATGACTAATATAACAACTTAGATTACGTAGGAAATTGGCGACTTTGACCCATCCTGTAACCACAACTTTTCCATTCTAGGATATTTTTGTCATTTCTAATTGTTGTATATTGTTAATAATATATATAGTGTAATATAATCTAATGGTTAGAGAGAGCTAGCCTATTAGTTAGACTTAGTACTAGTGAGCTCGAGTGGACCCAACTAGATTGACATGACCTTTGGTTCAATTAATTAGAGTAGTCATGACTAGGCTAGTTTGATTAGTTTACTCTTAGTTGAGAGAATAAAATATTTCCTTTTTACTAATTAGATCATTTTTCTAATTAAATATTTCTTCATGACAACCAACACTACTAAAAATTGTAGGACTAGTGACATTTTTTAGCGACGGTAAATTAAAACGTCGTTAATTCAGCGACTCCGAGTATTAACGTCGCTATACGTCGCTGTTTGGCGACATATAGCGACGTTTAGCGACTATAATTTAGTTTTTTAAAAGAATAGTCGCTATAAGTTATCATAGGTCGCTAAACGTCGCTGAATTTTATAATTTAGCGATATTTAGCGACATATTTAGCGACATTTATATTAAAAATATTTAGCAACGTGTTTAGCGATGTCTTTGACGTCGCTAAATATTTCTTTTAGCGACGTTTTTATTTGACGTCACTAAACGTCGCTAAAATTCGTTAATTAGGGATCAGTTTTGATTTCCCCCATCTGTCGAATTTTTTGAAAGTTTTCAAAAACATTCGATTTCCCCCACCCCCCTCTCCAGCGACCGGCGTCTCCACAGCGGCCTACTCCAGCAATCCCTTCCTCCTCCTTTAGGTAAACCCTAACTCTCTCTCTCTCTCTCTCTCTCTCTCTCTCTCTCTCTCTCTCTCTCAGGACATACATGGCACTGACACTGACACGACACACACACATGACAAACACTGACTAAAATACGACACACACACACGTGACACCAACCCTAACCCAAAACTGATACGACCTGGGATCAGGACCTAGGGTTAGGGTTAGGATTAGGGTTTTTGACCTGGGATTAGGGTTTTTGACCTGGAGTTAGGGTTCCAAATTATACTGAGGAATCCTTATTAGAACCTGACTGGATCCTTGATAGAAAACTTGTTAAGAAAGGGAATAGAGTTGCAATAGACCTTTTGGTTCAGTGAAAAGAAGGGGATGTCCATACTGCTACTTGGATCCCATATGATGAGTTTATCAGAACATATTCATACTTTGACCTTAAGGCAAGGTCAAAATAAGGAGGAAGTATTGATACATTCCTATTCAATGTAGTATCAGTGTGCTAGAACAGCATCGGTCTAAGTGTTCAAGTGCAGTGTAGTTTGCCTAATTCATCAAGTACAGAGTGCAATGCTTTAGACTCGAGATTTAGTATCAGCCTATGCCAGAGCTCAGTATCAGTATCAAGCCTATGCCAGAGCTCAGTATCAAGTATCAGCCTATGCCATACCTCAGTATCAAGTCCCAGTTACAGTACTAATTCAGTTTCCAGAAGTTCAGTATCAGTATTAAACTCCTAGCATCAGTTAGTAGTCAGTATAATTAGCACTAGTTACTAATGTTGTAATTCATAGCTGAGTCAGCAGTGTAGTTAGTTGGCCTTATCCTAGCTTTGAAGAGAATTAATTAATATTTTTGACTTTATAAACTGGCATGCTGGCTATATTAATTAGTATATTACATGAGTTATATACTTAATATCAAATTGTTTATCAGTTATCAACTAGCAGCTACCTACTTATTAAACATAAGCAATATTACATGCAACTTGTCTGCAGGGATAGGGATAGGGATAGGCAATATCTTACATATAATTATGTGACTACTTTGTGTAGATTGACAACTGTTCCAACTGCCAAGTTCAAGTTTCTTGCACAATGGAAAAGAATAAAGTGTCAACGAATTTGTCTCCCCCCTGTTATCGTCTTGTGCCTATAAATTTACGTAGTAGGCCCTTCTTGACGGTGATGCACAATTATAATCATATATATCCTACTTTGCTTCTTCTATGTGACTTCAAATATATATTACCTAGCCAACTTGTCACGACCCGCACCCAAAAAATCGGACATGAGTCGTAGGTACGTCCAGCCTATGCCGCAGCATCGGCGGTAGAACGATGTCTAGGTCAACTATCTAGATAACAATCTCACGCAATCAATATATAAACCTGTCAAGATCTCAACTCCAAACGGAGGAGAAATATCATAATGATAATCACAATGTACTCAATCACGAATCTAAGCACGATAAGATAGCACAGAAGGCTAACAACTATAAAGTCTAACCAACAACAATTACTACAACAACCACAACATCAATAATAATAATACATCATCCAAAATCAAATACAATACAAGGTCTCAATATAAAACCGGAGACAAATCCGGTGCTAAAAGCTAATAAAACAACAACAAGGTCTTAGTGATCCCGGCTACCAACCCGGAAATCACTCCTAAACTAGAGGGTCCATGTCTGTACCATCAACAGGCTCAGGTCCATAAAACGTTGGACACCACTCCTCCGGATACTCTGGAAAAATATGTCCAGTCAGGACTGGAGCAAGTACATCTCTAATAGCAGTTCTAGTTAAATGATAAAAACTATAAAACAGTTATAGCAAGTAGCAAGGAGAATGAAATAAAGTATGAAACAAGAAATATATATCACTGGTGCATAAAGGTAAAGATGCATGAATATCAGAGCAAGATAGTAAAGACTGCAGGTTACAAGAAATTTGAACTAAGAGTAAGTCTGTTCACATGAACGTGTAGTGAGTCCAGCATGAATACATCTAATGAGTCAAGTCTAGAAACTATAAGTGAGACCAGCAAGAAATGCAAGAGAGTCCAAACTATAAAGAATGAACTCGGTGTCTTTGAAATACTTGTTTCGACATGTAAACGGCTAGGGGTAAATACGGCTCACCGTGCACTGGGTGCACGGCTGCTATCATTCCAGATTAGACCAGAGGAAGTGATTCCTGATGATTCCAGATAGAAATATTTACATGTCTACTCGAGTATTTCCCTGCCCCGACTAGTACAAGTGAATCCAAGACCCGACACATAAATCAAGATGAGTCCAGCCAGAAACATGAGTGATGCCTGTAGTGATGCATGTAGGTGATGCCAGTAGTGATTCCAGAATAGAGGCCAGAAATATGAAAAATATGTGTCGCAAGTAAATGAATCCAGAAATACCAGTCTGTGTCCCGTGTTGTGCCAGAAAAATCAGATGATACTATACTAGAAGCTGAATCATAATAATCATCAGATAATGAAAACTATCAGAGAATGTACTCGCCTGACGTCCTGAGCAACTGGCGATCCGAACTGGTATTGCAATGACCTATTGCAAAAAGTAAGGTTAAACGGGTTTCTAATAAGTTATAAAATAACTTAAAAAAATAGGCTTCTAGGGTCGTTCTAGGTCAAACGGGTCAAACCGGTGAAATCTGGGTCAAAAAGTCAACTCTGGGTCCAAAAAGTCAACTCTAGGTCAAATCTAGGTCAAAAGTTGACTTTCGCGGTCAACCAAGTCAACTACAGTCAACTCTAGGTCAAACTAGGGTGCTCCTAAAATTCTAGGTCAAAACTAGGTCATTAAGCTAATAAACCCTAAAACTCGCCTCCTTGAGATACCGGGATACCCTCGGTATCCGATACCTCACCCTACGCTTACGCCCCGTCTATACCCTCTAAAACCTATGCTAGCACGCGTAAATATATACACATATACATAAAAATCTATCTTTAAACTCAAACCTAGGCAATTGCTCAAAAATCCCGCTCGAAACTCAATACCTTGGATATCTCAAGGTATTGAGATACCTCTCTAAACTCAACCCTACTACCCCTCTAGCTAACTAACTATGCATAAACATATATATCTAGCTATAATTTAGGCTAAAATATATATATCTAGTACATATATGCATATACCTAGGTATCTACATATATATATATATATATATATATATATATATCTCACATACACACATATACACATACCCACACACCTTACCTTACCTATACATATATATATATATATATATATATATATAGCTATCATATATATCTAGCTATATATATTTATATATCTATACGCATAGATAGATATAACTATCTACCTATCTATCTATCTAACCATCTATGTATCTATCAATCAATCTATCTATCTACCTATCTAACTATTTACTTATCTATCTATCTATCTATCTATCTATCTATCTATCTATCTATCTATCTATCAATTTATCTATCTATTTATATATCTATCTATGTATCCATCTAATCTATTTATGTATCTATCTACCTAACTATCTATCAATCTATATATCCATCTATCTATCTATTAATCTATCCATCTAACTATCTATCTATCTATCTATCTATCTAGTTAACTATCTATCTATCTATCAACTTATCTATCTACATAGTTATCTATCTATCTAACAATCTATATATCTATCTAACTATATATATATATATATATATATATATATATATATATATATATATATATATATATATATCACTCTCTCTCTCCCTCACTCGCCTGCTACCCCCGCTAGCCAACGCGCTGCGCCTTGCTGCGATGCTGCTGCTGCTTACCCCGCTGCTGCTGCTGCTTACCCCGTTGCTGCTGCTGCTTACCTTGCTGCTGCTGCTTATACTGTTGCTGCTGCGCTGCTTAGCTGCTGTGCACTGCACAGCAGCTGCTGTGCATGCTGGCAGCGCACTGCGCTGCCTCCCCCGCTGCTCGCTGCCCCTTCGCAGCCACACGCACACACACGACCACACACACAAACACAATCACACACAGACACACACACACACACACACACACACATATATATATATATATATATATATATATATATATATATATATAAACACGACACACACATAACACACAACACAGCGCACAACGCCCCACCAACGCACGCCCAACGACGTCCCCTACACGCACAAACACATAAATATATATAAAATATAATCCGAAAATTCTAGCACACACTCCTCGAAGCTAACCCAACGCGCGCACAAGCCCGAAACTAAGAAACCACGTCGAAATGGTCGTTCGGTCATTTCGACGAACACGCGGTGTGCGGTTCGGAAAATCTCCTGAAATGCACACCAAACCAACTCAAAATCGGCCCAAAATTTACCCACTGGTTCTAAACGATGTCTAGATCCTAAAAAAATGTTAACTCGTCGATTCTAGGTCCGTGGAAAAAATACGCACGCACATAGAACCGGCGACAACGAAAACCCCAAAAATGCCCGAAACGTCCGTTTCTCCGTGACACGACTTCACGTGTCCGAACAGAGATACGCACTCACCCTCAAGACACCCAACAATGTCTACCTAGGTCCGTCTAACCTAGGGCATCACCCAAAATTTGGCCAATCTCGGATTTCACCCGAAATTGACACAAAACCTAGTGTTAAAGTCTCCAAACACAACCAAACTTATTCTAACTTCCTCCCACGGGTAGCCCTAAGGTCTAGAAAGGTTCTAAACTATTAATTACACTATATAAGAGTAATTAGAAGAAGAAAAATCAGGGTTTACCTCTTGGGAGTTGGAATCCCAAGCCAAAGTCTCCAAAAAGCTCCAAATCCATCACAACAAGCTTCCAAGCTTCCAATCCAAGCTCCAACACCAAATCTAAGCTCTACCCACCTAGGTTGGGGAAGAATATAGGGTTAGGGTTCACACAAAAGTAAGAAATGGAAGAAGAAAGGAAAGAAAATGAAGAAAACTTACTTGGAAAGAAGAAAGGAAGAAGAAGAAGAAGAAGAAGAAGAAGAAGAAGAAGAAGAAGTGAAGAAGAAGAAGAAGAAGAAGAAGAAGAGGGGGATTGTGTTGTGGCTGTTGGTTTGGGAAGGAAAGGGCCGGCCAAGTATATTTAGAGGGGTTTTACAATAATGCAAGGGTCCAAAATACCCCCTCCTAAAGTCATGCAAATTGGATTTTGGGTTTCGGGTTCCAAAAGCACTCAAACTAACTCCAAATCTCTCCAACTAACCTACTAAAAATATAATAAATATTTCTAAACCCAAAAATAAGTCTCATAATGGTGTGGATTGGGTCGGACATGGGTCCACTAGGGTCTGACATGGGTCCAGGCTAGCCAAAACCCTAAAACAATCAATAAAAAATAATACAATCACTAATTAAATATAAATACAATTAGTTATAAATAATACACAATTAACTAAATTAAAAATAAAAAAATACCCGGCTCTGGAATTGGGGTAGTGACACAACTAATTGTCAGCTTCTTCTTTAGAGAATCACACTGTATGTTTTAATTTATAGGATACATATAAATTACTATCTGCGTCATCGTTCGTGGATGTACAACCGTCATCCTGATGACATGTACGGTGTGCGGGATAAATTCATTGAGGGTGTACAGCAGTTCCTACAGTTCGTCAAGGCGTTCCCTCAGTACATGGACGGTACCAAAATTAAGTGTCCGTGTGTGAGATGTCACAACAGAAAATATTATCCAAAAGTGGAAGTCACATATCATTTGTACTCGAAGGGCTTCACGTCAAATTACTATCAGTGGACCGCGCACGGAGAACTTCTGTCTCTAGCATCGGAGTCGGAGCCTTATGTGGAGCCGTATATGGATGTCCACGACCACGATGCTTACGACGACGGGTGTGTGAACATGGTTTTTTATGCGGCGGGGCCTAGTTTCAATCCGGACAATTATGATACGACGGGACCTAGTTTCAATTCGGACTTATGATGCAGCTTAGGAGGCACAGAATGCCGATGCTGCAAAGTTTATGGAGTTGCTGGAGAATGCAAGGACTCCACTATATCCTGGTTGTGAGGATCATTCACCATTGGAGGTGGTTACAAGATTATTGAGCATCAAGTCCGATTTTAACATGTAGCAAGAATGCTATAATCGACTGATCGATTTGATTATAGAGATCTTTCCCGAGGGTGCAAAGTTGCCTAAAGACTTCTATCGATCTAAGAGGATGGTGAGATCGCTCTGGATGGGATACGAGAAAATTGATACATGTCATAACGGGTCCATGTTGTACTACAAAGACGACAAGGATGAAGGTGCGTGCAGATTCTGTGGTGTTGATCGCTACAAGGCCACTGTTAGAGAAAAGTCTGTCGATGCAAGGAAGCCTACCGATTCGATGCACTACTTGCCTTTGACGTCGCGGTTGCAGCGGTTGTTTATGGTTAAGGAGACTGCAGAAAACATGAGTTGGCACAGGCGGAAACAGATCGAAGGAGTATTGGATCATCCATCCGATGGAGAAGCATGGAAGCACTTTGATCGAGAGTATCCAGATTTTGCTTTGGATCCGCGTAATGTCAGATTGGCTCCCAGTATTCAAGTTGGCCTGTGATCGTCACTACGTACAATATATCGCCTTAGATGTGCATGAAGACTCCGTATATGTTCCAAATCGTTATTATCCCGGTTCCGAACAATCCGAAGAGGTACATCGATGTGTATTTACAGTCTTTGATAGATGAGTTGAATCAGCTGTGGGAAGTAGGTGCCAACACGTACGATATTTTTAGAAAGCAGAATTTTCAGATGAGGCCAGCACTTATGTGGACCATCAACGACTTTTCGACCTATAGAATATTATCGGGATGGAGCACCCGTGGTCGTCTCTCATGTCTATATTGCATGGACCGTACTAAGGATTTTCGTTTGAAACACGGAGGCAAACCGTGCTTCTTCGATTATCATCGATAATTTCTGCCGAAGGATCATCTGTACCAAAGGAACAGGAATGCTTTTCGTACGGACCTTGTGGAGAAGGCTAATCCACCGCCAAGATGGCCCAGATACACAATATAGAAAGAGGTAAAAGATTTACCAAGTGTTATCGAAGAGCCTGCTAAGGGGTACAAGTGTGACGGATTTGGTCGCACCCATAACTGGACGAAAAGGAGTATATTCTGGGATCTGCCATATTGGAGCACCAATCTGATCAGACAAAACCTTGATGTCATGCATATCGAGAAGAATATGTTTGATAACATAATTAATACTGTAATGGAGGTAAAGGGGAAGACGAAAGATAATCCGAAGGCCAGGTTGGACTTAGAAGAAATATGTAGACGTCCTGCATTGCATTTGATAGAGGAGGAGAATGGAAAGTTAAAGCAACCTAAGTCAGTTTTCTCACTGGAGAAAGAGGATAAAGGGAGACTTTGTAGATGGATTCAGGGTCTAAAGTTTCCAGACGGGTATGTGTCGAACTTGAGAAGATGCGTCAACCTCAAGGAGAACAAACTGGCGGGTATAAAGAGCCACGATTGTAACTTATTCATGGAGAGATTAATTTCGATTGTATTTCAGGAATTCTTACCGCAGGTCGTTTGAGATCAATTGACAGAGCTCAGCATATTCTTTAGAGATCTTTGTTGCACTAAGTTGCTCGTCGATCATCTAGAAAAGCAAGAGAAGGACATTGCGGTAACACTATGTAAGCTCGAGAAGGTGTTTTCTCCTAGATTTTTTGACTCTATGGAGCATTTGCCAATTCATCTTTCCTATGAGCCACGTGTTGGTGGTCCTGTCGGTTATCGGTGGATGTACCCCTTCGAGCGGCATCTGAATCACCTAAAGAGAAAGGTGAAAAATAAGGCATGGGTTGAGGGCTCTATTTGTGAAGCTTATGTTCTCGAGGAGATTACAAACTTTTGCTCGACGTATTTCAAACCTCATGTTGCTACTAATAGAACGAAAGCTCCGAGAAACGACGACGGATATCAGGAATCTAATGATGCAATACTAAAAGTATTCAATGGGTCCGGAAAGCCTTCGGGGAAAATGAAGAAGAGATATTTGAATGACGACGAGCTAAGGGCTGCTCAGTTGTATATATTACTCAATTGCGATGAGGATGAAGTGGAGAAGCTAGAGGGGTAAGTAATTAATACGTCCACGTTTATATCATCTTAATGTAATAGTATAAGCTACTATTATGCTACTAATCAGCAGTTGCTTCATTATTTTTCAGCACATATAATGATGAGTTGAGGTCGGTTAGACCCTACATAACAGACGAAAAAGTAGAACAAGAAATGAGATGCCATTTTCCTTCTTGGTTGAGCGCATATGTAAGGTGCTTGGTAATTACTTTTTATTTCTGCACTTGTACCACAAATAACTTACTATCGCTACTTTGGTATTTAGGTCGATCATTTAATAACACCCGAGACTGAATCTATTAGAACTCTGGCCAAGGGACCAATTACTGTCGTTAAAATATGGCCAAGTTTTTGTGTGAATAGGTTTAGGTTCAAGTCAACAAATGCTCCTATCAGAGACAGCTTTCTGGATCTTGATTCCACGAAAAACTGTTGTTTGTGTATCAAATCTTCGAACTACAAAGACGTCGATCCAGGCAATGATTTCTTTGGCATCATACGAGAGATTATGGACTTGACATATAATTATGGGCACAAAACCTGCTAAGCTATTCAAGTATGAATTGTTCGATCCGATTTAAGATCAAGGTTGGAAAATTGACATGCATGGCCTTATGGATATAAACTACAAGCGTAGATATCAAGGCTACAAACCATTTGTCCTATCAAGTCAGGCTCAGCTCATGTACTTCATAACTTATCCTAGACGGGGGACAACGAGGTCAGATTGGTGGACAGTATGCAAGACTAAAGCTTGAAATACCTTTGACGTTGACAAAATAGCTTATCAGGAGGACGAGTTACCTCTTGTAACAAATATTATAGATGTGGACTCAACGGAAGTTACTTATTACACGACTAATAATGTAGAAGATGTAGAATTATTCGAACAGGAAGACGAAGATGAAGTAGATGAAAGTGAAGATGAGGAGAAAGAGGAAGCGGAGGACGAGGAAGGCAAACAAGATAAATTTTCTGAAGATGATTGAAAATAAAATATTTTGCCTGTAGAATGTACTATATTTTGACTGTAGAATATACTATTTTGACAAAGATATGTATTATATTTTGACTGTAGAATATACTATCTATTTAGACTTGTGACAAAATTAGTTATTTACTGTGCAATTCTATGAATGTTGTGAGATATGCATAATATTTTGACTGTAGATGTACTATATATTTGTGCATTTCTTTATTCATCATCATATGTTGTTATCAGGTATGACAAGATGACGCAGATGGTTCGGTATGTCCCGAGGTAGACGGAGTGCTCCTTCGGTACTGCCTACTGTTGGTTCTGGATCCTCGTCGCCTAGTACTCCAGTATATCGACCAATCAAATCTTCGACTGCGAAGACGTTACGTGGCATCACTCCTGGGACGAGTAGTTCCAGGCCTGATAGTACTCCCTCGTCCAGTGTTCCTCCTGCTGACGGGACCATGGAGACAGATGGGCATATGGAGGAGGTCGAGCCGACGTCGTTCCAACATCAGCTAGATCCTCCATGCGCACCTCCGGAGGAGACGAGGACAGAGATTTGGGCCGACGGTACAAATTAAGTCAATTTGATGGTTTAGCATTGTAAAAATCCCCTTCCTAGAAAATCGTATATACCCTTTTATTTATTAATTATTAATTAAATTGTAGTAATTAGGTCTAAATAGGAGAAATAGATTTTTAATAATTTTTATTTTAGGTGTTCGGGCACTTAGAGGACTTATGGGACCATCAGGAATTTTTTCGGAATTTATTCCATGTAGGAGACCCCTTAAGCTGTTGTTAGCCTAATGGTGTGCATTACCCTAATCTATAAATTTTCTTATGAGTATATATATAATATATATGTATACACAAACATATATATGTATATATATATATTTAGAAAGGAAAAAGAAAAAAAAGTATAAGATTAATTAAATAAGAAATTTACTAATATAATAATAATAATAATAATAATAATAACAATGATAACAACATAACTCTTATTCCCTTTAGCAACTTGCTGTGACCATCCTTCAGCCAATATGTCCCAGACCACCCGCCCCACTTCCATTCTTCAGCGGATTGCATCCAGGAGACCCGACCCCCTTCACCCGCGGCCGAACCCAAACACACCCTCTCTCTTCCTATATTAAATATATATATATATATATATATATATATATATATATATATATATATATATATATATATATATATATATATATATATATATATCTCAAAAACCCTAACCTAAAATCTCCAGACCTCCTCTTCTCATCTAGAGCCGTCACCGCAGCCAGAGAAGCCCCGCCAAGCCATCCAAACCATCCCGACGACTTCGACCTCGCGGACTGCAGTTTCCCACACGAGGCACCTTCGCTCCGGAGTTGTTTTCCGTCGACTCGCTCAACCAAACGCCGTTCCGTCTTCACCGGTATGCTCATCCCTTAACCCTCTTTCATATTTGTATTATAGCCAACCTCGGAAAATGTGTACCCCTAGGCGAAAAACAGCGTCCAAAGTGGGCGAGAGCAGACCAATTCTGGGATCGCAAAAAACTGCGGTGACCACCCATATTGCCGAGTTCGTATTTCCCACCACAGAGATCCGAATTCGGTGATTCTTTTTTATACATGTAGAACACTTGACCTAGTTTATTTTCTGTTAAATAACCCTATGTTATTAGTTGCTGTGGACCTAATTAAATTCGTCATAAAACTGCGTGCACCCACTTTTTCCAGATTTCTAAAAGTTAGAAAACGGAGCGCGTCCCGCCAAACGGGACCGCCCCGCCGTGTACCAAGTGTGCCGAATGGTGCACGCAGTGTAATCGGACACGTAAAAATTCGTGGGGACTGATTCGGACGCGTGTGCGCGCCGGAATCAAGCCGTATCCGCGGACACACACCGTGTCGCAATTTTTATGGAACTCGCGAGTATTTTGTGCACACTAGTCAGATTGCGACGAAACTTAAGCCACTGGACTCGTGGTAACGCGCTAGTCCTGTGACCCAATTTTTACGCAATTCTGAGACGTTTGACCAAATCGCCAATTGGCGGGCCCTACAGTTGACTTTTTGGACAAAATTGTGTTCGGCTCATCGGAATCCACATTTGGACATACCGTTGGGTTCGTATTGACATTTAGAGTTGTTTGACCTATAGTTTGTCCCATTTAGAGACTGTTACCCTTGGCACGCTTTTCGGTGCAAAGTGGACCACACGTGGACCCCACTTTTGCCCAAAATTACCGTTTTGCCCCTGTGTCCAAATTGGACGAAAGGGATATGCTTTTTAGCTATTTTGCTCATTCCGGAAATGTTGGTGATGTTTATTTCAGCATCCGAAGACGTTTATTCGGAGTCCTTAGTTCCAGGTTCCGTGTCCTTGACATTTGGGCGCGTACACTTTACAGATTTTTTGCCAGGCAAGTATATCTTGCCATTGTACTGTTTTTACATTCCATATGAGGCATGCATATTTATTTTCTGTTTATTTAGTTTATTTATTTTAACTGCTATATAAACTGCGTGTCCAAGGAAACTTGGGTGCAACGACGGTGTCGTCGTACTATGTTTTTATTTATGTATATGCATTGGACCTACTTTATGAGACTATCCCATTTTTCATGAGGCATTTATGTTTCATTGGCCATGACACTATTCTTACACGAGTGTGAGTCACATGTAGGATACGGACTTGCGTACTCGGCTGGCCACTGGTACGTATAGGTCGTGCGACGGATCTCGTCAGGTCATAAGACCAAGTTTGTGTCTTTAGTATATTGCATACGTGGCGGCAACCCGCGTATGGGCTCGTTGGTATCTTGTGGCAAGTAACAGATGTAAAGTAACCTAAAGTTTGAAACACACTTAAGTAGTCTGAGAAAAACATGCCTATACAAGTATAGCATGCCAGTGTAAAATGAGTATAAGACATTTGAGTAGTCTGCACAACCTGAGTCACAAAATGATAAGAGTATTGTAACATGTGTATATCATGCACTTGGTTTAGAAACACGCTCGTAGCATACATGTGTTCGTTATGCGATCTTAGGATTTCTACATATATCCATATTCGTGCTGGGTTTAACTTTGTTTTATACTTCGACAGGGAAGGACAAATGGTAAGTTGGTAAGTATCGTCGTATTTCTTGTGTATCGCACGGCGCACTGCCACATGAGATAGACTTTGTATTTTATGCATAAAATCGATCCTAAGGCAAGAATAGCAAGATAACTTAATAGTTTGTGCACGAAACTAATATTAACGTGTTGGATTTGTCGAGCGGGCAAGAAGCCTCCCCACTAGTGCATTCATGTACTGATAACCCACCAGATTATTTGCAGGGTGTGGAAGAACCTTGTTTGGTGCGGATGCCTCCTTCGTGCGTGCTAAGGCGTGGAGTTCACTCTGGAGCCTTGGAACGTTGCGTCCGGAACTGAAGCACATATACAGGACATAATGCTGGAACATCGCCTATGTATCATCCCAAGTTGTAAGCCATTTGGCATGTCTTTATTCTTAGAGAGAGAGAGAGAGAGAGAGCTTGAGCGACTTGTAATCTCAGCCTAGCGCCGCTTGTAACCTTATTCAATATCAATAAAGAGCTGTTATGTATTCATGCTTGTGTTTATTCTATGTTTCTGCTATATCAACTTGGTGAACTAGTTATCAACGGTCGTTTCGGTATTTGCCTTGTATGGGTGCAACTCCAGGATCGCGCGACATCACGTCCCGATGGAAACGATCGTCCCGCGGGAGCGATGGCATGGTGATTCGCACCTAGCGGGGACGGCCGATTCCAGCGGAAGATCGGGGCGTGACATATTGGTATCAGAGCATGGCTTTACGTCCTTGAACTTCTTATTGATTCTCTCAGTTTTGAAAGCTCATTCGTGGGTTATGTTACAGACGCTCTCCCTCAAAGTTCCAATGGGATATTCCATACAATGAATCTAAGTATTTTTGAAAGGTGCATGTGAATGATATGATTGATTGATCGGGATTTTGATGCGTAGGCCTTTGTGCCAACCTGTGTTAGACTTTGTAGGAATGGACTTATGTTAGAATATGCAAGTTATTTGTAAACCCATATGCCTTTACGAGAACACCAAACGGGTTAGTGTGCGAGAAAGAATATCGTTCGGACAGTTACTTATGCACACAACTTTTTGGCTAAGTTGTGTTAAATATCGCACGATAAGATCCTTGGGTGCGAGCAAGTTGGCGAACGAGATTTGAATATTGTTTGGGTAAGGATAAGTCAGACTAAGAAAGGCTATCAATAGAAATGTGATCGGACTATCGCTTAGGCGAATCTTAGGAGTCGTGCCTAGGTTTCGACGTATAGTTCAGACGGTTGTTCGTATTGATAAGTTACGACTCAAAACATAGTTTGTATGGAGGACTATCGATAGAGGTACATGTGAGGCTAAGATCGTTAAGGCAGCAAATAGGGACCGTGCGGGAGTTCTAAGGAACGAATTGGATATATGAGTGAACGACGCAAAAGTGATTCGGAAGTTAACAAGATGACACAATTTTTGAGTGGTGTATTCGAGTCTCAGAATCGAGTAAGCGAATTGAGAACAAAAATAAGTTATAGAGATTTATAGAGTATAGCTCGAATCCTGAGTGGTATATTGGTCGACTTAGAAA
This sequence comes from Iris macrosiphon, assembly GCA_036927795.1. Classification (NCBI taxonomy): domain Eukaryota; kingdom Viridiplantae; phylum Streptophyta; class Magnoliopsida; order Asparagales; family Iridaceae; genus Iris; species Iris macrosiphon. The sequence goes on along the minus strand of JAYESA010000016.1, from coordinate 93,318,921 downwards.
TGTTCGAACGAATCGTGAGTTTCGAAGTATTAAACGAGTCTTGCAGCAAGCGACGTAATTGTGCGAAGCCTTAGTATAAATAATGCCTAGCAAATAAAAGAATTCGAAAGAATCATGAAAAGATTTGATTCGAACAAGTTAGAATGAGTTGAACATGGGATAAGGCTTACATCAAATAGAAATAAAGAGTACTTGGAATTGATATCACGATCGGAAAAACTTAGTGGATCGTAAGAGCAATTTTGAATTGAATCAAACGAATTTAAAACTTGAGTTGAGATAGAATAATCGGGGATGCGATCGGAGTTAGTGCAATGGGAATATAGCGTGAACGAATGATAGCGCACGTGGAAAATTTGTTTTAGAGTAGGATATCGCTCGATAAAGTTCGGTCTAAGTATGAATGCTACGGTTTCAAAATTTGGAATACTTTGTATCATATCAATGGTTGGAATATAGCATTGTTGATGCAAGTTAGAAAATCTTAATTCAATGATTAAGGTAGGCGATAATAAATTTGATCTTGACTTGGACGAACGATCTTGAGTCGAGTTCAATAGAAAATACTCGACATCAGGCCCAGACGAGATCGATTATTCCGCGGGAGCGCTGGCGTGGTGAGTTCACGTCCGACGGGGATGATCGAACTCGCAGGGACATGTTCAAAGATTTTCCAAACGAACTCGATAAAATAGAATGTATCGAAAGTGAATATACTTGGGTTTGAGATTTGAAACTTAGTTATTTGAGGAATGCTAGAAGTAGACTATGGATTTATCAAACGAAAATGTTAAAGTTGGATGATCTTGCTAGACGAATTATAATCACGGCATGAACGGATATGACTTGATAGATAAGAATATATAAAATTGGATGGAGCAAAGTGAAATGATAAGGTGTCTCGATCGTTTCAGTGATAACCATATTGTTCGACGTTCTTGTCTTGTGCGAGCGTAACTCTATGCTCGTGCATGCGTCACGCCCGAATTAGGACAGTTATCCCACGGGAGTGTTGGCGTGGTGATTTCACGTCCAACGGGGATGATTGAACTTACGGGAGACCGGGGCGTAATAATCAAAGGATCATCTTGACTTGTGGTTCGACACGATAAGACAGAATTTAGGATACAAATGAATCTAAGTATTTTTGAGGAGGAGTTAGTTTGGAACTTGTAGTAAGATATGCTAGATGGTTTCATGAACGGATACGTATATCGTGTTGGACGACTTAGAGTTTATGATATACATCGATGGTTTAGAATGGGATCGGATCTTGCTTTGAGATTGTTATTCTCGTGGTTACAAAGATCGTATAAAGTACATATAAAGCAAAGTTATAATTTTTATACAAGACGCTTACGATAACGGGAATGAAAACTACAACGAATAAATGTAACACTAATAACTTTGTAAGACGTTGCTAATACAATACTTTTTACAAATAGAATATAGTACGAGGAAGAAACTATTGAGAAATTTTGTTGGGTGAGGAAGATCACCATTACTCAAAGCAAGATTCGATCTTATTCCGTTGATCTGTTCCTAGTAACATGCAAGTTCAAGAATAAAACCTTCTAGAATGCTCATATGTCACTCTTGTACGGACAAAACTTGGGCTATAGGGAATGCACAAACTGACAACACTTTGTTGCTTCTCGTAGCTGTTATCTCTCCTCTCGTAGCATATAGTCCCTTGTTCTCTCTTTTAAGAGAGAATAACTTATGATTATATATGGAAGCCAACCCCCTTAGCAGTCTTCTACCCATTATGGGCAATAAAACCGAAGAATAACTCCCTATTACGTGGGCGATTACAACAGTAACCCCCACTAATTGAAAGTTATGCTCAAGAAGTAGCGACCAGTCAATTTTGCATTATCAAAAATTTTGTGCAAATAGTTGTTGCGTAAAAATCTGCATGGCCTGCGCTCAAATTCTGCATGAGCACCCTCCGCGTAGAAATGTAGCACCCGTGCCAAAGCCCATACTGCTCTGTGTGGCACCTACACAGGAACGAGCACAAAATGGCACAATTGCACTCAGAAACGCCGTCTCACATCCGATGCATGTGTAAAGTACAAAGTGCGCCACTTTGCGCCATTCGTCCGATTCCTAAGGAAAATCCAAAAGAAATGAATGACAAAAAATATAAATATTTCTTTGGTTTATTTATTCTTGTTCTATAGAAAAATACCCCACCATGCCAACCACATGTGCTAACATTTTTCATGTGCACAAGTCAACAAAAAAGGATATTGTATTATAATACTCAGTTAGGGTTGCCACATGGATGTGGGACTATTTTATATAGTTTAAAAATCAGAAATCGCAACACTATGTTTACAAATGATATTGTAATAGTCGATAAGAGTATAAAAATGCTACCTTACAAAAAAAAATGATTGCGAAATCGAAGATGTAAAAATTAATAGGAGAGATATATAATATTTCTAATGTAGTTTCAGTAAAACTTGATGAAAAATTACATGGTAGTCGAGAACGATGAGCAACTTTGATAGCCTTTATTACTTGTGATCAATTATTCATCGTAATAGAGATTGATAAATAATTAGATATAATTTGAAGATGATAGATGAAAAGAAAGATTAATTAGTATCAACAAGTGTCTTGTGGTTGAAAAAAAAATCAAGAAAAGTTCAAACAGATTAACATAATCTTATTCATGATTTTACTGACCAAATGTTGAACAATTTAAAGTTACATTTTGTCTATTCTTCTACAATTTTTCATCTCTTCGACCAAACTTCTTAACATATCCCATAACCATCCTATTTTATTAAAAGCTCATAGGATAATAACACCCTAGTCATGTTATAATCATTGGGTATTCATAGTCTATTCATGAATCAACCAATCTATTCATGAACAATCACACAATCCAAGACTCTCTCACAAAACTAAATATTCTCTAATTACTCTAAAGGACCGTTTGCCGCTTAGTTATTTGTAAATACAAATTCAACGTAACAAAAACTACTGAAATTGAAATTCCAGTCATCTTGGCTGCAACAAATACTATAAGTTTGTATAAACAATGCAATTGTGTTACAATAAATAGTTATATTTACAGCAAAGCAAATATCGAATTGATGTCTACATTAAATGTTGCAAAAGTGTATAATTTACCAGGAATCAAACAACCTCTAGATTTTTTTTTTTTTTTTTTAAAAGAGCTTATTTCTACCCTTCATCATGGTCTTTTTTGCACCCCCAAACTTGTGGTGAATATTATATTCCTAAAAAAAAAAAAACACTTTTGCCCAAACAATTCCACATTCTAGGGGCCGGGGGGCATAATAGGAAAAAACAGCGGAAAAGTGGATTAGCTTTCCCGTAACAACAAAAGCGGTATATTACGCCCGCCCGCAATTTTGAGGAGTCCGCCTTCCCACTACCTCCCGAAACCGCTCCCACCACCATTTAAATACCCCCCACCCACCTCTACTCCCTCTCTAGTCTCTCTCCTCTCCTCGCCTCGCAATCAATCATCCCTTCTTCTTCTTCTTTCCGATCGAGAGTAGTCCACAATCATGAAGATGAGCTGCAACGGTTGCAGAGTGCTGCGGAAGGGCTGTAGCGACAGCTGCACCATCCGTCCGTGCCTGGAGTGGATCAAGAGCCCCGAGTCCCAGGCCAATGCCACCGTCTTCCTCGCCAAGTTCTACGGTCGAGCCGGCCTCGTCAACCTCATCAACAACGGCCCCGACCACCTCCGTCCTGGTCCGTTACCGTTCCGTTCCAATTCTTCTTAGTTTAAGTATATTACATAGCTAGGTTGGTACTGAGAATAAATTTATATTTTTTGGCAGCTATATTTAGGTCGCTTTTGTACGAAGCCTGCGGGCGGATCGTGAACCCGATCTACGGGTCGGTCGGGCTGCTGTGGTCCGGCAGCTGGCATCTGTGCCAGGCTGCGGTCGAGGCGGTTCTCAGCGGCACGGCGGTCGCCCAGATTCCCTCGGAGACAGCGGCGGCCGCTCCCGTGCCGCCGCTCAAGGGCTACTTCGACATCCGGCACGTGTCTGGGAAGGACCAGCACGATGCCCCCGCCGCCCCTACCGGTGGCGCCTCGGCCGTTTCTGCCGAGCTCCACAAGGCGAGCAGGACCGCCCGGACCCGGTTCAAGCGACCGGGCAGCGGCGGTTACGCAGCCGCTGCAGCTGCGAAGCTGAACCAAGTCGCGAACGAAACGGAGGAGCTCTGGAGGGCGAGCGAGTCGTCCGAGAACGAGTTCTCCGCGGAGACGTCCCACGTGAGCCAGGCCGAGCGGCCAGGGATGCAGCAGGCAGCGGAGGAGAGCGACGTGACGCTGGACCTGACGCTGGGGTTCGAGCCGTCGTTGCCGGCGCCGGATCGGCCCGAGCCGGGGCAGGGAATGCGTCTGTGGAGCGGTCTTGGAATCGGACTTTAGCTTTTTTTTTTTTTTTGGGTGGTGCCCGTATATATATATATATATATATATATATATATATATATATATATATATATATATATAAAGCTAATAGAGCAATATAGGAGTGCTTAGTTTGTTCTTGTTGCTTTTTTTTTTAAATTTTGTTACAGTTGAGTTTATTGTAAATATGGTTTAGGCTCATCATATCTAATGGGGATTAATGAAGTTTACTATAAGTTCTCGTATGGTTAGAGCATCCACAATGTGGACACTCCAAATCATACTTCAAATCATACTCCAAACTACTTTTGGAGTATTCCCTCAATATTGGCACACAATGGTACACTCAAAATAGATACTCCAAATTAACCTCCTCTCTTCCTTTCTCTTTTTTTCTCTTTATTTTTCTTGTAAAATTGTCCATCATTATTTTTCTTCTTTATATAGTGCATAATATTTAGGCTTCATAATTTTTACAAATCAGTTTTGAGCTCCTGATCGTCGACGGTGACCCTGACCAATTTATGATCACTTGAACTTGTCGTCGAAATTGTGATCTTTTGACACTTCAGTAGAATACGGCGTACGCGTAGGTCTGTGTGTGACAGACCATCAGCTTGGACCCGACGTCGTCAGTCTCCGCAATCCGCAGTTCGCAACGGTGTACACCTGCTTCGACGTCCCGTCCTTGGTCGCTACGGTCGTCGACAAGGTTCGGACGCTGTACGTTTCGAGGCTCGATGTACTGAGCTCCACCATGGACTCGAGCGAGGTCGCGCAGAACTTGCTCACCCCGTTGATGGCCGGCTCCTCGTACTCGTGGAGCGTGCTCTTCATGGCATCGACTTCCTTGGAGTCTGGCTGGATGGAAAAGTGGTCGAGGACTTTCGCAAGTGTAGGATCATCTCGGTGCCGAGCCTCATGTCCTTCTCCAGGATGAAGAGGGTGGTGGCCGGGTTTCCGTGAAAGCATACATGTGGTTTAAGCCACAATGATCGATGGTTGGGAAAGAGAGCTAGAAAAAGGAAAGAAAATGGGAAACAAAAAAGTAATGGCCGAAAAAAAAATGAAAGAAGAGGAAATAGAGGGAGTCCGGTTTGTTTTGGTTGACCCAACAATTAATGTAGCAGAGTTAAGAAACACTCCAAATTTGGAGTGTCTCTTAGCTTTCTACCATTTTTTAAGTGTGGACAAGTGCTCACAGTAGCCTTCAAGTGCTACAAATTTTGGCTAAAATTAAAATGTATCACTTAAAATCTCTCCCACTGTGGATGCTCTTAGCTGCTAAAAAAATTAAGGAGAAAAATGGTTCCCCTTATTCATTCAAAGATTTATTTTTCCACCTTAAGTTATCGTTTGGTTCGCAAAAAGGAAAAGAGTAAAGAATTCTTTTCCTTTTCTTTGAAAAAATATAATTTTCATTGATTTTTTTTTCTGTGTTTGAAATTACCAAAAATATTGGGAGGAGTGTTTCCTTCTAATTTTTTTTCCAATAGGAAATCAATTTTCTTTCTTACTCAATCCCTTTGACTTCCAAACATAGAAAAATAATCAATTTTTTTTCTCAATCTTATGATTCTGCGAACCAGACAAGACCTAAGTATTTTTTTTTTCCAACTTCTTTGTCATTTTCAAACACAAATACCGAAAAAAAAAAACAATTTTTTTAAAATAAAAAAAGAACAAAAAAAATTTATTTCTGAAACCAAACGAGACCTAGATGCACTTTTGTTTTGAGTTTCTTCCCCGGTGTTGTTTCCCCAAGAAAAAGGAATTGCCTGGGGTCCTCCCTATGGTGTAGGATTTCATAGTTTTATGGGGATGGAGTGAGTCGTCAGATTAATATATTCACATACAAATTGTTAGAGAAAATTTATTATCTAATAAATTTTAGGTAAATTAGTTTTACAAACAAATTTATGAAAATTCTAAACTAAGAAACATTCTAGCTTTCGTAAAAGATCCTTTATTTCATTAATGTCACCAAAGGGAATATTTAGTACAATAGATCTCTATTTATATTATTTATCATTTACTCTATTAGAGATGAAGCCTTACCATATCTTCTTCTTTCATTTGGACTCTTTGTAGGTGCATATTTTAGGTGTTCACAAACTGCATCAATTTTGTAGACCGAATTCGAATGATCTTTGTGGTTTTCGGAAAGAGACATAAGAGTCCAATCTGAATAAATAACGAAAGATCAGTAGATCTAGATAAAAAAAGTATTATTAATTCTATTTATAAAAAATAGTAGAAGGTGGAAACAGAATATGCATTATTTTTTTTAATTTATAAAAAAACAAAAAAAAGGGTTCCGTGGGACATCTCAAAAGAAGAAGAAGAAAAAAACTTGGTAGGTGGTACCTCACTCATAATCTGATCTAGGTTTTATTGAGGACTCCCTCTTTTTCGATGATATTTACTTATGTAAATACTGAATTTGAAGATTAATGTCACTACAATTACATAATATGATCTAGGTTTTCATGAGGACCCCCTCCTTTCGATGATATTTACATAGGAAATAGTCACTACAATTTCTTCGACTTCAATTGTAAGTTATCTTGTGCTTTTAAATTGCAATGGAATGCTACGCCTAAGCTGCAAAAGTCTTTTCAGTCATAGGAGAAAGCCATCTTTTATTCCTGATGTTTCTTCCACTTGGTGACCTTTCGTCTATGTTTTAAATACTGGACCGATCATTGAACCGAAAATCTTTGGTACAGGTCTGGTTGGGACTCAACCGGGGTTCAAATATGTCTTTTACGATAATCAAATCATGTAAGATATCCACATTTATTTTTTGGTTTAGTCTGGTTCTGAGTATGTATAGTTTGATTTTATTTTACAACTATAAGGTATCTAAAAACCAAACCAAGTACCAAATGATCTAAATCTCACGTGATTTACATTTTTGAGTTTTTTTAAAAATTAGAATTGGCCAGTTCAATCGTGAATCGGGTTGGCTGGTTCACCGGTTAAATTTCGGTTCAGGAAAAAATTGTAGGTTCATTAAAAAAATTGGTTCAAGTCAAACTGGACCGAATTTTTGGTCAGATCCGGTCCGACCTGGTTCAACTGCCGGTTATCCGGTTTTGACAACACTACCATTCGTAGCTCTTTGAGGGCTACAATTCCAGCTTTCTAGGAGAAACAATAACTCCAAGGTCTGGCTTCCAAGAAAAACAATAGCTCCAGGATTTGCTTGGATTGATTGAGGGAGAAAAAATAAACACAGTTATGTTGGATTAAGTTAAAAAGAATTAATTAGGGGGGAGTAAATACATATAATCTTACTTGGATTGAAGGGAGAGTTAAGTGGGGTGTGTTTAATAACTCCGACTTGGATTGAAAAATTTTAGTGAAAAAGATTAATAAAAATATATAACAGTTACCAAAATACACTTATTACATATGGTTTTGAGTGCAAGGTGGAAGGTGGAAGAATGAGTAATAAGACAAAGCAAGAATAGATGACGCACCTGAACCACAGCAATTGAAAGCCAAAAAGACGGAACAACATGTTGAAACCAAGAAAAATAGAAAATAATGTCATGATATTTTATACAGGAAATTTACTGTAGCAAAACTAAATTATATTAAATTAATGCAAACGAAACAAGTTTAATAAAATTAAAAATAACGACAGAGTCAGCCAACTCAGTTGGCGAAAAACACAACAGACCGAACACGTAGGCAAAAAACCAAAAAAAAAAAAAAAAAAATATGGACCCCACATGGCCAATTTTTGCCAACACTGTAACAATGTTGGCAGAAATTGGCCATGTGGGGCCCAATGTTTGGTTTGGTTGGTTTGGTTTGGCTTAGTTGGTTTGGTTGGTTTTGGTTTGTTTTATTAGTTTTTTTTAATTAGTTTTTTTTTAGTTTTTTTCTATTTAGTTTTTTTTTTCGATTTTGAATTCATTTATTTAGTTTTTTTTATTTATTTTAGTTTTGAAATTTGGTTTAAGAAAATTTATTTTAATAAAATAAATTTTAAATAAATTAATTGTAAAGAGAAAATTAGAAAAAAATTAAAAAAAAGGTTCATTTTTTTTAGAAAATTGTATAGAATTTTTGTGTGTGCAATGTTTGATAAGAAAAAAAAAACTAAATAAAGAAAAAAAAATAGTATTTTTTTTGTCCTCTTAACGATGTTTCGTCAACGTTCTCAAAATTGCATCAAACTTGAGCCACAGGACCAACTTAACGCTGCGAATTCGATGGCGCAAGTTTCGTTGCGAAACGACAAGCACACACGAAGTTATGACAAGTGTTGGAACATGTCGATACAGTATTTTTTGACGGATCCGCGTTGATTCCGGTGTGCACGCACATCCAAATAAAGTTTCGTGAAATCTCACACATCCGCGTTGACGATACGCGCCTTTCGGTGTAATCCTTACGCTACGAAGTCGTCTCGTTTGACGGAACGCACCCCGTATCAATTTTTTTTGGAGTTTTGAGAACATATTTTTCTTGATTTTGGAAGTTGATTTTACAGAAATTTGGGACAAATAAAAATAAACTAAAAGATGTGTTTTAAACTTGGTTATGTTTTGTAAAAGTCTATTCAAGTAGATTTGTAAAACAGTAATCGAGTTGGTAGAAAACTGGACGCGGACAAGGGTAGTTGGACTGAAATATGACAATTTTGAAAAATGGGTTTTCGTCCAACTTTCGATTCAATTCTCTCTAAAAATAATCCGTTTAAAATTAAAATACTTGAAGGGGATAAAAGAGGGTAGGGTTGTGAACGTACCAGCGTAGAAAGATTAGAATTTGGTCGAGTGACGGAGGAGAAACGTCACCGCAAAGTCGGGGTCGGAGGATGTCACGCGCGCAAAATCAAACCAAGTCAAAATCCAAATTTCAAGCCCAAATAAAAATCAAAAAAAAAAAAAATACAAAACTAAACTAAATAAAAAAAATCAAAATCCAAAACTAAACTAAATAAAAAAAATCAAAATCAAAAACAAATTAAATAGAAAAAAACTAAATAAAAAAACCAAAATATAACTAATTAAAAAAAAATTATTAATCAAACCAAATTAACCAAACCAAACCAAACCATCTCAATCCAACCCGCGGCCCCACTAGCCAACCAATCCAAAGCAGATCATAAACTTAGGCCTTTACCTCATATTCTATCATGACAACAAACATGATCTCAACAAAAATGCACGAGTTTAGAAATAGATCATGGATCAAATGGTGCTAGGGGGTGAGGAGACGGCGGTTCAAAATGGAAAAAAATCGAACCGAACCGAACCGAACCGTCTTTTTTGATTTTTGGATCGGTTTTCAATTGTCTGTTCAGAGCATCCACAGTGGGAGTAGTTTCAAGTGCTATATTTTGACTTTTGTCAAATTTTATAGCACTTGAGGGCTACAATGGACTCTTGTTCACACTTGAAAAATGGTAGAAAGCCAAGAGACACTCCAAATTTGGAGAGTCTCGTAGCTGGTCTATAGTAATTGATGGGCCCACCAAAATAACCTGTCATTTTTTTTTTTTTTTCCTTCCGCTCTCTCTTCTATTTTTTTTACTGAGAAAATTTTTCAGACCCTTTTTTCTTCTTCTTCCTTCTTCTTCTTCTTCTCCGCATATTCTTTCCTTCCCCACCCCTTCTTCTTCTTCTCCACATATTTAGTTTGTGGATTTTTTTTTATCTCATTTTGTTTGATTTGTTTAACGAAAATGAGAAAAATTATCCATACAAAATTTCAAGAAATGAGATAAAAAAATTCAAACAAAAATGAGAGAAAAAAATTACCAGACATCTTTGTCGTCAGTATTGGTTAATGGTTCTGAAGGGAAATGAGGGAAAGCTTTATTAGTTATGAAGGGAATGAAAATGAGGGAAAATATGGAGGAAAAAGGAAACGAAGAGGGAAAATAGGGAGGGAAAAGAGGGAAGGAAAGGGAGAAGTTAATTTGGAGTGTCTATTTTGGAGTGTACCATTGTGTGCAAATATCAAGGTGACACTCCAAAAATAGTTTGGAGTGTGATTTGGAGTATGATTTGGAGAATGGTTTGGAGTGTCCCCACTGGAGATGCTCTCAGTATTCAGGTTTGGTTTATTCAAAATTCGTGTTTCGGTTCGGGTTTCGATGATGAATTTCGATTACTAACCCGAACCGAAGACCGAATAACTCAAGTGGTATTACATATTTACCCTTGCATCTATTATACTAAAAATACCCGACTATTCTCTCTCTCTCTCCTCCTTTCTGCTGCCGCTGAGCCACTCTCCCCTTCCCCTCTCTCTGTAGTCAATTGACTCTGAGGCTCCGAAGAAGTCTGAAGAACCCTAATCTCTCTACGCTCGTCTCTTTCCCCAAAGGGTCGCTAGCCATCACTCCCCTCTCTCTATCCGAAGAACACTATGTAGAGCTCTCCTCTCCAGATCTAAATGCTCTTCCCACGTTCTCGAGTTCTACAAGTAAGAAGTAGAAACTAAACCATGTTTCAAGATGATGCATGATGTGTTTGGTCTGTGTCTCTATGCGGCTGCTTCTGTTGAAATATGTTTGAAATACTTCTTCAAATTTTTCCTTCATTTCGTTTAGAAATTCCTGATCTTTTTTACCCAGGATGAAATGTCTGATTGATGTGTCTGTGATGCTACTTGCATGCTTTGTGTAATTTTTAGCTCTCACACAAAGGTTTCTTACCAATTCACTATCTTTTTTTGCTACTAGATGTATTTTGACCCATTTCTGGCAAATGCTTTCTATCTTTCCTGTTAAGTCAAGTCTAAGTCAAGATTTTGTTAGCAATTGTTGGTTTAGATATATATTATGGCTATTGATAAGGGCACTACATAGTTTACTTAGTGTTAGTCCGGGATTGAGACTAGTTCATTAATTAATGAAGTTTACTTATACTAGTCCAAAAATTTACTCATATTAGTCCGAACTTTCCTAATTTTTTCCTCTTTCCTTTCTTGTCGGAGCCCTCCTCCGCCTTCTTCCCCGTTCTCCACCGCCGCCTTCCGTCGCCGCCTCCGCCTCCTCCTTCGCCGCCTCCTTTCCCTTCCGCTCCTCCGTCTCGTACCTCCTTTCGGTGCTCGACTAACTCGGCACCCTCGACGTCCGTCGCTCCTCCCTCCCATCCTTCCTCCGTCGCTACCACCAGGTTCTCCACTCCAGCGTCGTGGAGGACATGAATAATAGCACAACACATATGAAACCAAAAAAGAAGGAAAAAAAATGGAAGAACTGTCAAAATTTGACATATATGTTGATTTTTTAAAACTGTCAAAATTTTGACAGTCCTATCAATTGGAAGGACTGTCAAAATTTTGACAGTCCTAAAAAATTAACATATATTTTTAGAACTGTCAAAATTTTGACAGTCTTACCAATTGGAAGGACTGTCAAAATTTTGACAGTCCTATCAATTGGAAGGACTGTCAAAATTTTGACAGTCCTAAAAAATTAACATATATTTTTAGAACTGTCAAAATTTTGACAGTCTTACCAATTGGAAGGACTGTCAAAATTTTGACAGTCCTAACAATTGATAGGACTGTCAAAATTTTGACAGTCCTGATTATAAAAAATATTCAAGAATGGACAGCTCCGAGTAAATTTTGGGAGTGACAAACTTGTAATTATCAATGATAAATATTTGGGCAGTCCAAAGTAATTTTTGCAGTGCCCTTATCAATAGCCTATATTATTCATGTGTGATTTAAGAGTTCTATTTGATCCCTTGTTTTATTTCTTTTTCATGAAAACCAGTAACTTCATTTTGGGTTCTATTTTGTTTTGGGGGGCCCGACCCGGCCCACTTTGGTCCAATGAACCGAACCGACAGAAAACTGAACCATTTTAATTCGGTTCGTTTTGGTTCGATTTTTTCGAACACAGTTCGATATTCGGTTTTGCCAAATTGTCTGACGGACGGAATGTTTCTTAATTTAGAATTTTTCAAAACTTGCTTTTGTGCAGCTAATTTATTTAAAATATATTATTCTCTAATAAAATTTCTGAAAATTTTACGACCATATATATTTGTTAATGCTTTCTATTAGTAAGCAGTTCGGTCTATCCCTTTGTATTGTTAAAGTGGTTTGGCTGCTACAAATCGGTTCATGTTGGATCCTGTTCGTACTGTTACTAAGGGTCGTTTGCTTCACCGCAACGTAATCACAATCGTAATAAAATTGGATTTATAATGTAATTGAGTTTGTAATGTAATGAAATTATAATTACATTATCACGTTTGGTTGGGACATATAATTAAACCATACAATGTAATGTCAATTACATTTCAGTGTTTGGTTTAACATATAATAAAAAAATAATTATTATTTGTATTATTTTGACAAATATATCCTTAATATGTTTTTTTTTTTGGCCAAATTTATTATTTATAATTAAAAAAAATTATTGCTTCTTATTTCATGTAAAGTTGGTTCATAATTTTTAGATCTAGGTGATATGCTTGGAGAGGATTGAATGGAGAGGAGAGGAGAGGAGAGGTGGTGGGGGTGTAAAAATTTTTAGATCTAGATCATCGGGATTTTATCAAGATTTTAGAAGTTGAAAATTTGTTAAAAGAATAAAATTATAATTTAGAATCTGATGATGTAATGTAATTAGGATTATATTGGATTGATGATGTAATTGATTTGACTATGAGTTGATGTAATATAATCAAGTTTATTATTACGATTATATTACTTTTAAAAAATAATTGTCCAACTAAACGTCCGAATTTGAATTAGTAATCATAATTATGATTACGATTATATTACGGTGAATCAATCGAATCCAAAGTGTTTTTTGAATTATTTGTCCAGTCTTCATTGTCATATTTCTTTAGTAACCAGTGATATAAATCGAAGGCAGCGCCAAGCATAGCTTTCCTTGGAGCTCAACCGTGATCGGGCCCATGTCCATATCTATCCATGTGATATACATATAGTCCAGTCACATCCCCATTTCAAATTAAAGAAGATCAAATTATCGAAAGAATTTGCATCTCCGTTTAGATATGATACATCCAAAAATATTTTCTACCTTGCACATTAAGTATCTCCGTCATTCTGTCATTAATGTGACGTGGTTTGTCAACTTCATAAAAAAATGCAGAATGCGTGGACGTAATTCTGACCTGATCTGCTACTAGACATGACGGTTGCACTAACCGTCACATTTAAAGTGGGGAGATTCCCTAATCATAATTACTTTAGTATAATTATGACAAAGATCTTGTAGCGCTCACTTCGATCTTTGTACGCATTCTTTGGAACCCCAAGCGACAGAGATCATGTCGGTCTTAATGGATGGAGGAACCGTCGCATAGGCGCAGATCCCTTTGGCATCTACGGAGGATCGTGAGTGAACGCTGCCGACTCCTTGATCCTATAGCTGAATCGGACTCTTCGTGGAATACGAAGTATTTTGTCAGTTTTGGTAGAGGTCGTTCTTCAATTGCATGATGCTTCACATTTAATGAGGGAGAACGCGATTGCGTGACGTGAGAATACCAGGCGTAATAGCCTCTCTTTTACATAGATTTTGCTATGCATCTTTGAATGCATGATGTAGAACTAGAATAAAATAGATAACCTAAAATGGCATAGAAATACTACATGGACATCTAGATCGTTGTATCTTAATATACCCTCTTGTGTAAGACAGACCAAGGAGGATGGAACTCTAAAAACTTTGTAGCTTAACAAAATATCTACTTTACTTTATTTAGCTATTAGTATTGGGAACGTAGGTAGTTATTATGTATCAATTTTCAATTTTTATATCTTCAATTATATGTGTTCTCATAGTGCCTGTATTTAAGACTATAACTCTAAAAGTCATGCTGGAAATTAGTTATTTTAATTATCATTTTTGGATATATGTTATTCTTGTTTGATTGGTTCTTGTTTATATGACTTCTCAGGCTTTCTTAGTAGTACTAGCTATTAGAGGTTGACCACACTGATTTCGCATGACAAGAGATCGTAATCGAGCGGAAGTGAAACTAAATCCTTGGCTCGGCCATGATATCTAGCCATAGGGATCAACCTATTGAAGAGAGATAGAGAACATAAACAAAAAAATAAAAATAAAAATAATAACAAGAAACACCTATCTAACAAGAATAACATATGTCAAAAAATGATAAGTAAAATAGTAAGTATATTTTGTCTCTATTAAAGTAAAAAAAAAATTAAATTAAATTGATTAGTTTTTCTTAATAACGTAGTTCTATTTGTTCTCTACTATTTACATCAAAAAAAAATATTTTCTATTATTTCTATTATTAATTTTTAAATAATGGGCCAAAGCCTTTGAAATTTGTTTTTTTTGGAAATAAAACTCGGGCGGCCCAGACCTAGCCCAGACGGCCTCAACCCAGGTCACAGGCCCAGGCTGGATTTGGATTTTCTTTATTTATATATTCAATGTCTGATCCAGATCTTGATCGGGCTGGCCTGTTCTAGGGCAAAACCGGTCAAATCCAGTTAAAACGAGCAGATCAGTCCGGCCCGGCCCATGCTTGTATGCAGTAAATTCAAGGTGCTAGGAGGCCGAAAAGCCTATAAAAGCTAACTGATGTCGCCGATCATTCGGAAACAGTCCGAGCTAACTAGCCATCCGGATCTTCTATACTAATCAACTTTTTTTATCTTTTCTGTTTTCAAGATTTTATTTTTTTTAAGTAGCATTGCTCAAATTCTATTTTAACAAAATAGTATAATCAAAAGTTTATTTAACAAAATAGTACAATTTAGTGTCACAATATCATACTATATTGGCTTAAAATTTTATTTGTCATAGTGAACCAAAATCCATCAGACCAGACCCATCTGATCTCTCTTATTTTATATTATTTCTAGTTTGATGAGTTGAACCAAATTCCATTAAACCAGACCCATCTGATTTCTCTTATTTTTTATTATTTTTAGTTTGATGAGTGAAGCTCTTTTCCAAACGATAATAAGTGTCTGTTGTCTAGAAAAATGCTCTTAAGGTCCTGAAAATAATGTGTAAACCACCCAAAAAAAAAAAAAAAAAAATCTAATGATTGATGTGAAAATGAGAGAGAAAAAGAATAATTGATAGCTGAATGTATACTCTGATGCTTTTTTTTATTAAAAATATATATATATATGGAAAGAAAATAAGATAGATATGGTTGTAGATAGAAATAAGGACATTCATATTTAGATTTATCCTAAATTACAACACTCTTCTTTGGATGTCCACTTTAATTATTGTCTCATTAAAAAAATTCTATGAAAAAAAAACATAGTAAAAGAAAAAAGTACAATAATATTCTTCATGAATATGATTTTTCATGAATCTAAGTGGGTGTGACTTACACAACCTCGTTAAAAATCTTTCGAAGGAAAAACTCAGTGGAAAAAAATCTCATCGAAGGAAAATAGAACAATGTTGGGATGAAAATGTCTTCTGAATCCGACGGGGACCCAATTTTTTTTTTCGACGGGGACGGGTTTAGGGATTGAATGATAAGGGACGGGACGGGAATGGGGATAAAAAAAATTCTCAGGTCGAGTTCGGGGCCGGGTATGGGTATACTACTTCTTGTCCCGGTAAATTTTCGACCTCGATTACTTATACCCATATGTGTAACCAATTGATATGGGTTCATGATCTATCTAGTAGTACGTATTTTTTGATATAAAAATCATGTTTTATTAACTTTTCTTGTATTTTTTTGGAATAAAATATATTTTTAAGCCTGTACTGTATAGATTTTTTTTTTAAGGGACGGGAGACGGAGACGGAAAAATTAGACCCCGAAAGTGTTAGCGGAACGGAGGGTGTGGACGAATAGTACATTGTTTAACGGGGACGGGGATATGGGTAAAAAATTGAACCCGACAGGGAACATGAACGGTGATGGAGATTCAAACACTAATCGGAGATGGGGATGGAGGATATGGTCTCCGACCACTACCCGCTCCGTTGCCATCTCTAGTACAATGTGCAAAGATATGCTTCAAGATGTCTCCATTAGCATTTTCATAATGCTTGATTCTATAGGATGCTCCACCCCCCCTCCCCCCCCCCAAAAAAAAAGATATTACATTATTATTCTTACATCAATTCAAATAAGAAATCAAACCCCTAATAAATTTGAATATTACATCTCACCCCAATACTTTATTTGTCTGTACATTTATATTCATTATACTCATATCCTTATGAATAGTTTGTAGGCTTTATTTGTGATTCATGGAAGCTTCCCCTGATATTTTGAACTATTGAAATCATATCCATTCACATTCTTTGTTTGCTTCCTTGAGTATAAGAATGATTTGATGAAGTTGCTGCAGTGATTTGCTTTATTTCTTTCCGAAATACCTCCAACATTATTTATAAAACATACCTTGTTTGTGATATCCTCTTAAGGATGATCAAATAAATATCATGCATCTGTTTATCTCATAAGATAAAAACATTCATATGAATTAAATCAAGAATAATTTGTGTGCCTTATATCATTCTAGTATCTATGTGTAGGTGCATATCAGTAAGTTTACATAAATATATTGTACTGAATGAATAAAAATAAAGAATTTATACTTATCTTCTTTAAATATGGTACGTCATTACCCAGAACATATTCTTTCGGTCGTAACGGATCTCATTGACCTGACCATTATAGGTATGCTGAGTAAATGATGATTACTCATATTAAATTTCTTTAGGAGATCTTCTCTTCTAGAGATCTCTTCTGGAATTTTATCTCTTGTGGAGATTATCTCTTCTGGAGATTATATGAGATTTATCTCTTTTGAAGATTTATCTCTTCTGGAGATTATATCTCTTCGGGAGAATATCTCTTCAGGAGATATTTGCAATCTCTTCAGGAGATATTTTCAATCTCTTCAGGATATATTGTCATATTTTCTATCTTTTTAGGAGATTCTCTTCCGGAGATCTTCTCTTCAGGAGATATTGTCATGTACATAGACAACCGTTTTGACAAATTTGTTCAGAAATTTTGTCATAAATATGACTGGACATTTATAATAATTATTATATCATTTTCTAGACAAATACTCAATGAGCCTATCTCATTCTTTCATATGGTTTTAGTCCATATATGGCTCATTTTGCAAATCCTTCAAGGATGGCATGATAATTTTAAATCCTGCAAGGATATACTTGAAAATTTAAATCCTTCAGGGATTTCATGTATATCTTATTGTATAGGTTATCATTATCAGGGAATATATTTCTTTATATTTTATTCATGGTCATTTCGAGAATCCTTGAGTTAACATTGTTCTATACATTTGGATCTCTCTTTTTATTTGTTACAAAAATCCATTCAAAACCAACTGGGTTTATTTCTTTTGGATTTTGTGCTATAGGATCGAACACTCCACGTTTTGTGAGAGAGATCCATCTTTCCATTATCCTTTTCAATATTCAAAGATTATTCGTAGTTATGTGTTATCTTTTATGTTTATCACCATTTTATTCTCATTTGCTAATGTCATTTATGACAAAATTTTCTCGATTCCAAATTTAATATGTATAAAACATATATTTCTTGGATACAATTACTTTTTTTCCAGTCTCTTCTAGGATCTAAGGTATATCCTCGATCGGAACAATATACTTTGAGAAATTGGATCTTTGGTTCATGAAATCTTCCGGACCGTCATGAATTTTTCTCTACAATTTATACTTCTTCAGGAGCTGCTTCTTCAAGAGAATTTATGGTGTGTTATATATTATTCAGTCACTTCTTCTAGAGAGATAAATCTTTAGAACATTTAGGTCTTACACGTTCTTAATGTAGGACTTATTCATTTGTTTTCTTTATTCAGTTCTTTTGATATTTACTTTTATTCTAGAAGATACGTTTATATATGGTATATGTATCTATTCAACATTATTAAAGTCACCGAGTAAGCATCGATTAATGATTTGCAATGAATTACAACTTATAATTCTCCTAATTTGGTCAAGATTAGATAAAGTAGAAGTATGCCAATGCGTTCTTCTGGAACGATGATTTACGACGTTCTTTTGGAACAATGATTCTTGACGTTCTTCTGGAACGATAATTCATGACGTTCTTCTGAAACAAGACATTTATCTTCCTCCTATCTCCCCCTAACTACGAGAATTATGTCCTATCAAAGCGACAAATTTAAATTTTACGTTAAAGATATCTCGTGTCTAAAATATTTAATAATCTAAGGAGATAATCATATAAATTTTCAATATCATAGTTCACAAAATAGATGCCGAGATTACAGTTTCAAATAATACCAACATAAGCCATAAAAATCTAAAAAAAAAACACAATTCTAAATAAACAAAATTATGCTATTTATTATTCAGATACAATCTTCAGGATTGATAGTTTAGAAACAAATTAATCCTTGAGATCAAGGACACATGGTTGACCATTAGGTATGCTGCAATTTGCTAAGAGATTATCACTAGAATTTAGAATTTATTATGATCATTCTCATTTTTATTGTCCCGGGGTGACTCGGTCGATCATACCACAATTTAAAAGTTATGGGATCATTCGATTTCTAGCTCAAAATAGACCCTTAGGAATGAGATTTTGGCTCAACGTCGTATGCGACTTGACATCCCCAATATAAGTGACGTGACATCATAAAATAATGTCGCAGGACGTCGTTGTTAGCGACTGTCAACGACGTTTAGCGACTATCAATAATATTACGGAAGTCGATGTCGCCAAATGTCGTAAAACGTCGCTATTATTTTTATTATAGCGACGTTTAACGACATATATTCCATATGTTGTTAAATATCATAACTTCCGCGACGTTTAGCGACGTATGTTTAAAACGTCGCTAATGTTTTTCATATAGGTTTACATATCGATTTTATTTCCCCCAACTTCCAAATTTTTTCCAAAAATCCCCTCCCCCCCTTCCCAGCACGGCGAGCCTCCTACGATCTTCCCCTCCAGCGCCAACCGTGCTCCCCCCTCGACCCCCTTTCGGCGGCTCAAGTAAACCTTAACCCCCCTCTCTCTCTCTCTAATAGTCTGAGTTGGGTTAGGGTTAGGGTTTCCACCGTGCTCCCCTCCCCCCTCGACCCCCTCCGGCTCCGACGGTGCTCCCCCCGCGACCCCCTCCGGCGGCTCAGGTAAACCCTAACCCCCTTCTCTCTCTGATACGACACACATACACACACACACAAACACACACTGACACGACACACATACATACACACACTGACACGACACACATACATACACACAAACTGACACGACACGGACACAAACACAGACACGACATTGACACACAACACTGACACGAAACTAGGGTTAGGGCTAGTATGAAGGACACATAAATACAGACACAACACGGACACATAAACATTGACACGAAACTAGGGTTAGGTCCAACCCATTCCAATCTGTTCGGTTTAAATTTCTAGTGTTTACATAAATTTACACAAACACAGACACACACACACACACACACACACACACACGAACACTAACCTTAACCCTAACTCGGACACACACACGCGGACACTAACCCTAATACGGACAAGGACACACGGACACACACACACATACTGAGATGGTGTTGTGTATGGAATTGGATTGGGGGTTGTGTGTGGAACTCGAACACGGACAAACACACACAAACACGCACACAAACATACACATTGAGATAATGTTGTAGGTAGAACTCGGACACAGACACACACACACACACACACACACACACACACACTAACCCTACCCTATATATCGGTGAGTGTGTTGTGTATGGAATTTGATTAGGGATTAGTATTAAGTAAAGTGTTTGTGGGTGTGACTTGAGACTGCATATATGTGCATTGGTGTAAGTGTTCTTCTTAGTATGCAAAGTTATGTGTTGAAAGAGTTATGTGCTAGTGTTGAGTATCAAGTGTTGATGCCTAAGTATAGATGTTAGCAAGGGGTGAAAGATGTATCTTAGTATAGATATCATGGGTGTGGTTGAGGGTTGTAGGCAATGTGATAAGGTAGGTTGCTAACATAGGATATACTTGGGTACATGGTTTTGCGGTATCTTGATAGCTAGTAGCATATGTGGAAACTAATTAGATAGTGATATCTTAGTATCTATAGTCAAGTGTTAAGGTTTTAGGAAAGATATGAATATTTGGCTAACATATTATTGTGATGTGTTAGTATATAGCTAGCTAATGGGTATTAGGCTAAGATATTGTAAGGTATTTATTATATATAATCTATATTAAGTATATGATGTATAATACAATATATTAGCTAGTATAGTCTATATTAACTAGTATAACTTAGAAACCTAGTATAGCAAGGTATTGACCTAGAATGACTTGATAAACCCCTCCGGCACGGCTGCTCCCCTCGCATGGCTCCTCCTGTCACGCCCCAGTCCCAAAATACGTAGGACTAGGAATACATGAGCATGCCAGCCGTATGTATATGACAACTCTAATATATGAAAACCATACACATACGTACGCTGTTTTATGAATAATAATTCACAAGTGGTATATAATTACACAAATCACAGACAATACTAATTTCATCCACAAACCAAATAGAAATATATATAATCAAATACGATAATGTACCAAGTATAGAAAATAGTCGAGAAGAACTAGTAGTCGGGTGGAGACAGATCCGCTACCAAACTAAAATATTGTAAAACTCCCTTCCTGGAAAATCGTATATACCCTTTATTTATTAATTATTAATTAAATTGTAGTAATTAGGTCCAAATAGGAGAAATAGATTTTTAATAATTTTTATGTTAGGTGTTCGGGCACTTAGATGACTTGTGGGACCATCAGGAATTTTTCGGATTTTATTCCATGTGGGAGACCCCTTGAGCAGTTGCTAGCCTAACAATGTGCATTACCCTAATCTATAAATTTTCTTATGAGTATATATATATATATGTATATACAAATATATATATATATGTATATATATTTTATAAAGAAAGAAAGGAAAGAAAAGAAAAGAAAAGAAAAGAAAATTTAGAATATAATAATAATAATAGTATAATAAAAACAATGATAACACAATGCTTTTCCTCCTTAGATTTGCTAAACTCCTAGCAAACTGCTGTTGCCGCTTTCTCTTTCAGCCCATTCATTAACCGAGAGCCCGACCCTTTCTTTCTTTTTTTTCTTTTGCATTCAGCAGCTTCCATCCACCCGCGGACCCCTTAATCCACCCCCTCTCTCTCTTAATATATAATATATATATATAATAAGCTCTCTAAAACCCTAACCTAAAACTCCAGACTTCCTCTTCCCATCTAGAGCCGTCACCGCAGCCAGAGAAGCCTCCCCAAGCCATCCAACCATCCCGTCGACGCCGACATCGCGAACTGCAGTTTCCCACTCGAGGCACCTTCGCTCCGGCGTGATTTCCCGTCGACTCGCTCGACCAAACGCCGTTCCGTTTTCATAGGTATGATCTTCCCTTAACCCTCTCCAATACTTGTTTTATAGTCAACCTCGGAAAACATGTACCCCTAGGTGAAAAACAGCACCCAAGTTGGCCCGGACTTACCCAATTCTGAAATCGCAGAAACTTGCGATGACCACCCATATTGTCGAGTTCGTATCTCCCACCACAGAGATCCGAATTCGATGATTCTTTT
The DNA here is from genome assembly GCA_036927795.1 of Iris macrosiphon. Lineage (NCBI taxonomy): Eukaryota > Viridiplantae > Streptophyta > Magnoliopsida > Asparagales > Iridaceae > Iris > Iris macrosiphon. The sequence goes on along the minus strand of JAYESA010000016.1, from coordinate 93,296,861 downwards.
TGATAACTGTAGATTACTTAACCTAGTTTATTTTCTGTATAGTAACCCTGGGCTATTAGTTGCTGTGGACAAAATTATATTCGTCACAAAACTGCGCGCACCCACTTTTTTCGGTTTTCTAAAAGTTGGAGATCGGAGCGCGCCCCGCCAAACGGGACCGCCCCGCTTTGTGCCAAGTGTACCGAATGGTGCACGCAGCATAATCGGACACGTGAAAATTCGTGGGGACTGATTGGACGCATGTGCGCGCCAGAATCAGGCCGTATCCGCGAACGCATTCCGTGTCGCCACTTTTGTGGAACTCGCACGTATTTTGTGCACGCTTGTCAGATTGCGACGAAACTTGCTCCACTGGACTCGTGGTAACACGCTGGTCCTGTGACCCAATTTTCACGCATTTCTGAGACGGTTGACCAGATCGCCAATTGGCGGGCCCCACAGTTGACTTTTTGGACCAAATTATGTTCGGCTCATCGGAATCCAAATTTGGACATACCGTTGGGATCGTATTGACATTTAGAATTGTTTGACCCATAGTTTGTCCCATTTAGAGACTGTTACCCTCGGTACGCTTTTCGGTGCAAAGTGGGCCACATATGGAACCCTCTTTGGCCCGAAAATGACCTTTTTGCCCCTGTGTCCAAATTGGACGTAAGGACAGGTGTTCCTAGAAGTTTGATACCTTCTGAGACTGTTGGTGATGTTTATTACAGCTTTTGGAGTAGCACCTACCGGATCCACCGATACCAGGACGACAGTTGATATTCAAACATCAGTCAAGTGTACCTTGCCATCTCTGCAGTATTGTTACCTATTTTCTTATCTCATTATATTACTGTGCATGCTTACCCTAGGACCGTTTGACATACTTAGCGTCCGATTATCAGTCGGGTGCCAACATCGTACGCGGTGTTGGGTAATGTCATCTAGATATGGACATACGTGACACTTTATCTTCTCGTACTTGTCTTACCAAGTACACTTTGACCCAGGACACTGGACACTGATCATGAGACAGGATCTTCCCGAGATGTTCGAGGTGATTCTGTATAGGACTTGGCATAGATCTTATATTCTAGATACATTATGACTTGTGCATTAGTTATGACCCCGCTGACATGGACGTGAGACGTTATGTTCATGATTTGCGTGGTTACATTGGGTGGGGAGAGACACACAGACTACAGGCTGATTATATATATACACCCCTACTATTGTGAGGCCAAGACTCTGAAACCCGAGCTTGGCCCATTACTCATTATTACTGCTGCTACCGGCTCCCCGACACAGAGCTGGTAGTATGCTTCAGCCTGAGTTCTAGTGCTCCTCTCATCTTGCATATCACTTAGCTGGTTATTCTAGTATTCCCTTATTGTTCCATCTATTGCTGGATAGATTCACAGGCTACAGGTTGATTATTTTATGCCGGCTACTCAGTATCCAGCTGAGCTAGACCACCTCTTGACACCACTACTACCGGCTCCCCTACACAGGGCTTGTAGTTGTTTCAACCTGAGTACTATTGATATTCTCTCTTGCATTTATACAGATGTTACATACTTACCCTGCTTATCTCATTATTTGCTGCACTGTTTATATTCTGGCTTGTATTATTTTCTGTACCTTGCTATGTCCCCTGAGGACCTGGATATGGATTTTGTCCCCAGATTTTGCAGACCAGGTTTATCCCGAGGTTTACGGGACCGCAACAGGAGGAGCCGATCCAGGAGCTGTACCACCATCTGAGGACGAGGTCTTAGCTGAAGACTTCTCTTGAGCATCCATGTTCATGCTCAGTTTTATTATTTATTTCAGTCTTTTATTTTCTGGTCTGTGGAACCATTGTACTAGATATTTATCGGGTTGTTCCCGAAGTACTTTGTGAGACTTGCTGATGATTTACATTCCTTATTTATTCTGTGGATCATATTTTATATCTTGTGTGGATGGGATTAGTTGTGCCATGATTGTCGTAGACTTGTTTTACGGCTTAAGTATGCCCTGATGGATCCATTATATTGGGTTGGTCCGTCGGTGCGTACTGCTGGCCATTGCCACGTGTCTAGTCCCAAGGTATTTTGGGACTGGGGCGTGACATGGTTTTTGTGGTGGCCCATGCAGGTCTACGACAAAATTGTTCTGTTTCAACTTAGGGACCGAACCAGCCTGCCCTGAGGATAGGATAAGTTATAGGATCTCATCCATTAATTGAACCATTCTTGAAATCTATATCGAACTCGAATTTGTTACTTGATTTGCATCCTGTGTTGACTCCTATGAGCGTTCTTATAGTTTATCTTTTGGTTGCAGAGAAATGGATCTCAGGAACGGAGACGAGATTCCTTTGGATACACTACACGACGCTGTGGTTACTTATGGAGATGGAGTGACTCCTGGAAGTAGAGGACAAGCATCGCAGAGCGATCAAACCGGTCAGCCTAATCCAAGGTTCCGGAGAGATGACATCCCACCTCCACCACAGTTCACTCCCCAGATGCCAGCTTTCCCGCCAGGACAAGCCATGGACGGGCAACAGATGTTCCAAATGATGTATGCTATGATGCAAGCACAGCAACAGATTCAGCAAGAAGCACAACGTCAGGAGGCCGAGAATCTGAGAACCAGCCTGGTATCCGCATTGGAGCAGGCAAATCCACCAGCAAGGCGATCGGCGACGGGATCTATCACCGACTTCCGTCAGCTCAAGCCTCGTACCTTTTCTGGTAAAGAAGGATCAACAGAAGTTCATGAATGGCTCACAAACATTCAGTATCAGTTGGAAGCCGCAGAACTTCCGAGAGAGAAGTGGATGACTGCAGTCAGAATGCAGTTAACGGAGAATGCACATCACTGGTGGTTAGCAGAGGAGATGAGGCTCGGGGAGGACCGAGTCACCTGGGAAGAGTTCTCCAGACTCTTCAAAGAAATGTACATTCCGGCAGTTGCACGATCAGAGCTCAGAGACAAGTTCCACCGCCTTATCCAAGGCAGCATGACAGTGGAGGAATACAACGCGGAGTTTATACGCCTCAGTCGCTTTGCCCCAACCTTGATTTCGACCGAGGAAGAGAAAGCTGAGAAGTTCTTTGATGGGCTGAAGTTCGAGCTTCAGAGATTGATTGGCTCAGTCGCACCTACATCTTATACCGACGTTCTCGCAGCAGCACGACGCATGGAGCGCGTCACTAGAAGAGAGTCGAACCTGAAGAGGCCTATCAACTCAGCACCAACCAGGACAGGACATGGGAAAACAGTGAAACGGACCCAGAGAAGTATGCCTGAGAGGACAGCGCACAGAGCCATATCTCTCCCTACTTGTCATCACTGCGGCAAGATAGGTCATATTGAGAGAGAATGCAGACGCAAGTTGGGACTCTGCCTGGCTTGTGGGTCCAACCAGCATCAGACCAGAGACTGCACCGAGCGCAGAGAGGGAGCACCGAGATTAGCTTTGCCTGCACCACGGCCAGCTTACCCAGCAGTAGGAGCACAGCAGGCAGGAGTTGGAGGCGTCAGGCCACCAGCCCCATGAGGGAATCAGCAGAGACCACCCCTGGCACCACAGGCAGCTTTATTCCAGCAGGCTCAGCAGCAGCGAGGCCAAGCACAGGGGCGAGGACAGGCATTCACTTTAGCTGTTGAGGAGGAGGCTACAGCAGGCGAGGTCATCGCAGGTACTATTTTAGTAGCTTCATTACCAGCAGTTGCATTATTTGATTCTGGAGCATCGCATTCATTTATAGCAGCTAGCTTTGTAGCCACCCATAGAGTAGCTATCGCACCCCTTCCGAAGATGAAGAGAATTCTTACGGGAGGTAGAATTATTCCGGTTAGTGACGTCTGTAGATCATGTTCTGTAGTCGTTTGTGGCCGAGAAATACGAGCGCAGTTTCTGATATTTTCTATGCCGGATTATGATGTCGTACTTGGTATGGACTGGTTAAGTCAGTACCATGCGACTCTTGATTGCCGACTTGGGCGGGTTATATTTAGACCGCCTGGACATCCGGAATTTGAGTTTCTCCGAGGAGCAGTAGAGCAAGGAGCTCAGCCTACTCTTAGGGTACTATCTGTAGAAGGGGAGACAGGTTACCCAAGAGTCATATCAGAATTTGTGGATGTATTTCCCGATGATCTTCTAGGTTTATCGCCTGATCGGGAAATAGAATTCACAATAGACTTAACTCCAGGAACAGAGCCAATCACTTCAACAGTTTATCGGCTAGCACCCAAGGAGTTAGTGGAGTTGAAAGCACAGGTTGATGATCTTTTGGAGAAGGGTTTCATTCGGCCCAGTGTTTCACCTTGGGGAGCACCCATATTATTTGTGCCGAAGAAGGATGGCCGAAGAAGGATGGAACAGTACGATTGTGCATTGATTACAGGGCACTGAATGCTGTAACCATCAAGAACAGGTATCCCTTACCACGCATTGATGATCTATTCGATCAATTGAGTGGTGCAAGGGTATTCTCAAAGATCGACCTTAGATCCGGCTATCATCAGATCAAGGTAAGGAAGGAAGACATCCCGAAGACAGCTTTCAGGACAAAGTATGGGCATTATGAGTTCTTGGTAATGCCGTTTGGTTTAACCAACGCGCCAGCAGTGTTTATGAGCTTAATGAACAGAGTCTTTCATCAGTTCTTGGATAAATTTGTAGTGGTATTCATTGACGACATTCTCATATATTCCAAGAGCCTTGAAGAGCACGAGGAGCATCTCCGAATCGTGTTAGAGACCTTGAGACAGGAGAAGTTATATGCTAAACTTAGTAAGTGTGAGTTCTGTATGGACAAAGTGCCTTTCTTGGGACACATCATATCAGGAGAAGGACTTTCAGTAGATCCAGAGAAAGTTGCGGCAATAGAGACTTGGCCTACACCCACATCAGTTGCAGAGGTGAGAAGTTTTCTCGGGCTTGCGGGATATTACCGAAGGTTTGTAGAAAATTTCTCGAGGATTGCAGAACCGATGACGAAGCTGACACGCAAGGACCAGGAGTTTATATGGACAGAAGACTGCCAGAAGGCCTTCGAAGAGCTGAAGAGAAGATTAACAACAGCACCTGTCTTGACTCTTCCTTCAGGGTCAGGAGGTTTTGTTGTTTACAGTGATGCATCGGGTAGCGGACTGGGATGTGTTTTGATGCAACATGGCAAGGTCATTGCTTATGCATCAAGACAGCTGAAGGTTCACGAGAAGAACTACCCAACACACGATCTGGAGTTAGCAGCAGTTATTTTTGCATTGAAGATTTGGAGGCACTACCTTTATGGGGAGAAAGTAGACATCTTTACAGATCACAAAAGTCTGAAGTATGTGTATACTCAGAAGGAACTTAACATGAGGCAGAGGCGCTGGCTGGAATTGATGGTAGATTTTGACATCGATCTGCAGTATCATCCGGGAAAGGCGAATGTTGTTGCAGACGCACTCAGCAGGAAGCCTACGGCTTATTTCTTGACGATGCAGCCCGAGTTATTGAGAGATTTACAGGAGCTATAAATAGAGATCGTCTTACCGGGACAGACTGGATTGATGGCTAATCTTGAGATTCAGTCATTACTCGTAGAGAAGATTAAAGAGGCATTGCCCACCGATGCTAGATTCCGAAGACTCAAAGAAAGGACAGAAGCCGGCCTACAGACAGGACTTCGCATCCATGAAGATGGGACATTGAGGTTTGGAAATCGCCTGTATGTTCCAAATGGAGAATTGAGACAGGAGCTAATGACCGAAGCACATAGCTCTATGTACTCTGTTCACCCAGGAGGAACCAAGATGTATCGGGACTTGAGACAGTATTATTGGTGGCATAGAATGAAGAGAGAGATAGCTCGCTTTGTAGCTAAATGTCTGGTATGTCAACAAGTGAAGGCGGAGCACCAGAGGACAGCAGGATTATTGCAACCACTTTCGATTCCAGAGTGGAAGTGGGAGCACATCACTATGGACTTCGTCACGGGTTTTCCCAAGAGTCCAAGTGGGAGAGATGCAGTGTGGGTAATAGTGGACCGACTCACCAAGTCAGCCCATTTTATACCTTTTAGAGTGGGTCAGTCTACAGAAGCTTTAGCTGATTTATATATGAGGCAGATCGTGAGATTGCATGGCATACCAGTCAGCATTGTATCGGACAGAGATTCACGCTTCACATCGCACTTTTGGAGGAGCATGCAAGAGAGTCTTGGTACTCGTCTGAAGTTCAGTACATCTTACCACCCGCAGACAGATGGGCAGTCAGAGCGTACTATTCAGACCTTGGAGGACATGTTGAGGGCTTGCATGTTAGACTTTGGAGGATCATGGGAGGACCACCTACATCTTGTAGAGTTTTCTTACAACAATAGCTATCAAGCGAGTATTCAGATGGCTCCGTTTGAAGCATTGTATGGGAGAAAATGTAGGTCTCCTGTGTGTTGGAGTGACGTGGGAGAACGTCAGATTCTGGGACCCGAGTTGGTGGTCAACACCGTAGAGACAGTCAAGAAGATTCAGGGACACTTGCGAGCAGCGCAAGACAGGCAGAAGCAGTGGGCAGACCTTCATCGTCGACCCTTGGAGTTCAAAGAGGGCGATCACGTCTTCTTCAGGATATCACCGACCAGAGGCACCATCCGATTCGGAGGGCCCGGCAAGTTGAGTCCAAGGTATATTGGACCATTTGACGTGCTCGAGAGAGTTGGAGAGGTGGCATATCGACTTGCGCTACCACCTTCACTGGAGGGAGTACATGACGTATTCCATGTGTCGCAGCTCAGGCGATATGTGGCAGACAGCAGTCATGTTCTCGACCATTCAGAGATCACCATTGGGCCGAGCTTGTCATACCAAGAGCAACCCGTGGGAATCCTTGATCGTCGAGAGAAGGTATTGAGGAACCAGTCTATTCCCTTGGTTCGCGTAGCATGGAGGCATGGCGCGCCAGGAGAATCAACTTGGGAGCGCGAGGACGACATGTGCAAGCGTTTTCCGAACCTATTCGCAGACCAAGGTATGAATTTACATTGTTAATTTATATCTTATACCATCCTTGCATTCTATCGTGGCTTAATTTTAATTTCGAGGACGAAATTTTTACAAGTTGGGTAGAATGTAAAACCCCCTTCCTGAAAAATCGTATATACCCTTTATTTATTAATTATTAATTAAATTGTAGTAATTAGGTCCAAATAGGAGAAATAGATTTTTAATAATTTTTATGTTAGGTGTTCGGGCACTTAGATGACTTGTGGGACCATCAAGAATTTTTCGGATTTTATTCCATGTGGGAGACCCCTTGAGCAGTTGCTAGCCTAACAATGTGTATTATCCTAATCTATAAATTTTCTTATGAGTATATATATATATATATGTATATACAAATATATATATATATATATATGTATATATATTTTATAAAGAAAGAAAGGAAAGAAAAGAAAAGAAAATTTAGAATATAATAATAATAATAGTATAATAAAAACAATGATAACACAATGCTTTTCCTCCTTAGCTTTGCTAAACTCCTAGCAAACTGCTGTTGCCGCTTTCTCTTTCAGCCCATTCATTAACCGAGAGCCCGACCCTTTCTTTCTTTTTTTCTTTTGCATTCAGCAGCTTCCATCCACCCGCGGACCCCTTAATCCACCCTCTCTCTCTCTCTTAATATATAATATATATATATAATAAGCTCTCTAAAACCCTAACCTAAAACTCCAGACTTCCTCTTCCCATCTAGAGCCGTCACCGCAGCCAGAGAAGCCTCCCCAAGCCATCCAACCATCCCGTCGACGCCGACATCGCGAACTGCAGTTTCCCACTCGAGGCACCTTCGCTCCGGCGTGATTTTCCGTCGACTCGCTCGACCAAACGCCGTTCCGTTTTCATAGGTATGATCTTCCCTTAACCCTCTCCAATACTTGTTTTATAGTCAATCTCGGAAAACGTGTACCCCTAGGTGAAAAACAGCACCCAAGTTGGCCCGGACTTACCCAATTCTGAAATCGCAGAAACTTGCGATGACCACCCATATTGTCGAGTTCGTATCTCCCACCACAGAGATCCGAATTCGATGATTCTTTTTGATAACTGTAGATTACTTAACCTAGTTTATTTTCTGTATAGTAACCCTGGGCTATTAGTTGCTGTGGACAAAATTATATTCGTCACAAAACTGCGCGCACCCACTTTTTCCGATTTTTTAAAAGTTGGAGATCGGAGCGCGTCCCGACAAACGGGACCGCCCCGCTGTGTGCCAAGTGTACCGAATGGTGCACGCAGCATAATCGGACACGTGAAAATTCGTGGGGACTGATTGGACGCGTGTGCGCGCCGGAATCAGGCCGTATCCGCGAACGCATTCCGTGTCGCCACTTTTGTGGAACTCGCACGTATTTTGTGCACGCTTGTCAGATTGCGACGAAACTTGCGCCACTGGACTCGTGGTAACACGCTGGTCCTGTGACCCAATTTTCACGCATTTCTGAGACGGTTGACCAGATCGCCAATTGGCGGGCCCCACAGTTGACTTTTTGGACCAAATTATGTTCGGCTCATCGGAATCCAAATTTGGACATACCGTTGGGATCGTATTGACATTTAGAATTGTTTGACCCATAGTTTGTCCCATTTAGAGACTGTTACCCTCGGTACGCTTTTCGGTGCAAAGTGGGCCACATATGGAACCCTCTTTGGCCCGGAAATGACCTTTTTGCCCGTATCCAAATTGGACGTAAGGACAGGCGTTCCTAGCAGTTTGATACCTTCTGAGACTGTTGGTGATGTTTATTACAGCTTTTGGAGTAGCACCTACCGGATCCACCGATACCAGGACGACAGTTGATATTCAAACATCAGGCAAGTGTACCTTGCCATCTCTGCAGTATTGTTACCTATTTTCTTATCTCATTATATTACTGTGCATGCTTACCCTAGGACCGTTTGACATACTTAGCGTCCGATTATCAGTCGGGTGCCAACATCGTACGCGGTGTTGGGTAATGTCATCTAGATATGGACATACGTGACACTTTATCTTCTCGTACTTGTCTTACCAAGTACACTTTGACCCAGGACACTGGACACTGATCATGAGACAGGATCTTCTCGAGATGTTCGAGGTGATTCTGTATAGGACTTGGCATAGATCCTATATTCTAGATACATTATGACTTGTGCATTAGTTATGACCCCGCTGACATGGACGTGAGACGTTATGTTCATGATTTGCGTGGTTACATTGGGTGGGGAGAGACACACAGACTACAGGCTGATTATATATATACACCCCTACTATTGTGAGGCCAAGACTCTGAAGCCCGAGCTTGGCCCATTACTCATTATTACTGCTGCTACCGGCTCCCCGACACAGAGCTGGTAGTATGCTTCAGCCTGAGTTCTAGTGCTCCTCTCATCTTGCATATCACTTAGCTGGTTATTCTAGTATTCCCTTATTGTTCCATCTATTGCTGGATAGATTCACAGGCTACAGGTTGATTATTTTATGCCGGCTACTCAGTATCCAGCTGAGCTAGACCACCTCTTGACACCACTACTACCGGCTCCCCTACACAGGGCTTGTAGTTGTTTCAACCTGAGTACTATTGATATTCTCTCTTGCATTTATACAGATGTTACATACTTACCCTGCTTATCTCATTATTTGCTGCACTGTTTATATTTTGGCTTGTATTATTTTCTGTACCTTGCTATGTCCCCTGAGGACCTGGATATGGATTTTGTCCCCAGATTTTGCAGACCAGGTTTATCCCGAGGTTTACGGGACCGCAACAGGAGGAGCCGATCCAGGAGCTGTACCACCATCTGAGGACGAGGTCTTAGCTGAAGACTTCTCTTGAGCATCCATGTTCATGCTCAGTTTTATTATTTATTTCAGTCTTTTATTTTCTGGTCTGTGGAACCATTGTACTAGATATTTATCGGGTTGTTCCCGAAGTACTTTGTGAGACTTGCTGATGATTTACATTCCTTATTTATTCTGTGGATCATATTTTATATCTTGTGTGGATGGGATTAGTTGTGCCATGATTGTCGTAGACTTGTTTTACAGCTTAAGTATGCCCTGATGGATCCATTATATTGGGTTGGTCCGTCGGTGCGTACTGCTGGCCATTGCCACGTGTCTAGTCCCAAGGTATTTTGGGACTGGGGCGTGACAAATATGAAAGAAAACATAATGAGTACATCATCTAGTGATCAAGAAGCTCTAAGGGAAGACATCCTCGAAAGAGAAAAAAGTAGCCAGTCCTGATCCGTGCTCCTGCAAATAATCATGATCTTCTATACCTGGAAAGAGTACCAGGTCCTCAAAGGGACATAACAAGTACACAAGAAATCGACATGCATGAAAGTAAAACAGTAAACAATAAATAGGGTAACTAAACCATCTATGTGATATCCACTCGAGACATCTCTAGTGGCGCATGAGGCGTTCCGTAGAACTCTGGGGTTACACAGTTGCACCATTTTTACAGTACAGTAAGAAACAGAAATCACATACGCTCACTAGCAGATTCTTCTCCCAATGAACTATCCGAAACGTATACGCGGTGCAGACATAATGCAATGACGTCAAATAATATATAAAAAACTAAACCAATACCAACTACTAACACAAGACTCGAACTTTCATACCGATTATCAGTCGACACGCTAGTCCATGCACTCTCTCACTCAGACAGTGAACGTGTTTGAAACAGTGTCAGGTCAGAAGATACCATGTATCTTTACAACATACCAAGTAAGTCAACTACTTCTAAGACGCGTGCACACATCTAGTAAAATAAAAACTAGGCATAATATAAACTGAACAATACAATCAAGCAAGGTGTACTTGCCTTCCAAGCCAAGATGCCAGCACAACAACTCTGGTCCGGAGCTCTCCACATGGGTATCTCGAACACCTACCAATTAATTATTACACTAATTAGACTATAATCTTAGTTAAATTAAGTTATTGTCTAGTTAATACTCCTATGTTGGTTGCACATGCAACTACACGCCAAAATATTACTAACCATTAACATTGCCAAAAATAATTTTTTAAATTATTAATTATTAAAAATATTAATTCTGTGATTTTATTAGAAAATAGGATTTTTAGTGATATGGTCATCTCCTATAATTTCTATGAGTCCAAAACCAAGTAAAACCCAAAACTATGTCATAACGGGTTTCCTACTAGTCACAAAAACTAATTTTTGATAAATAAATAAATTTGGAATAAATACTCATAAATCAGAATTAAAACATAATAATATAATTTTAAATGCTAAAATAAGGGTTTTTGATCGGGGTTTAAGTATAAAATAGTCGGGGTCAAGTTTTGTCAAAACTATGTCAACTTGCTACATAAAACACAAAGAATCCTAATTTTTATAAATAAAATTAAAATCTGAATAAATATGGTAAAATCAGTAATAAATACAATAAATACTAATTTTTTTATTTAGACAAAAATAATTAGGGTTTTATCATCTACAAGTTGATCCTATTAGGGTTGGCAACCAAGCTTTGCTAGTATGCATGCCAAGTGGTGGTATATGAGTGTTGTGATAGTACAACCATTAAATAATATAATTTTGATACAATTTCAGAATATATAATTTCTGGAAAAATAATACTTCATCAAGAAAATTTTAGGATTTTCTATCTATAATCAAGTCCTAATAAGGTTCAATGGTCTCCAACATGCATACATCAAAACTATGTCAAACTACCCATAAAACATGCTCAAAACTCTAATTTAATAAAAACTAATAAATCTGAAATTATTTATAAAAACTGAATATATTTCATATATATGAATATATTAACAAGAATTAAAGAGGGTTTTGAAGGAGGTTTCATGCATGCACAAAAATTTTGGGTTGAACCTCAAAATTAGGGTTCATGGGTTATATGTGTTCTTCAATCATAAATTAATGGAGTTTACAAACCATCCCACACATATATACATCTCACACATATATACAAATCTATATAAACATATAACAAGAAGATATTAAGGAGGGAAGGATTAAAGAACTTACTAGAAGAAGAATGAGAGAATTGCTAGGGTTCTTGGATGGAAGAGGTGGTGTGACCACGTGAGGAGTGGGGGTCGGCTTGGTGATGGTGGTGGCGGCTTGGAGGAAGGAGGTGAAGAAGAAAATTAGGATTTTGTAGAGGAGAATTTAAGTTAGAATTTTTAGAAGATAGAAGGAATATATATATATATATATATATATATATATATATATATATATATATATATATATATATATATATATATATATATATATATATGGAGAGGGGGAGAGATTTGGCCAAGGGAGGGGGATTCGGCCAAGGGGGAAGCCGTGGGTTTTGGGTAGGATTATGATTGGTATGGATAGTTAATTTGTTAGGATGTTTCCTAATTATGTTGTTAATTATTTAAAAGTCAACAACTAATCAATTAATTAATATGACAATGATTTAATTTGATTTCATGGGATTAAAAATAGTAATAAATAAATAAATAAATTCTACAAAAGAGGAAAGTAGCCTAATTTGGTATGGAGGAATTATGGGTTGCTTATTGAAGAAGGTTTGGATGGAAAATAACCATAAATAAATTATATATGTAGAAATATCTAAATATTAAATGAAATAAACTATGGTTGTTACACTAGTGCCATACTAATATTGAATGGTCAAATTCTGAGCCACGGAAAGATCCTACAAGTAGTGTCTTCCGTGTAGGTTACTTCCTACGAAGGGTGATGTAGATTTTGGGGTCGTCCTATATCATTAATGTCCAAACTACGGTGAAGTATCTTAATAAAATAATTGGGTTTTAATTGATTTAAAAATAACCAAAAATAAATAAATAAATATAAAATACACACAAAATACCTATTTTGGGTGAAGAGTTTTACAATTTTATCCAACTTACAAGAAATTTGTCCTCGAAATTAAAAATAAAGCACGATTTGTTAAATCCTCCAAATTCGTATTTAAGTCGAGTCAACCACATTCTTCTCAAAAATTTAAATAACAAAATCTATTCAAATCCATCACAATCTCTTCAAAATTAAAATACCACTATTTAAATCAAAATTCGACCTATCGTTATCTCTTCTCGAATTTAAATAATCAAGATTTAAATCAAATCTATATGACATCTTCAAGTTTAAATAACTCACATCAATTTCAAATCACGATTCTCACTATCATAATCTCCTCTAGATTTTAAATAATAAACAACTCTAATCAAATCTTATTCCTATTTTTAACTTAAGAATTTCGTACTCTTCAAATTTTAAATTCAATTTCCATCATTAACATTTCAAATAGGTGATCCAACAATCAAAATTTAACTCTTAATTCAAATCATGAATTTGTAAAAATTTTAATCCAATCCATCTATGTTCTAGTTTTAAAATTATATGTTTGTCCTCAAAATTTAAATTGATGATTCAACCTCTACTATTCAAAATTTAATTCATGTGCTCAAATCATAAATATTTGGTCGCAATATCAAAACTTCAAAATTTATTCCTTAAGGCATTCTTTTCTTTAAAGTTAAATCTTTATCATCATAAAAATTCTCGAAATTAAAATGACTTAAATCTCTCAATCTTATCTTACTTGATCACGATCTAAGATTTCCACCTGCACATAAAATTCGGCTCAAGTTGACAATGCAACTTCTACCCAACTTAGAATTTACTAATATTTCATAAACACAAGGCTATACAAAAAAAATTCCTCGATCATTCAATAGTGCTTACTAATCCTCAAAATCTTAACACAAAGCCTATCACATGTGATATGCCCTTAATTACAAAAGATAGTCACAAAGTAATGCGATTGGCCTATGGGGTATATCTAGTAATATTCGTGTGTCAAACTTATATCAAGCACGAGCGTTTGTCTTTCTGAAATAAGGGAAGACGAAAAACAACAATAAAGAGTTCAAGGAGGAGGTGATAGAATACAAGTACAGGGTTCAAGGCGATTAAAGAATTCAAAAGGGAGTTATCAAGGCAGTTGTGGATTGAAATCTTATTTTTTTGGTAAATTTCTATTCGTATGCTCATATCAGTACAATTATGTAACCGATACAATATGCTCTGACCTGTCTAGAGGGCAAGTATATTTGTCTAACAAGCTATGTCAACTATATCTCAATCGATGTAAAGTAGTCATGCGAAGAGAGAACCAAGCGCACTAAGGTTGTACAGACCATAATACACTGATTCTGATTTAGACAATGTATTAGTGTGGGCCCCCAATAATATATATGTGATGAACAAGCACGATAAGGAATAAGTTTGCAAAACTAGGCTGTAATAGCAACATGAGTCAAGATAGTTCAAAATATAAGCACGTAGGATTATAATGAAGGAAGGTACAAAATAATTCAAGTTCACCAAGAAGCTAAGACTCGTCCGGTGTTGTGCCTCTACAGTTGCCATACTAACTTCTTGTCTAAGTCTCTGGTCGACCAAACAGAGGTATGGGCCTCTAAAGTTCTACAGTCTGGATAAACACTATCTTCTTATGCTAGCATATATTCATGTGTCATTCTATTACACTTTATTAATGGGTCAAAAGGACTATGGTATACTAGGTTGTGAGACATGCTACCCAACTTACGAGAATCAACTAATATTGTAACTGCCTTAAGGGGATTCTACAAAATAATCTTGTTCTTTTAAATAAAGTAGAAACTCTTGTTTGGGTAAACGAGGAAAAGATCTTGGTACTTATTAGGGTATCCTATTGCATTAAAAAACTCCATTGGTAATGGTCATCTTAAGTCTTAATCATAGTATTTATAGAACAAAAGTGTTGATATTAAGAATGAAGAAGTTACTAGCTCTCAAGTGAAAGAGGATATAACATGTATTGAGATATGTGGAACAAATTACTTGATTTGAAACTAAAGGATAATCATAAAATCATAATCTAAATGATAACTCAAACTATCAAGTTCTAACTACTAAGCACAAAAATTTAAAATTCAAGATTAACAAACTATAATCCTACTAACTATATATCCTAACATAAAAGGAATCACTAGGCTTACCATTAGAAGGGTAAGGTGACACGATTAGAAAGATGAAGAAATTTTTTGATCATCGCACAAATAACGAGCGTTAAGATTTCTGAGAAACAAGATATGAAAGTAAATATATAGACTCTTGATAATATCATGGTTTCCTAAAGGAAGGTGGTATGCTAATCTCTATGTTCGAGGTATAATTAAGAAAAATGTTCTATTCATTCAATGGATTTTAATTGGTAAAGAGCTATGACAATTAATCTATGATGGAGGGAGGGATTAATTCAAGATAGGAAAGTATATAGATAGTTGATGAGATGGCATGGTCGGTGACTCATGGAGACTCAAGTATGACTCAACGATGATAATAGATTCTAGGGGATCTACTAAGCTGAAGGTAGGGTACCCTTGCTCTTACTAAGGTATTGGTTCGTTCCTCTTGGTTTCCTAAGATACTGATCTGCTAATATCAAGACAAGAATCTAAATTTATAGTCCTCTTATATTATCTCACTATGAAAGTTAGGTTTAGTCCTAATATTCAACCTTGGATTTCTATTGGTTCCTCAATAATAGGGTCAAACAATATGGTCAAATTTCTAACTAACCCTAGTAGTGTCTATACTACTCTCAAGTCATTCCTAAATATATCAAGGGATAATGGTCAATTTATTTACAAGTGTTGGATGCTAGGGTTCATTAGGTATGCTAAACTTTTGTGAGCTGCCAATATTCTAATTTATTTTTCTTAGTAGGTATGCTATCATAATTATCTTCTAACAACAAGGATTCCTATATTCTGGCAGGAGACTATACTCAAGGAACTATTAAGAAAGTACATTAAATAGGAAGATGTAAGGAAACAAGGATACCGATGTCAAGAGAATTAAGCGAATACAATTTTGAAGGTCAAGGAAGGTAGGTGAGTTCAAGAATTCGGAACAAAAATAAAGAGGGAAGTCGAGTATGTGGATAAGACCTATACTCTTATCCTATTTGCAGGCTTGCTCGGTACAGTAACGTAACCGAGACAATGTACTCTCGACCTGCATGGACAAATTCATCTCTCTGTAAGAGATGGACGAAAGATTAGGAGAAGTACATGAATCAAGCATGATGCAATCATTTAAATAGAACCGGTTGGAAGGAAGGTGAGTCAAAGTCAAATATGGATGAGACATAAAACTCTAATCCTAGGTGCAGGCCCGCTCGGTACAGTTACATAACCGAAACGGCTAACTGGACCTGCATGGACCACCACTAAAAATATGTCACGCCCCAGTCCCAAAATACGTAGGACTAGAAATACGTGAACATGCCAGCCGTATGTATATGATAATTCCAATATATGAAAACCATACACATACGTACGTTGTTTTATGAATAATAATTCACAAGTATATAATTACATAAGACACAGGCAATACTAATCTCATCCACAAACCAAATAGAAATATATATAACCAAATACGACAATGTACCAAGTATGAAAAATAGTCGAGAAGAACTAGTAGTCGGGTGGAGAAAGATCTACTACCAAACTAAAATATAGAAAAAAACATAATGAGTACATCATCTAGTGATCAAGAAGCACTAAGGGAAGACCTCATCGAAAGAGAAAAAAAGTAGTCACTCCTGATCCGTGCTCCTGCAAATAATCATGATCTTCAATAGCTGGAAAGGGTGCCGGGTCCTCAGAGGGACATAACAAGTACACAAGAAATCGACATGCATAAAAGTAAAGCAGTAAACAATAAATATGGAAACTAAACCATCTATGTGATATGCACTCGAGACATCTCTAGTGACGCATGAGGGGGTGGGGGGATAGAAGAACAATCATCCCACAAGGCATTCCATAAAACTCGGGGTTATACAGTTGCACCATTTTTATAGTATAGTAAGAAACCGAAATTCCATACGCTCACTAGCAGATTCTTTCCTCCCAATGAACTATCTGAACCATATACGCGGTGCAGACATAATGCAATGACGTCAAATTATATCTAGAAAACTAAACCAATACCAACTACTAACACAAGACTCGAACTCTCGTATCGATGATCAATCGACACGCTAGTCCATGCACACTTTCACTCAGACAGTGAACGTGTTTGAAACAGTGTCAGGTCAGAAGAAACCACGTATCTTTACAACACATATCAGGTAAGTCAACTACTTCTAAGACGCGTGCACACATCTAGCAAAATAAAAACTAGGCATAATGTAAACTGAACAATACAATCAAGCAAGGTGTACTTGTCTTCCAAGCCAAGATGCGAGCACAACAACTCTGGTCCGGAGCTCTCCACAGGGACATCTCGAACACCTACCAATTAATTATTACACTAATTAGACTCTAATCTTCTAGTTAAATTAAGTTATTTTCTAGTTAATACTCCTATGTTGGTTGCACATGTAAGTACTACACGCCAAAATATTACTAACCATTAATATTGCCAAAAACTATTTTTTAAAATCATTAATTATTAAAACTAATTCTGAGATTTTATTAGAAAATATGATTTTTAGTGATATGATCATCTCCTATAATTTCTATGAGTCCAAAACCAAGTAGAACCCAAAACTAGGTCATAACGGGTTACCTACTAGTCACAAAAACTAATTTCTGGTAAATAAATAAATCTGAAATAAATACTCATAAATCATAATTAAAACATAATAATATAATTTGAAATAAATACTCATAAATCAGAATTAAAACATAATAATATAATTTTAAATGCTAAATAAGAATTTTTGATTGGGATTTAAGTCTTAAAACTGTCGGGGTCAAGTTTTGTCAAAACTATGTCAACTTGCTACATAAAACACCAAAAATCTTAACTTTTATAAATAAAAATAAAATTCAAATATATATGGTAAAATTAGTAATAAATACAATAAATACTAATTCTTTTATCCATAAAAAAATAATTAGGGTTTTACCATCTACAAGTTGATTCTATTAAGATTGGCAACCAAACTTTGCTAGTATGCATGCCAAGGGGTGGTACATGGGTGTTGTGACAATATAATCATTAAATAAAATAATTTTTATATAATTTTAGAATATATAATTTTTGAAAAAATAATACTTCATCAAGAAAATTTTAGGATTTTCTATCTATGATCAAGTCCTAACAAGGTCCAAGGGTCTCTAACATGCATACATCAAAATTAGGTCAAATTATCAATAAAATATGCTCAAAACTCTAATTTAATAAAAAACTAATAAATATGAAATTATTTATAAAAACTAAATTTATTTCATATTATTAACATCTATATGAATATATATTAACAAGAATTAAAGAGGATTTTGAAGGAGGTTTCATGCATGCATAAAATTCCTGGGTTGAACCTCAAAATTAGGGTTCATGGCTTGCATGGGTTCTTCAATCATAAATTAATGAAGTTTACAAAACATCACACACATATATACAAATCTATATAAACATATAACAAGAAGATATTAAGGAGAGAATGATTAAATAACTTACTAGAAGAAGAATGAGAGAATTGTTAGGGTTCTTGGATGGAAGAGGTGGTGTGGCCACGTGAGGAGGGGGGGTCGGCTTGGTGATAGTGGTGGCGGCTTGGAGGAAGGAGGTGAAGAAGAAAATTAGGGTTTTGTAGAGGAGAATTTAAGTTAGGGTTTTTAGAAGATAGAAGGGATATATATATATATATATATATATATATATATATATATATATATATATATATATATATATGAGGGGGAGAGATTCGGCCAAGGGAGGGGGATTCGGCCAATAGGGGAGCTGTGGGTTTTGGGTAGAATTATGATTGGGATGGGTAATTAATTTGTTAGGATGTTTCCTAATTAGGTTGTTAGTTATTTAAAAGTCAACAACTAATCAAATAATTAATATGACAACGATTTAATTTGATTCCATATGATTAAAAATAGTAATAAATAAATAAAAGAAAGTGACCTAATTTGGCATGGAGGAATTATGAGTTGCTTATTGAAGAAGGTTTGGATGGAAAATAACCATAAATAAATTATATATATATATATATAGAAATATCTAAATATTAAATGAAATAAACTACGATTGTTACACTAGTGCCATACTAATGTTGAATGGTCAAATTCCGAGTCACGGAAAGATCCTACAAGTAGTGTCCCGTGTAGGCTACTTTCTACGAAGGACGATGTAGATTTTGGGGTCGTTCTATATCATTAATGTCCAAACTACGGTGAAGTATCCTAATAAAATAATTAGATTTTAATTGATTTAAAATAAACCTAAAATAAATATAATAAATATAAAGTACACACAAAATACCGATTTTTGGTGAGAGATTTTACACCTCCCCTCCGACGTCCATTTACTGGAGTTTAAAATCTTTGGCTCTACTTTTCGCTCTAGTACCAGAAGCCATGAGACATAAGTTTTCTCTTCTCTTTCATATTTCAGTCTCATGGTTTTCGGCACCAGAGCGTAAGGTAGAGCCAAATGTCTCATGGCTTTTAGGTTCATTTACCTATTTCTTATTAGGTTTCTAGTTAGGTCAAGATACAATTGAGTATATTGAATATGTGAGTGTCTACGTATTCCTTGTGAGTCATATCTCTGATTTTTTTTTTACTTCTGCAAGCCTTTTTGAGGCTTTTCAAGTTTGACTTAAATAACCAAGTTTTGACCTAAAGACCGAGTTTCAAGTTAGTGTCAGGGGTATTTAAAATTGTGTCCTAATGTCAAGATACAAGAGAGTATCAATATGTGATATTGTGTATCATAGTATGTGATATCCACATGAATGGCTCACAAGGAATACGTGACGACATCAATATCCTCAAATCGGAGTTATCCACATGTCTACTAGGTTTGAAAATCAATATCAAACTTATCTATTTACTTATCTCATGAGTCACGATATGGATACTCACGCATCACAACTCGAATACTAACAATATGACCTAAATTCTCACATTGATGAACATTTGGATAATATACTTGAACGATGTCTATTTATCTTTGCAGAAGTATCTAAAAATTGATCTGAATTACTACCTGTGTCATCGTTCGTGGATATACAACCATCATCCTGATGACATGTGCGGTGTGCGGGATGAATACATAGAGGGAGTAGAGTCGTTTCTGCAGTTCGTCAAGGCATTCCCTGAGTACATGGACGGCACAAAAATTAAGTGTCCGTGTGTGAAATATCGTAACTTGAAATATCATCCATAAGTGGATGTGACATCATTTGTACTCGAGGGGTTCCACTCTGAATTACTATCAATGGACCTCACACGGAGAGCTTGTGCCTTTAGCATCGGAGCATGAGCCTTATGTGGAGTCATATATGAATGTCCACGAGCATGCTAATTTCGACGATGGGTACGTGAACATGGTTTTCGATGTTGCGGGGCCTAGATTCGATCCGGACAATCATGAAGCAGCTGAGGAGGCATCGAATGCCGATGCTGCGAAGTTTATGGAGTTGTTAGTGTCACGCCCCGATCTCCCGCAGGCTATTTCGGCCGTTCCCGCTAGGCGGGAATCACCCTCGCCAGCGCTCCTGCGGAACGATCGCTTTGACCCATCCGGGCGTGATGCCGCACGAGCGTGATCCACGCCCGTACAAGGCCATGATTCATTGGCTGGCGACAAGAGTTCTAAGCCACAGAGTCTCACAGATTGTCCGAGTGCAGCGGAGTCATGAACGCATAGCGATTTGGTAACAGGTTCACTGAGTCGACAATATAGCGAAAGCATTGAAACACAAGTTGAAGTAAAGCAAGCTCTTTTATTGATATAAACATGTGTTACAGGCGGCGTATAGCCGAGATTACAAGTCGCTCAAGCCTCTCTCTCTGAAACAGTAAAAGCGTGCCAAGTGGCTACAACTGTGGAATGATTGTAGAGGCGATGTTCAGGCGAGTTTGGGCTATGTTCTAACATTATCTCTTGTATATGTGCTTCAGTCCCGGACGTACCGTTGCTTCGGAGTGATCTTCACGCCTAAGCACGCACGTTGGAGGCATCCGTACCGAACGAGGTTCTCCCGCACCCTGCACACAAACTGGTGGATTATCAGTACATTGAATGCACTGGTGGGGAAGCTACTCGCCCGCTCGACAAATCTAAACACGTAATATAAGTTCCGTGCACAACTATTAAGTTATCTTTCTAGTTGCCTTAGGATCAGTTTCATGCAAGATATTGAATAGCCTAACGTGTCGGGCAGTGCGCCATGCAATATGAGAGGAAACACGGCGAGACTTACCAACTTACCATCTCCTTCCCTGTCCAAGGCAAACATTGTTAATCCAAGCACGGGCAAGTATAAGCATTTAGGAGGCATAGCATATGCAAACACGAGGGTCGTTTTAACATGATCGTTCAGGTGTTCAGTTGTTTCTTGATGCGATATAGTAACTCACACGCGGATAGCCGCTAAGCGAGGATGACTTATCTATATGAACATGAGTCGCTGACATAGCCATAAAGGACACTAGTCTTAAACGAGAATAGTTTGCAACGAAAGTACAGTGGGCGCTACAAGCCATCTCGTTTAGTACAGTAGACTATACAGTAAAGTTCAGCCATGGAGCGGATGGTATGCAGCGAAAGAACGGTGGGTGCTGCACACTATCTCGTCCAGTACAGTTAGCTGAAACAGTGGAGTTCCATCCGGATCGGAGCGGCCCCAGTGCTTCGGAGACCGTCCGTGGAACTATGCTTCGTTTCCGAGTTGTCCGCGACATGCAGGTCAGGGTCTTTTCCAATTTCACGTGATACTCGAGTACTGTAGAACAGGAGTACAGTGGTACAGTAGAACAGTAGAACAGTAGTACAGTAGTGCACGATTACAGGAGATGCTTGAATCATGATTCTGTACAGTGATTACTTATCTTGATGCATTCCCCTGGTTCGAGGATTTGCCTTGGGTGACCTAACGGTCCCGGATACTTGCAGGTTCATTCAGGCACGGAACGACTACGTAGTAGTCTCTCGGGGTTTGGATGAAAACACGGTAACATTCAAGCAGACAAGCATACGTTTCTAAGGAACATAAGCAGGCACGTTTGCTCGGACCCGAAGGTAAGCCGAGAGATGAAACCGTTAAGGAACTTAGCATGCGAGGGTCTGAATATAAGCAGTATTTTATTTCCATGTTCTAGCAAGCAATACAAGTTGGAATTATTCCCTTAGCTAGGTGCGTTGGATTTATTAGCATGCAGGGGGTGAATCACCTAGCGACTAGCATGAATATTCTAGATTTTATGTGTGCTGGCTAAGCAAAGACAAGTTTACCGTAGCCACCCACCTTAGCGATGATTCGCCTTGGTAGAGCGATACGCCGAGCGAGCCTTTGAAAGCCTAAGCTGGATTCCTGTAGGGACAAGTCTGGATATCTTTTGCTTCTATCTTGAGGCAAAGCCGGTCGGGACAGTTGCACTTTTGCCGTTTGAGACGGCAGTCCGCTTGAGCGGAACGGGGTGTTACAGTTAGAGAATGCAAGGACTCCATTGTATCCTGGTTGTGAGGATCATTCACCGTTAGAGGTAGTCACCAGGCTGTTGAGCATAGAGTCTGATTTCAACATGTCGCAAGAATGCTACAACCGCCTGATCGAGTTGATTATAGAGATCTTGCCGGAGGGTACCAAGTTACCTATAGACTTCTACCGATCTAAGAGAATGGTTAGATCACTATAGATGGGATATGAGAAAATCGATTCGTGTCGCAACGGGTGCATGTTGTACTACAAAGAAGACAAAGGTGAAGCAGTGTGGAGATTCTGTGGTGATGATCGCTACAAGACAACTGGGACTGGAAAGACTCCCGGTGTAAGGAAGCCGACCGATTCGATGCACTACCTCCCTTTGACGCTGCAGTTACAGAGGTTATTTATGGTGAAGGAGACTGCCAAAAATATGAGTTGGCGGCACATGCGGGAACAGATCGAAGGAGTGTTGGATCATCCATCCGATGAAGAAGCATGTAAGAACTTTGATCGAGAGTATCCCGATTTTGCTTTCGATCCGCTTAATGTCAGATTGGGGCTCTCCTCTGACGATTTTACCCCATTTGGACTTTCGGGCTTTTAGTATTCGTGTTGGACTGTGATTGTCATCCCGTACAACTTACCGCATTGGATGTGCATGAAGACACCGTATATGTTTTTAACCGTTATCATTCTGGGTCCGAACAATCCCAAGAGGAACATTGATGTGTACTTACAACCGTTGATAGATGAGTTGAATCAGCTGTGGGAAGTAGGCGCCTACACGTATGATATTTCCCGAAAGCAGAATTTTTAGATGAGGGTAGCACTAATGTGGACCATCAAAGACTTTCCAGCCTAATGGAATGTTATCGGGATGGAGCACTCATGGTCGTCTCTCATATCCGTATTGCATGGACCGTCCTAAGGCTTTTCATTTGAAACACGGAGGAAAATCGTGCTTCTTTGATTGTTGTAGAAACATGAAAAAAAAAACGCCGGATGACTACGCGGCATATCGGTACAGAGCAGCATAGGCAGAGGCCTTAAGAGCCCTCAAGCGTGCAACATAGCCTTTTCCGCTAGAACAGAGCATGAAACATAAAAGCTCAAAGGGCCATCCGTGTAAGGCAGTACGTCCAAGCCGCTTCAGCGTAAACAGGGTGCTTCATCGCCTCCAGGGCGTAAAACTCCTCCCCTTTCATACGCAGCATTGAGGTGTACAAAAGATGCTTCGTATTCCCCGAAGTGAATCTGTCAGATCCTGCAATGAACCTGTCAGAGCCTGCAATGAACCTGACGTCTGGACTTCTGGCAAAGGGATACGGCTCGACTAGCCAAGCGACGGCTATAATGATGGCACTGCACTGCCACCCGGGCTGTCAAATACCGCCATCCCCTTCGCGTAAACTGCTTTTTCAAAGCACGAGGGGATACGCTGCCTTGTTTTACACGGGCAAAATGCGAGCTGTTTACGTTCTGTAGTAGACAAACCGTCTGCTACGCCAAAAGCTGCACTCCGTACGGGGTTCGAGGCACGTCTCTTCGCCTAATGCACAGTGCGGTGACAGTTTTTTGAGGCACGTCTCTGTGACTGATGCGCAGAAAGGGTTACAGACCGTCAAAGAATACGCCTCCATATTTAATCCACAGGATGGGGGCAAATCTCGGCATTTAATGCAAGAGATTTGATTATATCTTCAAAAGCCGTAATTCCGGATAAGACGTCCACGTCAGCACTGTGGCACGGTACGCAGCGGCTTCTACGCCCATCCAGCGATTGTGCCCCTTCGGCTTCTACGCTTGTTCGGCCCCTGTGCCCCTTCGGCTTCTATGCCTGTTCGGCCTCTACGACCACTCGGCCCCTGTGCCCCTTCGGCTTCTATGCCTGTTCGGCCTCTACGACCACTCGGCTTCTATGCCTGTTCGGCCTCTACGACCACTCGGCTTCTACGCCTGTTCGGCTTCTACGCCTGTTCGGCTTCTATGCCGGTTTGATAACTATTTGGCTTTTATGCCATGGTGACAGACATTTGACTTCTATGCCAACCTCTTCTACACAATGGATACCTACCTACGTGGCTTTTACGCCGTGATCTTCGTAGCAATTGTACGCATTGTGTCCCTTAGTTGGACCCGCGTCATACGCTCATTCAAAAGATCATTTATACGCAGGCATTGGTTACTTTAACCGTTGTGTAAAAGGGTGCTGTACTTTCTACTCCTCGGTTGTTACACCGACGGAGTGGTCACTGTCACTAAAACTCTATAAATAGAGACCTCTATCAATGAGAAACAAGGTCGGAAAATTGGTCAAGAAAATCCGAGAGAGAGAGAGAGAGAGAGAGAGCACCCGGAGCTCAGGCAAAGAGTAGGGATCGACGACTTTGGCATCGTGCATCCACTCTCTCCTGCAACCTTCGAAGCTGCTTCCTGTCTTCTACGGCACTTCTTCAACATCGTGTGGTCCAAGGGCTAAAGTGATCGACTGCAGATCAGACACCTATAGCAATATTTACCCAGATTAAATAAATTGTACTCCCATATCCTCGTATAGGATCAAATTGTACAAGTTTGTTTGTAAACCAAAGAAGGCGGGTTCCGTGTAGACCCCATATTGAATACATCTTCATTCTTTCGTTTAATACCACAAACAAGATGGTGACTCTGCTGGGGACATCTTTCTCTTCTGACGAGGAAGAAATTGCTCAACACGATGCGGTATCCGTGGGATCCGTGAAGAAGACACTGGTCGTCCAATTCGACCAGTCTGCCTACGAAGACATGCTTCGAACCGGGGGTAGCTCTCACTCTCTCTCCGTCCAAGACAACAGGAAGCTGCGCAAAGTGTGGATGCCCAAGACATCCTCTACCATTCCTGTGGACTCTTCGATCTCTCCGACCAATGAGGTGGTAGCACTGCTCCCTCCGTGCCCTGCACGTAAAACTCAGTCTCCCGCTACGCGCGGTACAGACGAAACTTCGGGCAAAGCCTCAGCGCTAACCCAGAAGTATCCACTGCGCTCTACGCGCAGAAATCAGTCTCTCGCTATGCGCGGTACAGACCAAACTTCTGGTGATGCCTCAGCGCCAGGTCAGAAGTACAAATCACGCTCCAGGCGCAAGACAACATCTGACCTCTACAAGGAACCAGATGAGCGCCGTGATTTCCACGAAGGGAAGCAGGCAGCAGAATACTCGACTCCTCGGCCGTTACGCCGGCGAAGGAGCAATCTGCCTACCCTCCGGATTACGCGGGAAGCCGACGGCCGACTGAGGACCTCTTCAGCCTTACGCCACTCTGAGCGAATCTCCAATTTACGCCAGGCGAAGTCCCACGACGTAAAGCAAGCTCAGGTTGCTACTCCTCCTGACCTGCGCAAATACCTAATCCAGAAGCGTAAGGAGAGGGGACCTTCCAACATGTCTATTAAATCCCCTAGCGAGAAATGTTGTAATAGTCATAAAATTGTGATTGACTGCTGCTGTTCTAAAGCAAAACGGTCGGTTTTCGACCGATTGAGCTACTCTCAGTCTTTCCCGAAAGAAGAGCCCGCGTATGCGTCCGTAAACATGGCTTCACACATACCTAGAGGAGGGTCGAGCTCAAGACGTCATCCCTCAGGGCCTCCGAGCCGAAGAAGATTCGAAAATCTCCTCAGGAACACTGAAGCTGGGGTGTTCCAAAACACCCGTGCAAGGTCACATCAACCAGCTTCGTACTCGTCTGATTCCGACGCTGGGGGTCGCCAATCTCCCAGATCAGATGCTGAGAGTATAGAGTCGACTTCTGTAGCGACCTATACTTATCCTTCGAGGACGCCCAGGGAAATGGGAGTTTACGCCATTGAAGACGAACACGAGGAAGCTTCGCCGTCAGGAAACGCGGAACAACGCATCACTATGCTGGAGACGTCTCTGAAACAAATGCAATCCATAATGGAGAACATGCACCAGATGATGCTAACTCAGCACGCAACTGCCATGGCTCAAGCGTCGGTCCCGCCAACTCAGATACGTGTGGGGGTGGACTTGCCACCATCCAACCCAAGCCAAGAGCCTGCTCTAGATCAAGAGTCAGCAGTTCCTCCGCTTCCTCACTCGGTGAATGTATTACCTCCCGTTGGAGTCACGATACATCCAACTCCGTACTACACCGTAGCCCCGCTTCCAACTGAAAATCCGATGCAGGCAGTGCGGGAGTTGAAAGCCCAGTTTGACGCCTTGAAGTACAAAGATCAGCTCAAGAAACTGGGAATCAACCAGCCTTACCCAGCTATCTGGGAAGAAGTCCCTTTTCCTCCGAAGTACAAGCCTCAGACTATGGCTCTGTTCGAAGGAAAAACATCGCCAAGTCAATACATGAACTATTTCAGTATGATGACGGTGTTGCTACAAGGGAACGACGCCCTCCTCACTCGGGTGTTCAAAGGCTGCCTCTCAGGAGTAGCCTATCAGTGGTACCGTAGCTTGGCGGACAACTGCATTACTTCCTTCGAAGACTTCAAAGCTTTATTCTTCACGTGATTCTACGAGGGTGGAATGGACATGTCTATGTCCTCTCTCATCGAAGTCAAACAAAGGGAAAAGGAGAACGTTCGCACCTTCGTCGAACGTTTTCGTTAGGCCACCTTACAAATGCCTCCAGGAGTTCCAAACTCGGCGTTAGTAGACATTTGCAGGAAGAACCTCCTTCCCGTAGTCTCGGTATTTACAGGACCATATCAGTTCCATGAGTGGCCTTCGTTCATCGTCTCGGCAGTGGCCGCCGAAGACAACAGTCGCAAGGCGCGCGACAATGGCATCATGATCTCCGCCTCCGATAGAGGCAAAAGGTCATCTCCCAGCAGCGACCATCCTCGCAGCTCCAAGGGAAAAGAAGCTCTGATGGTCAATACGTCCAAACAAAAGATGGCGGCGACCACGCAGACGAAGCCCGGGACTTCCAGGCCCGTCGAAGTCTACTCTTTCGACGACGACGATATCCCTAGTATATTCGAGTGTCTCGTCAAAAGCGGCAAGATCACCCTTCGGGAGCTAAGGCGGCCCCAAGAAGTCGGCAGTACTGACGACCCCAAATACTGCATCTTCCACAGATACGTACACCACCCAACAAAGGCGTGTTACATACTGAAGAGGAGGATCCAGGGGTTGATCGATGCTAAGGCCATCACTCTGCACAACACCGAGAAGACGGTCATGGCCAACATGATCTCTCTGCGGTTCGGCGATCTGCCTTCCCAAGAGGTCATGAACGGTGTCACGCCCATTTCCCGAGCTACGATGGATATCGTCAATCTTCCTCCATCTAGGGATCAAAATTAATATCTGGTACCCCTGACCACCCGGCAGGGCGAGATTATGTGGGTTCATCCGGATTTGGTGTCAGAGCTCGAGGAAGAGACTAAAGCTACGTCTAGAAGAAGCTCCAAGCGCAAACCATGCCACATGGTCGCAATTTCTTCGCCATTAGACGAGGATGAGGTACTTGCTGCAACCCGTTCAGGGAAAGCCTACCTCAACGACTGCGGAGCAAGTCAGGAGGATGCACCGGCGGACGCTTCAACTGCCAAACCTTCAGGACCAGGCCCCGTCGTACCAGAGGCCAGCACTTCAAAACCGACGCCGACAGACAAGCTTCAAGACCTTTCGTTTTTCAGTTACCTCGAAGCCTTAGCCCTGTAGTTTTGAAGCAACAAGCAAAGAATCACCGTCTTGGGAAGCAAAGAGAAGTGCGCTTTCATAAACCTGTGAAAAATATTCCAAACAAAGGTTTTAAGAAGCCATACAACTTCGATATCCTGGCCCAACTGGCTAATACACCGGCCAGGCTCTCCATCTTTGAGCTACTCAGGCTCTCCCAAGGCACTCGTTGTCCCGCCCCAGTCCCAAAATACCGAGGGACCGGACGCGTGGCAATGGCCAGCAGCACACACAGATGGACAAACCCAATTTAATGGATCCATCGGGACATACTTAAGCTGTAATACAACAATAAGTAGGTCTAATGATACATGCCATAGTCTAATCTAATCTCATCCACAACAGATAATCACAGATCAAATGCCAGAATAAATGTAAATAAAATAAACTAAAAAAACTGAATAAAAGTGTCTCGGAGAACAATCCGAGAATAAGTCTGGTACATCAATGAAATAGACTGGAAATAAAATAACTATAAACTGAAATAAATGAGTATCTCAAGCCAATACTCAAGAGAAGTTCTCTGGTACAATCTCGTCCTCAGATCCTGGTTCTGCTCCAAGGTAGGCACCTGCTCCTGCTAATGCTAATGCTCCGGTCCCGTATACCTCGGGATAGATCTCGTCAGCTATACCTGGGGACATAGTCCGGATCCAGGTTCTCAGGGGACAGCAAGGTACAGAAAATACAAGCCAAAATAAATGCAGTGCAGCAATAAATGAACAATAGGGTAAATATATAACCAGCTAAGTGATATGCAAGTTGAGAGTTTTAGTCATACTCGGACTGAGGCTACTACAGGATCAGTGTCGGAGAAACCCATAGCAGTATTTTCTCGAAGGGCCAGAACTGGTGCCATAGCTCTGTGTCAGAGACTAAGCCACATCCAGATGTCAATATATATAATATAATCAACCTTTGTTATGGTAATACTCTCCCCACCCAATGAAATCTCATGTCTCATGTCCATGACACGTAGGATCAAAGCTAATGCACAAGTCAGGATATAATCTAAGCATGTAAACTGTATATGTCATAAACCTGCACCCTATACAGAATCATCATGAATATCTCAGGAAGATTCTGTCTCATGAACAGTGTCAAGTGTCCTGGGTATAATGTACTTGATAAGACAAGTACGAGGATGTAAAGGGTCACGAATGTCCATCTCTAGATGACAATACACAACACCGCGTACGATGTTGGCACCCGACTATAATCGGACGCTAAATAAGTCACACGGTCCTAGGTTAAGCATGCACAACAATGTAAAAGAATCAAGGAAAATATGTAACAAGACTGCAAAGTTTGGCAATGTACACTTGCCTGGGGTCCTGGCTCCAACTGTAGCTCTGGTCTCAGTGTGATCTGCTGGTACCACTCCGGTTGCTGAAATAAATATCACCATTAGATTCAGAAAATATCAAATAGCTAGAAACGCCTGTCCTTACGTCCAATTTGGACACAGGGACAAAAATGACATTTTCGGGCCAAAGCGGGGTCCACATGTGGGCCACTTTGCACCGAAAAGTGTGTCAGGATCAAAGGTCTCCAAATTTGCCAAACTTAGTGTCAACAAGTCAGGAACGATGATACGAACCCAACGGAACTTCCAGAATTGGATTCCGATGAGCCGATCACAAAATCGCCTGTCAAGTGGAGCCTATGGGGCCCACGATACGCGATTTCGTCAACGTTCTCAGAATCGAACCAAACTTGGGTCACAGGACCAGCGTATTGCTACGAGTCCGATGGCACAAGTTTCGTCTCGATCCGACGTGTGTACACGAAGTTACGACGTGTTCCAGAACAGACGGATACGGGGCGGTGTCGGCGGATACGCGTTGATTTCGGTGTGCACTCACATCCGAATCGACTTCTGCGAAATCCCACACGACCGTATCGACGTCGCTCACGTTTCGGTAAAGACCGCGTGCGACCATGTCGTCCCGTTTGGTGGGGCGCACTCAGTTCCGGGGTGAAACAGGGCGTTATTTTTTCTGTTTTTGGATCGCGGTTCGCGATCGCCACATGACGCGATGCACCGAGCGGGTTGCACGGGCACCGAGAGGGTCATACAGTCTACGTGACGCAACTGACGGAATCAAAAATGGGGTAACGAGGAGAGAGATATGAGTACCTGAACAGGGCTCCGGGGAAACTGCGTTTCTCGTGTCCGACACGTGTCCGGGTCAACAGTGTCCTGGCTAGGGCAGCAGGTCGTGTCCGTGTTCGCTGTGCTGCGGTGTCGGGGCTAGGGCTACCCTGGCTGAGCTGGGAGAGTGTCTGGCCGGTTGTGCTCGAGCGGCGAGGGGAGAATGAGGTCGGTGTGAGTTGGTGATGGGTGGTTGGTGGAGCGGGAGGAGGAAGAAGATGGTGGTCGAGCTGTGAGCGGGGAGGAGATGGGCGGAGTCGAGGGAGACGGTGGCTGCGGGTGTAAACCCCCTGATTTTTCAAAATTTTTAAAACTGGATTTTTCACAATTTTCTGGAATTTTCTGGGATTTTCTGTAATTTAAAAACAGGGTTCTAATTATTCAATAATTTTTAAATGATAATAAACAGTATTAAAATATTATAAAAATAATATTTTTGGGTGTAAAATGAAAAACTGGACTTAGGGTAATTTTTTGGAATTTATTGGGCCTCAGACCTATTTTTAAATGCCTAAAAAGTATTTAATTAATTAATTAATTAATTATTTATTAATTAAATTACTGATTTTATTATTATTATTATTATTATTAATATTATTTTTAAACCCGGCCCGGCCCACTGGGCCCAAACCCAGCCCTGGCCCACGACCCGGCCCAGCCCCTTACCGGGTCGGGTCGGATCCACCAGACCCGACCCGCCCGTGCCCGAACCCGCACCCCCTCTCTCCCCTGTGCCCGCGTCTCGCGGCGGAGACGCCGCCGCCGGCGCAGCTCCGCTCTGCCCGGACCACCACCCACGCCGCCGCTTTCTTCGCCACTCCACCGCCCGTCTCGGCCCCCTCAACCCCGGCCACCCCCTATATAAACCCTCCCCGACGAGCCCCACCGCCTCAGACTCTCCGCCCTCTCCCACCCAGACCACCGCCACGGCGCCGCCGCGGCGCCGTCCGCCCTCGCCGACGACCACCCGGCTCCCCCTCCTTCTTCCTCCCCTCCCCTTCGTCTCCGACGACGGCCACCGCAGTCGACAGCAGCAGCCGGCAGCAACAGCAGCTCACCGACGCCGCTACCGGCCGCCCTGAGCCGCCGCCCCCACCGTGGATGCCTCGTCGCCCTCCGCCGCAGCGCCCCCGGCCCCCTCCGCCTCAGCCAGCCGCCGCCCTCCGCCGGAGTCGGCCGGAATCCCAAGCTCTAACCCTAGCCCTAATTTCCTGTGTCCGACACGAGTCGGACACGTGTCGGACACGAATCGACCCCGGTTTTTGGGTCCCCTTCAGGTACTTATAACTTTTACCTCGTAGCTCTATTTTCGATTCCGTAAATTGCGTTGCGAAGCTTGTATGACCCTCTCGGTGTCCGGACAAACCGTTCGGGGCATCACGTCCTGTGGTGAGCGCACACCGCGATCCAAAAACAGGAAAAATCAGACCCTGTTTCACCCCGGAACCGAGTACGCCCCGCCAAACGGGACGACTTGGTCGCGTGCGGTCTTCACAGATACGTGCGCGTCGTCGATACGGACGTGCGGGATTTCGCAGAAGTCGATTCGGGTGTGCGTGCACACCGGAATCAACGCGTATCCGCGGACATCGCCCCGTATCCGACCTTTCTAGATTTCATCCTAACTTTGTGTACACACGTCGGATCGAGACGAAACTTGCGCCATCAGACTTGTAGCAATACGCTGGTCCTGTGGGTCAAGTTTGGTTCAATTCTGAGAACGTTGACGAAATCGCGTGTCGTGGGCCCCACAGGCCCCGCTCGACGGGCGATTTTGGGTTCGGCTCATCGGAATTCAATTCTGAAAGTTCCGTTGGGTTTGTATCATCGTTCCTGACCTGTTGACATTAAGTTTGGTGAATTTGGAGACCTTTGACCCTGACGCGTTTTTCGGTGCAAAGCGGGCCCACATGTGGACCCCGTCTTGACCCGAAACTGTCGTTTCTGCCCTTGTCTCCAAATTGGACCCAAGGACAGGCGTTTCTAGCTGATTGATATTTTCTGGATCTGATGGTGATGTTTGTTTCAGCAACCGGAGTGCCGCCTGCAAATCCAACTGAAGTCAGAGCCGAAATCAGAGCCGGAACCACAGGCAAGTGTACCTTGCCAAATCCTGCAGCTTGCTACTTATTTTCCTTGACTTGTTTATACATCAGTGGGCAATTAAACTTTGCCAAATTGCATTAATTTCTGTTATAGAACTTTGCCTGAATTCCTGTTTAAATACATATAAACTTGTTTCAACTGTTAAACCCAGGACCGAGTGGCTTTACTTAGTGTCCGATTACCAGTCGGGTGCCAACTCCGTACACGGAGTTGTGTAACATCACATATAGATGGTAATCGAGACCCGATAATGCTCGTACTTGTCTTATCAAGTACTCCAGAACCCAGGACACTTGACACTATTCATGAGACAGAGTCTTCCTGAGACATTCATGGTGATTCTGTATAGGATACAGGACTTGACAGAGATACTTTCTAGACAATATGACTTGTTGCATTAGCTATAATCCCGCTGACATGGACATGAGACATTATGGTCATGATACGCGTGATTACATGGGGTAGGGAGAGACACACAGGCTACAGGTTGATGTTATATTATGCCGGCGTCTTAAGTCTCACTACGAGCTAGACAACTACATGATATCACTGCTACCGGCTCCCCGACACAGAGCTTGTAGTAGTTTCAGCCTGAGTTCTTGTACTGCTCTCATGTTGCATATCACTTAGCTGGTTACCTAGTTTACCCTATTGCTTATTTATTGCTGCACTGCATTTATTTGGCTTGTATTTTCTGTACCTTGCTGTCCCCTGAGGACCTGGATCCGGATGATATCCCCAGGTATAGCCGAAGAGATCCATCCAGAGCTACACCGTACAGGAGCACTTCCAGGAGTGGTACCAGGACCCTAGGACGAGATCGTACCAGAGGACTTCTCTTGAGCAGTGGCTGTATGTAGTCAGTTATTCTATTTCCAGTTGATTATTTCCTGTCTATTTGCATTGTTGTACCAGACATATTCTCGGATTGTTTCCCGAGGAATTTATTGAGATTTGACAGTTATTTCTAATTGCATTACTCTGTTTTTTAATCTGTGATTATCTGTTGTGGATGAGATTAGAATAACCTGTGACTTGTAGCATTTGCTCTATTTTACTGCTAGACTACAGCTTAAGCATGTCCTGATGGATCCATTAAATTGGGTAGTCCATCGGTGAGTGCTGCTGGCCATTGCCACGCCCCTCCAGTCCCTCGGCAATTTTGGAACTGGGGCGTGACAGCGGGGTCGCGCTCGAGGCGGAGGAAGGAGACGGATCTAGGGTTCAGGCGTGGCCGCGGCGGGGGATCAGTAGAAAGGCGGCGGCGGCGCGTTAGGGTTTCGGTTGTCTGGGCACGAACGTCGAGGGTTTTTAAGGCGGCCGGAAAAGTGTTTTCGGATAGAATTAGGGTTTCGGGTTTCGGTTACGGGTCCGCGGGTCGGGTTCAACATGGATCCGACCCGATCCGCTACGATGGGTTGGATTGGTTCGGTTCAGGGTAGCGGTTTGGTTTGGTTGAGCCAGGTTTGGTTTATTTCAAATAAACCCGGTTTATTTTAGGGTTTGAATTCGGTTTATTTATTTAATAGTTTTTAGGGCTTTAAACGCGTTTCCGGAGTCCAATAAATTTCCGGAAAATTATCCTATGTCCGATTTTCTATTTTACACCATAAAATATTATTTCTATAATATTTTAATACTATTTAACAGCAATTAAAAATCATTTAATTACCAAATGCCTAGGTTTATATTATAGAAAAATCCCGAAAAATTCTAGAAAATTATGAAAAATCTAAATTAAAATTTCTTAAAAAATCAGGGGGTTACACTCGTCTAGCCCGGAGTGAAGCGCTGATGCAGGCGGAGGCATGCTTGACCCAGCTCAAGTCCCCCGACGAAGAACCAGTGGCATGTCCTCAATGCCACAGTGTGATGGAGGTGGTCCCAAATATCACTTTCACCCAAGACGACATGCTGTTAAAACATAACAAGCATGACAGGCCCCTCTATTACACCGGGTACGTCGGTTCCATGGAGGTTGATCGGATTCACATAGATCCGGGATCGTCGATTAGCATCATCCCTCACAGTCTGCTTAGACCATTGAGGATTCCTACCAGCGAACTGGCTTACACCTCCACTACGATCGTGGGTTTCAACGCCGGAAGAAGTAAGCCGTTGGGGGAGATTCGCCTAAGGATCCAGATTGGCAACCTCAGATCGGTGGCCACATGTTACGTGATCGATTCAGAGGTGTCCTACAACATTTTGCTGGGGAGACCGTGGATCCACGATCACAACATCGTTCGTTCAACTCTACATCAATGCCTTAAATATGTAGACCCCCAAGGAATAGTACAAACGGAGGTTGCCGACCTAAACCCGTTTAAAGGAGTAGAGTCCTACTATTCCGACGCCGTGTTGTACTCTCAAGACCACACGGAAGAAGTATCGGGCGAGACGGAGAAGGAATCCCACCGGGAGCCAGGAAAACCCCCTGCCGTACTGCCGCTGTCGATCAGAGTGAAAGGACGAACCACTCGTCCAAAAGCCATAGAGCCTATGGCTATTCACCTGAACAAATCCAGCTCAGGAAGAGGAAGCAATTCTCCAGCGGTCACTCTGAATCAGAAGCCTCCACCTTTGGTCATCAACCTTCGGTACAAAGGGCAGCCGACCGATGTAAACGCAACCAGGAACGGGGTTCCAGATGATAATAAATATCCTCTTTTCCAGTACATTAATGCTCAGATTCCAAATAAGGAATTCACTCACCGTGACAAGGTAGAACCCATAGCACAAAAATTCTTGGAAGCTATAAACTCCTACCGTCCGTATGTCTGGGAAGTAGCATCATCATCCAACGTCATCACAACGTATGGACCCCATGAGGATTCTATCTTCATTGTCCCGCCTACCTGCAGCAGTCAGCGTCCAATATTCTCCGGCCGCATGCGCAATCAACCGGCTAACCAAGAAGATCCTTTCGATGACGATACTGGGAAAATACAGATTCACCGATACAGCCCACAGGCATTAAGGATCATGCAAAACATGGGCTACGAATTGAAGCGGAAGCCAGGCCTCAACTACGGAAGAGGCAGACGAACGCCGCCGCGCGGCGACCCCCGCTATCAGCAAACCCGTTTTGGGTTAGGATATGCCACCTCCCTTACGACTTCTAAGTCAGACGAGGACATCTTTTCCTCCTCCCAGAACGGCACGTCGCCCCCCGACTCACCTAATGCTCTCGAACAAACACTATCAGTAAATATGGTAGTGACAGATCCCTCAGGAACAGATGAACAGGATTCTGAGTCGTTTGAGTATTACTCTTGGGCTCAACAAATGGATACGCAGTAGGAATTCCGCTTCGAGCAAAGAGAACCTCCCACCAAAGACGAAGTTATCCAAATCGATGTTGGGGGTAAACTTTCACCAAAGCCGATATTTATCAGTGACAATCTTCTCCCAGCTGAAAGGAAAGAAATCATACAACTGATAAAGGAATACGTCGACATCTTTGCATGGGATTATGGGGACATGCCGGGCCTTGACCCGAAGGTGGCTACTCATAAGCTCAATATATTGACCGACTCGAAGCCTATGAAGCAGCACCAACGTCGGTTCCGCCCGGATATGATGGACGCCATTGAAGCTGAAGTCAAGAAGCTAATAGCCTGTGATTTCATCCGGGAAGAACAACATCCCGACTGGGTCGCCAATGTTGTCCCAGTCATGAAGAAAAATGGGAAGGTACGTATCTGCATCGACTACCGAGATCTGAATGCGGCCTGCCCCAAGGATGAATTTCCCCTTCCTATCACAGACATCATGATCGACAACACCTGTGGCTTCGAACGCATGTCTTTCATGGACGGATTCTCAGGATACAATCAGATCAAGATGCATCATGAAGACGAGAAGCACACTGCCTTCCGGACACCACTGGGGGTATATTGCTATACGGTCATGCCCTTCGGATTGAAGAACGCCGGGGCTACATACCAACGGGCTATGAGTAACATATTCCATGAGCATTTACGCAAAACAGTAGAATGTTACGTGGACGACATAGCCGTCAAGAGCCGCCTCAAGGATGATCACATTCAAGACCTGAGGACGGTATTCGAGTTAATGCGCCAACATCAACTCAAGATAAACCCTACGAAGTCCTTTCTGGGTGTATCTAGTGGCAAATTTCTGGGGTTTGTCATTACCGCTAAAGGCATCCAGGTGGACCCTGACAAAGTCCAGGCAATCGTGGAAATGCGACCGCCCCGTAATCTGAGGGAACTTCGGGGATTTCAAGGCCGTCTGGCTTATATCCGGAGGTTCATATCC
This sequence comes from Iris macrosiphon, assembly GCA_036927795.1. Classification (NCBI taxonomy): domain Eukaryota; kingdom Viridiplantae; phylum Streptophyta; class Magnoliopsida; order Asparagales; family Iridaceae; genus Iris; species Iris macrosiphon. Next base: position 93,260,089 of record JAYESA010000016.1, on the reverse strand, counting down.
AACCTCTCGGGAAGATGTCATCCCTTCTCGCATCTCATGAAGAAAGGTGTATCCTTCGTATGGGACAAAACCTGTCAGCAAGCATTCGGGGATATCAAACGCTACCTCACCAGTCCGCCAGTTCTGGTGCCTCCCGTCATGGGAAGACCATTCTTGCTGTACGTTCGAGCGATGGATCATTCACTAGGAGCTCTTCTCGCACAGAAGAACGACATGGGTCATGAACAAGCTATCTACTACCTCAGTAGGATGATGGTCGGAGCCGAACACCGGTATAACCCAGTGGAGAAAGAATATTTGGCTCTGATGTTCGCTATCCAAAAGACGCGACACTACGTCACCGGCCAGACTATCCACATCATCTCCAGGATCAACCCTCTTCGAGTACTGATGAGCATGCCGAGTGTTCTTAATTTCCGACTCGCAACTTGGGCGATGCTGTTAACACCATATGACATGGTATACGTACAGTAGAAGTCCATCAAAGGCCAAGCGCTGGCCGACTTCCTAGCTGCTCATCCGATCCCGGAGGCCTCCAAATTATACGAAGACATTCCCGACGAAGTTGCAGAATGTAATTCCGCAATGGAAGGTGACGCATGGCAACTGTTCTTCGACGACGCCTCCAGGACTGGTCCCCAGGGAAACGTGGTTTCAGGGGTAGGAATCATCCTAGTCACTCCTGATAAACTCGTCATCTACCGGGCATATTCTCTTAACGAACCATGCTCCAACAATGTGGCGGAATACAACGCCCTGTTAATTGGACTCCAAGTCGCTAAAGAGTTGGGGGTCGAGTCCCTGGAAGCTTTCGGTGATTCTCTGCTTATCGTCAATCAAGTCCGAGGAATATATGAAGTCCGAAATCCAGACCTCATCCCCTATCACCAAGCAACGGTCGAGATAGCCATGACATTCAAAGGGTTCTTCCTAGAGCATGTACCTCGATCCCCAGAATCTGGAAGCTGATGCCCTAGCCAGTCTAGCTGCGGATTTAGCCACTCCTATAAGAAGGCAGGATTCGGTAATCCTTCTTAACAGAGATTTATTCTGCGTGAAGAACAACTTTCACATAGAACGCAGCTACCTTGTGGACACGGATCCCCCGGAAAGAGACTGGAGAAGTCCCTTCATAGATTTCGTCGCATACGGAATCTTGCCAGAGGACCCCAAAGAAGCAGTATCCGTCAAAAGACGATCATTACGCTTCTACTTCGATGCATCTTCACAATGCCTATATCGTCGGACTTACGACGGACTGCTATTAAGATGTCTCTCAGGCGACGAAGCATAGCAGATTATCCGGGAAGCTCACGACGGCGTATGCAGAGCGCATCAGCCCAGTCCTAAGCTACAGGATCGTATCAGGAGAATGGGCTATTACTGGCCCACTATGATCACAGACGCAATCAGCTATGCAAGACAATGCAGAGCCTATCAGGTTTATGCAGACTTCATACATCAACCATCTTAATATCTACATCCTACGGTTGCATCCTGGCCCTTCGAAGCATGGGGTATGGATATCATAGGTCCTATTCACCCGTCTTCTTTCAGAGGCCACCGGTTCATACTGGCCATCACGGATTATTTCTCCAAATGGGCAGAGACGATCCCTCTGGCTGAGGTAAATGCGTCTGACGTAATCAGCTTCATCAAGCATCACGTCATTTATCGCTTTGGGATTCCCCGAAGGATAATCCATGACAATGGGCCCCAGTTCATCAGCCAAGCGTTTCATCGATTTTGCGATAAAAATCGAATACGTAATATTGCCTCTACGGCATATTATCCAGCTGCTAATGGTTTGGCGGAAGCTTTCAACAAAACCATTATCAAACTCCTGAAGAAGTTCGTCTCTTCGAACAAAAGAGACTGGAACGAGAAGCTGGGCAAATGTCTCTGGGCATACCGCACAACGGTACGGACACCGACAGGTTGTACCCCCTTTTCACTGGTCTACGGGAGCGAAGCAGTTCTTCCCATCAAAGTCCAGATCCCGTCGCTCAGGATAGTCGTGACTAATGAGCTGACCCAAGAAAAGAATGACCTGTTAAGGCTTCAGGAGCTCGAAGGATTAGACGAGAAATGCCTCCAAGCTCAACAGCGCATCGCGCTCTACCAAGCACGTATTTCCAGAGCTTTCAATCATAAAGTAAAGGAAAAAATGTTCAAGGTCGGCAAGCTAGTCTTAGCCGTAAGAAGGCCAATGATTCTCACTCACAGGAGTAAAGGGAAATTTTAGCCCAAGTGGGAGGGCCCTTATGTGATCGAGACAACGTTCTCGAATGGCGCTTACAGGTTAGCCCAGCCTAATGGAGACCTATTAATGGCTCCTATCAACGGTAAATTCCTGAAGAGGTACTATGCTTAACCTCCTCCACCCCAGGGTAGAATATAGCGGGAATCCCAATTCTGACAAAACTACTTCCACAATGAAGCTAGTTAGGTCATATTCTATCATGTCCGTTTGACCTCTGAATAGGTATGTCCTGCTAGAAGTTTATCGAGAGTTTATCACGTCCATACTACATCTGATATCACTCTCACTTAAACCTGTCATTTATATTCCGAAATGATGGGTCCACAAAGTCAGAAAAGATTTGCTTTATTTCCAAAAAGAACAGAATTACATTAGGGAAGCTAAAAGCAAGAAAGGGTACATCATTACGGGGGAGCAGTCAGATCGCGAATCAGCTTCGCCAGTGCAGCTACCCTCTCGCCCCTGGAAACCAAGGCATCAGCGCGGGCCCGTTCCAGCCGTGCCTCAGGATTGTTCGTAAAGGACAGTCCGGCCCTCGCCCGAAGAGAGCTAGCACGAGCAGCTTCAGCACGTTCCAGGTGCTCAGTCGGCCAGACGCTACGCCTAGACCTGCCAGCGACTGAGAAGCCCACTCCTCTGCCCGGGCGAGTTTCTTCTTCAACTTGCGGACCCTCGCTGCGTTCCCTTCGTGCTCGGATTGGCACTTCGTCTCGAGAGCAAGAGCCTCCTCCACGACGGCCTTTCTTTTATCTGTCTCCAGCTTACGGACTTTGATAGAGTTATCCAAGCTCTCCAGCTGTTTGGTAAGCCGCGCAGTCATAGAGTCATATCTGGCCTGGACTTCGGCTTCAAAACTGCCCCGAGTCAGCTGCAAGTATTCGTTAATGGGTTGCTCCAACCCATTAACCATCGCCTCCAGGGCATCAGCTACCCCGGAATCGCCGAACTCTCTGACGGCCCCAATCGAAAACTGGGAAGCCTTCTTCAGGCTCTCAAAATCCAGATTCTTTGCCAACACCATTGTTATCAGCGTGTTCAAATTGGCGTAGAAGGTACCGGTATACAGCTCGGTCAGCGCAACCAGATCTGGTTGAACGCCAGGACTGGCCGCGATATTGGCGAGTTCCCCTCCAAGGACGATTGCAGACGAGGTGGCCACAGCCGCCGCCTCGACAGGTGGTGCGACCGAAGAAGGTGCGACAACGACGGTCGAAGTCATCGCCATACTCACAAGAGGCGAGGTCACAATGACGGGTTCGTCCCCCTCTTGAGATGACGAAACCACTCCGGGCGAGCTGGCCCCCGAAGCCATTTCCTTTCCGAAGTGGAACACCTCCGTATCATCATCAGGAGCCCGAGCAGAGCCAGAAGGCATTTCAACGCTATACTCCCCACGGGCGCCATCCCCTGAGAAGAGGACAAGAAAGTTGACATCAATACGATAGTAATCTTTCTAAGAGGAGACATAAAGATGACCTTTACCCGTAGCCAACGGTATATATGCCGCGTCTGTAGCCGATGTAGCTATGTCACGCCTTAATGACGCAATACGAACCGTCATACCTGGAGAAGGAGGTGGGCCAACCGACATCGCCAGGAGCTCCACCAAGCCTCCGTCGAGATGTGTTCGAGGTTCGTCAGCTGGAACCTCGCTGGTCATGCTCACGGACACAGTAGGAGTTTCCTCCGTTGCTGGTCTAGAGGAAGATTCTCCCATTTGTCTCGGCCACGCGGACGATTTTATTCCACTACCGGAGGCAGTGGCAGCAACGGCAGCCTCAAGCAGGAATTCTCCGACACCGCCAGCCGAAACTGAGGGTCCCTCTCCAAGAGACGGGGAACCTCCAATCAAAGGGACATCCCCAACAGGAGAGGTAGCAGGTTCCTCTCTAGGAGCCTCAATGTCGGGAATCCGGAGAGGGCGATGTAAACCCCCTGATTTTTTTTAAAATTTTAAAATCTGGATTTTTCACAATTTTCTGGAATTTTCTGGGAATTTTCTGTAATTTAAAAACAGGGTTTTAATTATTCAATAATTTTTAAATAATAATAAACAATATTAAAATATTATGAAAATAATATTTTTGGGTGTAAAATAAAAAACTGGACTTAGGATATTTTTTCTGGAATTTATCGGACCCCGGACCTATTTTTTTAATGCCTAAATAGTATTTACTTATTTAATTAATTATTTATTATTTAATTATTGATTTTATTATTATTATTATTAATATTATTATTATTTTTTATTTTAATACCCAGCCCGCGGCCCGTTGGGCCGGCCCGGCCCAGCCCAACCCGAGCCCAGCCCCTAGCGGGTCGGGTCGGATCCGCCAGACCCGACCCGGACCCACAACCCGCTAGCCCGAACCCCCTCTCTCCCACGACGCTCCCCCTCCCGCGTTGTGCGCCGCCTCCGCCGCGCCCTCCGCCCGCTCCTGCAGCCCTCACCCCCACGTCCACCGCCAACTCTCCGCCTATCTCGGCCCACCCCAACCGCCCGGCCACCCTTTAAAACCCCTCCTCCTCCTCCCCGATCTCCCCCTCAGCCAGCCACCCACCGCCGCTCGCCGCCGCCGTGCCCCCAGCCGTGCCACCACTGCCACGCCGTGCAGCGCTGCAGCCCAGCGCCGCTCCCCGAGCCACCGGACGCCGCCCCTCATCCTCCTTCCCCGGCGAGCAGCACCAGCAGTAGCAGCACGAGCCACCGTCGACGCCGCTCGCCGTCGCCGCCTCCGCTCGAGCGCCGCGCCGCCTCGCCGCAGAGCCCCGGCCCCCCTCCGCCGCAGCCCGGCCGCCCAGCGCCGCCCCTCGTCGGATCCCGAGCCGAAACCCTAACCATAATTCCCTGTGTCCGGACACGTGTCGGACACGTGTCGGACACGATTCGACCCTGTTTTCGGGTCCCCTTCAAGTGCGTGTAACTTTTTGCTCGTAGCTCCATTTTCGTTTCCGCAAATTGCGTTGTGAAGCCTGTATGACCCTCTCGGTGTCCGGACAAACCGTTCGGGGCATCGCGTCCGGTGGTGATCGCACACCGCGATCCAAAAACAGGAAAAACCAGACCCTGTTACACCCCGGAACCGAGTACGCCCCGCCAAACGGGACGACTTGGTCAAGCGCGGTCTTCACAGATACGTGCGCCTCGTCGATACAGACGTATGGGATTTCAAGAAAGCTGATTCGGGTGTGCGTGCACACCGGAATCAACGCGTATCCGCGGACATCGTCCCGTATCCGACTTTTCTGTAATTTATCCTAACTTTGTGTACACACGTCGGATCGAGACAAAACTTGCGCCATCGGACTCGTAGCAATACGCTGGTCCTGTGGGTCAAGTTTGGTTCGATTCTGAGAACGTTGACAAAATCGCGTGTCGTGGGCCCCACAGGCCCCGTTCGACGGGCGATTTCGTGATCGGCTCATCGGAATTCAATTCTGAAATTTCCGTTGGGTTCGTATCAGCGTTTCTGACCTGTGGACACTGAGTTTGGTGAATTTGGAGACCGTTGACCCTGACGCATTTTCGGTGCAAAGCGGGCCTACCGGTGGACCCCGTTTTGGCCCGAAACTGCCGTTTTTGCCCTTGTCTCCAAATTGGACCCAAGGACAGGCGTTTCTAGCTAATTGATATTTTCTGGATCTGATGGAGATGTTTGTTTCAGCAACCGGAGTACCGCCTGCAATTTCCGCCGAAGTCAGAACTACAAACCGAGCTGGAACCACAGGCAAGTGTACCTTGCCAAAACTTGCAGCTTTGCTACCTATTTCCTGGACTTAGTTATACATCAGTGGGCAAGTAAAGCTTGCCAATTCTCAAATATTTCTGGTTATAGTATTTTACTTGATTTCTGTAGCTTCATATGTGAACTTGTTTAACTGCTCAACCCAGGACACCTGACACTCTTCATGTGACGGAATTGCCTGAGATATACCTGGTGATTTCGTATAGGCTACATTTTCATGTCATTTCTAGTTTACATGCTTAGATTCTAGCCTGACTCATTGCATTAGTTCAAACTTGCGTGACTTGTACTTGATATATTCTGGAACTGTGACGTGAGATTACATGGGGTGGGGAGAGTATTATCATATCAAGGCTGAATATAATATAATATAAATACTTTTATCTGGCGGTGCCTTAGACTCTGATACAGAGCTTTGGTTCCTTACTGGCCCTGTCGAGAAAATACTGCTATGGTTTCTTCGACACTGATCCTGTAGTAGTCTCAGCCTGAGTATGACTAAAACTCTCACTTGCATATCACTAGCTGGTTTACATATTTACCCTGCTATTTTTTTATTGCTGCACTGCATATGTTTTGGCTTGTATTTTCTGTACCTTGTTATGTCCCCTGAGGACCTGGAATGGACTATGTCCCCAGGTATAGCCGCAGAGAACTACTCCGAGGTGTACGGTACAGGAGCACTCCTTGGAGCAGAACCCGGAACCGAGGACGAGATAGTTGCAGAAGACTTCTCCTGAGCACCGGCTTCATATACACAGTATTTCTATTTCAGTATTTTATTTCCTGTCTTGCTTCTAAAATGTAACAGAATAATTCTCGAATTTGTTTCCCGAGACACTTATTTGATATTGCTTATTTATTTCTATTGCATTATTTCTGGCAATTAATCTGTGTTTATTCTGTGGATGAGATTAGAAATACCTGAGACTTGTAACATATTATTGCTAGACTACAGCTTAAGCATGCCCTGATGGATCCATTAAATTGGGTTATCCATCGGTGCGTGCTACTGGCCATTGCTCACGTGCTCAGTCCCTCGTCATTTTAGGACTGGGGCGTGACATGGTTTTTGTGGTGGCCCATGCAGGTCTACGACAAAATTGTTCGGTTTCAACTTAGGGACCGAACAGGCCTGCAATAAGAATAGGATAAGTTTTAGGATCTCATCCACTTGCTTGAATCGTTTTTGATATCTGTACCGTACTCGAACTAATTTGAACTTGCATCTTGCCTTGATTCCTGTACGCCTCTTATTGGTTATTTTGGATACAGGGAAATTGACCCACAAGAATGCAACGAGACTCCCGTCGGAACACCCCAAGCTACAGGTGTCACCTATGACGACGAAGTGACACCAGTCGGAGGAGTTCCACCAACTCAACAGAGCCAGCCGGCAGGTCAACCTACCTCCCGATTCTGGCGCGATGACATCCCACCTCCGCCGTAGTTCATCCCACCAATGCCCGTGTTCCCACCAGGACAGCCGATTGACGGGCAACAGATATTCCAACTGATCTACGCGATGATGCAAGCTCAGCAACAAGTCCAACACGAGGCTCAGCATCGCGAAGCTAATTTCTTAAGGGACAGCATCGTAACTGCACTGGGGCAGGCCAACCTACCAGCTCGACGGCCAACTACAGGCTCAATCACTGACTTCCGCCAACTGAAGTCCCGCACTTTTTCTGGAAAAGAGGAGCCCACAGAAGTTCATGAGTGGCTCACCAACATTCGGCATCAACTTGAAACAGCTGAGCTTCCCCGGGAACGTTGGATGACTGCCGTCAGAATGCAATTGACGGACAACGCTCATCACTGGTGGCTATCCGAGGAGACGCGACTCGGACCAGACCGAGTCACTTGGGAGGAGTTCTCCAGACTCTTCCAGGAGATGTACATTCCTGCCATCGCTCGATCAGAACTGCGGGACAAATTCAATCGCCTCACTCAGGACTCCATGACGGTGGAAGAGTACAACGCAGAATTCATTCGTCTGAGCCACTTCGCCCCCACCCTGATCCCGACTGAGGAAGAGAAGGCCGAGAAATTCTTCGACGGACTGAACATTGAGCTGCAGAAACTAATTGGGTCCGTCGTACCAACATCATACTCGGACGTTCTTGCTGCGGCTCGACGCATAGAGCGCGTCACCAAGAGAGAGACCAGACTGAAGCGGCCTTCCCCATCCGCGCCAACCAAAGCAACACAAGAGGAGTCTGCAAAGCGTCAACAAATAAGCTCGCCACCAGCAGCAGCACCAAAAGCCTTCTACCTTCCTACCTGTTACCACTGCGGCAAGATAGGCCATGTCGAGAAGGAATGTAGACGTAAACTCGGACTATGCTTAGGCTGCAGATCCAGACAGCATGCAGTGAGAGACTGCCCTGAACGTAGAGAAGGAGCACCAAGGGCGAACCAACAAACTCCACCAGTACCTCGAGCAGCACCCTACCAGCAAGCTCAGCAACAGCAGAGGAATCTACCTCAAGGACGAGAGCAGGCTTACGCGATGACTGTGCAGGACGCCGATGCGAGTAAGTGATTTATAGTTATCCATTTTTAGTCTTGTTGTAGTTCGTGCCCGTTGGTTCGTGACCTCAGCCCCAACCTAGTAAATTGCAACTTGTAATAACAACCTGGTTTTCATAAAAGTTATAGTTTTAACTAGATTTTCTTGAAAAGTGTAAACTTTCAATTTTTAGGGAGACGGTATTTCCCTGAAGTCTCTTGTGATGTGTTTCAAACGATGCTTGCGACCGCGTCATCTCTGTTGACCGGTTATTCTTTGATTGCGAGGACGCAATCCTCTTAAGGGGGATAGATTGTAAACCCCCTGATTTTTTTCAAAATTTTAAAATCTGGATTTTTCACAATTTTCTGGAATTTTCTGAGAATTTTCTGTAATTTAAAAACAGGGTTTTAATTATTCAATAATTTTTAAATAATAATAAACAATATTAAAATATTATGGAAATAATATTTTTGGGTGTAAAATGAAAAACTGGACTTAGGGTAATTTTTCTGGAATTTATCGGACCCCGGACCTATTTTTTTAATGCCTAAATAGTATTTACTTATTTAATTAATTATTTATTATTTAATTATTGATTTAATTATTATTATTAATATTATTATTATTTTTTATTTTAATACCCAGCCCACGGCCCGTTGGGCCGGCCCGGCCCAGCCCAACCCGAGCCCAGCCCCTAGCGGGTCGGGTCGGATCCGTCAGACCCGACCCGGACTCACAACCCGCTAGCCCGAACCCCCTCTCTCCCACGACGCTCCCCCTCCCGCGTCGTGCGCCGCCTCCGCCGCGCCCTCCGCCCGCTCCGGCAGCCCTCACCCCCACGTCCACCGCCACCTCTCCGCCTATCTCGGCCCACCCCAACCGCCCGGCCACCCTTTAAAACCCCTCCTCCTCCTCCCCGATCTCCCCTTCAGCCAGCCACCCACCGCCGCTCGCCGCCGCCGTGCCCCCAGCCGCGCCACCACTGCCACGCCGTGCAGCGCTGCAGCCCAGCGCCGCTCCCCGAGCCACCGGACGCCGCCCCTCCTCCTCCTTCCCCGGCGAGCAGCACCAGCAGCAGCAGCACGAGCCGCCGTCGACGCCGCTCGCCGCCGCCGCCTCCGCTCGAGCGCCGCGCCGCCTCGCCGCAGAGCCCCGGCCCCCCTCCGCCGCAGCCCGGCCGCCCAGCGCCGCCCCTCGCCGGATCCCGAGCCGAAACCCTAACCCTAATTCCCTGTGTCCGGACACGTGTCGGACACGATTCGACCATGTTTTCGGGTCCCCTTCAGGTGCGTGTAACTTTTTGCTCGTAGCTCCGTTTTAGTTTTTGCAAATTGCGTTGCGAAGCCTGTATGACCCTCTCGGTGTCCGGACAAACCGTTCGGGACATCACGTCCTGTGGTGATCGCACACCGCGATCCAAAAACAAGAAAAACCAGACCCTGTTACGCCCCGGAACCGAGTACGCCCCGCCAAACGGGACGACTTGGTCAAGCGCGGTCTTCACAGATACGTGCGCCTCGTCGATACGGACGTGTGGGATTTCGGGAAAGCTGATTCGGGTGTGCGTGCACACCGAAATCAACGCGTATCCGCGGACATCGCCCCGTATCCGACTTTTCTGCAATTTACCCTAACTTTGTGTACACAAGTCGGATCGAGACAAAACTTGCATCATCGGACTCGTAGCGATACGCTGGTCCTGTGGGTCAAGTTTGGTTCGATTCTGAGAACGTTGACGAAATCGCGTGTCGTGGGTCCCACAGCCCCGCTCGACGGGTGATTTCGTGATCGGCTCATCGAAATTCAATTCTGAAAGTTCCGTTGGGTTCGTATCAGCGTTTCTGACCTGTAGACACTGAGTTTGGTGAATTTGGAGACCTTTGACCCTGATGCGTTTTTCGGTGCAAAGCGGGCCCACCGGTGGACCCCGTTTTGGCCCGAAACTGCCGTTTTTGCCCTTGTCTCCAAATCGGATCCAAGGACAGGCGTTTCTAGCTGATTGATATTTTCTGGATCTGATGGTGATGTTTGTTTCAGCAACCGGAGTACCGCCTGTAATTCCCGCCGAAGTCAGAACTGCAAACCGAGCCGGAACCACAGGCAAGTGTACCTTGCCAAAACTTGCAGCTTTGCTACCTATTTCCTGGACTTAGTTATACATCAGTGGGCAAGTAAAGCTTGCCAATTCTCAGATATTTCTGGTTATAGTATTTTACTTGATTTCTGTAGCTTCATATGTGAACTTGTTTAACTGCTCAACCCAGGACACCTGACACTCTTCATGTGACGGAATTGCCTGAGATATACCTGATGATTCCGTATAGGCTACATTTTCATGTCATTTCCAGTTTACATGCTTAGATTCTAGCCTGACTCATTGCATTAGTTCAAACTTGCGTGACTTGTACCTGATATATTCTGGAACTGTGACGTGAGATTATATGGGGTGGGGAGAGTATTATCATATCAAGGCTGAATATAATATAATATAAATACTTTTATCTGGCGGTGCCTTAGACTCTGATACAGAGCTTTGGTTCCTTACTGGCCCTGTCGAGAAAATACTGCTATGGTTTCTTCGACACTGATCCTGTAGTAGTCTCAGCCTGAGTATGACTAAAACTCTCACTTGCATATCACTAGCTGGTTTACATATTTACCCTGCTGTTTTTTTATTGCTGCACTGCATATGTTTTGGCTTATATTTTCTGTACCTTGTTATGTCCCCTGAGGACCTGGAATGGACTATGTCCCCAGGTATAGCCGCAGAGAACTACCCCGAGGTGTACGGTACAGGAGTACTCCTTGGAGCAAAACCCGGAACCGAGGACGAGATAGTTGCAGAAGACTTCTCCTGAGCACCGGCTTCATATACACAGTATTTCTATTTCAGTATTTTATTTCCTGTCTTGCTTCTAAAATGTAACAGAATAATTCTCGGATTTGTTTCCCGAGACACTTATTTGATATTGCTTATTTATTTCTATTGCATTATTTCTGGCAATTAATCTGTGTTTATTCTGTGGATGAGATTAGAAATACCTGAGACTTGTAACATATTATTGCTAGACTACAGCTTAAGCTTGCCCTGATGGATCCATTAAATTGGGTTGTCCGTCGGTGCGTGCTGCTGGCCATTGCTCACGTGCTCAGTCCCTCGTCATTTTGGGACTGGGGCGTGACAGGCGATCAGATGTCTTCTTCTTCCTCTTGCGAGGGAAAGTTTGCTTCGAGACAGAAGCCCTTCGCTTCCCTGAGATCGCCAATGCCCCCGCAGGCGGAGGCACTTCACACCTCGGCACCGACACCAGAGGCTCATCCGGAATGGCGGACTCCTCGCCCTCGTCAGATGAAACCGAGGGGACTTCGATTCTTCCCCCGGGCTTAGAGGAAGGCACCCTGAAGCTTCCAAGAATGTCAAAGTCGCGATGGAGGGTATTGATCGCCACGTAGAACTGAGCATACGAATGGAGGATGCGTAGCTCCGTGGAGAGGGTGGCGATCGGCACAATGAATATTGCTCCCGTGCAGCCCATGATGAAGTACCGCCACCCCCTGGCTCCATCAATGAGTCCACCCCGGGACCTGAAGCTGGTAATGGCGTTGCCCACGTGCAGCTGATCGTACCCAAACTGCCTCGCGAACCGACTGGGCAAGTAAGGCTCGAAGAAGCAATGATCCTCGCTTCTGTACAACAAATGGGAGGGTCTGATGCAGACCAACCAATTAAAGGCTTCCGGGGAAAGATTGGTCTTTCCTCCGCCTAAATCCTCGAGCCTAATCCTCGACTGATTACGATGTAAAGAAGGGACGGTACAGAGGAGCTTCCAACAATGACCAAGGCTCAGCGCCAGCCGACAGTCCACGACTGTAGTCACGTTCCAGAGGGAGCCCTTGTAGTTCAGCAAGAAACTACCCCCCGCGCTGCTACCAGGACCGGGAGACATCACCCGGGGGTTGTGAAGAATTAACCATCCCATCAAGTACAGGTATGGTAATTCCATCCGGGGAAAACTCTCACGCCGAGCTTCATCGACGAGCAACCCGTCAGTCATGGCTCGCAATCCAGCCTGTATACGGCACACCATGGCAGGAAGCAAGCCTAACCTTGCCCCGAACACCAGACGGACGACGGGCCACAGGATGTTCCGATGAATGCGGTCCGCGGACGCGGTGCCAGGCACCACTACTCGACGCAGCCATAAAGAGAGAAAGCCGGCCATCTTGGCCTCCTCAGACAAAGGCCGGCGGTAGCGCCTCAAGTAACTATAGGCCTTAGTGCCTTCAGGGTACTTTCCTACCCCGTCATTTAGAAACTGGTCTGGAGCGTTGGCCTCCTCCATAAGGTCCTCAACGACCTCGGCACTGAGCACGGCCAAACAGTTCACGGGCTCGTGCTTGTCCCCCGAAACCTTCACCGACTTGACGGCCCTGGCCCGGTGGAAGAAGAGGTAGGACATCCACTTAGTGGTGTGAGCCAAGTCAGAAGGCTCATTATAAAAGGTAGTACACGCGAGGTAGTGGCACATCAGCTCCTGATACACCTCCACCACCCGAGGATCCGAGTCCTCCAACTCCCGGTTGGTAGGAACATACTCTTCATACGGGGTATCCCCCATCGGCAGTCTCGAGATCGCTGCCATTTCGTGGAGGGCCAACCCAACTCCCCCAGTGGAGTGGCGAAGGTCCCGATGAGCGAAATGTACCGCTCCATCAGTGCCAGAAAGAGGTTAGGGTTGGGAGGCAACCCAACACTCGTCACGCTCACGGCGGCATACAGTCCGATAATTTCTAACTCTCTTCGAAAATGCTTCAAAGTCCAGTCAACTAGGCAGGACCATCGAAGATTTGTTGGGGTGATCCACCCGTTGCACCGAGGATTCTCCTTGGGGTTTACCCCCCCTCGCACCATGAAGTCATTACAGAAAGTCGGCAATTACACCGGCTGGATCACTGAACTGTCTTCACTCGGGACGCTGCCCGGGCACAGTCCCCTGAACAACGTCACGATGCCAGTGGGGCGGCTGACGAACGACCCCCGGTCGGCTCCTTTCAGATGAAAGATCTTTCCCGGCTTCTCGTGAAGATCAGGAGTCAGCGTCCACGACATCCTCCTGCGATGTGTGGCATGGAAGAAAGCCAAGATCGGATAATCTCTCGGCATCGTGGGCAGATACAAGACCACGCTCTCGGCAGGGAAAACCCAGGGTTCTCTCTTGGGCTTCGTCTGGGACTGCTTGTCTATCATGTCCCCAAAGAGGAAGGCCGGCTTGATGTACTGCTCCCCATCTACGTACGTTAGGGGCTCCCCGTTGATCATGCTCAGCAGCATTCGCTCGCCCTGAGCCGATATCAAGATCCTCCTTCCTTCGGGATATTGGGGTCCGGAGATAGGAAATGTCACGTGCGACAGATCCTCCAAGTAGTTCGAGTGCAGCATCCCCGTAGCGGATCCCATCACCTCGGCCAGTGGAGACTCATGCAAGTCGACTACAAAAACGCAAGGAAAACAAGTCATTTACGAACCTTGCAACATAAAGACCAAGAAGCGACGGTCGGTGCTTTACGCCAAGGTTGTACAAAATTTGGTCATCCTACGCCAGGAGTCATATCCCGAAAGCGTAATTAGCGGTATACGGTCTGTGCTTTACGCCAGACTACTAAAATTCTAGTTATTACGCCGGAGGTCCCATCCAAAGCGTAAAACTAAAATTTTACAGTATACACCAAGTCTTCAACAGCCAGAGCTTTTACGCTCATAACTACGAAGACATGGAGTTTTTACGCTGACACATTAGAAATATGGACGTAAAAGAGGAAAACGTCTCCGTGCGTCATCTTCCTCAAAGAGGCTATCAGCACAGAAGACGACCTAGCGCGGTCACGTTCAACGTGTGCGAAGGATTTTTTGTCGTTTTTTGTCATTTCCGATGGCTATACCTCTAAGACCGGGCGCGCTACTCGTCGGCAAGATCCTTCGCTCAGAAGGAAGTTCGCATCGCCCGACCGAAGACTCTCTCGTCGGGGCAGAAGCACGAGAAGAAGAGCCTATGCTCTTTCCCTTGGTGGAGAGGGTTTGCTTCGGCGCCATTACTGGAAACCTGGAGTGCTCGGAGAAAGTACGAGGGGAAAAAAACTCAAACGATCAAAGCTCTCTCTCGCAGAAGACGGATAAAAAGTTTCTCTCTCCAGAAGCTCGGCATATATATAGAGTTCGGGTCGACTCCTCGAATCCTCAGGCGGCTCCTCGAAACCCCAACCGAATCTCACAAATTAAATATTTGGTTATGATTGGGTACTACGTCGGCCCGCTACTCTCGAAAGACGGACAGTCAGCAAAAGCAGGTCAGCAGTTCCTATGCTAAGGATCTTTCTACGCTCGACAGTAACAGATCTACGGTTTTACGCTCGCAAGCTACAAGTCTATGATTTTACGCCCGGATGCCTTTGTGCTCGGTAGCTTTTATGCTCGAGAGGCTACAAACCTACGACTTTTTACGCTCAGCAGGTACCAAATCGATGATCTCACGCTCGGTAGCGCTTAGTTTACGCTCAGAGGCAACAGATCCGCAACCTCTACGCTCGGAAGATTTTTTTCATTCACAGGCTACAAATCTACAGTTCTACGCTAAGGAGCTTTCTACGCTCGACAACAACAGATCTACGGTTCTATGCTCGCAAGCTATCAGTCTATGGTTTTATGCCCGGATGCCTTTGTGCTCGGTAGCTTTTATGCTTGAGAGGCTACAAACCTATGACTTCACGCTCAGCAGCTCCAAATCGATGATCTCACGCTCGGTGGCTTTCTACACTCAACAGGCCTACGAACTCAAGATTTTCAGCTCATCTACTCTACGGATATCTGACTTTTCGCATATCCGAACTCCAGGCGGTCGATTACAGGAGTTCACACAGAAGATACTCCTTCTTGACCTCAACATATCCCAAATACCCGAAGCATACAAGAGTTCAAACATTGAGAAATTACTCTTCTCGGGTCAATTGGAGGTTCATCCAGACTCCAGTCTGAATATCTCGTCTATCAAAAGATGGCAACTCAGTTAGACAGCCATTTCTCGACCCTGTTCCAAGGGATTTTTCGAGAAGTCATTCTTGAAGACGAAGTCTGAACAAAAATTCTGTTCATCAGAAGTTCAGAGCTCTACGCGGTTCCTCAGTCCTAGCAACAGGATAGTTCTAAAAATGTTCAAAATGCTCTACAGCGTTCTATGGACTATTCGCTATGCGTAAAGGATAGGACCTAGCACTCTTTCTACAGAGTCGGCATACAGAATCAGACGTGTCGAAGCTACACATATTCAGACTTCACAGCAACGTATGGCAAGATGATCATATGAAGAAGCAAGACGATTTTATTAAAAGATTAAAGTCATGATTACATATGAGGGAAACTCCATCGACAGGAGGGTTTTCCCATCATCATCTAAAGATTGTCCAGAAACTGTTCTGACAGGTTCTCGCAGGGGCACAATTCTTCATTCATCTTCTCCGGCAGTCAGTCAGTTCCAGCCAACTGACTGACATGGCAATGATCACCGGCGAGAGAACGACAGAGTTGGGGCTTTCATATCCCATACTCCGTGCGCCGTGACAGATTGAGTTGGGATATTCTACCCAACTCAATGCCCGAGGTCAGAGCTAGTCGCTGCTCTCACCGCCGGAGGTAACATGAGAAGACACCGCTTGCAAGCAGCGTGGTCTAATACGACCCTTCCCTTCTCCTGAAAGAACAGCCACATAAAGTTGCTGATTATCCCGAGCAAGGGAGGCTAAGATATCCTTCCATGATCCATCGTTGCAGTGGACACTTGCTCGAAGACGCCGTCTTTTTTGGCTCCTTACACGCTGGAAGAACATGATCTCCTTCTTCCTCAAATCGACCCGACGAACTCCGGCGATCATATCTGCGTGGTGATGAAAATATGGGAAGAACAGGCTAACTCCCCCAGCCTTTTTATAGGCGAAAAGGGGTCACACCGGTCCCCAATAAATCCGCCATAAAGTCGGCATCGACCATTTCAACGCTCCATTCAGAAACGTTTCAAGTCACGAGGTGCGGTTCATGCTTCATTCAAAGCGTTCCAACTTCCGAGGAATTTGAAAGCTTTGAAGGGGGTCTTGTAGAAGCATGAAAAAAAATACACCGGATGACTACGCGGCATATCGGTGCAGAGCAGCATAGGCAGAGGCCTTAAGAGCCCTCAAGCGTGCAACAGAGCCTTTTCCGTTAGAACAGAGCGTGAAACATAAAAGCTCAAAGGACCATCCGCGTAAGGCAGTACGTCCAAGCCGCTTCAGCGTAAACATGGTGCTTCATCGCCTCCAGGGCGTAAAACTCCTCCCCTTTCATACGCAGCATTGAGGTGTACAAAAGACGCTTCGTATTTTCCGAAGTGAACCTGTCAGATCCTGCAATGAACCTGTCAGAGCCTGTAATGAACCTGACGTCTGGACTTCTGGCAAAGGGATACGGCTCGACTACCCAAGCGACGACTATAATGATGGCACTACACTGCCACCCGGGCTGTCAAATACTGCCATCCCCTTCGCGTAAACTGTTTTTTCAAAGCACGAGGGGATACGCTGCCTTGTTTTACACAGGCAAAATGCGAGCTGTTTACGTTCTGCAGTAGACAAACCGCCTGCTACGCCAAAAGCTGCACTCCATACGGGGTTCGAGGCACGTCTCTTCGCCTAATGCACAATACGGTGACAGTTTCTCGAGGCACGTCTCTGCGACTGATGCGCAGAAAGGGTTGCAGACCGTCAAAGAACACGTCTCCACATTCAATGCACAGGATGGTGGCAAATCTCGGCATTTAATGCAAGAGATTTGATTATATCTTCAAAAGCCGTAATTCTGGCTAAGACGTCCGCGTCAGCACTGTGGCACGGTACGCAGCGGCTTCTACGCCCATCCAGCGATTGTGCCCCTTCGGCTTCTACGCCTGTTCGGCCCCTGTGCCCCTTCGGCTTCTATGCCTGTTCGGCCTCTACGACCACTCGGCTTCTATGTATGTTCGGCCTCTACGACCACTCGGCTTCTACGCCTGTTCGGCTTCTACGCCTGTTCGGCTTCTATGTCAGTTTGATAACTATTTGGCTTCTATGCCATGGTGACAGACATTTGGGTTCTATGCCAACCTCTTCTACACAATGGATACCTACCTACGTGGCTTTTATGCCGTGATCTTCGTAGCAATTGTATGCATTGTGTCCCTTAGTTGGACCCGCGTCACACGCTCATTCAAAAGATCATCTATACGCAGGCATTGGTTACTTTAACCGTTGTGTAAAAGGGTGCTGTACTTTCCACTCCTCGGTTGTTACACCGACGGAGTGGTCACTGTCACTAAAACTCTATAAATAGAGACCTCTATCAATGAGGAACATGGTCGGAAAATTGGTCAAGAAAACCCGAGAGAGAGAGAGAGAGAGCACCCGGAGCTCAGGCAAAGAGTAGGGATCGACGACTTTGGCATCGTGCATTCACCCTCTCCTGCAACCTTCGAAGCTGCTTCCTGTCTTCTACGGCACTTCTTCAACATCGTGTGGTCCAAGGGCTAAAGTGATCGACTGCAGATCAGACACCTATAGCAATATTTACCAGATTAAATAAATTATACTCTCATATCCTCGTATAGGATCAAATTGTACAAGTTTGTTTGTAAACCAAAGAAGGCGGGTTCCGTGTAGACACCATATTGAATACATCTTCATTCTTTCGTTTAATACCACAAACAATTGTCATCGATAGTTCCTGCCGAAAGATCATCTGTTCCGGAAGAACATGAATGTTTTCCGTGTCGGCGTTGTGGAGAAGGCCGATCCACCGCCAAGGTGGTCCGGAGACATGATATGGGAGGAGGTCAGAGAGTTTTCTAGTGCTATTGAAGATCCTATAAGGGGGTACAAGTGTGATGGATTTGGTCGAACTCATAACTGGACGAAGAGGAGCATATTCTGGGACCTGCTATATTAGAGCACCAATATGATCAGACATAACCTTGATGTCATGCATATCGAGGAGAATGTGTTTGACAACATAATTAATACTGTGATGGACGTAAAGGGAAAGACGAAAGACAATCCTAAGGCCAGGTTGGACTTAGAAGAAATATGCAGACGTCCTGCGTTGTATTTGATAGAGGAAGGGAATGGGAAGGTGTTGAAGCCTAAGTCAATTTTTTTATTGGACAAGGAGTACAAAGGAAGACTTTGGAGGTAGATCAAGGGCCTAAAATTTTTAGACGGGTACGTATCGAATCTGAGAAGATGCATCGACCCGAAGTAGAACAAACTGACGGGTATGAAGAGCCACGATTGTCACGTATTTATGAAGAGGTTAATTCCAGTTGCATTTCGGAAATTCTTTCCGTAGTTTGTGATCCATTGACAGAGCTTAGCATATTCTTCAGAGATCATTGTTTTACTAAGTTGCTTGTCGATCGTCTAGAAAAGCAGGAGGACATTGCGGTAACACTTTACAAGCTTGAGAGAGTGTTCCCTCCTGGATTCTTCGACTCCATAGAGCATTTGTTGATTCATCTTTCCTATGAGGCACGCATTGGTGGACCTGTTGGTTATCAATAGATGTACCCGTTCCAGCGACATCTGAACCGCCTCAATAGGAAGGTGAAAAATAAGGCACGGGTGGAGGGTTCTATTTGTGAAGCCTATGTTCTCGAAGAGATTACAAACTTTTGTTCGATATATTTCAAGCCTTATGTTGCTACTAATAGAATAAGAGCTCCCAGAAACGACGACAGGTATCAGGAAGCTAATGAGGCAATACTAAAAGTATTCAATGCTTTCGGAAAGCCCTCGGGTAAAATAAAAAAGAGACATCTGAATGACGACGAGCTTAAGGTCGCTCAGTTGTATATATTACTCAACTGCGACGAGGATGAGGTGGAGAAGCTAGAGGGGTAAGTAGTTAATACGTCGACGTTTACGTCATCTCAATATAATTATTACACTAATCCGCCTATGTTTTGTTGTGTTTTAGCACATATAATGATGCAGTAAGGTTGAGTATGTAATGCCCCGTTCTTCCTATTCGGGGAGCGCGGCCAAGAAATACTAACGACCGTTCGATCGGGACAGATTGAATCAAGATCTTTTCCTCGTTATGGATTGGTTTCTTCGGAATCAGGTCCCATATTCAACGGATCGTGCCTCAAGGAAGTACTCGACGGCAGAGTCGAGAGGGACCTTTCCGTTGCTCTGGTTTCCTTACCCGTTTTCGTGCCGCTTAGTTGCTTTCTTGTTGGTTTTATGACTTGCGTTTTCTTGAACGGTTTCAATGGATTTTATTGCTTTTGTTCTTAGGATCTCGTATTTTTATATCGAACCACGGAGACCGAAGCAGGAGATATTGATCATCTGTTGGTGCGTGCAGGTGATCGGGTAGACGACGCACGCGCGGAGTCTTGAAGTTCTCCCTTTTCTCTCCTAGTTCTCCAACTTGTGAGTGGCTTTATTTCAATTAGCACCCTTCTGCCAAGTCATCACTCTAAATAATAATTGACTCATTATGCATCCCGCTCCAACGATATCATAATAAGAATAAAACTGAGTCAAAAGGAAGATGAGTTAGACTTGAAATACTTGAAATGCTTGTCACTTAGAATTCTCAAATGATCACTTTGATGCGTGCTTGTCCGCTATGCATATATATATTCATGTTTCAGTTGTAGCTAAAATTATTCTATAACTGTACAGATATATTGTACAAACTATATTGAAATACAATCACTTGGACAGGAAGACTATGCCAAATGCACTATGCTAAAGTAGATGTACACATTCTTGTGGTTTGAATGCTTTATCTATTAATTTAGATCAATGCGTAGTTCGGTCGGATAACTTGTGCACAAGGTTTAGTTCCTGCGAACGACGCCCGGGGCACTGGGGCCGATTCGTTCCGGTCGGAACTCGGATAGCTACGCTAGCAAGACTAGCACGGGTAAGGCGGGGGAGGCCTTGTAGCGGGGCTTGCTACCCGAGCTGCAAGGGTCACCGCTTACTGTAGCTATTGTTCACGGTGGCAATGATATGCCATGACCCAATGTACATATATTTCTGTATTACTTGCTCAAACTAATGGTGTCTTCGTGGCAGGAAAGAATATGGTAAGTGTTATGCAGGCAGTTCAGACAGGAAGGTAAAAGTTACCTAACGGTAGCACGTTTGTTCTGTAAATCGAATATTCAATGCTTGCATGTAAACTGAACTAAAGCAAGATAGAAATACCACAATAATATTGCATGTTTCATATGAACAAACTTGGATTTGGTTAGTTGGGTTAGCTTGCCCTCACTAGTACTTTTCATAGTACTGACCCTCGTTGCAGCAGGTTCCCCGAGTCCGAGCGACGCGACGAGGAGCTGAAGCTTCTTCCTTCTCCAACCAGTCCAGTATCCGACGCATGCCGTTCGTGACTTTTGAAGCTTGTACAAAGCACTTGGAGCAAGCGCAACCCTTATATGCAGCTCTGTGGCAAGGCAATAGCTTCGCCAACAGGTGTCTATATTGTTTTAAAGTTTTAGTAAAAGGACATGACGTATGGGAACGACTATCTCATTTTGTATCCAAGTTGTAAGCCCGTGTGGCATCCTTATCGTTTTGGGTCAAGAGTCTGTAAACAGATGTTCATTATCAATAAAAAAAAAAACTTTTCTATGCCTCAATGCGTGTTATCTTATTTGCGTACTCTGTTGCATATGTTCTAAAGATCATCATTATGCCTAGGCCTTGTGCATGCGCGCCCTACGCTTGCACGACATCATGTCCGGGGGACGATTATCGATTGGGCGAAATCGAGGCATGACATAGTGGTATCAGAGCAAACCTTCAGATCCTTTGATCTCGAGTCAGAAAGTTTTCCTAAGATGACCCTGTCCCGTCCGAGTTAACTCTTGAAATCAATTGGTGCAAAATGAGATACGTTCCATACCGTGAGTCCGTAATACTCTATGAGACTGATATAAGTTACTTGTTTAGCAGGAATGGCTCGAACCCAAGCAACAGGCCAAGTTAATGCAAGTACTTGAGGCACTTCGGCTAGTTCCGAGAGCCAGCGACCTGCGCCCTCTGTCGATCCGGTCGAACGAATGATGCAAATGTTGGAAGCGCAACAGAGGAGGGATGAGGCCCGACAGGACAAGTTCGAGAAAAATTTGATGGCACGATTTGAGATCCAGCAGAAGCAGGTGGACGCTCTACAACAAATTGTTCAAACCTTGGCTTCTAACCAATCCACAACAACAATAGCGGAACCGGTGGAGCCAGCGACAGATGAAGTCATAGTGCCCCAAACACAAAGAAGAAGGATGTGACTGCCTTCGACTTTGCTGACTTCAAGAAGGTTTGCAACACGTCCTTCCGAGGGACGGAGGATCCGGTTGTGGCGCTAGATTGGTTGGCCGAGTTGGAAGACCACTTTAAACTTTTAGAAGTACCCGATGATAAACGAGTCGCCTGCACCCAACTCCAGCTTCGGATGAACGCACACGATTGGTGGAATGTACACCGCAGATCTCTCTCCACTGGTGATGATGGCGAGACGATTCCTTGGTCTATATTCCGTGGCGCATTCGAAGAAGAATTTATCCCCCCACCCATTCGTCGTCAGAAAGAGAACGATTTCGTGCGTCTGCAATAAGGAACAATGACAGTGAAACAGTATGCCGCAGAATTTAATCGGTTGGCAAAGTTTGCTAGTTCTTACCTGCCCAATGCATCAAGCTAAGCCAGACGATTTGAGGGAGGCCTGCGGCCTTCCATTCACGCGCACGTAGTCGCTCCACAATACGAGACGATGTGGGAAGTCCTTAACCATGCCCTGGTCTTGGAGCCGCAATATCCTTCCACTACCACAGGCGCTGTGCAACATTCTCATCACAAGCGCCAAGGTAATACATGAGGAAACAATGCTAACAAGCGTCCAAATCATGGCAGCAACCAGGGCAACAATCAGGGGAGAAACCAAGGGCAGCGCTGTGCAAAATGCAACCGTACAGGGCACCAGGCTAGTGAATGTCAAAATCAGGGATGCTTCAACTGTGGTCGGCTGGGCCATTATGCTCGTGACTGTCTTGATCGCCCCAATCGAGTCCCTCAGCGCCGTACAGAGCAGAAAAATTCAGTTCAGGGACCCCAAGCGAATCAGGCTGCGCAGCAACAAGAGCGTCGTCCGAACACTGGGGGCCGGGTCTATGCCTTGACAAGGGACGAGGCGCTTGCCTCGAACATCGTAGTGTCAGGTATGTTGCTTTTCAATAATGTGCCTACACGAGTGTTATTTGATTCAGGTGCCACCCACAGTTTTGTGTCAATAAACTTTGCTAGGGAACATAGATTCATTCAAACCCCCTTAGGCCTAAGGCTTAGCGTCAGTACTCCGTCAGGCACGAGCTTGCCTGCCGATTCAGTTTGTCGTGATTGCTGTATTTGCATCGGAGGAAGGAAATTGTCATTTGATGCGATAGTTCTAGACATAGGGGACTACGACATCATTCTGGGAATGGATTGGCTTGGCGCTTGTTCAGCTACTATCGTTTGTGCGAAGAAGAAAGTCGTGTTTCGTCTTCCTGGCGAGATCGAATTTTGCTATTCGTGTAGTCCGCAGTCGGAAGCGTCGAATGCCTGCATGGTGATATTAGCAATGTCTGCTCGACGGATGATTCACTCCGGCTGCGTAGGGTACCTAGCTTCCGTTCGAGACACTCGACAAGATTACGCAAACGTTGAGTCCATTCCCGTTGTGGCAGATTTTCCCGACGTGTTTCCAGACGAGTTGTCCGGTATGCCGCCCGATCGAGAGACATAGTTCACTATCGACTCATTTCCAGGAACCCAACCTATTTCCAAATCTCCGTATCGAATGGCACCGGCAGAACTAAAAGAGTTAAAAATTCAGCTACAAGAACTGCTTGATCGTGGGTATATTCGTCCTAGTGTGTCTCCGTGGGGTGCACCGGTACTGTTCGTTAAGAAGAATGATGGCTCGATGCGACTCTGCATCGACTATCGGGAATTAAACAAAGCAACTGTTCGAAACAAATATTCCCTCCCCAGGATAGACGATCCTTTTGATCAGTTACAAGCTGCAACAGTATTCTCGAAAATTGATCTTCGTTCGGGTTACCATCAGCTCAAGATTAAGCCGGACGATGTGCCAAAGTCAGCCTTTCGCACTCGCTTCAGCCATTATGAGTTTTTGGTAATGCCGTTCGGTTTGACTAATGCCCCTGCCGCCTTTATAGGTTTAATGAACCAAGTGTTTCGGCCGTACCTCGATAGATTTGTAGTAGTGTTCATTGATGATATCTTGGTGTATTCAAAGAATTGGGCGGAGCATGCAGAGCACTTGCGGATCGTGCTACAAACCCTTCGAGACAACAAGTTGTATGCGAAACTGAGTAAGTACAAATTTTGGCTGAGCAGTGTATCTTTCCTTGGGCACAGACGATCCTTTTGATCAGTTACAAGCTGCAACAGTATTCTCAAAAATTGATCTCCGTTCGGGTTACCATCAGCTCAAGATTAAGCCGGACGATGTGCCAAAGTCAGCCTTTCGCACTCGCTATGGCCATTATGAGTTTTTGGTAATGCCGTTCAGTTTGACCAATGCCCCTGCCGCCTTTATGTGTTTAATGAACCAAGTGTTTCGACCGTACCTCGATAGATTTTTAGTAGTATTCATTGATGATATCTTGGTGTATTCGAAGAATGGGGCGAAGCTTGCAGAGCACTTGCGGACCGTGCTACAAACCCTTCGAGACAACAAGTTGTATGCGAAACTGAGTAAGTGCGAATTTTGGCTGAGTAGTGTATCTTTCCTTGGGAACATCATTTCTGCGGGAGGCATTTCAGCCGATCCGAAGAAGGTGGAGGCCATTGTCGAGTGGAAGCGACCTACATCCGTTAGTGAAATTCGAAGCTTTCTTGGGCTAGCAGGCTACTACAGGCGGTTCGTAAAGGATTTTTCCAAACTTGCCTCACCTCTGACTCGCCTTACACAGAAGGGAGTCGTGTTTGAGTGGTCCACCGACTGCGAAACTTCGTTTCAAGAGTTAAAGTATCGCCTAACGTCTGCCCCGTTACTTGTACTACCGGACGAGACTTCGGGATTCTAAATCTTTAGCGACGCTTCAGGGCAGGACTTAGGGTGTGTACTTATGCAGCAAGACAGAGTGATAGCTATACATCCAGACAGCTGAAAAAGCATGAAAATAATTATCCCACGCATGATCTGGAGCTGGCAGCAATTGTGTTCGGGTTGAAGTTGTGGCATCACTACCTTTATGGAGTGCCTTGCCGAATCTATACCGACCACAAGAGCTTAAAGTACTTATTCACCCAAGCAGATCTGAACCTATGACAGCGACGTTGGCTAGAATTGATAAAGGATTACGACTTGACGATAGACTACACACCTGGCAAGGAAAATGTGGTAGCGGATGCGTTGAGTCGGGTCTTTGCGGGATCTCTGTTCGTCGATCGCAGGTTACAAAGGGAGTTAGAAGAAATGGGCATCGAACTCTGAATTCGTTATCGTGGCGCACGGGTTGCTCAGATACAATTGTACCCAATCTGATAGAGAGAGTCACATCTACTCAAAAAGACGACCCATTCCTCCGGAAAATACGGGAGCAGGTTCAAGCGGGGAAGGCGAAAGACTTTTTGGTAGATGAGAATGGGGTGCTGCGAGTGAAGGGAAGGCTATGCGTCCCCAATGATTCAGAACTCAGACGGGAGATCCTTACGGAAGCACATTACGCAGCCTATATTATCCATCCCGGGAGCACAAAAATGTATAAGAACCTTCGTACTATCTTCTGGTGGCACGACATGAAGAAAGATGTGGCGCTCTTCGTGTCGCAATGCATAACCTGTCAGAGGGTGAAAGCAGAGCATCAGAGTCCGGGCGAAG
This sequence comes from Iris macrosiphon, assembly GCA_036927795.1. Taxonomy (NCBI): domain Eukaryota; kingdom Viridiplantae; phylum Streptophyta; class Magnoliopsida; order Asparagales; family Iridaceae; genus Iris; species Iris macrosiphon. Next base: position 93,234,605 of record JAYESA010000016.1, on the reverse strand, counting down.
AAATACAAAATCTTGCTATCCCGGAATGGAAGTGGGAGCACATCAGCATGGACTTTATTGTTGGTCTGCCAAGGACGCAATGGGGGAACGACGCAATCTGGGTCATCGTCGATCGGTTAACCAAGTCTGCACACTTTATCTCCATCAAAAGTACTTGGGGCGCGGATCGCCTCGCTCAGACCTACCTTGACGAGATAGTCCGGCTGCACGGAGTGCCAGTTTCCATAGTATCAGATCGGGACGGACGGTTCATCTCACGTTTCTGGGCAAGCCTTCAGTCGTCGATGGGGACCAAGTTGAAATTCAGCTCAGCCTACCATCCTCAAACAGATGGCCAGACAGAACGGGCGAATCAGGTACTGGAAGACATGCTGCGCCTCTGCGTGATCGATTCTAAGTCAAGTTGGGACGTCAACCTGCCGCTAGCCGAATTTGCTTACAACAACAGTTATTAGTCTAGCATCCAGATGGCTCCGTATGAGGCGCTGTATGGACGGAAGTGTAGGTCACCGATCTGCTGGGATGAAGTTGGGGAGAGGCAAATCCTTGGGCCGGAACTGGTTGAACAAACAGTCCAGAAGGTTCGTGTCACGTCCCAGTCCCAAAATACCGAGGGACTAGACACGTGGCAATGGCCAGCAGTACGCACCGAATGGACAAACCCAATTTAATGGATCCATCAGGGCATACTTAAGCTGTAAAATCAAGTCTACGATAATCATGGCACAACTAATCTCATCCACACAAGATATAAAATATGATCCACAGAATAATAAGGAATGTAAATCATCAGCTAGTCTCAACAAAGTGCTTCGAGGAACAACCCGATAAATATCTAATACAATGGTTCATCTGACCAGAAAATAAATGACTGAAATAAATAAATAAATACTGAGCATGAAACATGGATGGTCAGGAAAAGTCTTCGGCTAACACCTCGTCCTCGGATGGCGGTACAGCTCCTGGATCAGCTCCTTCTGTGGTCCCGTATACCTCGGGATAGATCTCATCCTCAAATCCTGGGGACATAATCCATATCCAGGTCCTCAGGGGACATAGCAAGGTACAAAAAATATACAAGCCAGAATATAAATAGTGCAGCAAATAATAAGATAAATAGGGCAAGTAAGTAACCATCTATGTGAAAATGCAAGTGAGAGCAGCACGAGTACTCAGGCTGAGCCACTACAAGCTCTGTGTCGGGGACCCGGTAGCGGTAATAACACGTAATGTGCCTAGCTCTGCTACGAGAGTCTACGGCCTCACAATAGTAGTAGATATATATAGAAAACAGCCTGTAGCCTGTGTGTCTCTCCCCACCCAATGTAACCACGTATATCATGACCATAACGTCTCATGTCCATGTCAAGCGGGATTATAGCTAATGCAACAAGTCATAAGTATCTATGAATATAGTATCTCTGTCAAGTCCTGTATCCTATACAGAATTACCACGAATATCTCGGAAGATCCTGTCTCATGAATGGTGTCAAGTGTCCTGGGTCGTATGGTACTTGATAAGACAAGTACGAGAATATAAAGTGTCACGAATGTCCATCTCTAGAAGACAGTACCCAACGCCGCGTACGGTGTTTGCACCCGACTAATAATCGGACACTAAGTACGTCACACGGTCCTAGGTTAAGCATGCACAGCAATATAATGAAGCAAGCAAATATGTAACAATACTGCAGAGATTGGCAAGGTACACTTGCCTGATGTTTGAATATCAACAGTCGTCCCGGTATCAGTGGATCCTGTAGGTACTCCTCCAATAGCTGTAATAAACATTACCAACCGTCTCAGAAGATGTCAAATAGCTAGAAACGCCTGTCCTTAAGTCCAATTTGGACACAGGGGCAAAAATGATATTTTCGGGCCAAAGCGGGGTCCATATGTGGGCCACTTTGCAACGAAAAGCGTGTGAGGGTCAAAGTTCTCCGAATTCCTCAAACTCAGTGTCTACAAGTCAGGAACGAGGATACGAACCCAATGGAACTTCCAGAATTGGATTCTGATGAGCCGATCACAAAATCGCCCGTCAAGTGGAGCTTGTGGGGCCCACGATACGCGATTCTGTCAACGTTCTCAGAATCGGGCCAAACTTGGGTCACAGGACCAGCGTATTACTACGAGTCCGATGGCACAAGTTTTGTCTCGATCCAACGTGTGTACACAAAGTTACAACATGTTCAGAAAGGACGGATATTGGACGGTGTCCACGGATACGCGTTGATTTCGGTGTGCACGCACATCCGAATCGACTTCTGCAAAATCCTACACGTCCGTATCAACGACGCACACGTTTCGGTAAAAACCGCGTGCGACCAAGTCGTCTCGTTTGGCGGAGCGCACTCAGTTTTGGGGTAAAACAGGGAGTTATTTTTCCTGTTTTTGGATCGCGGTGTGCGATCACCACAGGACGCGATGCACCGAACGAGTTGTACGGGCACCGAGAGGGTTATACAGTCTACGCGTAGCAACTGACGGAAACTAAAACGGAGTTACGAGGTGAGATAAAACGGTACCTGAACAGGGCTCCGTGAACGCTGAATTCCACGTGTCCGAGGGTCAACTTCGTGTCCGTATCGAGTTGCTGTGTCCAGGCTTGGGTCGCTGTGGTCGGTGGATACGGCGGATGCGGCCAGTGCTGGGTCGGTGAGACTCGAGGAGTCGAGCGGCGGTGGAAGTCGACGTTGGCGACCTGGCGGCGGGTCGAGGGGGAGTCGGGTGCTGGACTCGGCGGCGGGGCTGTGGGAAGAAGAAGTCGGGGACGAGGATTCTGGGGCTGCTCGAGGAGGGGCGTTGAATGGCGGACGCGGGCGGCGCTTGCGCGGAGGGGGAAGGCGTCGATCGAGATGGGAGGAGCACGGCTAGGTCGGTTCGGCGGCGGAGTCGAGCGCGGGGGACGGCGGCCGTGCGGGTCAGGGCTGGACGCGACAGAGGAAAGGTCGAGCGGCGGTGCTCGGGTCAGGCGCGGCTGTGTCGGTGCTGGACACGGCAGATGGGGGAGGATGTTCAGAAGACGGCGACGACGGAACTAGGGTTTCGGCTTGGCACGCATGCCAAGGAAGGGGGAAATTTATAATGCTACAGGGAATCCGGCGGCTAGGTTTCCCAATGGGTTTCGGGTCGAGTTTGGCTCAGATCCGACCCGACCCGACCCAATTTGCTGGTTTGGTTCAGGGTTAGTTCAGGTTTGGTTCGGTTTGGTTCCGGTTTACAAATATAATAGTTTTTAGGGCTTAAAACGCGTTTTCGGAGTCAAATAAATTCACCGAAAAATACCCTATGTCCGGTTTTCCCTTTTACACCATAAAATATTATTTCCATAATATTTTAACATCAATTAGCAACACTTAAAATTCTTTAAATCACAAAAACCTTCGTTTTAAATTCCAGAAAATACCAAAAATTCGGAATAACTCATTTTAAAATTATTTTCAAAAATCAGGGTGTTTACAGTTCGGCTAATTCGAGAACGGTTAAAAGTAGCACAAAGTCGGCAAAAGAGCTATGCCGATGTTCATCGTCGCCCCCTTGAATTCCAAGAGGGGGACCATGTGTTCCTAAAAGTTTTGCCCATGCGTGGTGTTACGAGATTCGGGATAAAGGGGAAGTTAAGTCCGAGATTTGTTGGCCCGTTCGAAATTCTCAGACGAGTGACTTCAGTTGCTTACCAAATTGCCTTGCCGCCAGTATTATTAGATATGCACGATATTTTTCATGTGTCTCAGCTAAGAAAGTATGTGCATGACCCGAACCACGTGGTAGACTTTGGTCAGTTAGATCTGCAAGCGGACTTGTACGGCGAAGAACCCGTGCAGATCTTGGAGCGTAAGGAAAATCAGTTACAAAATCGGGCAGTATCGCTAGTGCGTGTCCTTTGGCAAAACCACACGGTCGAAGAATCGACGTAGGAACTCGAATCTGATATGAGGGAAATATTTCCCTCATTATTCCTTAGGGGTAGGTTCTATTCCTAAGTTTCAAGACGAAACTTTCTTTTGGATGGTTAGGATGTAATGCCCCGTTCCCCCTATTCGGGGAGCGCGGCCAAGAAATACTTACGACCGTTCGATCGGGACAGATTAAATCAAGATCTTTTCCTCGTTATGGATTGGTTTCTTCGGAATCAGGTCCCATATTCAACGGATCATGCCTCAAGGAAGGACTCGGCGGCAGAGTCGAGAGGGGCATTTCCGTTGCGCTGGTTTTCTTGTCTGTTTTCGTGCCGCTTAGTTGCTTTATTGTTGGTTTTATGACTTGCGTTTTCTTGAACGGTTTCGATGGATTTCATTGCTTTCGTTCTTAGGATCTCGCATTTTCATATCGAACCTCGGAGACCGAAGCAGGAGATATTGATCATCTGTTGGTGCGTGCAGGTGATCGGGTAGACGACGCACGCGCGGAGTCTTGAAGTTCTTCCTTTTCTCTCCTAGTTCTCCAACTTGTGAGTGACTTTATTTCGATTAGCACCCTTCTGCCAAGTCTTCACTCTAAATAATAATTGACTCATTATGCATCCCGCTCCAACGATATCATAATAAGAATAAAACTGAGTCAAAAGGAAGATGAGTTAGACTTGAAATACTTGAAATGCTTGTCACTTAGAATTCTCAAACGATCACTTTGATGGGAGCTTGTCCGCTATGCATATATATATTCATGTTTCAGTTGTAGCTAGAATTATTCTATATAACTATACAAATGTATTGTGCAAACTATATTGAAATACAATCACTTGGACAGGAAGACTATGCCAAATGCACTATGCTAAAGTAGATGTACACATTCTTGTGGTTTGAATGCTTTATCTATTAATTTAGATCAATGTGTAGTTCGGTTGGACAACTTGTGCACAAGGTTTAGTTCCTGCGAACGGCGCCCGGGGCACTTGGGCCGATTTGTTCCGGGTTGAACTCGGATAGCTACACTAGCAAGACCAGCACGGTAAGGCGGGGGAGGCCTTGTAGCGGGGCTTGCTACCCGAGCTGCAAGGGTCACCGCTTACTGTAGCTATTGTCCACGGTGGCAATGATATGCCATGACCCAATGTACATATATTTCTACATTACTTGCTCAAACTAATGGTGTCTTCGTGGCAGGAAAGAATATGGTAAGTGTTATGCAGGCAGTTCAGACGGAAGGTAAAAGTTACCTAACGGTAGCACGTTTGTTCTGTAAATCAAATATTCAATGCTTGCATGTAAATTGAACTAAGGCAAGATAGAAAGACCACAATAATATTGCTTGTTTCATATGAACAAACTTGGATTTGGTTAGTTGGGTTAGCTCGCCCTCACCAGTAGTTTTCATAGTACTGACCCTCGTTGCAGCAGGTTCTCCGAGCCCGAGCGACGCGACGAGGAGCTGAAGCTTCTTCCTTCTCCAACCAATCCAGTATCCGACACATTCCGTTCGTGACTTTTGAAGCTTGTACAAAGCACTTGGAGCAAGCGCAACCCTTATATGCGGCTCCATGGCAAGGCGATAGCTTCGCCAGCAGGTGTCTATATTGTTTTGAAGTTTTAGTAAAAGGATATGATGTATGGGAACGACTATCTCATTTTGTATCCAAGTTGTAAGCCCGTGTGGCATCCTTCTCATTTTGGGTCAAGAGTCTGTAAACAGATATTCATTATCAATAAAAATGAAACTTTTCTATGCCTCAATATGTGTTATCTTATTTGCGTACTCTATTGCATATGTTCTAAAGATCATCATTATGCCTAGGCCTTGTGCACGCGCGCCCTACGCGTGCACAACATCATGCCCGGAGGATGATTATCGATTGGGCAAAATCGGGGCGTGACAGAGTAGACCATACATAACAAATAAAGAAGTAAAACATGAAATGAGACTTCATTTTCCTTCATGGTTGACAGCATATGTAAGGATCTCGGTAATTACTTTTTGTGTATGTATACTTGCACAATAATTAATGTTAAACTTAATATCACTTATTTGATATTTAGGTCGATCGTCCAGAGGCAATACTTGAGAATAAATCTATTAGAACTCTAACTAAGGGACCAATTTATGCCGTCAAGATCTGGCCAACTTACTGTGTGAATGGGTTTAGGTTCAAGTCAACAAATGCCCCAATAAGAGAGCTTCTTGGATCTCGATTCTACGAAAAATAGTTATTTGTGTATCATATCTTCGAACTACAAAGACGTCGATCCAGACACTGATTTCTTTGGCGTCTTACGAGAGATTGTGGAGTTGACATATAATTATGCTACAGAGCCTGCTAAGATCGTGTTATTCAAGTGTGAGTGGTTCGATCCGATCCAAGATCAATATTGGAAAATTGACAAGCATGATCTTGTGGATATAAACTACCGACGTCGATATCAAGGATATGAACCATTTGTTCTATCAAGTCAGGCTCAGCTAGTGTACTTCACAACTTATCCTAAACGAGGAACCAGGAGATCGGATTGGTGGGCAGTCTGTAAGACTAAAGCTAGAAATATCTTTGACGTTGACGAAATAGCTTATCAGGAAGACGACCTACCTCTTGTTGCAAATATTGTAGATGTTAACTCAACGAAAGTTACTCATAACATATTTCATCAAGTAGAAGAGATAGAAGTATCAGAAGACGATGCCGAAGTAGATGAAAGTGAAGATGAAGAGGAAGAGGAGGAGGAGGAAGACGAACAAAATAAATTTTCAGATGATGATTGAAAATTAAATGAAATTCATTTAGACTTATGTCATGGTGGCATAATTTTCTATTACGTTTATCGTGGCCTAGTTTTTTCATGGTGACACTTTTTTTGTAGCCTAGTTCTGTGATACTTATGTTTGTGATGGTGATACATACATATCTCTGTGCATTTGCGACCTAGTTCTGTGATCCTTATGTTTTGTGATGGTGACACTTTTATCATTTAGACTTTTAATGTGACCTAGTTCACAACTTATGTATTTTTTTCTGTCATGTAATATAAATATCTCTTTATATTTGTTTTATCATTATATGTTATTCTCAGATATGTCTAGAAGACGTCGATCCTATTCCCGCGGTAGATCCCCTAGACGTAGTCCTCTTCAGGACACGGATACTCCTTCCCGATCCTCGTCCCCGAGTACTCCATACTATCGACCAGCAGTACCTCAGACTGCGAATGCGATGACCGCACACTTTCGACTAGCAGTACTTCAGACTCCGACTGCGACGATCGCACGTGGCAGTACTCCTGGGACCAGCAATACTCCTGGGACTAACAGTTTCAGGCCCGAGAGTATCCCGTCTAGTGTTTCTGCTCCGTCCAGTGTTCCTGCTGTTGACGATACCAGGGAGACATATGAGGAGATGGAGGTCGAGCCGACTCCGTCTCTATATCAGAGCGATCCTCCGTGCGCTCCGTCGGATGAGACGAGAATGGTGGCCGATTGCCCTACAAAGTAAGTTAATTAGTTATTTATTTCTTATATATATATATATATATATATATATATATATATATATATATATATATATATATATTCACTTTTTAATGAGTTTAATTATCAATGTATATATAGATATCGTCCCCCCGGCGGTACAGAGAGCACTGTGACATTTTCTGAGGCAAAACTATGGTGGGCCATGGATATACTCGGATGCATCGGAAGAGAAAAATACGTTCTGGTTTGGGCACTTCAAGGTAAAAGTATATTTGATTTATGTTAATATTTTATAACTTACTATTGTACTTCTTGTAGAGAACATATTTCTATCCACCACACTGGGCCGCACAGATCGATGAGCAGTTTCCTTCCGTCGCCGCCAAGTTGATCCGTGATGCTATGGATGACCAGAAGGCTCGTGATCGCGAAGGAAAACCAATCCAAGATTGGATCACGCTTGAGTAGTGGACTGCGATGAGGGCTAGATTACGAGGATATGTATAGGGAAAAGTCGAAGAAGGCCAAGGCGGCTCGGCAGAGGGCGGAAAAGTGGTGTGGTGGGTCGATTCTGATGACGGAATATTTTTGTCGCTTGGTACGTCTTTCATTGTATACGTTTAATTTTTAATCGTCGTGGCAAAATTTTTTACTTTAATAACAAATAATATATTTCTTAACAGGTCCAAAGGGGTGAGGACGCGAACATGATGATAATGTTTATCGCCACTCAATAGGAATGGAGGACAACTTATCGACGATAGGACGACGCAGAGCTACGTAAGTATTACTCTTATGTTTTGAACATTTTGATATAACTTAGCAAAAATACATGTAATTAGTAATAAGTACCTACGATATATAGTAAGTAGTATGCATATTGATAGATACGTATTTTTCGAGGATGAGTATAGGAGACTCCACGAAGAGTCGACCCAGCCCACACAAGGAGATAGGGTAGTTCCTCAGAACCCCCGGCCCACCCAGCTCCATCGGATGACAAACTGTGGATGAGAGCCATTGGTGGTCTATATAAGGGTACGTACTACGGTACGGGATCCTACGACGCCTATGTTGCATCACAGTAATCTAGGACACCCTCTGCCGATGTGCATACCTCACAACCCTCCCAGGAGTCGCAGCGAGCCCAGGAGAGAGTTAACCTTCAGATCGCATCTCTGCGTGACGAGTTGATGTAGAGGATTATGGTGCAGCCACAACCACAGACGGACGATGCGACGCGCATAGCACATTTTAAATCGCTGGAGCGTAACATTATGGAGCTGAGGGATCTGGCCACGTCGACAGAGCGCAACGTGACGTCGCTGCAGGAGTCGCAGTTGACCGTGTGTCGCGCCCCGATCCCGTAGGGGCCGAATCGTCCTCGCTTGGTCCCTACGGAACCGCTCGTCCTCGCTTGGGCGCGATGCCGTGCAAGCCTAAGTTGCGCTTGCACCAGGCAACGTACCTGCACAAGACACAAGAGAGACAAATATATATATATATATATATATATAGCCACAGAGTAAATGCAGAGAACCAAAGTTGAACACATTTGATAGCACACAAAATACTTTCTTTCATTGAATACTTGAAGATTTGATTACAAGAGCTTGCTTGGCTGAGTTACAAAATATGCCTTAGAAGGCTTACAACTTTTTTCACATTCCCAAAATCTAGCCACAACGTCCATTACATTATGTCCTTGTAGTAGGACCAAAATAGCAAAACATCTAGCAGAAGAAGAAGTAGCCCACTGGAGAGGTAAGCAACAGAGGAAGCAGCACGAACACAGTCCTATGGAAGGGTGCGCACACGCTGATTCAGATTGAGTAGGCTTGCCAAACTCTCGCTTCCAGCACCTGAATATATGCCCACAAACGTGGGTCAGTACTACCACATGTAGTGGTGAGCGACCGAGGCCGAACTCACCTTAGAAATCCACACTAAGTAAGCATATGAAGCTAGCATTATTAGGTGATCTTTCTGGTTGTCTAGTTTTATTTTAACAATTTATGTAAGGAAACATAGACGATATATGGCATATGCATATGATATTTCTTACCCACAGTCGATCGGTTATCCCTGCAGCAGACACACAAGTTAGGCACAATATGTATATATGAATAAACTTATGTATCAATCTTTTGGTGTCACAAATGATAGGTATGCAAGAAGATAAACCCAGCATGCGCCCTATCTATATGACGGTCCATGAGTTTCCCCATTATTGAACAACAACACCCTCCAAGATCCCGTAGGACCGGACGTCAGGGTGTCCCCACAAATCCCTTCCGGACCGACCGATTCCCAGTGCCCCAGGAACCGATCGAGAGACTATTATACCTTGTGCACAAGTTGTCCGAGACCCATGCATGGCAAGCAAAATTTATAAACCGACTCTTAGGATGCACATCTTTAGTAAGCATATAACAATCTAATAGCCACACCCCCCAAGATCCCGTAGGACCGGACGTTAGGGCGAACTACTAGACCCATCTTCTCTTCTTCTTTTATACTTGACACAAACACTAATCATGAATGTTCAATGCACGATATAGTGATGCAACAAGTAAGTAAGGGGCAACATTTAACTGAAGTAAAGCAGAACTCTATTTATAGCATGCAGTTCATTTCTTAGCTTATCTTTTTAGTGAGGCAATATTTAGTGAACTAGAGATTCTTTTCATTTAGGCATGTGAACTGAAAGATTCATCGAAGGGCCTAAGCCACTCACCGAATCAATCGAACGAGAGGATGGGGAAGCCTAAGCGACGTTCACTCTTTGGTTATGCGTCCTGAAAATGCAACAATACTTGGTTAGCATACTTTAATTTCTTTCCCTTACGATTCGAAAAGAAAGCGCAAGCGAGAAAGCGAAATCATGAAAACCAAGTCATCGAAAGCAACTCAAAACACAAAGCAACACAAAACAAAGAAGCAAAACAACCAACAAAACTCTTGGACTTATTTCAATAGAAGCCGCTCGATTAATTCGAAGGGTTCATTGCACTTCGTTCGTGTTGATTTGGCGGTAAGGTTTCCCCGAGACTCGATTCTCAACCGAGTCGAAGCAGCGTAGTGTTTCTTAAGCAACCGTTCGGAGCAGGGCGTTACATACTACCCCACTAAGAAAAAGTTTCGTCCCGAAACTTAAGAAGTCAAGGAGGCGATATGCGATGCATCAAGAGATCAAAGGAATCAGACTCACCAACATCGTGTCCACTCTCATCACGCTCTAAATTCAACTGATAAACTCTCGGCCTTCGTATCTGATCAGTTGGGTCAAGAGCAGGACCCGATGCGCCATCCCCTGGGTTCTCAGAGGCTCTCCTCTTCGGGCAATTTCGAGATTCGTGGCCAGCTTGCCCACACTTAAAACACAGCCTATTGAAAGCATAACAAGTCTCTTTTATGTGACCAGAACGGCCACAGTAGCTGCACATTTTCCCGCGGTTCTCACCCGCATCGACCTGTTTCTCCGTATCAGACTTTTTCTCACCATTATGGTATCGTTTAGCAGGAGGGTTTCGAGGAGCGGGTGCCTTCTCCGGAGCACTTTGTGGAGTGAAGTGCTTATTCTGTATTGCTGCTTCAAAGGCTTGTATGTAGGTCTTGCACTCCCGATTCATAACATCTTTTCTTAGATTATCGTTTAAGCCTTTTATGAACCGATGTGTGCGGGCTCCCTCATCAGGAATCATCGAGCTAGCAAACTTAGCAAGTTTGGAAAATTCTGATTCATAGTCTTCGACGGACATGTTCCCTTGCTTGAGTTCGGTAAACTCGTCTTCCTTTCTCTGCCTGACCGCTGGCGGGAGATAATGTGCGAGGAATGCTTCCTTGAACATTCCCCAGGTGATCCTACCATCATGATGCTTGGTGGCTAGATCTGCTTTCTTTACTTTCCACCAGTCGTGTGCACGTAACCACAGCTGCATATCGGCATACACCACCCTCTTGTTCGCAGGTACAGAAGCAAAGCTAAACAAGCTCTCCATCTTTGTGATCCAGTCCATCACCCTATCCGGCGTGGTCCTTCCTTCGAAATCCGGAGGGTTCAACTTCAGAAACTCAACACCTTTAAAGGTAGACTTTCCGGCCGCACGAGGAGGCTCGTTAGTCTCTGCTACTCCTGCAACAGGAGGTATGGTCGGGGCAGTCATTGGTGTTGCAGCGGTTCCCGATGAACCACTCTGTGCTATAAGTGATGTCACAATCTGAGCCAGGGACTCAATCTGCTGCTGTTGCGCTAAGGCTCTAGCATCTGCTCGTTGCTGCTGAGCCTCAACTCGTTCTTGTTGAGCAGCGTGACGATCATTCTGATTCTGAAACATTGCAATCAGCCTATCGATTTGATCATCGCTCACGCTCATTGCGCGCGATGTCTCAGGGTTACCAGCACCTGTTTTTGTCATCTTTGCTGCAAAAGAGAGTAGCTTTCGTTAGTCTCATAACGTATTATGGACTCATTGCATGGGACGTTGGGTTTTCATACTCTTAGGGACCTTTCATACTCTCGATTTACTTCTTATAGATTTGAAATCTATTTTCGAAATTCGGGACTTTTGAAACCGTTTGAAAACTTATATCATTTTTGAAAACGATATTTGAAGAAGCCAAGGACGTAAAGCCATGCTCTGATACCACCTGTCGCGCCCCGATCCCGTAGGGGCCGAATTGTCCTCGCTTTGTCCCTACGGAACCGCTCGTCCTCGCTTGGGCGCGATGCCGTGCAAGCCTAAGTTGCGCTTGCACCAGGCAACGTACCTGCACAAGACACAAGAGAGACGAAAAAATATATATATATATATAGCCACAGAGTAAATGCAGAGAACCAAAGTTGAACACATTTGATAGCACACAAAATACTTTCTTTCATTGAATACTTGAAGATTTGATTACAAGAGCTTGCTTGGCTGAGTTACAAAATATGCCTTAGAAGGCTTACAACTCTTTTCACATTCCCAAAATCTAGCCACAACGCCCATTACATTATGTCCTTGTAGTAGGACCAAAATAGCAAAACATCTAGCAGAAGAAGAAGTAGCCCACTGGAGAGGTAAGCAACGGAGAAAGCAGCACGAACACAGTCCTATGGAAGGGTGCGCACACGCTGATTCAGATTGAGTAAGCTTGCCAAACTCTCGCTTCCAGCACCTGAATATATGCCCACAAACATGGGTCAGTACTACCACATGTACTGGTAAGCGACCGAGGCCGAACTCACCTTAGAAATCCATACTAAGTAAGCATATGAAGCTAGCATTATTAGGTGATCTTTCTGGTTGTCTAGTTTCATTTTAACAATTTATGTAAGGAAACATAGACGATATATGGCATATGCATATGATATTTCTTACCCACGGTCGATCGGTTATCCCTGCAGCAGACACACAAGTTAGGCACAATATGTATATATGCATAAACTTATGTATCAATCTTCTGGTGTCACAAATGATAGGTATGCAAGAAGGTAAACCCAGCATGCGCCCTATCTATATGAAGGTCCATGAGTTTTCCCATTATTGGACAACAATACCCTCCAAGATCCCGTAGGACCGGACGTCAGGGTGTCCCCACAAATCCCTTCCGGACCGACCGATTCCCAGTGCCCCAGGAACCGATCGAAAGACTATTATACCTTGTGCACAAGTTGTCCGAGACCCATGCATGGCAAGCAAACTTTATAAACCGACTCTTAGGATGCACATCTTTAGTAAGCATATAACAATCTAATAGCCACACCCCCCAAGATCCCGTAGGATCGGACGTTAGGGCGAACTACTAGACCCATCTTCTCTTCTTCTTTTATACTTGACACAAACACTAATCATGAATGTTCAATGCACGATATAGTGATGCAACAAGTAAGTAAGGGGCAACATTTAACTGAAGTAAAGCAGAACTCTATTTATAGCATGCAGTTCATTTCTTAGCTTATCTTTTTAGTGAGGCAACATTTAGTGAACTAGAGATTCTTTTCATTTAGGCATGTGAACTGAAAGATTCATCGAAGGGCCTAAGCCATTCACCGAATCAATCGAACGAGAGGATGGGGAAGCCTAAGCGACGTTCACTCTTTGGTTATGCGTCCTGAAAATGCAATAATACTTGGTTAGCATACTTCAATCTCTTTCCCTTACGATTCGAAAAGAAAGCGCAAGCGAGAAAGCGAAATCATGAAAACCAAGTCATCGAAAGCAACTCAAAACACAAAGCAACACAAAACCAAGAAGCAAAACAACCAACAAAACTCTTGGACTTATTTCAATAGAAGCCGCTCGATTAATTCGAAGGGTTCATTGTACTTCGTCCGTGTTGATTTGGCAGTAAGGTTTCCCCGAGACTCGATTCTCAACCGAGTCGAAGCAGCGTAGTGTTTCTTAAGCAACCGTTCGGAGCGGGGCGTTACACCGTGGGTGCTACACTATCGAGGATGCATGTGTCACATATTGAGATGAGCGAGCGAGTGGAGACCGTGGGCGCTACACTATCGAGGATGCAGGCGTCACATCTTGAGATGGGCGAGCGAGTGGAGCATAGTACTAGGAGGTTGTTATCTGTCATGGGTAAACTACTGTAACCAACTATGTAATATACAAATGAGAGTATGGTATCGTACCCCAGGCTGGTACTCATAAAAGATCCCAATGGACACTTTCGTATGCTAATAGTATACTCAAGGCTCCGTGTGGGGGAACCAGGAGGAAGATGTATATATATAGGGCTGGTACTCACAAAAGATCCCAATGGACACTTCTGTATGCTAATAGTACACTCAAGTAGTAATAGTAAAATATGCCCAGAGCACGATGAAGACTCTCCCCACCCAATGTAACCTCACATCTCATGTCCACGATGTCTCATGTCCATAACACGCAAGATCATGACCTCTAGCTAGTACAACGAGTCATAATGATATCTATATAATATGCAAGTCTCATATCATGAATCCTGTAAACCTTTACAGAATTCCCATGAATAACTCAAGAAAGATTCTGTCACATGAGATAGTGTCAAGTGTCCTAGGGTATGGCGTACTTGGTAAAGCAAGCACGTAAAAATAGGATCATGGAATCAACTCTCTAAGTGACGTTGCACGACTCCGCGTACGGTGTCGACACCCGAATCTTATTCGGACGCTAAGCAACATCTCACAGTCCTAGGATAAACACACACATCAATCATATAAAGTAACTATAATAACTAAATAATATAATAAAGGCAAGGGACTGTAATACATCATGGCAAGGTACACTTGCTTGGGTTTTGAACTCCGTCAACTACTCCTGGGAAAGTAGAATCTGCACGTACACCTCTGGATGCTGAAACAAACATCACCATTGTTCTCAGAATACTAGAAATAGCTACGATTGACTACCCATAAGTTCAATTTGGACACAGGAGCAAAATTGATAGTTTCTGGTCAAAGCGGGGTCCACATGTGGCCCACTTCGCACCAAAAAATATGTCAGAGATAAAGTTCTCTAAATTCATCAAACTTAGTGTCTACGAGTCCAGAACGATGATACGAACCCAACTGAATGTCCAGAACTGGATTTCGATGAGTCGATCACAAAATTGCTCGTAATGTGGAACCGTGGGGCCCACAAAATGATATTTTATCAACGTTCTCAGAATCGAACCAAACTTGGATCACAGGACCAGCGTAACACTGCGAATCCGATGTCATAAGTTTTGTTGCAAAACGACAAGCACACACGAAGTTACGGCGAGTGTCAGAACATGTCAATATGGGACTTTTCGGCGGATATGCGTTGATTTCGGTGTGCACGCACATTCAAATCAAGTTCCGCAAAAGCCCATACGTCCGTGTTGATGATACACACCTTTTGATGCAACTCGCATACGATAAAGTTGCCTCATTTGGCAGAACGTATCCCGTATCACGAGATTTTGGGTATTTTAAAAAACAAGTTTTTGGTCGTTTTGGATCAAGAATAATTTAACCATTAAAGCAAACTAATAAAAACTAAAAGAATGGTAAAATTGTTGGTTATATTGTGATAAAGTCCTTTTAATTAAATTTTGAAAATAATTAACGAGTTGGTGGCAAATTGGACATGAACATGGGTACTTGGATTGAAATTCTGAACTATTTTCGAACAGTTTTTCGGCCAACTTTCGGTCAATTTTTCGATCAAACCGGGGTGACTAAATTCGTTCCACTTGAAGAAAATCCTAGAGGGTTAGGTTGTGAACGTACCAGCGAAGACGGGACGCAAATCGAACGAGCGAGGAGGGCGGAAGCTGTGCGCGAAGTAGGTTTGTGTTCATGTGTATATATATGATTATATATATATATATATATATATATATATATATATATATATATATATATATATATATATATATATATATATATATATGAGAGAGAGGGGGGTTCCCTGTGCGTGGATGGGGGTTGTTAGATTTTTAAGTTAGTGGGTTATTGGGTTTAGGTAGGGTTTAGGATTTTAGGATTTCAATTCTTTTTATTTTATTTTATTTTTATTTATATATATAGGTATATGGATATTTAAAAATAGTTTTGAACCTCAATAAATTCCAAAAAATTATACAATACACTATTTATAGTTGTACACCCAAAATATTTTTTTGCATAATATTAATAATTAATTAATTACATATAATTATAAATTCAATTATATTATATATTATAACTAGCTACAAAAATAAAATAAAAATTTCCCTAAGCACAAAAATTCAGAATACCAAAAATTAAATTTAAAATTTTAATTTAAAAATCAGGGTGCTTACAATCTACCCAATTTATAAAAATTTTGTCCTCGAAATTAAAAGTAAACATAGTAGAAAAGATTTTAGTTAAGAAGGTTGCACTAAAGATGGGGACGTAGTTACCAAATGGAGTCCTAATTTGACATCGCATTCTAAGAATAAGGGTACGCTTACTCAAGGCTCTACCCAACTTATAAGAATGAAGTTTCCCGCAGGAGCTATAATCATGATCATATTTGTAAGGATTTTTAGAAAGTCTAACTTCAAGGAGGGATTCGAGATGGTAAAAACCATATATATACACATGGCGTTAATGAGTCACAGCCTATCAAAGAAAATCTATGTACTACCATGGCGTTAATGAGTCAATAACTTTATAAATAAAGTTTTACCTATTCTTCTTGCTTCTAATTAGGTCATGAGTCTATAATATAATAAAAATTACCATAGCCAAATACAACTATGGTGAGATGGTACCGAGAAGTTGTTCATTGCATATCATGGATGCCGATGAATGGTTCAGCAATAAGCGTCAAAAAGTGATATAACTCTTCAAAGGTGTTTTGTATTATGTAAAGAGTACAAGGAATTCAATTTAATGCAACACACATGTCACGGACGTAGGTTGGCATGAATGGGATACGGGTATATCAGTGGTTGGGATATTTGGGTTGGCTATATATAATTTAATTCAATTGCAACAGAGTTGGATATAGGGTTTAGAAGGAGATATGTCACGAATGTTGGGGGGTCTATATGGAGCATGGGTGTATATATTTGGAAGTAACAGTTATGTCATCAGTGAGTAGGTTCCAGTTAGGCTCATGAACGTCAAGGTTGTCGGAAGAATTGAGTCGGTGTTGAGTATTAAAATCGACCGCAACAGAAAAAGGATATCTATGTGTCATTTGTGTATACAATTAAGTCACAAATGTCGTATGACTAAAACAAAATATGGAAAGGCCAGTTTGTGAGTGATAGTCATGTCATAGGTATAGAGTGACTAGTCTAGGTCATAAGAGGAAAGTTGTTGGAAAGGAAAGGATATTGTTGTGCTCCAAATATCCGAGCCACAACAAAGGGTATCATGGATACAAAATTAAATAGATAATTTCATCCGTTCGAGATTAACCTAATTAACGCAAAAATAAATTCAAATTTACCCTAAATTTCCAGAAATAATCCTACACTAAAACCAGGGGCTACGATCTACCTAACTTATAAAAATTAAATTGGTATCCAAAACTAAGGTCATGGTCCTGCTAACAAGATTTCTGGAAGGGCATATTTTCTAAATAAGGTTACAAGAATTCTATGATTTACTGGTCGTAATCAAGAATTTTCTAAAGGAACCTAGAAACTATCAGGGTGCTATTGATCAACAACCTTATAAGAAAAATTATGACCTATCCACTACTGCTCTTGTATAGGTCAAGCTTCTACAAGGCAGAAAAAATGACTGAGCCAGATCTAACTAAGGAAACTGGGTAGAGAGGCTTCGATCATTGGTTGACATTGATGACGAAGAGTCAAAAATTTAGGCCATGACAAGAAGAATTTTTGATAAGTCTACATGGTTGAATAAGGCACGATTAGGCAGGTATTTGGAGAATCGAGTCATGGTGACTAGATCAAGGGATTAGATTAGAAAAGAACTGATACCTATGGTGATATGGATATTAACACAATGAGTGTTACCAACTAAGGGATTGATTTTGTAATTAAGGCACAACTAGGGAAAGAGGAAGGATCTACTCATTATTATAATTAGAAAGATCATTGTTGCAAAAAGCACGAGGCCATATATGAAACACAAGATAAGAATTTGATAGGAAGGATAGGAATGCAGTCGAGGGGGTAATACAACTAATCCTTAAACTCAATACTATATTCATATAAGTTATATTTTCTATAACCTCCCTCATACTATTGGCAACCTACTTCTGGCTATAGGTAAACAATATACGATCCTTACAACTTTGTCTTCCTCGCATATTTATAACTTAGTAGGTAATGGTCTAAACTAAGCATGTACTTAGGTCTATCACTCATGGCATACTATTCGCTAAGGACACTCTTCAATACTTGTCTAATCTTTAATTGGAATACCTATCCGCTTTCATACAACTTACTTTATTCTATTGTCTATCTTTCTGTACTGTTGTTCGTCTAATCTCTGCCATCTAAAAGCTATCTTCCTTACGAGAATCTTCCGGCTAGGCTACTTCCCTGTTACACAAGTATGATGTCATGGTTATCTTGAGTGGAAATTCTTTGAACTTAATGAGATGATAAGATTTCTAAAATCCAAAAATCCATCGGCTATAGTACATTGGAAATAGGTTCTCATCACCTACTACTAAGGATAGGTCCAACAAACTCATATCCTATTAGTCAAAAATCTAAATTTCTGGCCCTAATCAGTTTATGTGTAAACCCATAATATTCAGCTATCATTCCTATAAGACTTCTATCTTCCATTTATAATTTCCTACCATGTATAAATCTATAATCTAAGGGTCTTGTTATAATCCTCTACAGTATAACCATCGAGTTAGTATGTGATTTTGAACCTATGTTTAATTTATTAAAATTTGTATCACTTCGAGACTGATCGACAATTTCTACTCGCACTAAATTTTAAAAATCCCAAAAGTATTATAATTCATAAATACTAAAATTAGTATCCCTCAAGTCCATATCACAATTCCTTCTCCTTGGATTATGAGACCATAATATGTTTCCCTTATCATTTGTTTTCTACGCACCTTCATATCCTTTTAGTATGTTAATCTTGTTTTTAACTATAAGCCTCGCCAATCATGACCCAGTACTTTCTGCTTCGTAGTATAGATCTTCTAGGCAACTACCGAGTGATAAAGTCTTCAGTCCTTCCTAGATCCTTCTCTTAATTTAAATTGCTCAAGGTCATGTACTCCTCGTGAATCTCTTCTTGTTACCATTCTACCTTCTTCACTTGAACCTGAGATTTCTCCTAGTTTATTCCATGTATACCCTTCATCCAGACTACATGGTTACCATCTTGTTATAGCTTATCATCTATTATAGAAAATTTATTATATCTAACTCAAGACTATAAAATCTATCAAAACTCTCATCCTTTAATCAATTTGCTCTATCACAGATACTAGCTATCCACCCAAGTAATCACGGGTGAAACTCACTTGTTCAATTAACACTGACAGCCCAAATAATCAAGTATATCTAATTTGATTTTGAAAGCTATACTTTAGTACTCGAGTTATCTAATTACTCAAACATTAGGTCTAGCAATCTACCTGTCTATTTAGTCCAGACCCATAGTCATCAATAATGTAAGGGGGTCATAAGATCTAGTTTTGATACTAAAAGTCATAAGACAACTAGAGATTTAACCACTATGGACTGCTACGTAAGGTTCCAATTTCTTAAGGTCATAATACCATTCCTTGTATCACCAATATGGGCCATAACTAATTCCTAGCATCTAGTTATGTATTCCATAAAGTATTCTAGTGCATTAGAATCAAACCATCTTTCTAACTCCTAATACTTCCAAATTACTGCCACCCTAAGCAAGGGTAAGGTTTTATTAGTTCTAGGCCTCTAATACTATATTCAATTCTTATACTAACAATCTACACTAGCTCTAGCATCCAGGAATAACCTATCTATCTACCCTACTAAGGGTAATCATCTTCTCAAAACTTTATATCCAGCATATTTTCTTTCGCCTTGACAAGGATCTGCTTCTGGAGAAAACACTACGCACGAACGTCCATCTCTCTGAAGTAGGAAGAGATGATAAACAATAATAAGGATGTCGAGGAAAATAAACGAGTACAATTATGAAGTCCAAGGGCGATAATCAAATGCTAAGGAATTTTTAAATTAGTTGTGGATTGAGATACTATTACTGCTAATCCTGATTACAGGCTTGCTCGGTAATGGAAAGTAAACGAAACAATTTAATCAGGACCTGCATGGGCCACCACAAAAATATGTCATACCTCAGTCCCAAAATACGTAGGACTAGGAATACGTAACATGCCAGCTACGTATTCGACCAGACTCTGGTCCGACTCAAATACGTATAAGCTGTATTATAATGGTCACTATCTAAATAATCAAGTAAATATAAATATCTATGCCTCAATCCACAATGAACATAATATACAAGAATGAGCTACATGTGCTAAAGTCGGCCGCCCAATAACACACAAACTCGAATAGACTCAAGAAAAAAATATGAGTCTATAAAACTAGGCTACATCAGCAGATAAATAAACAATATGAATGAATAACCATAACTCCGGTAGAAATGATATAAGTACCTGGTACCAATGCCTACAAGACAAGCAACTCCGTCAGCAACTCCAAAGGCTCCGTAACCGTCTATGCTGCAAAAACTGGTAGGGGACCAGGTCCTCAGAGGGACATAAGAAGGTACAAGAAACAACATGCCAAAAGTAAAACAATATAATGCCACATACTCAAGGGTAAACTACTGTAACCAACTATGTGATATGCAAATGAGAGTATGTTATCGTACCCCGGGCTGGTACTCACGAAAGATCCCAATGGACACTTCTGTATGCTACTAGTACACTCAAGGCTCCGTGTGGGGGAACCAGGAGAAAGATTATATATATAGGGCTGGTACTCATGAAAGATCCCAATGGACACTTCTGTATGCTAATAGTACACTCGAGTAGTAATAGTAAAATATGCCTAGAGCATGATGAAGACTCTCCCCACCCAATGTAACCTCACGTCTCATGTCCACGACGTCTCATGTCCATAACACGCAAGATTATGACCTCTAGCTAGTACAACGAGTCATAATGATATCTATATGATATGCAAGTCTCATATCATGAATCATGTAAACCTTTACAGAATCCCTATGAATAAATCAAGAAAGATTTTGTCACATAAGATAGTGTCAAGTGTCCTAGGGTATGGCATACTTGGTAAAGCAAGCACGTAAAAATAGGATCGTGGAATCAACTCTCTAAGTGACGTTGCACGACTCAGTATACGGCGTTGACACCGAAATCTTATTCGGATGCTAAGCAACATCTCACGGTCCTAGGGTAAATCCATACATTAATCATATAAAATAACAATAATAACTAAATAATATAATAAAGGTAAGGAACTGTAATATATCATGGCAAGATACTTGCCTGGGTTCTGAACTCCGTCAACTGCTCATGGAAAAGTAGAATCTGCACGTATACCTCTGGATGCTGAAACAAATATTACCATTCTTCTCAGAAACTAGAAATAGCTAGGATTGACTACCAATAAGTTTAATTTGGACACAGGAACAAAATTGACAGTTTCTGGTAAAAGCGGGGTCCACATGTGGCCCACTTCGCACTGAAAAATGTGCCAGAGACAAAGTTCTCCAAATTCGTCAAACTTAGTGTCTACGAGTCCAGAATAACGATAGAAACCCAACGGAACATCCAGAACTAGATTTCGATGAGCCGATCATAAAATTGCCCGTCATGTGGAACCATGGGGCCCAAAAAATAATATTTTGTCAACATTCTCAGAATTGAACCAAACTTGGGTCACAGGATCAGCGTACTGCGAATCCGATGGTGTAAGTTTCTTTGCGAAATGACAAGCACACACGAAGTTACGGCGAGTGTCACAACAGGTTGATACGGGATTTTTCGGCAGATATGCGTTGATTTCGGTGTGCACGTACATCCAAATCAAGTTCCGCAAAAGCCCACACATCCGCATTGATGATACGCGCCTTTCGATGCAACTCGCACATGACAAAGTCACTTCGTTTGGCGGGACGCACCCCGTATCACGAGATTTTGGGTATTTTAAAAAATAAGTTTTTGGTCGTTTTGGAACAAGAATAATTTAACCATTAAAGCAAAATAATAAAAACTAAAAGAACAGTAAAATTGTTGGTTATATATGAAGAAGTTTCTTCAATTACATTTTGAAAATAATGAACGAGTTGGTGGCCAATTGGACATGAACAAGGGTACTTGGATTGAAAATTTGAACTATTTTTGAATAATTTTTCGGCCAACTTTCGGTCGATTTTTTCGATCAAACCGGGGTGACTAAATTCGTTCCAATTAAAGAAAATCCTAGAGGGTTAGATTATGAACGTACTAGCGAAGACGGAACGCAAATCGGACGAGCGAGGAGGACGGAAGCTGTGCACGAAGTAGGGGCTGGATGGCACTGTGTGTGCGCCCGCGGGGGTGGGGGTGGGGGGGACGGCGGTACGGCGGCACGGTGGCGCATATGTGTGGCGGCGTGGCTGCGGGCGGCCGGAGGGTGGAGGCGTGGGGGCGTGGGTGATGGTTTGGGTTAAGGTTTGTGTTCATGTGTATATATATGGTTTTACATATATATATACATATAAGAGAGAGAGGGGGGTTCCCTGTGCGTGGATGAGGGTTGTTAGGTTTTAGGTTACTAAGTTAGTGGGTTATTGGGTTTGGGTTATTGGGTTTTGGTAGGGTTTAGGATTTTAGGATTTTAATTCTTTTTCTTTTTTTTCTTTTATTTATATATATAGGTATATAGATATTTAAAAATAGTTTTGAACCTCAATAAATTCTAGAAAAATTATACAATAAAATATTAATAGTTTTACACCCAAAAATATTTTTTTGCACAATATTAATAATTAATTAATTACACATAATTATAAATTCAATTCAATTATATATTATAACTAGCTAAAAAAATAAAATAAAAATTTCCCTAAATCAAAAAAATTTAGAGTACCAAAAATTAAATTTAAAATTTTAATTCAAAAATTAGGGTGCTTTCAATGAAGGGCTATGATTGTCATGTATTCATGGGAGGATAATTCTGCTTATATTTCGAGAATTCTTACCGCATGTCATTTGGGATCCATTGACAGAGCTCAACATATTTTTTAGAGATATTTGTTCTACTAAGTTGCTCGTCGATCATCTAGAAAAGTAAGAGAAGGACATTGCGGTAACACTGTGAAAGCTCGAGAAGGTATTTCTTCTGGATTCTTTGACTCCATGGAGAATTTGCCAATTCATCTTTCCTATGAGGCACGTGTTGGTGGGCCTGTCGGTTATCACTGGATGTACCCATTCGAACGATATCTGAATCACCTAAAGAGAAAGGTAAAAAATAAGGCACGGGTTGAGGGATCTATTTGTGAAGCTTATGTTCTCGAGGAGATTACAAACTTTGCTCGATATATTTCAAACCTCATGTTGCTACTAATAGAACGAGAGCTCCAAGAAACGATGATAGATATCATGAATCTAATGATGCAATAATGAAAGTATTCAATGTGTCCGAAAAGCCTTCGGGGAAAATAAAGAAGAGAGATTTGAATAACGACGAGCTAAGGGCTGCTTAGTTGTATATATTACTCAATTGCGACGAGCATGAAGTGGAGAAGCTAGAGGGGTAAGTAATTAATATGTGCACGTTTACGTCATCTCAATATAATAGTATAAGCTAATATTATTCTACTAATCAACGGTTGCTTTATTATTTTTTAGCATATATAATGATGAGCTGAGGTCGGTTAGACCCTACATAACAGACGAAGAAGTAGAACAAGAAATGAGACGTCATTTTCCTTCTTGGTTGAGCGTATATATAAGGAGCTCGGTAATTACTTTTTCTGTATACACTTGCACAATAAATAACATATTATCGCTTATTTGGTATTTACGTCGATCGTCTAATAACACCCGAGATCGAATCTATTAGAATTCTAGCCAAGGGACCAATTACTGCCATCAAAATATGGCCAAGTTACTGTGAGAATGGGTTTAGGTTCAAGTCAAAAAATGCTCCGATCAGAGACAGCTTCCTGGATCTTTATTCCACGAAAAATAGTTGTTTGTGTATCAAATCTTTGAAGTAAAAATATGTCGATCCAGGCAATAATTTCTTTGACATCTTACGAGAGAATGTGGAATTGACATATAATTATGGCACAAAACCTGCTAAGATCGTGTTATTCAAGTGTGAAAAGGTAGAATTATCCGAAGAGGAAGAGGAAGACGAAGTAGATGAAAGTGAAGATGAGGAAGAAGAGGAAGAGGAGGACAAGAAAGACGAACAAGATAAATTTTCTGAAGATGATTGAAAATAAAATAAATCCATTTGGACTTGGGACATATGACACTACTAGTTATTTACTGTGCAATTATATTAATACTATTAGATATGTATAATATTTTAACTGTATAATGTACTATATATCTGTTTATTTGTTCTATCATTATATGTTGTTATCAGGTATGACAGGACGAAGTGGAGCGTTTGGCAGGTCCCGAGGTAGATGGAGTGCTCCTCCGGTACTGCCTACTGCTGGTTCTGGATTATCGTCGCCAAGTACTCCAGTATATCGACGAGCCACATCTCCGACTGCGATGATGTTACATGGCAACACTACTGGGACTAGTAGTTCCAAGCCAGAGACTACTCCCTCATCAGTGTTCCTCCTGCTGACGGAACCATGGAGACATATGAGAAGATGGCGAAGGTTGAGCCGACGACATCCCAGTATCAGTGAGATCCTCCATGCGCACCTCCGGACGAGACGATGACAGAGATTTTGGCCGACGGTACAAAGTAAATCAATTAGTTGGTTTATCATCATATATATCGTGTATTTCTGTATTCATCATATATTTACTTTTTCATGAATATAATTATCTCTGTATAGATATTGTCCCTCGTCGGTATAGAGATGCTTGAGCCACTTTCTGAGGTACAACTATGGTGGCCCTTGAATTAACTACTCTGATGCTCCGGACGAGAGGAAGGTGTTCTGGTTTGCGCACTTCAAGGTAAAAGTATATTTGGTTTTAATATCAATCATCTAATTTATGAATATTATATAACTTACTAAATTACTTCTTGTAGCAAACATATTTCTATCCATCGTACCGGACCGAGTTGATTGAGCAGATGTTTCCTGTCGTCGCCGCTAAGCTGATACGTAATGCTATGGATGACCAGAAGGCTCGTGATCGCGAAAGAAAACTGATCCAAGGTTGGATCATGTTTGAGTAGTTGACTGTGATGAGGGCTAGATTCGACGATCCAAGGTACAAGAAAATGTCTGAGAAGGCCAAGGCGGCTAGGAAGAAAGCAGCAAAGTGGCGTGGTGGCTCGATTTTGATGACAAATTTTTTCGTTTGGTATAATTTTTATTTCAGATATATTATTTTCATGCAAGTACAATAAAATGATAGTAAAATAAAATATTTAATTTTAGTACTAAATAATATATTTTTAACATGTACAAAGGGGTGAGGATGCCAACATGGTGACCGTATTTCTGGCCACCCATCGGAAGGGCAAAAACCTCATTTGTGAGAGGGTTTCGCAGACCTATGTAAGTATTACTTTACTTTGTGTTAATTTTAATATAACTTAAAAAATATGCAAATAAATATCCATCTAGTTAGTAATAAGTACCTTAGATATTAGCAATTATCGAGTATCGTTACTTTTCTAGGTCGAGTATCTTAGGCTCATTGAGCAGGCGACTGCTAGTGCACCTATAGCGGAAGAGGCTGGTACTTTCTCGCAGCCCTCTCCAACTCTGTCGACGGACGAGCTGTGGGTGACCATCGCTGGTGGTCTCCAGAGGGGTACGTACTACGGTACGAGATCCTATGGTTCCCTTGTTATGACGCAGTCCTCTAGGGCTTCCTCTGCAAGTGCGCATTCCCCACAACCCTCACAGGCATCTTTCCGAGTCCAGAAGACCGTTGACTGTCAGATTGTCTCTCCGTGATGAGTTACTGCGAAGGATGGAGGAGAAGCCATCGTTTTTGCCTCAGACGGACGATGTAAAGATTATCGCATGATTTGACATGCTCGAGCGCAGTATCATGGAGCTCAGGAATATGACCGAGAGGACGAAGCATGGCGTTACTGATCTTAGAGCGTCGACATAGTGCAACGTGATAGATCTGCAGGCATCACAACTGTCCATGGACGAGAGGCTGACGATGATGCATGATTCAATGGCTGCTAGCAGTACGAGGCTGTTATTTACCATGGATTCATACAACCATCGAATAGCAGCGTTGGAGCAGATACGTCCTCCTGGTGTGCCTTCATTGACACCGACTTCATCGACGCCACTGCCTTCTTTATCGACATTGTTGTCTATTTCACAGGAGCAGTATGAGTTATTCTTATCCCTGATGCACGCCGGTGCTCATCCACCTCCAGATCCGCAATAGTCCTAGTTAGGACATTTTACTAGTTGTTTATATTTTGGCCTATGATATTGGGTCATTTATGAATATTGTACATTTATTGAGGCTTTTAGACTTTATTTCTTGCACTCAGTTGTGTAGATATTTATTGCATTCTTTACGACATGATTTTCTTGAGACTCAGTTTATAATTTCAATGTGTCATTTTCTTCAAATTTTACTTTACTATTCATATTAAATGTATATGAATTTGCCAATGTTCCACCAAAGGGGTCGGCGAATCCAGAAAATTCAACGGAGGGTTACTCCGGATCTGTCTATTTTTATGAACTGTGATATTGCAAGGATATATGACAAATTATATAAAACTATTTTGATAAAAAATTGCTACTATTGATGATAACGTCGGCTTAGCGTGTATTCCTAAAGTGGCATTTTCACCTTCTTTCTACTCGTATAGAAAAATAATAGCAGTACAAAGTGGCCTTGTAACATGTATACATAATAATACAACTCTTGCAAAAAAAAAAAAACATATTGGACAAATTAACTCTAACAAAAGCTAATCAAGCCACTGCAACTTATTAAACCAAGTAATCAATTTTTAAAGCCACGACAACTCGGTTAGCTAATTTTTTAATATGAAACGAAGAAGTCATTACACAATTTGTTCATGTTCATGTTCATCTGATAAGCAAATTAATTTCATAATTGGAAGGACGGTTCACCCTTATCCTTGCTAACTGAATGCATAATGATTTAAAAACCTAATTAAAAATATTTAAAATGCTTTCATATAAGGAAATAGAAAAAAAGGACTAATGAAAGCAAGATCAAAACAACAGCTCATCCAAGTATATGATGATCACTATGTTCTTCAACAAAGACTCAAAGACAAATTTGTTTGCAGGAAAAGAAACAATTAGATTGCTGAGATTAACAATCCTAGAGATTATCCAATGAAACTCCTTACTATATTACTTTCAATAGAAGAAATGATGTCACCAGTATCAAATTCTCAATATCTATAATATTATCATAAAACTTATCATTTGCTAAATGTATAATAGATAAATAGAATCAATTGAAACCTATCATAAACCACAGTTAACCATTATTTGGATATTAATGCCAATCAAATATATTAAATGTTCCAAAAACTTATGTATGTCTAATTTATATGTACATCAAAGTCTACATCTTATATATCATAATATTTGTTATACGAACATCATATGCAATTTATTTCTCCAAACAAAAATGTATATAATTGGAATAACCATCACATAATAACAAATAATTGTAGGAAATGAGAGACATAACATTCTAAAAGCCAGACATATACAAATAACATAGAGCAATCTTATATTAGCATGCACATAAAGTTGCAAAGTCCACAACAACTACAGAATATTTTGACACAATCATAACAATACCATCACTATCGACACGCATATAAAACACAAATAAGTAAACATAAAGCATACGACAATGGATAATAGAAACTAACATTATACGTTGGTTAAAACTTGCCATGGAAGGTTAAAACTTGGCATTAAAGTTAAAAATTACTAACATGAATTGATCCGTGACTCAAATTATGTTTGACATAAAATTAATATATATTATAAGCTTTGGTACAAAATAATAAAATAACTTCTAATAAAAGATTTATAAGAACCAAGATCACCATATATAATTCGAAATCAAAAATCTGTTCTGAAGTTTCAGAGATCATATGTGAAGTTGTAGGGGATTCAGATCATAGCAGGCACTCTTTATCAAAAGAAAAGAAAAATTAATCCGTGAACCTGGTTGGATTGTTCAATCCAATTTTCTGATCTTTCTCAATAGTGGCCTGAAACTCCTCGAATGGTCATGCTGATAACGTATTGTGAAAATGAGAGAGAAAGAGAAGAATTGGTAGTCGAATGAATACTATGAGGCTTTTCTCATTTACAATATCTATGGAGAGGAAATAAGATATATGTAGTTGTTGATAGGTATAAGGGCATCCATAATTTGATTTATCCTAAATCATAACAATGATATAGTTACTTGGTTACTTTTAAAACTAAAATTGTAAATACTAATAATTTTGGAGTTGCTACTCATTTTAAAAGATAGATAAAATTAGATAAAAATAAAACCAATATATTACCAACTTAAAATATTTTTATTTAAGTTCTTCTTTTACTTTTATTTATACGTTGATATGTGAAGTATGTGGAAGAAGAATATGTAGGAGATACTAATACTCTTCGATATATCTATACTCTTTATAAAGAGACTTGAAAATGGTTCAAAATGAACCGTCTAAGCCGTACGTATATTCTCACATAATTAAAATTTTACAAAATAAACAAATTCTATCTAATTATTTAACTATCTAACTATAGTCAAACACTTCTAACTCATGTGGTCAAGGTGGGAGGCATTTTCTTGGTTGGATGGGTTCGATTTCCTAGGATAGCAATATCTATAATAATTTTAAATTAAATTATTTAGAAAAAATTATGCGCGTTCAATGCACGTGTATGTTACTAGTACGACTATATAATAGAAAAAGTTGAGGCGATCACCATGAAATTTTATGTTCCAAAAATATCCTTACTTGTTTACTAATTAATATTGTTCATTAAATTTAATATGGACAGTTAGATAATTATGTATAATTTTTTTTTCAAGGAAGCTTTTGTTTGATCTTCCCAGGTTATATAAAATACAAGCAATGCACATGCATCTACATTGTGTTTGTGCACTTAATTAGTCACTAAGGGGTTGCTACTATGTACTTTTTATTTTTTATTTTTTAATTCTAGTTACTTTCTAAGCACTTATTGGTCACTACGGGGTTCAACCATCAAGTAGCTTTAATCTTGCGGAGGAAACCTATAGGGAAGTAGTATAAAAATGTGAAACACTAGAAAAAAATTAACGATTTTGTTAACATGTGCACTAAGGAAATACGCTAATACATTGATAAATGTACCTTTAATATTAGTATTCCTACTTTCATATTTATCAATGCATTAATATGGATTGATAAATATGCTAGTGAAAGTATCAACATAAAATTATATTTATCAATGTGTTAATATGTGCTAAAAAATTAATATTTTTTACTAAAATAGGGGAAAGTAGTTGCCCACCTTATCCCGACTTCATTCCAAAATGTGCCTACTGGACATATTCCCAACCCTAACTTCCTATGTGTGCCAATAGTGACAATCTTTTTCAGATCGTTGTATAGGATACAAAACAAGTTCTTTATATTTTTTTCTCTTACAATCTACCATTTATTTGTTTTACAATTAAAATAAAATTTATAGAATAAATTTTTAATTTCAGAATTTTTTTTTTTGTTCTTAACTATTATAAAAAATTAATTTAACCGACCTAAACTGAAATTAACCAAAATTACAATAAATTATGGGACCATAAGATCTATTTAATAATAATGTCATTTATAAAAATAATTAATAAATAAATAATATATTCATTTTTCTAAAAATTAATCTGTAACCAAAATAAAAGTAACAAGTTAAAGTAACAAGTTGAGTCGCTTGGACTCGGGTGGTTGAAAAAATGGAAAAAAAAAAATGAAAACCATCTTAATTTGGGTTGATCCGATGGGCTTTGATTAGTTCCCAAAGTGAATTTAAACCATGATACAGTGATGACATGGAGTTAAAGTTCACTATTTTTCTAAATAAATTATTTTTAGACTATTTGTTAAATAAAATTTTGAACTCCGCTACATTGAAAAAGTTCTTTTTTTTAATGATTTGTCTCTGTTATAGTGGTTTTTTTAGACAAAGATTATTTGTCACTTTCGGCTTCCAACAAATGGCGAGCTGAGTAAGTAACAAACATTCCAGACTATACGACCTATGAATACATAAGTACTCTCACTCATGATTGTCGTATGTAAGGTTCTATTGTAGAATAATGGAGGACCATTTTAAGCTCAAAGTGAATAATTTAGTTGATATCATGATAACAAAGTGAATAACTCGGTGGATAACATGATAATCTCTATTAACATACTGTCTAGTACATTCTAACTGCACTCATGTAAACCCCCAGAATAGAATTACAGAAAAATATATATTACATAATGTACAAAGAAATTCTTCATATTCGGCCTTTATTCATGCTTCCCATTATCTTTCATGCTATACGACTGGAGATTTTTCTCTGAATCATGTCCATACCTAGTGAACAAATATTAGGTCATCAAATGACATGCAAGTCCCAAGCCAAATAATGCATAGGAAAATAAATTATGGATATGAATCGATGAGGATAAATGTACTATATGGTAGATGATAATGAGATGTAAATCATCTTAATTGTTAAAGCATACAATTCCTAACATCCCAAGACACAATACAAAATAAAGTTAAGTGAACCAAATTACTAAAATTTACAAATTTAGCACTCCAAATCGTATAAATCACAAGCATATTTCAACACATGTGATAAGACAATAGGAAGACAATCCAATTCCACCAAACACACGATACATCAGACACCCAACATTGTAAAAGCAAACACATTTTGTTCACAAATGCATTCAATTCCTAATATTCCAACCACACCACAATCATAAACATGTTCAATTCATAACAAATAGACACTATTTTATGGAATGCAATTAGAGAACACTAAGAGTTGGGCTATTTTTACAACAATAATCATATTTTCCCATATTAGGTTGTTTTTAGGATGACATTGTGCTTAGGACCAACCCCATATAGGTGTGAACAAAAAGATACAAATTTATTTAATGTTAATAGATGCTCAATCGAGTTAACGATCTTATTTGATGTATGAGCGAGTTCAGAACTTTAGTCAGATACATAATCGGTTAGGGACAGTTGCAAGTACAACATAGGAAGGTAAGTTAAGACTCACACCCTATTTTCACAAGGCCTTACGAAGAAGGTAGAACTAAACAATTTTTTTTTGTTAATCATATTGCAAAAAGTTCACCCAAATGTTCGTTCCCTCCCTATTGTGCAATCCTATCACAAACTTAACTATTAATATGTTGAGGTAATAATTTTAGAGTATGAATTTCGATCTGAGTGTCCTACACTCATATTGTTGGTGCTAAAAAAATCACCAAGTTCTAGTCTTACGATGTTCAAAGCTCTCATGAGATATCGTCTGAAGGATGGCTCGAATCAGACAAGAAGATCTTGCAGGAGCTGCCTTCCAACATGAATAGTTTTTCCATGAAAGCTGCCTTGTAGTGTGAAGGGGTTCCTCACGGGAGCTACCTTCCAACGGGACTCACTTAGCATGATTTACTACGCTATATGCGCATGTATAAATGCGGCCATTTCACAATATGAAGAGGTATCGTATTAAACGAAGAATGATTGCAAAATTATGGCATCTCTATTAAATACAGCGGTGACTATTATTAAAGCGCCACGCCAACATTCATAATGTCAGTCATGTGGGGGAAGCTCCTCTACTCCCACTTGAACATCTGCCATGTTGGTAGACGTTATACGATATGAAGAGTAAGCAACGCAGGTTGTTGCCTCCCTCGAGAAGCTATATCCTGCGGGAGTGAACCAAATGTGCATAATTCAATCTCTTCCCGCGGAAAACTGCATAGTTTGTCATTTTTAGTCTATCCTGTGCACACTCAATAATTTGATAAATTTTAGGGTTTTTGCTATAAATAGTCTCAGTTTTTGTGCAAATCAGGAGAACAGAACCAGAATATATACTCCTATACACTGACTAAATCCTCAATACTTTGTGTATCTCGCCTTGTGTACTAGGATTTCTCCACGAGAATTTTAAGATGTCTCTCTTGAGTCTATTACATCCTCTCCACCTCTAGTAGACGTACCAACAAAAAACATCGTAGTTGTTCCTAAGTACACTTTTTGAAGTTCATATCTATGACAGAGAAAGCATCTTGTCATCCTTGTACTTGAAGTTGGATCGTCAATAGGACAAAGTAGTTATGCATGACTAGCCTCCTATCGCTACAGTCTTTAAAACTAATACTTGTACTAGAATTTTCTTGTATTTACATTTATTGTAATAGAAATTCTTTGTTTAACAAGTTATAATATTTTCTTAAAAAATAATTATTAATCTTGTCTCTATTCAAAAAATAAATGGCGACTTTGGTGGGGACGACCTTCTTCACTGACGAGAAGGTAGTAGCGTAATCTGTATCAAGTGTATTGGGGCAATAATTGAAGTGTTGGTTATGGAATTTAACCAACTAGTGTTTGAAAAACAGTCCTAAGATATTCTTGTGGAGCTAGGGGGTACGCTTCCCGCAAAATTATACCAAATAACATCATTTTTAGTCGCATGAAGGCTGCCCTCAATTGGCTTGTCTACCAAAGCCGTGTACCATATACCCTATTGCCATCATCAACAAAGGCAAGAAGATTGTGGGGGTCGAAGAGACAAAACCACACCCTTGGTGGTTTCTGAAGATAGCCTCAAGGTACCCCACGAGTCAGTGCACGATATTCTTAACAAGGCAAAGGTTGAGTCTCTTAAACCAAATAGACTACAACGCAAGGTTTAACATGTTGCTTCAAATGAGTTGCATGAAGGCCTCGGCGCAAAATAATTCATTATGATGCTGTGTGCCACTGGGATACTAGTTTGCATAGACCTGTCTGCGAGAATCAACTTAGTGGGCAAAGTAAGCTTGCTTCCCATGGCACAAAGGACATTAATATTGTTGTCTAGCATCTACGCTGGACGAATGACCAACATCCATACTGGAAAAAGCTCTCGTAGGAAGAAGTCCAATATTGCACATTTTCATAGGAAGCAAGGTGACTGCTCACGTCAGAACTCTCTCTCTAATGTCGCTGAAGATCAATCTTCGAACGACAAGAAACTTCCAGAGGGAAGTTCTTTGCGGTTTTTAATTTTCAATACTGGAAGTACTACTCTAGCGCTGATGAAGGTACCATTCCCATGGTAGATGCTTCACACTGGAACCATCATATTTGCGTTGAACCATATTGTTCCAGCATTGATTTCAAGAACCAAGTCTATTGTGGTTATTCTGGCACCGCTTTGAAGTAGCATGCTAGCGCTAGAAGGGTACCTTATGCGGGAAGGATTGTTCGGTACTACTTTTCATACCTAAGTCCTCTATGAAGGACCTATTTAGATTCAATTTACGAGAGTGAACTCTTGTTAACAAAGCTATTATAAAGCTATTATTAGTCACAATGATAAGAGGTTGTCTCTTCCCAAGAAAAAAGACCTTCCAACAATATCTGTCAGCAGTCATCCTATAAGTTCTCTTTTCCATAACCTCAGGGCCTCAATCAAGGATCACCCGAGCACATATACCAACAGTCATCTCATTGCAAATTTATGGGATAATATGAATATGAGTAAATCCCATGGAATTAAAGCTATACCTTCAAAAGAAAATGTTCCTACAAATAATTTTTCTGTTGTACCAACAAAAAGAACAGATCAATCTCCAATCTCGTTGGTAGAAGAAAGCCTAAGTTGTGAGCACCATAGTTTTTATATAGAGTTAGTTCGGTAATTAATAATTTTTTATTTTAAATATTTATTCGATAATTTAATTGAACTTTGGAAACCAACCACCATGGTTTTAAGATCTTGAGTGCAACATTAGCCTTTCCCTTCCAACCAACCTAGCATGCTCGACTTAGACGAGTCAAATTAGGCTCCTGCCATGACTGTCACTCACAAATTTATAATCCCATGCCTTGTTTTGGTCGCACAACTTTTGCGACACAATTACGAGAAAACGATAATTAATTAACCATTTTGTCGTGATGTACGATTTTAACACACTACCCCAGCCCATTGATTCCAACTAAATCCATAGTATGAGCCTAACTGGTCCTATTACGCATATGACACTCAAGTTGATTTATTCAAACCCCTGCATGCTTCCAATATAATATTAAGTAGAAAATAGAATTTAGGGATTTATTTAATTAATTTAATATTCATTAATATTTGGTAAATATCTTTTTAATTGATATAAATTTGGTTGTAAATTATTTGTTGGAGGAAATATAATTCCTAGAATTTTTTCCAAGAACCTAACTATTTTTGGAAAATTTCTAGATATAATTATGAATAAATAAAACAAAAAAAATGAAAAGAAAAGAAAAGGAATAAAATAAAACCCGTTAACCATTAACTCAAACCCAAACAAATTAATCCGAAACCCAAATCCTAACTAATCTACCCAGACCCTCACCCGCAATTCCTCCCCCATCTCTCTCCCTATATATTTATTGGAGGAAATATAATTCCTAGAATTTTTTTCAAGAACCTAACTATTTTTGGAAAATTTCTACATATAATTATGAATAAATAAAATAAGGCGACCACCCTGACCCTTTGTCGACCGCTGTTGTCGCGCTGAACCATCGCCCATAGCGCCGTCGCGCCCAGCAGCAGTAGCAGCCGATGCAGATCCGCCCTCGCGCGCACAGCGGCAGCAACCGTGCAACCCCCCTTCGCACGGAGTTTTTGTCCTCCTCGTTCGTCCATTTCGTGTTCCATCTTCGCTGGTATGTTCACAACCTAACCCCCTAGGATTTTTTTTTAAGTTGAACGAATTTAGGCGTCCGGGTTTGATCGAAAAATCGATCGGAAGTTGGCCGAAAAACTATTCAAAATTAGTTCAGAAATTCAGTCCAAGTACCCCTATTCATGTCCAATTTTCTACCAATCGTTAATTATTTTCAAAATATAATTGAAGGGACTTTTTCATAATATAACTAAGTTTTTTACTGTTCTTTTAGTTTTTATTAGTTTGCTTTATTAGTTAAATTATTCTGATTCCAAAATGACTAAAAACATGGTTTCAAAAAGACCAAAAATCTTCGATAAGGGGTGCGTTCCGCCAAACGAGGCCACGTCATCGCGTGAGGATTGCACTGAAAGGTGCGTAACATAAACGCGGATGTGTGAGCTTTCGTGGAACTTAATTTGGACGTATGTGCACGCCGGAATCAACGCGTATCCGCCGAAAAATGTCGTATCGGTCTATTCCGACACATTGCCATAACTTCGTGTGTACTCGTCGGTTCACAACGAAACTTGTGCCATTAGATTCGCAGTATTACGCTGGTCCTATGACCCAAGTTTGGTTCGAATCTGAGAACGTTGGCGAAACATCATTTTGTGGGCTCCAAGGTTCCACATGAAGGGCAATTTCGTGATCGGCTTATCGAAATCAAGTCTTGGATGTTCCGTTGGGTTCGTATCATTGTTCTGGACTCGTAGAAACTAAGTTTGATAAATTTAAAGAACTTTTTCTCTGACATATTTTTCGGTGTGAAGTGGGGCACAAGTGGACCCCACTTTGACCCCAAACTGTCAATTTTGCTCATGTTTTCAAATTGGACTTATGGGTAGTCATTCCAAGCTATTTCAAGTATTATGAGAACATTGGTGGTGTTTGTTTCAGTATCCGGAGGTGTACGTGCAGATTTTACTTTTCCAGGAGCAGTTGACGGAGTTCAGAACCTAGACAAGTGTACCTTACCAAACTACAGAGATCATGTTTTATTATCTGTTTGTGTTTCTTTATATATATATATATATATATATATATATATATATATATATATATATATATATATATATATATATATATATATATTCTTGTGATGTATCTGCTCAACTTAGGACCGTGAGACGTTGCTTAGCGTCCGAACAAGATTCGGGTGTCGACGCCATACGCGAAGTCGTGTAACGTCACTTAGAGAGTTGATTCACGATCCTATTTTTACGTGCTTGCTTTACCAAGTATGCTATACCGTCATGTGACAGAATCTATCTTGAGTTATTCATGGTGATTTTTTTCGTGATATGAGACTTGTATATTACTTGGATATTATTATGACTCATTGTACTAGCTAGAGGTTATGATCTTCCGTGTTATGGAAATAAGACTTTATGGAGATGAGACATGAGGTTATATTGGGTGGGGAGAGACACACATGCTACAGGATAATTATGTTATATATATATATACTATTTTACTAGAGGTGCTTAGTCTCTATACCAGATCTTGGCACATTACTGGCCCTACGAGATACTACTTGCTGCTATGGGCTCCCCGACACAGAGCCTGTAGTGGTCTCAGCCTTAGTACTAGTGATGCTCTTATTTGTATTTCACTTAGCTGGTTATATAGCTTGTCCTGAGGATCTGTCTATATTTACTTGCTGTATTTTATTTTGGCTTGAGTGTTTATTGTACCTTGCTATATCCCTTGAGGGCCTGGATCCAGATTATGTCCCCAGGTATAGACGATGAGAGCTATCCCAAGATTTATGGGGTAGGTGCTACTATTGGAGATGTACAGGTTGCAGAGGACGAGGTTGTTCCGGAGGACTTCTCTTGAGCACACAGTATTCTCACCATTCATTTATTATGCTTAGTGTTCTTCGATATTAGATCTTGTAATGACTTCTGGATATTGTACTTGGAGTTATTTTCCTTTTCATTTTGATGACGGGTTGTTCCCCGTATTTATATTGCTTTGGTTGGACAGTTCATTTTATATTATTGTTAGTGAACTTGTCTCTTTATGATTTTGTTACTTATTGTGGATGATATTAGATATATAAACCGTGACAGATATTTGTAGACCATTTATATATATTACAGCTTAAGTGTACTCTAACGGGTTCATTAAATTGTGTTTGTCCATTGGAGTTGTCCTGCTGGCCATTGCTACATGGCTAATCCCTTGATACTTTAAGACTGGGGTGTGACATAGTTTTTGTGGTGGTCCATGCAGGTCAACGAATATATTACTTTGGTTTCAACTAAGGGACCGAGCAAGCCTGCGATTAGGATAATAATAAATTTATAGGATCTCATCCACGTGTTGACACTTTCTTGACCTCTATATCGGACTCGAGTAAATTTCTTGACTTGCATCATACCTGATTCAACTATTCGACCCTACGCTGATCCCGACAGAAGAAGATAAGGCGGAGAAATTCTTTGACGGACTGAGCTTTGAACTACAAAGACAAATTAGCTCCGTTGTACTTATTTCCTATACAGACGTCCTTGCCGCAGGTCGACGCATGGAGCGCATCCATAGGAGGGAGTCCAGCCAGAAGAGACCGTACGCATTAGTACCAGTTCGAGCACTACACGGAGATCCTGCAAAGCGGCCCCAGATGAATCCACCACAGAGAGCAGCATCACGAGCCCCATCCCTTCCTACTTGTCACTACTTTGGCAAGGTAGGCCATATTGAGAGGGAGTTCAAACGTAAATTGGGATTATGTTTAGCTTGCTGATCCAGTCAGCATTCAGCCAGGGATTGCCCTGAGCGTCGGGGAGGAGCACCGATGGTTCATCGACTTGCTTTACCAGCACCGGAGCCAGTCCAGCAGTCACATCGACTAGATTATCCAGCACTAGGAGCATCACAAACGAAAGATGGAGGATTCAGACCACCAGCATCGGGAGGATATCAACCAAGGCCACCCTTGGCATCACAGGAAGCACTCTTCCAGCAGGCCCAGCAACAATAGAGGACACCACCACAGGGACATGGACATACTTTTGTGATGACAGTGGAGGAGGCATTGACTCAAGGAGTAGCGAGTATGGGTAAGATTTAGTTTTATCATAGCTAGCTATAGTAACAGATATTCCTAGTGATACTTTAACATGTGCCTGTTAGTTCCATTCCCTAGTCTATACCTAGTATTATGTTAGCATGAACTTGCTAGTCTAGATTAGTAATATGTAAGTGGTACCCAAGTTTTCAGAAGCTGTAGTTGACCCTCGTTCTAATCAGACTCCTTTACTCATGAGTTACTCATCTCTCATTGCCTAGGAAAAAGTTTTTATTGCTTCCCCATGTGTTCTACTAAAACAAAACCCTCACCCTTTCTTTTATTTTTTCCTTGTTCATGGCCCCTTATCCTTTGTGTTGTGCTTCAACAAATGTCATACAACTGCGTTATCTCTTCTGGAGCAAACCTTTCCTGAGTAGTTACGTTTTGTTTTTCTTAATTACGAGGACGCAATTTTTTTAAGGTGGGTAGATTGTGACCACCCTGGTTTTTATATAGGGTTAGTTCGGTAATTAATAATTATATTTTTTATTTTAAATATTTATTCGATAATTTATTTAAACTTTGGAAACCAACCACCATGGTTTTAAGATCTTGAGTGCAACGCTAGCCCTTCCCTTCCAACCAACCTAGCATGCTCGACTTAGACGAGTTAAATTAGGCTCCTGCCATGACTGTCACTCACAAATTCACAATCTCTTGCCTTATTTTGGTCGCACAACTTTTGCGACACAATTACGAGAAAACGATAATTAATTAACTATTTTGTCGTGACGTATGATTTTAACACGCCATCCTAACCCATTGATTCCGACTAAACCCATACTATGAGCCTAATTGGTCCTATTACGCACATGACACTCGAGTTGCGTTATTCGAACCCCTGCATGCTACCAATATAATATTAAGTAGAAAATAAAATTTATAGATTTATTTAATTAATATAATATTCATTCATATTTGGTAAATACCTTTTAAATTGATATAAATTTGGTTGTAAATTATTTGTTGGAGGAAATATAAATTCCTAGAATTTTTTCCAAGAACATAACTATTTTTGGAAATTTTCTACATATAATTATGAATAAATAAAACAAAAGGAAAGGAAAAGAAATAAAATAAAACCCATTAACCATTAACCCAAACCCATTAACCCAAAACCCAAATCCTAACTAATTTACCCTGATCCTCACCAGCAATTCCTCCCCCACCTCTCTCCCTATATATATATATATATATATATATATATATATATATATATATATATATGCATGCTAAACCCTAACCCTAAACCACACCACCTCCACATTACCCACGCCTCCACCCAGGTGACCATCCTGACCCCTCGCCGACTGCAGTCGCCGCACCGAACCACAGCCGCAGCGCCGCCGCGCCTAGCAGCAGCAGCAGCCGCCGTAGATCCGCCCCCGCGCGCACAACGATAGCAGTCGTATGACCCCCCTTCGCATGGAGTTTTCGCCCTCATCGCTCGTCCTTTTTGTGTTCCATCTTTTCTGGTATGTTCACAACCTAACCCCCTAGGATTTTCTTCAAGTGGAACGAATTTAGGCACCCGAGTTTGATTGAAAAATTGACCGAAAGTTGGCCGAAAAACTGTTCAAAAATAGTTCAGAAATTCAGTCAAAGTACCCCTATTCATGTCCAATTTTCTACCAACTCGTTAATTATTTTCAAAATATAATTGAAGAAACTTCTTCACAATATAACCAAGTTGTTTACTATTCTTGTAGTTTTTATTAGTTTGCTTTATTGTAAAATTATTCTGATTCCAAAACGACCAAAAACTTGGTTTCAAAAGAACCCAAAATCTTCGATACGGGATGCGTTTGCCAAACGAGGCAACGTCGTCGCGTGCGGATTGCTCCAAAAGGTGTGTAATATAAACACGGACGTGTAGGCTTTCGTGAAACTTGATTTAGACGTGTATGCACGCCGGAATCAACGCATATCCGCAAAAAAATACTGTATCGGTATATTCTGACATATTGCCATAACTTCGTATGTACTCGTCAGTTCAAAATAAAACTTGTGCCATTGGATTCGCTACATTATGCTGGTCCTATGACCCAAGTTTGGTTCGAATCTGAGAACGTTTACGAAACACCGCTTCGTGGGCCTCACGGTTCCATATGATAGGCGATTTCGTGACCGGCTCATCGAAATCCAATCATGGATGTTCCGTTGGGTTCGTATCGTCGTTCTGGACTCGTAGACACTAAGTTTGACGAATTTGGAGAACTTTATCTCTGACATATTTTTTGGTGCGAAGTGGGCCACATGTGGACCCCGCTTTCACCCAAAATTGTCAAATTTGCCCCTGTGTCCAAATTGGACTTATGGGTATTCAATCCTAGCTAATTCAAGTATTCTGAGAATATTGGTGATGTTTATTTCAGCATCCAGAGGTGTACGTGCAGTTTCCACTTTTCTTGGAACAGTCGACGGAGTTCAGAACCCAGGCAAGTGTACTTTGCCAAACTGCAGAGATCCTATTTTATTATCTGCTTATGTTTCTTTATATATATATATATATATATATATATATATATATATATATTTGTGTATTCTTGTGATGTACCGGCTCTCTAGTACCGTGAGACGTTGCTTAGCATCTGAACAAGATTCGGGTGTCGACGTCATACGCGGAGTCGTGTAACGTCACTTAGAGAGTTGATTCCACGATCCTATTTTTATGTGCTTGCTTTACCAAGTATGTCATACCATAGGACACTTGACGCTATTTCATGTGACATAATCTTTCTTGAGTTATTTATGGTGATTCTGTATAGGCTTACATGATTCATGATATGAGACTTGCATATTACATGGATATTATTATGACTCGTTGTACTAGCTAGAGGTCATAATCTTGTGTGTTATTGACATGAGATGTTATGGACATGAGACGTGAGGTTATATTAGGAGGGGAGAGATATGCATGCTACAGGCTAAATATATTATATATATACTATGTTACTGGAGGTGCTTAGTCTCTATACCAGAGCTTGGCATATTATTGGCCCTACGAGATACTACTTGCTTCTATGGGCTCTCCGACACCGATCCTGTAGTGGTCTCAGCCTGAGTACTAGTGATGCTCTCATTTGCATTTCACTTAGTTGGTTGCATAGCTTGCCCTAAGGATCTGTCTATATTTACTTGTTGTATTTTATTTTGGTTTGAGTGTTTATTGTACCTTGCTATGTCCCCTGGGGACCTGGATCTGGATTATGTTTCGAGGTATAGACGAGGAGAGCTATCCCGTGGTTTACGGGACAGGTGCTACTATTGGAGACGTACATGTTGCAGAGGACGAGGTTATTTCGGAGGACTT
Source organism: Iris macrosiphon (assembly GCA_036927795.1). Classification (NCBI taxonomy): domain Eukaryota; kingdom Viridiplantae; phylum Streptophyta; class Magnoliopsida; order Asparagales; family Iridaceae; genus Iris; species Iris macrosiphon. The sequence goes on along the minus strand of JAYESA010000016.1, from coordinate 93,193,248 downwards.
CTCTTGAGAACACAGTATTCTCACCATTCATTTCACTACTAGAATAAGCGGGATTAGCGACGTTTTTTAGCGACTCCATGTAAAAACGTCGCTAATTTAGCGACTCCATGTAAAAACGTCGCTAGACGTCGCTAATTGGCGACATTTAGCGATGTTTAGCGACGTTTAGCGACTTTTATTCACTTTTTAAAAGATTAGTCGCTATAAGTTCAATTTTGGTCGCTACATGTCGCTAATATATCTAAGTTAGCGACGTTTAGCGACGTATATAGCGACGTTTATATTAAAAATATTTAGTAAAGTGTTTAGCGACGTCATTAACGTCGCTAAAGTTTAATTTAGCGACGTCTTTTTTTGACGTCGCTAAAATTTGGTTAATTAGGGCTCGGTTTCGTTTTTCCCCATATGTCAAAAATTCAAAACGAAAAAAATTCCCCCGTCCTCCCCCCCCGCTCCATCGACCGCCTACTCCGTCGACTGCCTCTCCACCGCGGCTACTCCGGCATCCCCCTCCTCCTCCTCGAGCTCTAGGTAAACCCTAACTCTCTCTCTCTCTCTCTCTCTCTCTCTCTCTCACACACACACACACACACACACACACACAGAACACATGTGACACTGACACAGACACAACATACACACAGATAGTGACATAGACACGGCACACACACACACACTGACACAGACACGATAAGGACCTAGGGTTAGGGTTAGGTTTTTTGACATGGGGTTAGGGTTAGGTTTTTTGACATGGGGTTAGGGTTTGGTTCGAGAGCAAATGGAACTCTGTAGCGCAGTATACAGACATCCAAACTAAGTTGAAAAAGATCCCGTCGACTCCAAAATACTGGGGAAGGAAGCGGATTGGTAACCTCCAGGAAGAGATTAAGAAGGGGAGAACAAATTACTCAATCTTCAAAAGCTTCCACATACTGATGCTAATCAATCTTCAAAAGCTTCCATATACTGAATTTCGACCAATTTCACTTTACAATGTCATCTACAAGACTATTACCAAAATCTTGGCTAATCGGATTCGATCCGTCCTCCACAAATTGATATCTCCATTCCAAAATGCCTTTGTCCCTGGAAGGCAAATATGTGACAATGTGATAATAGCCCAGGAATTATTTCACACTATATCCAAACAAAGCTCTTAGAATAGCTCATTTGCTCTGAAAATAGATATGTCCAAGGCCTATGACAAACTCAGTTGGGAAGTTATTAGTCACTCTTTTTGGCTTTGAATTTCGAGAAAAAACTCACACTTTAATCATGTAATGTATAACCACAGTTTCCTTTGCCCTCTTGATCAATGGGTCCCCTTCGTCGACCTTTTATCCACACTGTGGCATTCGTCAAGGATGTTCTTGTAAGCCCCTGATTTTTCAAAAATATTAAAATTAGGATTTTTTTTACAATTTTCTGAAATTTTCCTGGGAATTTTCTGTAATTAAATTCAGGGTTTTGAATTATTACATAATTTTTAATTGATAATAAATAATATTAAAATATTATGGAAATAATATTTTTGGGTGTAAAATAGAAAACTGGACTTAGGGTAAATTTTCTGGAATTTATTGGACCCCGGACCTATTTTTAAAACACCTAAAACTATTTATTTAATTATTTATTAATTGTTTTATTATTATTATTATTATATTTTAAACCCAGCCCACTGGGCCCGGCCCACCGGGCCCAGCCCTAACCCGGCCCAGTACCCGCCCTAGCGGGTCGGATCCGCCAGACCCGACCCGGACCCGCCCGCACCCGCCCGCTCCTCTCTCCCTCACCCACGACCCAGCCCCTCCGCTTCCGGCGCCGCAGCCCGCTCCGCCCGGCGCTCCGCCCGCCTACACCCCCACGACCCGGCCACCCCTCCGCCTCTCTCGGCCACGACAACCCCCGGCCACCCTATAAAAATCCCCCTCGTCCCCTCTCCGATCTCCCCCACCGCCGCTGCCAGCTACCCCCGACCACCACTCCGCCGCTAGCCACCTCGCCGCGTCCAGCCGCCCGCCTCGACGCCACCACCACCGCCGCGGAGCTCCGCCCCTCCTTCCTCCTCCCCGCGGAAACAGCAGCAGCCGCAGCAGCGCCGGCGCCTCCGCCCGGCCGGCCGCCCAGCACCGCCTCCGCGTCGTCGCGTCGCCTCCGGCCCCTCCACCGCAGCCCAGTCGCCGGAGCTCCGCCGTCCAGCAGCCCTAACCCTAACCCTAGATTCGAATCCCCGAATCCGACACGTGTCGGACACGTGTCGGACACGATTCGACCCCAGTTTTTCGGGTCCCCTTCAGGTACTTGTAACTTTTTGTTCGTAGCTCCGTTTTTAATTCCGTAAATTGCGTTGGGAAGCTTGTATGACCCTCTCGGTACCCGGATAAACCGCTCGGGGCACCGCGTCCTGTGGTGATCGCACACCGCGATCCAAAAACAGGAAAAACCAGACCCTGTTTTACCCCGGAACTGAGTACGTCCCGCCAAACGGGACGACTTGGTCGCGCACGGTCTTCACAGATACGTGCGCAGCGTCGATACGGACGTGTGAGATTTTACGGAAGCTGATTCGGGTGTGCGTGCACACCGGAATCAACGCGTATCCGCAGACATCGCCCCGTATCCGCCTTTTCTGCAATTTACCCTAACTTCTTGTACACGCGTCGGATCGAGACAAAACTTGTGCCATCAGACTCGTAGCAATACGCTGGTCCTGTGGGTCAAGTTTGGTTCGATTCTGAGAACGTTGACGAAATCGCGTGTCGTGGGCCCCACAGGCCCCGCTCGACGTGCGATTTTGTGATCGGCTCATCGGAATCCAATTCTGGAAGTTCCGTTGGGTTCGTATCATCATTCCTGACCTGTTGACACTAAGTTTGGTGAAATTGGAGACCTTTGACCCTGACACGTTTTTCGGTGCAAAGCGGGCCCACCGGCGGACCCCGTTTTGGCCCGAAACTGCCGTTTTTGTCCTTGTCTCCAAATTGGACCCAAGAACAGGCGTTTCTAACTATTTGATATCTTCTGAGCATGATGGTAATGTCTATTTTAGCATCTGGACTCATCTCTGAATTATTTCCCCAAGTACAATTAATTGGATCCAAACAAAAGGCAAGTACCTGTACTTCAAGTTTAATCTTTATATTGTGATAAATAAATTCCCTGATTTATTAGCACCATTAATGATTACACATAGTATCAGAAAACTGAAATTTATGTCTTGAATATTGGAGTTCATGTCTTGTTTTTCATGTCGGGTGGGAGAATACTAGAAGGCATGTAGTTTACCCTTCCCCTTGTCGTGTTTAATAGCTGTTGGTACGCGACTGTATCCTCAGCCGGATCTCGATTTTCCTTGTTTAATAGCCATTTATGATGGCCGGATTAGCCTTATAAACCCCTACATGCCAACTATGTATTCTAAAATAAACACAAGTTCACACAGATAGTTTCTGAATCTTGTTATAGTTCTTGCTGACTGTTGTAGTCTCATTTCCTGTCTCATTTATTCCTGCTTTCTCATATTCCTGTTTATAGCATTAACTCTGAGATATTGATGCTCTTTTATGCAATTTTTCTTAATATGATACTCGATTTAATTGTCATAAATATTTAGTTTAATCTTGTTGTGCATTGTGTACTTTGCTCCTTTCCTGACTGGATCCGTTGATTTAGGCGATGATGAGAACCTTGCCCCCACCTATTATGGCCCCTATGAGGCAACAGGTGATACAGTTGCAGAGCCGGTTCCCACACAGGAAGCTACTCCTGCGGAGTAGTTAGCAGTAGTTATTTCTTTTCCTTTCATCTTAGTAATCGGGTTTGTCCCCGATTTAACTTCTGGTTTTGTAATAACTCTGGATCTGATTGTCACTTTCTGGTTATAAAATCTCAGCATTTTCCTTTCATTTCCTTGTCTGTTTAATTACTGTGAATGAGTTAGTGTTAATTTAACTGTAGAGATGCCCTAGACAGTGTACTACCGCCGACACTGCGGCGTAGGCTGGACGTACCCACGCACTCGTACCCGAATTTCCGGGTGCGGGTCGTGACAGTCCTCTATCACCATACTTATTTATTATGTGTGGTGAGATCCTCTCAAAACATATCAGCATCATGGAACGCAACTCTCTATTTTCTTGCATTAAGATCACCAACAGAGTCACTCATTCACAGTTGTAAACTCACTCTCCGAAAACTGAACCGAACCGAACCGAACCGAATATAGTCAAAATGCTAAAATAGTTTAGAATTTTGGTAACTCCCACCATGTATGTTGTCTAAAATACATCGGATGCCCTCTCTTATTTAACCTGGTGAATTAATAAAACAAAACAAATATCTAACCACTTGTTACTCTCATCATAGCATACGTCACTATTCAAATTTCTATTTTGAAACCTTCAGGCGAATTACCTTTAAGCCATTAGATGAAGACAAATAGATTGGACAAATTTACAACTTTATTGGTTGATTATTGAGCTGAGCTTGCATAAATAAGATTGGTAGAGATTTACCAGGATCCAAATTCCCTCAGGGTTAAGGTATAGACAAGTATCGGGTAGGTGTTCACCGGTCACTTGTTGCATGCTAATACAGCCCTTAACTGATACGGTGGTATCAGGAATTTAATTGGCAAGAGTGATCAGTGCAGTGCAGTTCAATTAGAGTGAAAGTAAGTATTATATCAGTTATGAAATGAAAGTATTACTTATTTTAGACTTTGATAAATGGTCAGTTGTTTTGAATATTGCTTATTTTAGACTTTGATAAATGAAAGTATGTATTATATCAGTTATGATTTTTATAGTACGGTTAAGTTATGAAGTTAGGTGATAAACTACTATATGTAATAATTTATATGATACATACTGTCAATTTTACAGAAGTATCTAGAAATAGATATGAATTACTATCTGTGTCATCGTTCCTGGATGTACAACCGTTATCCTGATGACATGTGCGGTATGCGGGATAAATTCATTGAGGGTGTACATCAGTTCCTGCAGTTCGCCAAGGCGTTCCCTCAGTACATGGACGGTACCAAAATTAAGTGTCCGTGTGTGAGATGTCGCAACAGAAAATATCATCCAGAAGTGGAAGTTACATATCATTTATACTCGAAGGGCTTCACGTCGAATTACTATCAGTGGATCGTGCACGGAGAACTTGTATCTCAAGCATCGGAGTCGGAACCCTATCTGGAGCCGTATATGGATGTCCACGACCACGATGCTTACGACGACGGGTTGGTGAACATGGTTTATGATGCGGCGGGGCCTAGTTTCAATCCGGACAATTATGATACGGCGGGACCTAGTTTCAATCCGAACAATTATGATGCAGCTGAGGAGGCATCGAATGTCGATGCTGTAAAGTTTATGAAGTTGCTGGAGAATGCAAGGACTCCACTATATCCTGGTTGTGAGGATCATTCACCATTGGAGGTGGTTACAAGATTATTGAGCATCAAGTCCGATTTTAACATGTCGTAAGAATGCTATAATCGACTGCTCGATTTGATTATAGAGATCTTGCCCGAGGGTGCAAAGTTGCCTAAAGACTTCTATCGATCTAAGAGGATGGTGAGATTGCTTTGGATGGGATACGAAAAAATTGATACATGTCGCAACGGGTGCATGTTGTACTACAAAGACGACAAGGATGAAGATGCGTGCAGATTCTGTGGTGCTGATCGCTACGAGGCCACTGTTAGAGGAAAGTCTGTTGGTGCAAGGAAGCCTACCAATTTGATGCACTACTTGCCTTTGACGCCGCGATTGTAGCGGTTATTTATGGTTAAGGAGACTGCAGAAAATATGAGTTAGCACAGGCGAAAACAGATCGAAGGAGTATTGGATCATCCATCTGATGGAGAAGCATGGAAGCACTTTGATTGAGAGTATCCACATTTTGCCAAGGAAGTGCGTAATGTCAGATTGGGGCTCTCCTCTGACGGTTTTACCCCATTCGGACTTTCGGGCTCCCAGTATTCGTGTTGGCCTGTGATCGTCACTCCGTACAATCTACCGCCTTGGATGTGCATGAAGACTCCGTATATGTTCCTAACCGTTATTATCCTGGGTCCGAACAATCCGTAGAGGAACATCGATGTGTATTTACAGCCTTTGATAGATGAGTTGAATCAGCTGTGGAAAGTAGGTGCCAACATGTACGATGTTTCTAGAAAGCAGAATTTTTATATGAGGGCAGCACTTATGTGGACCATCAATGACTTTTCGGCCTATAGAATATTATCGGAATGGAGCACCCATGGTCGTCTCTCATGTCCGTATTGCATGGACCGTACTTAGGCTTTTCGTTTGAAACACGGAGGCAAACCGTGCTTCTTCGATTGTCATCGATAATTTTTGCCGAAGGATCATCCGTACCGGAGGAACTAGAATGCTTTTCGTGCGGGAGTTGTGGAGAAGGCCAATCCACCGCCAAGGTGGTCCGGATGCACGATATAGGAAGAGGTAAAAGATTTACCAAGTGCTATCGAAGAGCCTGCTAAGGGGTACAAGTGTGACAGATTTGATCGCACCCATAACTGGACGAAGAGGAGTATATTCTGGGATCTGCCATATTGGAGCACCAATCTGATCAGACATAACCTTGATGTCATGCATATCGAAAAGAATGTGTTTGATAACATAATTAATACTGTAATGGAGGTAAATGGGAAGACGAAAGATAATCCGAAGGCCAGGTTGGACTTAGAAGAAATATGTAGACGTCCTGCATTGCATTTGATAGAGGAGGGGAATGGAAAGTTAAAGCAACCTAAGTCAGTTTTCTCACTGGAGAAAGAGGATAAAGGTAGACTTTGTAGGTGGATTTAGGGTCTAAAGTTTCTAGACGGGTATGTGTCAAACTTGAGAAGATGCGTCGACCTCAAGGAGAACAAACTGGTGGGTATGAAGAGCCACGATTGTCACGTATTCATGGAGAGGTTAATTCCGATTGCATTTCGAGAATTCTTACCGCAGGTCGTTTGGGACCCATTGACAGAGCTGAGCATATTCTTCAGAGATATTTGTTGTACTAAGTTGCTCATCGATCGTCTAAAAAAGCAAGAGAAGGACATTGCGGTAACACTATGTAAGCTCGAGAAGGTATTTCCTCCTGGATTCTTCGACTCTATGGAGCATTTGCCAATTCATCTTTCCTATGTGGCACGTGTTGGTGGTCCTGTCGGTTATGGTGGATGTACTCCTTCGAGCGGCATCTCAATCACCTAAAGAGAAAGATGAAAAATAAGACACGAGTTGAGGGCTCTATTTGTGAAGCTTATGTTCTCGAGGAGATTATAAACTTTTTCTCGACGTATTTCAAACCGCATGTTGCTACTAATAGGACGAAAGCTCCGAGAAACGACGACGCATATCAAGAACCTAATGATGTAATACTCAAAGTATTCAATGCGTCCGGAAAGCCTTCGGGAAAATTGAAGAAGAGATATTTGAATGACGATGAGCTAAGGGCTGCTCAATTGTATATATTACTCAATTGCGACGAGGATGAAGTGGAGAAGCTAGAGGGGTAAGTAATTAATACGTCTATGTTTACATCATCTCAATATAATAGTATAAGATACTATTATGCTACTAATCAGCAGTTGCTTCATTATTTTCAGCACATATAATGATGAGTTGAGGTCGGTTAGACCCTAGATAACAGACGAAGAAGTAGAACAAGATATGAGATGCCATTTTCCTTCTTGGTTGAGCGCATATGTAAGATGCTTGGTAATTACTTTTTATTTTTGCACTTGCAAAACAAATAACTTACTATCGCTACTTTGGTATTTAGGTCGATCGTCTAATAACACCCGAGACTGAATCTATTAGAACTCTAGCCAAGGGACCAATTACTACCGTAAAAATATGGCCAAGTTTCTGTGTGTATGGGTTCAGGTTCAAGTCAACAAATGCTCCTATCAGAGACAGCTTTCTGGATCTTGATTCCACGAAAAACAGTTGTTTGTGTATCAAATCTTCGAACTACAAAGACGTCAATCCGGGCAATAATTTTTTTGGCATCTTACGAGAGATTTTGGAGTTGACATATAATTATGGCACAAAACCTGCTAATATCGTGCTATTCAGGTGTGAATGGTTCGATCCGATTCAAGATCAAGGTTGGAAAATTGACAAGCATGGCCTTGTGGATATAAACTACAAGCGTAGATATCAAGGCTACGAACCATTTGTCCTATCAAGTCAGGCTCAGCTCGTATACTTCACAACTTATCCTAGACGGGGGATAGTGAGGTCGGATTGGTGGGCAGTATGCAAGACTAAAGCTAGAAATACCTTTGACATTGATGAAATAGCTTATCAGGAGGACGATCTACCTCTTGTAATAAATATTGTAGATGTGGACTCAACGGAAGTTACTCATTACACGAGTAATAATGTAGAAGATGTAGAATTATCCGAAGAGGAAGACGAAGTAGATGAAAGTGAAGACGAGGAAGAGGAAGAGGAGGACGAGGAAGGCGAACAAGATAAATTTTTTGAAGATGATTGAAAATAAAATATATTGCATGTAGAATATAACTATATTTTGACTGTAGAATGTAGATCAAGGTTGGAAAATTGACGAAGTAGAATGTAACTATATTTTGACTGTAAAATATATTCCATTAACGAATATATGTATTATATTTTGACTGTAGAATGCTTTGAGATATGCATCACATTTCGACTATAGAATGTACTATATTTTGTGTTTCTCTATATTCATCATATGTTGTTATCAGATATGACAGGACGACGTGAAGGATTCGGCAGGTCCCGAGGTAGACAGAGTGCTCCTCTGGTACTGCCTATTGTGGGTTCCGGATCATCGTCGCCCAGTACTCCAGTATATCGATCACTCACATCTCAGACTGTTGGGACGAGTAGTTCCAGGCGTGATAGTACACCCTCGTCCAGCGTTCCTCCTGTTGACGGAACCATGGGGACAGATGAGCATGTCGAGGAGGTCGTGCCCACGTTGTCCCAGCATCAGCAAGATCCTCCATGGGCACCTCCGGAGGAGACGAGGACAGAGATTTGGGCCGACGGTACAAAGTAAGTCAATTAGATGGTTTAGTATAATATATATCATGTATTTCTTTATTCATCGTATATTAACTTTTTCAGTATTCTAAATTATTATCTCTGTATAGATATCGTCCATCGTTGGTTCAGAGACGCCTGGGCCAATTTCTGAGGAACAACTACGGTAGCCCTTGGATCAACTACTCTGAGGCTCCGGAGGAGAGAAAGACATTCTGGTTTGCGCACTTCCAGGTAAAAGTATATTAAATAAATTCTCTAATTTATGCATATTATATAACTTATCCGTGATGCTCACTTACTAAATTATTTATTGTAGCAAACATATTTTTATCCTCCGCAGCGGGCCGAGTTGATCGAGCGTCTCTTTTCGACCGTTGCCGCCAAGCTTATCCGAGATGCTCTGGATGACCAGAAGGCTCGTGATCGTGCTGGAAAACCGATCCAAGGTTGGATCACGCCTGAGCAGTGGACTGTGATGAGGGCTAGATTCGACGATCCGAGCTACAAGAAAAGATTTGAGAAGGCCAAGGCGGCTAGGCGGAATGCTGCCAAGTGGTGTGGTGGCTCGATTCCGATGACGGAACATTTTCATCGTTTGGTATGTTTTTTCTTTTAAATTATATTATTTTAATATAAGTACCATAAAATGGTAGTAGGAAAAAATATTTAAGTTTAGTACTAAATAATATATTTTTAACAGGTACAGAGGGGTGAGAATGCCAACATGGTGACCGTCTTCTTGGCCACCCATCGCAAGGACAAAAATCTCATTGATGAGAGGGCCTCGCAGACCTATGTAAGTATTACTTTACTTTGTGTTAATTTTAATATAACTTAGACAATTATCGAGTTTCCAAACCTTTCTAGGCCGAGTATCTTAGGCTGCGTGAGCGGGCGACTACTAGTGCACCTATACCGGGAGAGGCTGGTACTTCGTCGCAGCCCGCTCCAGCTCCGTCGGCGGACGACCTGTGGGTGACCGCAGCTGGTGGTCTCCATAGGGGTACGTACTATGGTACGGGCTCCTATGGCGCTCTGGTTGCGACGCAGTCATCTAGGGCCTCCCCGATAACTGCGTATTTTATACAGCCCTCGCAGTCGTCGGCCAGAGTCCAGGAGGCCGTTGACCGTCAGATTGCGTCTCTCCGTGATGAGTTGCTGCGAAGGATGGAGTAGCAGCCCCGATCCCAGCCGCAGGCGGACGATCCGATGCTCATCGTACGATTCGATATGCTCGACCGCAGTATGACAGAGCTCCAGGAATTGACAAATGATATTAGAGCCTCCAATGACCGCAATATCATGGAGCTGCAGGCGTCACACGTATCAATGGGCGAGAGGCTGACGATGATGCAGGATTCAATGGTTCATAGCAGTACGAGGCTGTTATCTATCCTGGATTCTTACAACCACCGACTCGCAGACTTGGAACGGGCACGGCCTCCTAGTGCGCCTACATCGACACAGACTCCACCGACGTCACTGCTTTCTCCATCGACATCGGTGTCGATTCCACGGGACGAGTATGAGGAGTTCTTATCCTTCAAGCGCGTCGGTGGTCAGCTTCCTGCAGATCCGTAGTAGTATAGTTAGTTACTGGATATTTATATTTTTTTTATTATTTAGGATGCGATTGTATGGATATAAATTTACCATATTCTTTACGTTTACGATGAGATTTGATGGATGCTTTCTTTTCTTCAAATTTTATTATATTATTCATATTTTGGTTTACAACTGATGATTGATACTTGGCCTGTATTTACCCAGTGCACTAGAAATTTTTCCCTTGGTGCTGTTACTGTGTTCTTTATTCAATTATTTCTACTACCATCATATACCTGATAATGAACCCAAGGGGGTTGGTAAACCCACAAATACAATATTTTTTTTATTTTTTTTGAAAATTAGCGACGTTTAGCGACGTTTAGCGACATTAACTTAAGTCGCTAAATACGTCGCTAATTAGCGATGCTGTAACAAGTCGCTAAATACGTTGCTAATGACGTCGCTAAAATCGTCGCTATACGTCGCAAACTCCTGACATGGCAGTATTGCCAGGTCATTAAAGACGTCGGTGTAACGTTGCTATATAAGTCGCTAATTAGCGACGTTTAGCGACTTCAATGAACGTCGCTATGTAGTGACGCAACGTCGCTAAACGTTGCTAAATTTAGCGACACATTAAAGTCGCTAAAAAACGTCGGTATAGCGACGTTTAGCGACGTTTTTTGTTTTAGCGACTTGGTTTTTCTGACTGCTTTAAAACGTCGCTAATTACGTCGCTAAACCAAATTAGCAACGATTTTTGGTTATTTAGCGACATTTTTAGACGTCGCTAATTTGACTTTTTCTGGTAGTGTTTATTATGCTTAGTGTTCTTAGATATTGGATCTAGTAATGACTTCTAGATATTGTATTTGGAGGTATTTTCTTTTCCATTTTGATGACGGGTTGTTCCCCGTGATATTATTTATATTGCTTTGGTTGGACAGTTTATTTTATATTATTGTGACTGGACTTGTCTCTTTGTGATTTCGTTACTTATTGTGGATGAGATTAGATATATAAACTGTGACAGGTATTTGTAGACCATTTTATATGTATTACAGCTTAAGTGCAATCTAACAGGTCCATTAAATTGCGTTTGCCTATTAGAGTTGTGTTGTTGGCCATTGCCACATGGCTAGTCTCTTCGTATTTCGGGACTAGGGCGTGACATAAGTTATCGACATCAACGTCCATTACAAGCGATGATGATGAACCTCCTCAGTTTTATCATTATGAATATCAAGTGCACCACCTTATGGCAAAGATATGTTACAACTTCCAACAAATATGAGGCCTAAATTTCGGTAAAGGATGACGTGCTCCATTATGACCTTTCACAACAAGAGGAAAATCTGACAACTACTATAATAAAACTCGCAGGGCCGAGTTTGGTTATGATAACCTTTCCTTTTTGTAAAGTGAGTTATCATAGTCTCATTAAGTCGATGCTAATTATGCTTCCTATAAATTTTCTGTGCATAATCTCTCATGCAGGACTATAACATACAAGATAGCTCAGGCGCAAGCTAACAAGTCAGTCTTTGACCAATAACTTCCCATCGCTTTTGTCAATACGATAAGATGGGGTTCAAGTCTAAGGCAGAGGTAGTTGATCACTCTCTTGTTGAACCTTCTTCCTCCAAGTTAATATCGATAGCCGAGGAGGGTTCTTCATATGAACCTTTGTCAAATGATAAGGACATGTATGCTTTATTTTCTTCATCCAATTCTACCACAAAAAAATTGTGTAGCATCCTATATATAATAGAAGACTATTCTCAAGAATTTATACATTACATTAATGCTTTTGAGAAAACCATTAAAGAGCCAAAGCAAATGATGGAGCAGCTCCAAAGTCGGCAAGGCGCACATGCTAAAAAATGTTTCTCCTACTTTGGCCTCCAATCAGAGTGAGACAGGGGTTGCCATTGCTAGTACTTTGATAACAAATCAAAGTGAGTCGACGGTTGCCACTGCCAGTACCGTAACAGCAATGCCAATATATATTGAACCTAGCAATTTACAAAATCTACATGATAGACTTCACTCCCAAATACAATAAGAAAAGTTTAACGAACTAGGGGTTGTTCATCCTTACCCACCTACTTGGGATGAGGTTTCCTATCCTTATAAATTCAAGCCACCAACGCTGCAAATTTTTCACGGAAAAGTCTCTCCAAGTCAGCATTTGTATTACTTCCTATCTCAGACATTCCCTATAAAAGGTAGTGATGCTAACATGGTTAAGCTCTTCATTGACACTCTCCAAAGAGTTGCCTTTAATTGGTTCAGAAGCCTTCTATCACGCCCTACTACCAAAATATAGAGAACGAGGTTATGACACGGCCAGCTATACACTACAAAATACACAGTATTGTAGGACCGTTAGGGCAACTCTAGAGGGGTTGAATAGTGTGCGTGTGTGCAGCAAAAATAATAAATTCTGAATAAAAATTAAGCTACGTAAAGGCAATATATGTACCAACAGATATATCAATTATGAATATGCAGTAAAGTAAGAGTTGAGAAGTGCAAACACAAACACCATAATTTTATCCTAGTTTCCCTCTGAGAGGACTAGTCCAGGGCCGAGAACTCTTGTTCGGAGTTGTATCCACTATAATCACCAATAGTGAATCACAAGCTTTGATCCGAAGGCTTGCAGACTTCTTACAACATCGAGCTTTGATCAGAAGGCTCGAAAGACATCACACGTGCATTTGATCCGAAGGGCACGTCGATTTTAAATACTAGAGAACTTGACAAACCAAGCTTTTATAACTCAATCAGACTTCTAAATCGGAATCGCATCGGCACTAGAAGGATGAGAGTTGATCTTGGAAAAAGAGAAGGTTTATAGCTCAGGAAGATAGAGATATGAAAGTGAGTGAATGAGTGAATACAAATATGGAATTCAATCTCTATTTATATTATTTTTTTGAACCGAGTTCGGGCCGAGTTCGGATGCCCAACGTTCAAAAATTCGAACTTTAGAATCCTGGTCTCATGGAGTTACATTGCAAACTAGGTCTTAGGGGGACCGAGTTTGCCCCGAGTTCGTCCTAAGTTTGCCCTGAGTTTTGTCCAAACTCTATTGGTCTGTTTCCAGAATGTTGGGTTCATGTTTTGTTTGGTTCAGGCTGTTTTGAGTAGACTAGGTTCTGGTTTAATATGGATTTGAGTTTCCTAGTGCCAACACGAACCTGATGTACATTTTGTCCTAGACTCAATAAATATAAAATACAGACTCAATAACACAGCTTGCAGACTTGTTGCAGCATTGTCTTCAGCGAAGTAACGAAGATGCCAAGATTATCATTTTATATGCTGTATTGAGTCATACCAGGTCATAGTTAGTCATTATCGAAATTAATTTGATGGTTACCAATTTGGGCCAACAATCTCTTCCATTTTGATAATTGACAAACTGTGATCGATACGTCAATATTCATACCTAGGCACAGATCGATGAAAAATACAAGGCTCCCCCATAATTCCTGAATGGCGGTATATGCACATCATCGGTCCTTGTCTTCTCCTGTATTTCTTCTTCCATCTTTTTGTACTTGTCTTGCGTATAGGTCCTTTTTCTCCCCCTTTGATATTTTATCAAAACGATATAGCTCGTAGAGCAAATATAGACAACATATGAAACACAAAGTGAAGAAAAATAAGACATAATTATAAATTATAGATGATATTTATTGACATAAATGAATAAATTTCTGTCAAAAGTTATTAGAAAAAATATATCTGAGTATTCATGATTCATGCATTTGAACTCAATTACTTTAGCATGCTATATGAATATTCTTTATATAAACATGAATGTAAAGGAGAGAACCAAAATACTTGAGAATAAAATATTCAGATGATTGGAATGCTCTCCCGCAAAGTATGACCTATCTAAATATAGATAATCATGAACTTTTACAAATACTCCATATACTATGAACACAATCAACAAAATATTTAAAATAAGAAATAAATATTTATGATGAACTAGGTATACCACATATTAAAGGGTACAAAAGACTTAAGAAATTAATTTTCTCCTCCTTAAAATATGCATAGCTAGTTCTAAAATAATGAAAGGTTTGACAAAACAAAATACATACCTCATCAAGAAAATTCATAATCTGATTCCAATTGAAAAATATTATAGCTAGATAAGTAAAAGTGAAACAAGATTATATAGCTTGTCAATAGAGAAATCTATATAACCACTTAAGATTAATGAGATAAACCATTAATAAGATAAATGTGCACATTTAAACCTTAAGTCAAGAACACTATCAAAATAAAAGCTAAAAGATATATTCATGAAATTACAATAATACAAATTATTTTGCCAAGTATTAAGAATAATCCAAAGACATAAGAAGAAAAACATATTAATTATATGTATTCTTATGTAGTACAAAAAAAAACTTGGGCAACAATAATACAAATTCAGTAAATATCCAAAGATTGACAAAGAAAATTCACAAGAAAGCTTAGTTGCAAAAGATAGTTAAAACAAATTTTCAAAAAATCTTTCATAGTGCAGAATATAGGAAAGGTATAGCCTAAAAATATACCAATTGTAACTAGAATATAATCAGCATCAAATTCTACTAAAGATCGAGCCAATAACTATTGATCGTCACCAATAATTTTAAACGCCTAGTTAAAACTAGAAATTCCAATTCTTGACGATAATTGTTGCAAACTTTAAGTCAAAAAGTAGACCTTGAATTCGTTGTTGTCTTCAAAACAATAAATTACAGAAAAGTCCTTAACAAATCATGATTTTATAAAGTGCCAATCTTCTTGGATTTTAAGTACTTTGCCGCTTAGGCTATTTATGCTTTTTTTGACAGAAGGGCCCTTTCGGCTTATACCCAAAATAATTTTTACTTTTACAGAACTTAGATTTAAAAGAATTTCAAGAAATTTAAGTCTTAGTACATCATTCAAATTCAGAATTCCTAATTCTTGACAAATAAAGCTGAGGCGATACTTGGCTAGGGGATTAGTTAAGATATCAGCAAAATAATGTTCAGAGTTAACAAATATTAAGCAAATATCGTAAATCTTATTTCACAAAGATGAAAAATATATACTTAAAAAATATACACTAAATAAATAAGGTGATCTAATAACATATGATTCAAATCCATATTTAGTCATGTGCAATAGTCAATAAAACATCTAAAAACACTCAAACACTATTCATGCTAGATGAAACAATGAGAATTATCTAAGCATGCTAGTATCATAAGTCTCATATTAACAATTAAAAATTAAAAACATGCTTGATTCTATAATTTATCCAGTTAGGAAGAAAACATTTATTATGTTACCAAAGTAGCTTTCGTTGCCACACTTGTGTTAGTGCAATTGCTTAGAATATTACCTTTGTAGCTTTGTAACCACCAACATTCTCCTTGGTGCTAAGTTTCAACACAAGAAGCTTCACCTATAATATTAGGCGAAGACTTTGGTATCCAAGTAGTTTTGGATCCATAATGGTTAGCTTTAGGAATTCACTTATACATATTCATATCAATCAAATTTCTAGCCTTGCACTGAGGTAAAATGTGTCCTTTTAAACCACAATAGTGACATATAACATGAACATTTGTCTTAGGAGCAGCAAGGTGAGTATGACTATGTGATGTGGTGCGTTGTGTCTTACGTGGATACTTGTAGTAAACAGTGCGGTTATGTGGAGCTTTGGCTTTGCTTGCTTATTTTGTAACTGATCTGCCATATGTGACTTTATGAAGAGTCACGTGTCTTATGTCAGACTGAGTCATAGGTTCCATTACCAGTTTTTCAAGTATAATCTCTAACTTTTTAGAGTTAGCATATAAATCATCATATTTAACAATAAGGGCTTCAATTCTTTATGAAGCAATATAATACTTCTTCTTTTTTTATTCCAATTCCTCCTTAAGATTAGCATTTTTTGAGTGCTTTTCTCAATGCATTCAAGTACCTCATGCAATCTAAGATCAAGCATGAAAATCTCAGCAGAGTTATCAGAAAATGAAGTATCTCTAACTTCATCCAATAAACAAGTAATCTTTTCATTATCAAGCTGATAAGACTTAATATCTTTTATAGCTTGCTTATACTTATTCCTCAGCTTATTATAATCATCAAGTAAATCACTTAATACATGAGATAATTCATCATAAGAAAACTTATTTTCTTTAGAAGAAGAATTATTTTGTACCTCATTTGAAAATGACATTAGGCAAACATCAGTTGTATGACGAGGACTTTCATAAGGGACATCCTCTTCTTCAAAAAGAGGATTATTGTGTACTCCACCAGTCGATGCCATAAAGCATCTTTTATAGAATGTCGAGGACTTCTTTCTTCTGAATTGCTAGCTTTACTTTCATACCAGATGCTTGTATTTGCATATTTGTAAGATGATGATACTCTTTTGCTTGTACGTTCATATCGATTCTTCCTTTTTGCTTTAAAATAATCTTTCATCATATAGCCTGGCCTTCTGCAGTTGTAGCAAATTGGTTCTTCTTCAATCTCTTTCTTCTTTCCGTCTGAATTTATAACCTTTAAGAATCGTTTGAAGCTAAGTGACAACTCCTCATCGTCTGAATCATTGTTTGTTTTTTCATCTTCAGAAGCATCGTCAGAAGCTCTTTTATGATGTGCCTTGAATGCGATAGCCTTCTCTTTTAGAGTGACTCTTCAAATTCTTCGAGGTCGAGCTCGTGAGTCATCAGCTTTCCCATCAGTGTCTCAAGGGTTATGACAGTGAGGTTGCCTTGGGATTTTAATTCTTGGTTAGTCCCCGAAGCACCTTTCGGATCTTTTCATGGTTGTTGTACTACTTGCCGAGAGAGGATAGAGAATTGATGATATCAAGAAATCTTGTGAACATTTGAGTGATGGTCTCATTTGGCTTCATCTTGAATACCTCATACTCTTGTGTTAGTTTGCTTATCTTGGACTCCTTTACCTGAGTGGTTCCTTCATGAGTCACTTCAAGAAGTTATCAGACCTCATGCGAAGTGGTAAATATGGATACTCTATTAAATTTTGTCATTTCTACAGCATACAACAACGCATTAATAGTTCTAGCATCAAAACTAGCAAACTTCTTTTCTAGCTCAGCGTATATATCATGAGGCTTTTTTACAAGATTACAATTAGTCATAATTTTGGCTGGCTTGTTGTAGCCATATATAACAATTGACCAAAGGTCAAAATCTAGTGACTTAAGAAAGAAGCTCATCCATATTTTCCAAAACGTGTAGTTGGTACCATCAAGTAGGGGTGGTCTATTTATAGACTGGCCTTCACCATTATTGGTGTACAAGGGTCTCAAGGTTGCCATATAAGTATACTAGGAGTTTAAGCATGTATCAAGATAACTTGCTCTGATACCAATTGTAGTAGCAATTGGGATCATAAACCAATTCAGAGAATACCTGCTTTGATACCAATTGTAGGACCGTTAGGGCAACTTTAGAGGGGATGAATAGAGTGTGTGTGTGTGTAGCAGAAATAATAAATTCTAATTAAAAATCAATCTACATAAATGCAGTATATTTACTAACAGATATATCAATTATGAATATGTAGTAAAGTAAGAGTTGAGAAGAGCAAACACAAATACCGTAATTTTATCCTGGTTTTTTCTCTGAGAGGACTAGTCCAGGCCCAAGAACTCTTGCTCAGAGTTGTATCCACTATAATTAATAATAATGAATCACAAGCTTTGATATGAAGGCTTGCAAACTTCTTACAACATCGAGCTTTGATCCGAAGGCTCGAAAGACTTCACACGTGCATTTGATCTGAAGGGTACGTCGACTTCAAACACTAGAGAACTTGACAAAACAAACTTTTACAACTCGGTCTGACTTCTAATCGGAGCCGCGTTGGCACTAGAAGGCTGGGAGTTGATCTTGGGAATAGAGAAGGTTTATAGCTCAGGAAGATAGAGATATGAAAGTGGGTGAATGAGTGAATAAGAATATGGAATTCAATATCTATTTATAGGGTTTTTCTGAACCGAGTTTGACCCTAGTTATGTCCGAACTCTGTTGTCTATTTTCAGAATGTTGGGTCCAGGTTTGATTTGGTTCTGGCTGTTTTGAGTGGACTAGATTCTAGTTTAATATGTGTTTGAGTTTCTAGTGCCAACACGAACCCGATGTACATTTTGTCCTAGACTCAATAAATATAAAATACAGACTCAATAATACAGCTTGTAGACTTGTTGCAGCATTATCTTCAGCGAAGTAACGGAGATGCAATGATTATCATTTTATGTGCCTTTTTGAGTCATACCGGATCATAGTTAGTCGATTATCGAAATCGAGTTGACGGGTTACCCATTTGGGCCAACAAGTACTATGCAATATGATCACAAATGTACCTAGACATAGGAGAATATAGTACAATACAAGTCACCTATAGCCTTACAAGAAAATATATAATATATCTCAATCAGTCAATACAAGGTCTAGTAAATATTGAATATATAAGATAAAGCAGGAAGACATCCCTGATGCTCTATCAAAATGATCATAAAGCTAGCAATACAAACCAAAGAGCTAATACAATGTCAAATATACATGATCACTTCGTCAATTACAGTCTGAATATAATACAACCATGTGATGTAATGAGTCTCCAAAGTATACAGGTTAACATGTGCCTATTAGCTAAATGCCCAAAAGAATTAAAATGCTATAACGAGTGGTGAATCCTCAACTAGATTGGAATAACCATTAATCATGTCCTCCTCACTATTGACAAAATGCTTCATCCCCAAATTCTATTTCTAATCTCGAGTTAGGTTAGAAGTTCTTGTTCAACCACTATGTCCTCAGCACCTCTGAACGGTTAATCTTGAACTTGATCCCTGTATGTTATATCCATATTACCTTTGAACAGCCAAATTTTCCAAACATAACTATTTGTTATCATTTCCAGTCCTGCTATCTAAATACCCAAAAGAATTTAAATGCTATAATGAGTGGTGAATCCTCAACTGGATTGGAATAACCATTTATCATGTCTTCGTTACCACTGACAAAATGCTTTGTCCCCAAATTCTATTGCTAATCCCGAGTTAGGTTAGAAGTGCTTGTTCAACCACTATGTCCTTAGCACCTCTGAACGATTAATCTTGAACTTGATCCCTGTATGACATATCCATATTACCTTTGAACAACCGAATCTTCCAAACATAGCTACTTGCTATCATTTCTAGCCTATACCTCTGAACAACACTTCTTTGATCTCTAGAGTTCATCTTGTCTAACTCGTTACCTCTGAATGAACAAGCTTCTAGATTATAATTTAATTAAAATCTATCATGTCCATATCACCTCTGATAGTCTACAATAGAGAATCCCTTATGTACCTTATCTATGACAAGATTACAGATAGTCGGATCAGATGATGATGATGCAGTGGAGTTTTTCACGCTTTCAAAGTATTTCAAAATTCGATCTAGCCTATTACGGATTTTTGAAAACATTAAAGGGAGGTATTATTGGTGCTTAAACAATAACCAAGTTCTGGAACTGTGATGTTTGAATCTCTCATGATATATTGCTTGAAGTATAATGCAAAGTGCCCTTATACGAGATCCCACTGAATTAGAAAAGAAAATCCCTGCGAGAGCTGTCTTTAGCATGAAGGGTTTCCCCTTAGGACTTGTCTTCCAGCATGAAGGCTTCCCCATGGGAGCTGTCTTCCAGCGTTAAGGGCATCCCCGCAAGAGCTATCTTCCAACATAAAGGTCTTCCCCGCTGGAGCTGCCTTCCTACAGGACTTAATCAATAACATTTAATTTCCATATGTTCATGTATTAATACAGTCATTTCGGAATACGAGGAGGTGCTGCATTGAACAAGGAATGATTCTAGAATTTGAGGTATCTCTATTAGATACAATGACGGTCATTATTATAGTGTCACATCAACAGTTATAATGTCAGCCATGTTGCGGGAGCTCCTTTATTCTCGTGTGAACGTCTGCCACGCTTAGAGACGTTACGCGGAATGAATCCTTAGTACCACAGGACATTGCCTTCCACAAAAATCTATCTCCAACGAGAATGAACCAAATTTGCATAATTTACTTCGTTCCTACGGGAAACTGTACACTTTTTCGTTTCAGTCTATTCCCACAAAACTCAACAGTTTAGCCATTTTTTGAGTTTTTTTTTCTGTAAATAGGCTCAATTTTTGTTAAATCTCAGCACCAGAATTTGAACCTATAATACGCTTATATTCTACCCAAGTAAGTCCTCAAGACTTTGTGCATCTCGCCTTGCATACTTGGCCTTCTCTATGAGAATTCTAAGGTGTCTTCCTTGGGTTTACTACATCCTCTCCACCTCTAGTAGACGTGCCATCGAAGAACACCGAAATTGGTCTCAAGTAGATTTTTTGAAGTTCATATCTACAAAGGAGACAACATTGAGTCATCCTTGCACTTGAAGTCGGATCGTCAACGAGACAAAGTACTTGTGCGTTGAGTAGACTCCTTTCGCTATACTCTCCGGAATCTAATACTTGTACTTAAAATTCTTTGTGTAATTACATTCATCGTAATATAATTCTTTGTTTTAAAATAGTTATAAAAAAAATTCCTTGAAAAAAATTGTGCTTTTCTTTTTTATCCGAAAATTGTCTCTAATGCCATGTTTAATTCTCGAAATCAGGACCTTGGAAAAAGAAAGTTATTCATTTCATGTGTTGGATGTCAAAAACATGATCATGAAAGAAAAATGGTTCCCAAAGGAAAGGAATGTGGGTGGAACGGTTCCCCTCACCCACCAAGAATTCACTTTCCCTCCCAACTTTTGCATTTATTATAAAATTTTAGGACTAAAGTTACCAATCAAAGATATATTCTGAATATATTCCTGGCTTTTCCAAACACCAAAAACAAAAATTTATGGGAATTATAATTTTGCATGTCAATGAAAAGAGTAAAGAATTGATTTTTTTTCCCTTTCCACGAACCAAACCATGCCCAAGTGTGTTTTGTGTTTGTAGTTTCAGGTGGAAATGGTAAATGGTGATGGAAATGGTAAATGATCAATTTCAAATAGATTTTTTGTTTGTTTGATTGATTTTGATATGTCATTTCCATCGGATTAGGAACTAAGTTTCCAAGGGAGTATTTGAACCGTGCCTATATCCACTGGAGCTCCCCTTCGTAACCAACATGTCACGACCCCACAGACTTTACGGAATTAAACCAGTCATTACTTTCTATTTTCTAAAGGAGCCCTAATTATCTCTTTTCGATAGGTTTACATGAATCTACACTGAAGCAATACAATGTTTTGAACAGTTTACTAAGACCAAAACTGTATGTTTGTTGAGAGAAGGAAAGGTTTACCTGTATATACATTTATACCCTTATATATTATTATCAGTAAGAAGAGGTATAACCTCCCTAGCTAGGCGGTCGGTCTCGGGATCAAACCGTGGGGGAGGTGTGGGACAGTGGACCCAAATGACATGCAACGCAGTGTGCTCAAAGTTCCGCACGTATCGTCGGGCATCTCAAAATAAAAACTTTGCCACTTATAATGAGTAATTTTCCATGCTTCGAAGTTCGCTAGAAAATTCAAATCATTTGTGGGCTCAATTGTAAATGATATGTTTGTTGGAGATAAACATGGACAGAATAAACTTTTGGGGGCCATTTTCTCAGCCCGTAAAATTTCCACAATAATATTAATATCTAGAAAACTTGTTTAAGTAATTTATATGCCAAATATGATTATCAAAAGAACATATTTATATGACATTTTGCACTTAGGATGATCAACTTTAAGTTTACAATTTATTATTTATTTATTATGTACATAGCATGGGCTATTTAGAGCTTCTAGTATGCTTGTTGCCCAGTAACTAAGAGAGGGCATATATATTGTTTTAAATAATGAACATAAATAATGTTATTTGGTTCTTTTATCTGTTTTCTTTATGCCAATACTTTTCGAAGAAAAAGCCAAACCTGAAACTTAAAGCCTATTGATGTTGATCTATATGGAGCAGGTCATCTGGACAAATGTACTAGAGTTCAACCATATTTTATGTCAATGGGCCAGGTGGTCACAGATCCAACATGAAGTTTTCATGACTAGCTGTCCCAAAGGTTATGTATGAGAACTATGGGGTTGTCTAAGGTCTAGCAAAACAAAAAATTTGGATCCTTGCAGTACATACAAAATGGAGGGTTGCAAAATTTATTAGTATCTTATGCAACTCTCTAATTTATAACACAAGATAAACATGACACTAACAAAAAAACTTATGATAGTACATATTCATATAATGTAGTCCTCTCTATTTGCAGGGCTGATTCGGGGAGTTGGGTTGTCTTAGTCGTCTTAGCTGAAACTAATTTTGGTTGTCTTTCACTCCTATTGATAAGATATAGGTTTAAGTTGAATTTGGACTGGTCCAGTCCTAAGAAATCTAAATGGCTTTAGGGGTTGTCCTAAGGAGGGAGCTTGCCTAAGCCAAAAGTCCTATCAGACTTACCCATGGGCCGCTCCTGCTTATTTGCATGACTGCACCAAACATTAACATCAAGTGCTAATTCTGGCAGGAAATTCCATACCAAGATGATTCTCCTACCCTGATACTTGACCATCTTGTAGGAGGTCGTGGGCGTTCCTCACCCATAACGCTATTTTTGGATCTAACCATTTTTGGATCTCAAACCGATTGTCTCAAGGGTTACTGAAAGCCTACCGTCTACTCAACTCATTGGAGGCACATGGTACTTTCTCAAAGAGAAACATCAATGTGACCGATCACCGCAAAGAGTCCTTTATCCTCCTTCCCTTCATTTAGAAGATGTTGGTCGTCTCAAACTGATTGCCTCAAGGGTTACTAAAAGCCTACCGTCTAGTGAACTCGTTGGAGGCACATGGTACTTTCTCAAAGAGAAACATCAATGCGACCGATCACCGCAAAGAGTCCTTTATCCTCCTTCCCTTCATTTAGAAGATGTTGGTCGTTGTTGCTGGTTTTAAACATGCTTCGCAACACGTTGAAGTTCTGATACCATCTGGCATAACAAGGAAACACCAATCACTCAAACCAACAACCCAAAATACAAGGACTGACACCTCATTTCTTTAACACAAAAATTAACAAAAGATATACTCAAAGTTGTATAAAAAAATCAATATTATTCAACTTAACATCCCTTTTCTATATGTCATCTATTTATAATAAAAAAAAGCTAACATTAAATCTTGAGTTATTTATACTAACTACCCTTAAGTTTTGGACTTATTACATGAGATACTCCTATTTTTAAACTAATTACATTGACCACCCTTCCCTTTAGAAAAAAAAAAATTAAAATAGGGGTAGTTAGTGTTTTAATTTTTCATTTTTATCTTAAAGTAGGGGTACCCCGTGTAATAAAACATAAAACATAGGGGTGGTCAATGTAATTAGTTTAAAAATAAGGGTATCCTGTGTAATAAGTCAAAAACTTAGGAATAGTTAATATAAATAACCTTTAAATCTTATAATTAAGCCTAACCAAAGTAGGAGACGAATACGAAAATAAACACAAAGTATCATCAAAATATTTGGTTAAATTCTGTCTAAAATAAGTTGAACCATCGGAAAAAGATATTCCAGTTTGGACACTCGAAATACCGATATTTCCAACACCAAATTGAGAATTGAGTCAGGCTCTATTTCGAGCAATTCCACGTCTCCATCAAAACTAGGCATACATTCCACCAATTTCCTTATGACTTAGTTTGGTTTCCATTGAAAACAACAAAAAATTATTTAACTGTAAAAGGCAAATGCCAAATAGTGTATAATAATGTATAATTTTCCATGCTTTGAAGTTTGCTACAAAATTCAAATCATTTGTGGGCTCAATTGTAAAGGATAGGTTTGTTGGAGATAACATGGTCAGAATAGAAATTTGGGGCCATTTTATCAGCTCGTAAACTTTCCACAATAATATTAATATCTAAAAAAAAAAAAAAAAAAAACAACCCTCTTTTTAGGTTTATATGCCAAATATGATTATCAAAAGAACATATTTATATGACATTTTGCACTCAGGATGATCGACTTTATGTCTACATTTTATTTATTTATGATGTACATAGCATGGGGTATTTAGAGCTTCTATTACGCTTATTGTTGCCCAGTACCTAAAAAAGGGCATATAGATTGTATTAAAGAATGAACATAAATAATGTAATTTATTTAGATAAAATTTTCTCGATCATTCAATAGTTCTCGAGTTAATGCACGGTTCTTTTATCGGTTCTTTATGACATTTTTCCCAAAGAAAAAGCCAAACCTAAAACTTAAAGCCTAAATTGATGTTGATCTACAAGGACCAGGTCATCTGGACAAATGTATTAAAGTCCAACCGTATTTTATGTCAATGGGCCAGGTCGTCACAGATCCAGCATGAAGTTTCCATGACTATGCGTCCAGAAGGTGGTGCAGGAGAACTATGGTATTGTGTATTAAGGTCTAGCAAACAAAATTTTGGATCCTTGCAGCCCATACAAAATGGAGGGTTACAAAATTTATTAATATATTATACAATAAAATAAAATAAAAACTCAGAGATATACACGACAAGTAAAGGGATGAGAATTTTTTTTTTTTTTTTTTTTCCCCTCAGCAAATTAAAGTCTTTCTAAAGTAGTAGTTGCAAAATTAACTGCAAACATAACTCCCTAAATCTCTCTAAATCGTACGGTATCAGAGCTGCCTAATGAATGGCATTGATCACCGGCAATGTCGTGCCTGCAAGGCCAGACATTCCCCACCGGAAAAATTGATTTCAGGTTCTGCAGGGCTCAGGTGAAGGGCTAGTTCCTCCTAGCTAGCGCTCTTTATGTGAATGAAGAATCAATCAATGTTTTGTTTGTTGTTGGTTCAAATCTAACTCTGCAACAATTTGGCTCTTTATGTGAATGAAATCAAGGCAATAGCATGGTGTACTGCTGCTGGATTGTGGAGTCACTGCACACGCGGACTACTTAATTGATCATTTAGAGAGAGAGAGAGAGAGAGAGAGAGAGAGAGAGAGAGGACAGTTGTGTGATGAATACTGATTGATTCCTATAATAAAAAAATGGGTCCTCGTTCTCTTTCAATGTAGAGTTGGCAATGAGCTGGGTCAAAATTAGGTTTGGGTATTCATTAACTGCGAGGAAGCTATTGGGCTCGGAACCGGAATTCGATGTGACTCGTCGAAATCAGGTGACTAGTCGAAATTCCGGTCAGACCATCCAAAATTACAGTTGGTGCTTACTTTTGTCCAACTCTCTCTCTCTCTCTCTCTCTCTCTCTCTTCTCCGATCATGGTCAAGTATTAACACGAGAAAACCGTCCACAGAAGGCTCGTGTATATTCGTCTACGTCGAAAAAGGAGTTCGATGATCTCGCTAGGTGGATTTGTTGGAAAGGAAACGTAAAAGCCGTTCTCCCAAAACAAGAGACTATAAGAGAACCGACGCACAACCAATATGCCAAAACCACAAAAAAAGCACAATGCAAATACAAACACTTTTGACGTGAAAAATTATTGCAGAAAAAATCACTGGATGATCGGAGTCCAACATCTAGAAAATACTTCACTAATGAAATGGAGATTACACCATCTACAAACTTCTCCAACCGATCCAAATGGATCACTACAGCTACTCAAATGGATGAAAACGGATTACAAAATGTTACCGGAGACGAGATAACGAGAACCAATCATCGATGATCTTTCCACAAGGATCTCTTTTCGAAATAGTCCTCAATTCCTTCTCTCTCTTATTTGAAAGTTGCAAACTTGAGAACTTTATTCTTTTGATCTCTCTCTGGTAGATGGTGATCTTATGAAAATTAATTAGGGTTAGAAAAGACATATTTAAAGTACCCTAATGCCGCAAGCATCTGGACCATTGATTTTAATTAAATGGTCTTAATAAAATATCTATTTTCGGCTTCAGCGCACCGACACTTAGGTGGTATACCGGTATCGATGCCGACGGTATACCAAAAATATGTCGCTTCGAGTCAGAACCTTTTCTGAAAAAAATTATTTCAAAATCGGTATACAGTGATACACCGGCAATGGTATACCGCTGATACTGATTGCAATTTTCAATGACTTCTGACACGTGCTCAAATCGAATCACCAATGCTGCTTTCGACTTTCTGAGTTTCTCCGACACGTGGATGGCGCTCATCGCTCTCTAGAATGTTCTCCACATAGGTTGCGATCACCATCCAACACCAACACATCTCTCCCTTCCCAATTAGGTGGAGGAGCTCGTCATTCCGATGATCCTCCTGCAGTACTTCGAGATGTCCTCTATATGAAACTTTTCAAACGTCGCGTCTTTCGCCTTAAGCACATCTTATATCCAGTGATACTGAGTTACAATATGCTTGGATCGACTATAAAATGTTGGGTTCTTCCTCTAAGTCCCATTTTCTACAGAAACTTTTTCATCCATAACAACTCCTTTCAAGCCTCAGTCGCCACAATAAACTACCTCTATCGTAATACAAAGCAACACACTTTTGCAATCATGACTGCCACAAAACTACTCCACTACTACACATCATGATATAGCCCAAAGTTGATCTCTTAGTATCTACATCCTCAGCCATATCAACGTCGGTATACCCAACCAACTTCGGCTCGTCACTCCCGTATGAAAGCTTCCAATCAATAGTGTCCTAAAATTATCAAAGAACCCAATTGACCACACTCCAATGTATCATTCCTTAATTGGAAAGATATTTGCTAACCATACCAACTACATAAGTAATATTTATCCTTATACAAACCATGGATACATGAGATTCCTCATTAATGAAGCATACAAAACTTGCTCTATATCTTTCTTCTCGCCCACGGTAGATGGACACTACTACGTAGTGTGCTTAAAGTGAGCTGCAAGGGGGTTGCTCACTTTCTTCGATCCGTCCATCCTGAAATGCTGAAGTACTCGATAAATATACTTTTTTTTGAACAACTACATCAACTTGGTCTCTCTCTCTCTCTCTCTCTCTCTGCTGATCTCCATCCATAGTATAATCTTTGTTGTACCTAAATCATTCATAGAGAAGGTTGTACCCAGTTGGCACTTCAACTCTGCTATCATGGTGATATTTTATCCCATCAATAGCATATCATCAATATAGAGCAATAAAACGAAGAAGTAATCCTAAAAAATACACAATAGTTTGATATAGTACGTGTATAACAATGCTTTCTCATAAACGTCTCAAACTTTCTATACCACTACCTAGAGTCTATTTCAGACCATACAAGCTCTTATTCAACTGATTGACTATGTGTGACTGTCCTTATCATAGAGTCCCTTGCGCTGCTCCATGTATAATTATCCCTCTAAATCACCATGGAGTAATCACGTCTTCATGTTCATATGCTCAATATCTAAATTAAACTGACTGCTAGAGCTAGCACCACCCGGATAGATGACAAGTTGATGGTCGGCGAGATAATTCCATCAAAATCCACGTCCTTACGCTGACTATAGCCTTTGACTACCAGTCACGCTTTGTAGCGAGGACGAGTGGCATCTTATATTTGTTTCAATCTGAATATACAATGCATGATTCTTTAAATTTTTCTTGCCCTTTGGCAATCGAACCAGCTCATAAGTGTAGTTTTCCTATCATTTTATTTCTTTTTAGTCAGTTAACAACCTTATTCCCTTTATGAACTGTCTTCTTGGCATGCTTATCCTCATAAGGGTCGTCCTGTTTATCATTAGCAGGCTGAGAACTAAAGTTGGGAGTAACTCCATGTATTGGTTCCCCCATAATTGGATTCTTTGTAGTGTCCTCTGAAAATAGCTCGAAGCGCAATGACTCCCAGGTAAATCCTTAGTCTAAGAAGGCATCTCAAAATCCTTTGGTCATGGTTTGATCCTCGACGAATACCAAGTCCCTATTTTTGTAGAGATTTCCTTCCACCGGTTTGTAGAGTCTATTGCCAAACTCATTTAGACCATATAAGATAAAGATGCAATATTTTATCTTTGGCTCAAGTTTGGATTTTTTGTCCTTTGGTACATGCACGAAGGTCATACACCAAAATGCTCATTGTATCAGACCAACCCGACACTCCTTGCTCCCTCACAAATCACACATACACATAATGATCTAATCACTTAACACAGTGAACATAACCCATCCTTACACACACACACACACACACACACACACACACACACACATATATATATATAAATATAAATATAAATATAAATATATATATATATATATATATAAATATAAATATAAATATATATATATATATATATATATATATATATATATATATATATATATATATATATATATATATATATATATATGGATAAAACACAATTGAATATTACATGCAACACCATATATTCATGGACTTACCCATATTAACACTAATAGGTATTTAATCAAACACTTAAGGTGTCATGACACACCCACAAGTATCCAACCAAAAGCTCATGTGATACACCTATGTTATAACACATTAGGATATATACTAAAGCATTGAATCAAATACCTAGTATGCATATGCAAGATATTCTATGACACACATCCAAATAAAGAGTCAAAACTCACAATTCTCCATAATAAATATATATATACATCTCAATTATATATAATAATAACTAATATAACTAGTTACAATAGGAATTGAAGAGAATTAACACAAATCACCCAAAATGAGTCATATATCGCAAAGTATCACACCGTATCGTGATACAGCCTACTCGTATCCAATTATGGACACGTAGCTAGTCTCACAACCCTGATCTAAGTCTAATTAGACCAAATTGGTCTCATGACACACACACTTGGTGCACCAATCTCGTAATTCTTCCAAAATGAGCACAAATCTTCATGTAGAAATCACAATGGAACCAAATTAGTTAGTTTTCTTTGTGAAAAAATAGAAACAAAATTGAGCTGTTTAAAATTAACAAATTAATTCTATTTTACTAGAAACATAAAATTGGATGCCATATTGTTTGAATTCTATTTCACAAATTAATTCTATCTTACTAGAAACGTAAAATTAGAAACGTAAAAATAACATATTTATTCTATTTCACTAGAAACGTAAAAATAAATAATCTTTTAGCAAATATCTTAACTCATCTTGAATCTAATTAATCCATATTGTTTGAATTAATATATATGGTACATGCAAAATTAATGAGTCGATACTTAGTTGACCGATCATGAATGTACAATCGGTGATATTAGTGTAGGATTGGTTTGCCAGATAATTTTATGGCGTGCGTTATCAACCTCATTTCATGGATGAAAGGCTCATCAAGGGTCCTTGTGTCAAATGTCGTAATATACCAATCAAAGAGGTAGATCTCGTGAGGGAGAATTTTTACAAGAAGGGTTTCGTACCAAACTACAAGGAGTGGACGACTTAAGAAGAACCTTTGTTTTCACAATATCATCATTCCTTCTTTAATACGAAGGTAGAAGAGTCAACTCTCGGAGATAACTTTGAATATCGACCGCAAAATCTGGCGCATGAGTTGGTATTTGATGCGGCCGGTCCAA
The DNA here is from genome assembly GCA_036927795.1 of Iris macrosiphon. Taxonomy (NCBI): domain Eukaryota; kingdom Viridiplantae; phylum Streptophyta; class Magnoliopsida; order Asparagales; family Iridaceae; genus Iris; species Iris macrosiphon. Next base: position 93,163,007 of record JAYESA010000016.1, on the reverse strand, counting down.
GTTTTGATCCGGAGGATCCTAATCCTGATGCGAAGTAATTCTATGATATGTTCAAGAATGCCGATACTCCGTTATACCCAGGTTGTGATTCTCATTCTGTCCTGTCGGTGGTGATGCGACTGTTGAACCTAAAGTCTGATTTTAACTTTCTGTAGGAATGATATGACCGGATAATTAAGTTTGTTAGAGAGTTGTTGCCAAAAGGATCGAAGGAGTTGCCTGAAAACTTCTACAAGTCGAAGATGATGATACGAAAACTTGGATTAGGCTACGAAAAGATAGATTATTGTCAAAATGGTTGCATGTTGTACTACAAGGAGAACAATTATAAAGATAAATGTATTTTCTGTCATACAGACCAGTACAAGCCAATTCGGAGAAAAAAAAGTCAACTGTCCGAGCAAGGTTGCGTCCCTACAAGTACATGCAGATTTTGCTGATCACAAAGATGTTGCAGAGGATGTATATGTCCGTAAATACATCACAGCACATGACATGCCATAGAAAGAAATGAAAGATGGATGAAGAAGAATTATCATATCATTCCGATGGAGAGGCATAGAAATATTTTGATCTGTGTCATCCTGAATTTGCTGCGGAGCCCTGGAATGTCCGGTTGGATTTATGTTCTGATGGATTCACTCCTTTCGGACAGTCAGGATCTCAGTACTCTTGTTGGCCTATCATTTTAACTCCTTATAATCTAACACCGTGGATGTGTATGAAGACTCCTTACATGTTCTTGACACTTATCATACCAGGTCCAAAAATTCCAAAGAAGAATATTGATATCTACTTGCAGCCATTGTTGGATGAGTTAAAATAATTATGGCAATTTGGCGTTCAGACATATGATATATCGAAGGAGTAGAACTTTCAGATGAGAGCGTCTCTCATATGGACCATCAATAATTTTCTATCATATGGAATATTATCGAGGTGGAGTACTCATAGTACTTTGTCTTGTCTAATATGTATGAAAAAGAGTAAGGCATTTCGTCTCTAGAATGGAGAAAAATTATGCTTTTTTGATTGTCACCGTTAGTTCTTTACTGCGTCGTCAACGAACGATGTGTTGATCTCAACGAACGTGTCAAATCTGTCAAGATGTGTTGATCTCAACGAACTCAAGCTGACAGTGATGAAGAGTCATAATTTTCATGTATTTATGGAGAGGATAGTCGCCTATTGCTCTGAGAAAGATGTTGCCTCATCAAGTATGGACTCCGTTAGCTAAATTATCTATATTCTTTAGAGATTTGTGTTCAAGCAAGTTGACGGTGCAACATATAATAGAACATGAGGAGAATATTGTATTGACATTGTGCAAGTTAGAAATGGTGCTTCCTCTCAAATTTTTTGATAATATAGAGCATTTGTCAATTCATCTTGCATATGAAGCACGCATCGATGCTCCCGTCCATTATCGATGGTTGTATCCATTTGAGAGGTATAAATTTTTTATACTAATAATTTCTTTATTCAAATAATTTTAAGATTCAATATATTATCTATAGGTATCTACATCACCTGAAGAAGAAGGTTGGCAGTAAGGCTCATGTAGAAGCTTCGATATATGATACATATATCATTGAGGAGGTTTTAAACTTCTGCTCCATCTTCTTTGATACTCATGTCAGAAAAAATCGTAATAGAGCCCCAAGGAATGATGACAGCGGGGTTGATGCCCCTAATAGTGTAATCCACACTATCTTCAATATGGGAGGAAAGCCTACAAGTGCTACTAAAGTACGTTGGTTGGAAGACAATGAGTTTGAAGCCGCTCATCGGTATATATTATTAAATAGTGGTTTAAAAGAGATGCAAGATATTGATAAGTAAGGGACACATCTTTCTTAAATATTTTAATTTTGTATATACTTGGAAAAGAATTGCTCTAACTGTTCTTCTTATTATCACAGTACTTTTAGAGCTGAGGTAAATTAAACTGACTGCTAGAGCTAGCACCACCCGGATAGATGACAAGTTGATGGTCGGCGAGGTAATTCCATCAAAATCCACGTCCTTACGCTGACTGTAGCCTTTGACTACCAGTCACGCTTTGTAGCGAGGACGAGTGGCATCTTATATTTATTTCAATCTTAATATACAACGATTCTTTAAAGCCTTCTTGCCCTTTGGCAATCGAACCAGCTCATAAGTAGAGTTTTCCTGTCATTTTATTTCTTTTTAGTCAGTTAACAACCCCATTCCCTTTAGGAACTGTCTCTTTGGCATGCTTATCCTCATAAGGGACGTCCTGGTTATCATTAGCAGGCTGAGAACTAAAGTTGGGAGTAACTCCATATATTGGTTCCCCATAATTGGATTCTTTGTAGTGTCCTCTGAAAGTAGCTCAAAGCGTAATGACTCCCAGGTAAATCCTTAGTCTTAGAAGGCATCTCAAAATCCTTTGGTCATGGTCTGATCCTCGACGAATACCAAGTCCCTATTTTTGTAGAGATTTTCTTCCACCGGTTTGTAGAGTCTATTGCCAAACTCATCCAGACCATATAAGATATCGACGCAATATTTTATCTTTGGCTCAAGTTTGGATTTTTTGTCCTTTGGTACATACACGAAGGTCTTACACCAAAACACTCAATGGTGACTGTATAATGGCTCATTGTCGTACCATATTTTATCAGGAACATCACCCTGCAAAGGAGCACTAAAAGATAAATAATACTATAAAAATACTGTTAGATAGCGACGAATCTCAGCGACAAAAAATAATCCGTCGCTAAGTCAGCGACAAAAATTTGACAGAAAAAAGACGAAGTTATTTGTGTAAACAAAATATATTATATTTGTCACAAATCCGTCGCTAATCCATTGTTGTAATTTCAGCGACATATTAGCGACAAAAATATCCGTCGCTTCGAAAACTTAAAACATCTAGCCGCATTTCATTTCCTCCATTCTCAATCTCTCTCTCTCTCTCTCTCTCGACCCTCCCCCCCGCCCCGATCCCCTCTCCCTCTCCGGCGACCTCCCCCTCTTCGGCGACCTCCCCCTCTCCGATAGCCCTTCCCCCTCACTTTCCCTCTTCGGCAGCCCCTCCCCCTCACTCGCTCTCTCCTCCGGTGTTCGACCCCCTCTCCTCCTCCTCCTGCCCCCGGCCCCCTCTTCTCCTCCTTCTCCTCCTCCTCCGACGTCCGATCCCCAAGCCCTCCTGATATACTAAAGAGTGTTACCTACCCATATGACCCCAAGAACTTCTAAATCGACACACACGCACACACACACACACACACGCCTACCTCTTATACCCACTGATACTCAATATCACAATACTCACAATGGAGCACTGTGCAGTTCTCCCTACACTGTTGATACCTACTACTGTCATGTATCGTGACTGATACATTCAGTTCAGACCTCGAGCTCCTATTGCCCTTCCTTTCATCCAAACCTGACACACCAACTGATACATGGTATCACTTTCTCCTATTGCAAATACCCACTGCCAAAAGCTCTTGCTCACTGTATCAGACCAACCTGACACTCCTTGCTCCCTCACAAATCACACATACACACAATGATCTAATCACTTGACACAGTGAACACAACCCATCCTTATATATATATATATATATATATATATATATATATATATATATATATATATATATATATATATATATCTTATATGGATAAAACATAATTGAATATTACATGCAACACCATATATTCATATACTTACCCACATTAACACTAATAGGTATTTAATCAAACACTTAAGGTGTCATGACACACCCACAAGTATCCAACCAAAGGCTCATGTGATACACCTATGCTATAACACATTAGGATACATACTAAAGCATTGAATCAAATACCTAGTATGGATATGCAAGATATTCTATGACACATCCAAATAAAGAGTCAAAACTCACAATTCTCCATAATAAACATGTATACATCTCAATTACATATAATAATAACTAATATAACTAGTTACGATAGGAATTGAAGAGAATTAATATAAATCACCCAAAATGAGTCATGTATCACAAAGTATCATACCGTATCACGATACGGCCTACTCGTATCCAATTATGGACACGTAGCTAGTCTCACAACCCCGATCTAAGTTTAATTAGACCAAATTGGTCTCATGACACACACTTGGTGCATCAATCTCGTAATTCTTCCAAAATGAGCACAAATCTTCATATAGAAATCATAATGGAGACCAAATTAGTTAGTTTTCTTTGTGAAAAAATAGAAACAAAATTGAGCTGTTTAAAATTAACAAATTAATTCTATTTTACTAGAAACATAAAATTGGATGCTATATTGTTTGAATTCTATTTCACAAATTAATTCTATCTTACTAGAAACATAAAATTAGAAACGTAAAAATAACATATTAATTCTATTTCACTAGAAACATAAAAATAAATAATTTTTTAGCAAATATCTTAACTCATCTTGAATCTAATTAATCCATATTGTTTGAATTAATATATATGGTACATGCAAAATCAATGAGTCGATACTTAGTTGACCGATCATGGATGTACAATCGGCGACATGAGTGTAGGATTGGTTTGACAGATAATTTTATGGCGTGCGTTGAGAAATTTCTTAAATACGCCAGTAGTCAACCTTATTTCATGGATGAAAGGCTCATCAAGGGTCCTTGTGTCAAATGTCGTAATATACCAATCAAAGAGGTGGATCTCGTGAGGGAGCATTTTTACAAGAAGGGTTTCATACCAAACTACAAGGAGCGGACGGCTCAAGGAGAACCTTTGTTTTTGCAATATCATCATTCCTTCTTCAATACGGAGGTAGAAGAGTCAACTCTCGGAGATAACTTTGAATATCGACCGCAAAACCTGGCGCATAAGTTGGTATTTGATGCGGCCGATCCAAGTTTTGATTTGGAGGATCCTAATCCTGATGCGAAGGAATTCTATAATATGTTCAAGAATGACGATACTCCGTTATACCCGGGTTATGATTCACATTCTGTCCTGTCGGTGGTGATGCGACTGTTGAACCTAAAGTCTGATTTTAACTTTCCATAGGAATGATATGACCGAATAATTAAGTTTGTTAGAGAGTTGTTGCCAAAAGGATCGAAGGAGTTGCCTGAAAACTTCTACAAGTCGAAGTGAAGATAATAATACAAAAACTCGGATTAGGCTACGAAAAGATATATTATTGTCAAAACGGTTGCATGTTATACTACAAGGAGAACAATGATAAAGATAAATGTATTTTTTGTCATGCAGACTGGTACAAGCCAATTCGGCGGAAAAAAGTCAACTGTCCGAGCAAGGTTGCGTCCCTACAAGTACATGCAGATTTTGTCGATCACAAAAAGATTGCAGAGGATGTATATATCCGCAAATACATCACAACACATGACATGACATAGCAAAAAATGAAAGATGGATGAAGAAGAATTATCTTATCATTCCGATGGAGAGGCATAGAAATATTTTGATCTGTGTTATCCTAAATTTGCTGAGGAGCCCAGGAATGTCCGGTTGGATTTATGTTCTGATGGATTCACTCCTTTCGGACAGTCGAGATCTCAGTACTCTTGTTGGCCTATGATTTTGACTCCTTATAATCTACCACCGTGGATGTGTATGAAGACTCCTTACATGTTCTTGGCCTTTATCATACCCGGTCCAAAAATTCCAAAGAAGAATATCGATATATACTTGCAGCCATTGGTGGATGAGTTAAAACAATTGTGGCAATTTGGCGTTCAGACATATGATATATTGAAGGAGCAAAACTTTCAGATGAGAGCGTCTCTCATGTGGACCATCAACGATTTTTTAGCATATGGAATATTATCGGGGTGGAGTACTCATGGTACTTTGTCTGAGTAAGGCATTCCATCTCTAGAATGGAGGAAAAGCATGTTTTTTTTATTGTCACCGTCAGTTCTTTACTACGTCATCACCGAACGATGTATTAATCTCAACGAACGTGTCAAATCTGGCAAGATGTGTTGATCTCAATGAACTCAAGCTGACAGTGATGAAGAGTCATAATTTTCATGTATTTATGGAGAGGTTAGTACCTATTACTCTGAGAGAGATGTTGCCTCATCAAGTATGGACTCCGTTGGCTGAATTATCTATATTCTTTAGATATTTGTGTTCAAGCAAGTTGACGGTGCAACATATAATAGAACATAAGGAGAATATTGTATTGACATTGTGCAAGTTAGAAAGGGTGGTTCCTCTTAATTTTTTTGATAATATGGAGCATTTGTCGATTCATCTTGCATATGAAGCACGCGTCGGTGCTCCCGTCCATTATCGATGGATGTATCCATTTGAGAGGTATAAATTTTTTATACTAATAATTTCTTTATTCAAATAATTTTAAGATTTAATATATTATCTATAGGTATCTACATCACCTGAAGAAGAAGGTTGGCAATAAGGCTGATGTAGAAGCTTCGATATACGATGCATATATCATTGAGGAGGTTTTAAACTTCTGCTCCATCTACTTTGATACTCATATCAAAAAAAAAATTCGTGATAGAGCCCCAAGGAATGATGACGGCGGGGTTGATGCCCCTAATAGTGTAATCCACACTATCTTCAATATGTGAGGAAAGCCTACAAGTGCTACTAAAGTACGTTGGTTGAAAGACGATGAGTTTGAAGCCGCTCATCGGTATATATTGTTAAATAGTGGTTTAAAAGAGATGCAAGATATTGAGAAGTAAGGGACACATCTTTCTTAAATATTTTAATTTTGTATATACTTGGAAAAAAATTGCTCTAATTGTTCTCCTTATTATCACAGTACTTTTAGAGCTGAGGTAAAAATGGTGTGACCTAATATTAATAAAGATGATATTGCTAGAGAGGTTGATAGAAAATTTCCATCGTGGTTCCATAATTATGTAAGGATCCTAAACATTAAGCATTCTAAATTTAGCATTCAGACCAATCTTTGTCTAATGTCTATATGATACGTAATGTTTCAGGTTTTTTGTCATGGTACAAACTTACAAAACGAATGACTTCGAGCATTAGCTATCGGACCAAGTAAGTGGGCAAAGTGTTGTGATGGATACACCATCAATGGCTTCAAATTTAGAACTACTGATAAGTCTATTAATTAATCATTTGTCAATGATGAGGCTAATTATACACAAAATTTTAGAGTATGTGTGAGGGGTTCAGCCTACGATGCCGATCCAAAATTTGACTATTACGGTGTACTAAGAGATATCGTGGAGCTGGATTACTCTTATGAGACAAAAATTGTGTTGTTTAAATATGATTGGTTCGACACAACACCCAAGGAAGGATGGAAAATTGACAAACAATTTGGGTTTATTGATATAAAATATGAAAAAAAATATATAGGTTTTGAACCATATGTGTTGGCTAGTCAAACGGTACAAGTGTATTATATGAGCTATCCTAGTCGACGGCACAATAATAAAGATTGGTGGGATGTATGCAAAACTAAAGCTAAAAATAAATATAATATTGGGGATCTAGCATACCAAGAGGATGAGGTGGTCATGCCTCAACTTGCATATATGAGTTCAGGCAGTGTTGATGGTATAGGGGTTGATGTTACCATAGAGGATGATAGAGTTGACAAAGAGATTGAGATAGAAGATTTACCTCATGCAGAGGAGAACTCTGATATAGAGGTATCGAGCGAGGAACAAGAATTGGAAGATGAAGGTGATAGTGATAGTGGAAGTAAAAATAAAAATAAAGGAGTAGAAGATGAAGACGATTCAGAAAATAATTCGGAAGACGATGACGATTTAGAAGATGAAGAAGATAAGTATGTACATACATATGCATTATCTTAGATATTTATTTAATTATTTCATGACATAATTATTATTTATTTTATCATTATACTAGTATTTACTTGTTTTACCACACCATTACTTTATGATTATTTGTTTGATGATACTATTTTTTATTTACTGCAGATTTACCTATAATATGGAGGGACGAGGATGAGGACGAGGACGAGACCGAGTATGACGACAAGTTCAGAGAGGACAATCTTCTCAGCATCCTTCGTCCACTATGCATGCTACCCCAGATTCTCGCATACGACCTGAGGACGAGTTCGTAGATGCGGCGGATGGTTTATCCCCGCCATATACTCGTTCTTCAGTAGGAGGAGCTACACTATCTCTCAGATTGCCATCAACCGCTACCCATTCTTCTACTCTAGCCACTACCGGCAGTCCGGTACTACTACAATAGCTACTCCACCAGTTGCTCCCATAGGAGCAAATTTATTTCCAGGCCTTCTTGTGAACAACGGAGTATATGTCCGCTGTCCAGGATTTGTAGACCCCCTACTCTACCAGAACGGTCAGCCAATAATCTGTCGTCCCGAGCTATGGGCTGATAGAGCAACGTAATCATTTATTTATCAATTCACATATTTATTTTGTATTTTTTATTCTAATTGTATTTTGTCTACTTATTTTAGTTTCTTCCTGATCAAGGCTGGAAATGATCTGGGGGAGATCATGCGGGGCTACTTTGATGGCCCTTATATCAACTTCTGTGATATCCCGCTCGATCGACGATTCACTTTGCTAGAGAAGCTCGGGGTATGTATATAAATTTTATTTATAATTATATATAATTTTTTTGATTACAATAATAAAAAATATTTTTCTAATATGCAGAGGTTGTACTGGTGGCCGGATCATAGAGATAGTGATATCCGAAAGTGCTACAAGACCGTAGCCTGTAAGAGGTTGAAAGATATGATCAATGACCAGAAGGCGCTGGCGTCACTTGGACCGGATCACCGCAAGGAGTGGATGAAGGTGGAGTACTGGAAGGAGATAAAGAAGAAGATGGATACCCCAACCTACAAGGCCAAGTGCGAGAAGGCGAAGGCTGCCCTGGCCAAGGGTGGTCTCCATATTAGTGGATCCATTCCGACCGTCGAGCATTTTCGACGGATGGTTAGTATTAAATTTTTCTGCTAAATCAATTTTTTTGTAATTCTAATTTTTTTTGCTTATTTATTAATTGCTTAATTTTTACAATGCAACAAAGCCGCCAGAGCCGAGAAAGACCCCAAGACCGTCGACTTCACAACAATCTTCCAACGTACCCATTAAAGAAAGAAGGATGGGAAGCTCGTAGATGAGTGGGCATCCAAAGATTATGTAAGTTATCTTTATAAAATTTTATCAATTTAATTAGATTATTTTTATAATTTAATTAGATTCTAGGTTTCTAGGTCAAAACAGTCAAATTAGGTCAACTATAGGTCATTCAATTTCAAAAATACTAAGAAACAACACTGTAAATACCTAAAATTATGCACCTTTGTTAATATCATATTTTAAGAAACAACATTGTAAATACTGTAAATACTTAAAATTATAATTTCATTCAATTTACTTTAAACCTCATAGGAATGGTCCGATACTGATTCCGTTTTCGATACTTTGAACCTTGGTTAATATCGTATTTTAAGATATCATGAAAATCAAATATAGCAAATATAACTCAAATTATATACATATACTATGACATCTAGTATCTAATATGATACTTTAACCAAAATCAAATATAGCACATATAACTCTAAAATCTTTAACCCTAAACCTATTTATATAAATAAATATATGAGACGTATGGGACGTTAGAGGGGGCGCTGAGAGCAGTACACAGGTTGAGAGAAACGATCGGTGGGTACAAGCTGTCGGGAGAGGGAAATGCGGCAGCGTGTACGGTACCGGATCGTTGGCATCGATCCCGTCGGTTCTTTCTAGAGCTCCTCCGACGGCTACTCCAGCTCCATCAGTGTCCGGCTCCGGCGTTCCTTCTGGTGTGATATCTCGGGAGTAGTTCATGATGACTATGCATGAGCTACATGGGCTGGTCCGACAGTTGATAGATACTCGTGATGCTGCATCACCTACTCCTCTGACGGCTACTACGATGGCTCCTCTGACGGATACTACGTTGGGTCCTCCAGCTACTTCGACGCCTCCTGCTACTGGTCTATTTGCCGTTACTTCTGGTGATCTACAAGATATCATCGCTATGGTTGTGGCGCAGTACATGGCAAGCGACAACAACCGCCGCCTCCGCCTCCACCGTCGACTTGATAGATTTTTTGAGTTTGTGGGATATTTTTAGTTGGTTGTATTTTTTGACTTGATTATATTTATTTGACATTGTGGGATTGTATAACAGTTATTTGTACATGTTTGGATTACTCTACTTTATTATTTAGACATATATATAATATTTGTACATGTTTGTGTGGGTTGTATTAGTTTGTGTGGAATTTGCTTGTGTGGAATTTATTTGTGTGAAAATTGGTGAATGTATAACAGATATATGCTCAGCAGAAATTAATTTCTGGAAAAAATATTACATTTAGCGACGGGCTGACGAGGTAATAGCGACAAAAGATCTGGAAAAATTTAGGTCAACGACGGATTTTTGACAAAAAATCTAAGGCCAGCGACAACTCAGCGACGAAAATTTTTGTCGCTAAAACATCTGATACACACAAATGTGCCAAACATGTATCAGAATCCGTCGCTAAAATTCGTCTCTAATCCGTCACTGAGAGTGACGAATTAGCGACGAACTCTGTGATTCCTGAATGTGCAAAACTTTCTGGAAAATTTGGCAAAATTTAGCTCACATAATCCATCGCAAGTCCGTCGGTAAGAAGTCAGAAAGTTTAGTGACGAAATTTGTACGTCGTTGATTCGTCACTGATTTTTTTGTCGCTCATTCCGTCGCTAATCCATCGATATAGCGATGGATTAGCGACAAAATTTTCGTAGCGACGTTAGTTATTCTGACAGAACCTTTCCGTCGCTAATCCGTCGCTAACATCAAATAACGACGAAAAAAAATGCATTTTGCTAAAATAGTGTATTTTTGTAGTATAAAAATATAAGCAGCAATGTTGAGAGCCTTACCCCGGTAACTGACTAGTAATTTGGATTTTGATAGCCAACACCATACCATTTTCATCAATGTCTAGTTCATATACTCCGTTATAGGATTGAGCTGAGGTATCTTTGCAGTGTCTTCTGGTATGAATTCTATACTTTGTAATATATATCAAAGGGGCTAATGTATTCGTTGACATTATCGGACTTGACACATTTTAACTTCTTGCCAAAACTTTTGATGGAGGCCTAAAACTCCTTGAAAGTAGGAAGCACCTGATCTTTGATCTTTATAGCATAGACCCAAACTTTTCTGGAATAATGATCAATAAAAGCTAAAAAATAAGAAGCACCACCTATAGTTTTTACCTTCTTTGAACCACAGACGTCTGAACCAACTCGAGCAAAGCTGGTTTCCTTGAAGCTGGGTGACTTTGGAAACATATCTTTTTTTTCCTTTCTAGCCATACAGTATATGTATCTCTCCATTTTTATAGACTTTAGACCTGAAATCATTTTCCTGTTTAACAAGTATCTCAATCCTTTTTTACTGATATGACTAAGTCGCATGTGTTATAACTCGGTATATACATCACTGACTGCGTTCACCTCATGTGCCTCATGTGCGCTTTTTTCCATATAGTAGATATCGAAATTCTTGCTTCCTCTAGCAATCACCAACGAACCTCTGGAAAGCTTCCACTGATTGTTCCCAAAGAAGTTGAAGAATTTTTCATTATCTAATCTTCCAACTGACACCAGGCTAAAATGGATATCAGGGACATATCGAACACCTTAGAGCATAAGAGTTGCTTCTGTATTTGTCTTTAGATGCACATCTCCTATAGCAACAACCTTTGACACATTTCTATTGTCCGTCTTCAATACCCTACAATTTACATTGTCTATGTGGTAAATAATGTCCTGTTGCGAGATACATGCGTTGAAACCTTTAATTCCACCAGCCAAGAATTGTCATCGCATGCGAGATTTATGACCACCTCATCACCCAAAATAATAACATTGCTTCCATGTGCTGAGATGGTCATTGTTGTGTTCTCGCTCTGCTTTTTCTTATCGCCCTTCTTCTTCTTCTTCTTCTTCTTCTTCTCTCTCTCTCTCTCTCAATCAAAATAGTTCCACTTGATGTTGCACTTCTTACCACAATGGTAACTCTTGGAGTCCTCATACTAATTTTTGGACTTGCCCTTGCTCTTGTCTCTGCCAGCGCCTAAATAATTATTTTTACTCTTGTTATGGCTCTCTGAAATAAACGTCTCTGAATGAGATGTGGATAAAGTATCTTGAGATTTTCTATGCATCTCTTCATATAATATCCCGCTTTTGACGACTCCAGACTAACCATGTCTTTTGGAATAAAACCGATCATGGACACTCGTACGGTCTCCCAAAAGTCTGGCACTATACATAGCAACCAAAGTCTCTGTACTTCGTCGTCGAACTTCACTCCCATAGAGGTTAACTAGTCAACTATGCCCTGGATCTCACTCAAGTGATCCTTAATTGAAGAACGATCCTTGTACCTGAGACCCATCATTTGTCGAATCAGGAATAATTTGTTTACCCCAGTCATCTTGGCATACAAGGATTCCAGCTTCTCCCATAATGTTCTTGCATGCTCACCATTGGCGATGTGATTATATACATTCTCGTCCACGAACTACCTGATAAACCCACCAACCTGTATATGCTCGAAATTTCATTCATTATCGGATTTATCATGGGCATCTCGGAAGCAAATACCGAAACATACAACTTCTTGATGAACATCAAATATATTATCTTGTTGTGTCAAAAGTAGTAATTGAAACCATTTGGGTTTACCATCCACACCGATTTTGCATCCATCGCTTCTACTTGGTTTGACCGTCAACATTGGCAGCTAGCAACTATTGCACTGATAATTCTCTGAAACCAAAGTCTAATACCACTATGTTGGGAACGAAACACAAAAATTGTTCCCCAAAACCAAGAGACTGTAAGAGAATTGAAGAAATAAGTATGCAAAAAAAAATACAACGCAAACACAATAACTTTTGACGTGGAAAACTCTTGCAGAAAAAAATTACGGGACGATCACAGTCAAACTCCTGGAAAAGCCTACACTAATGAAATTGATATCACACTCTCTATAAACTTCTCCAATTGATCCAAACGGATCACCAAAACTACTCAAAGTACTAAAAGGGGATTACAAAAGGTTACCAATGACAAGAAGACGAGTACCAATCACCGATGATCTCCCGAAGCGATTTCTCTTCAAAATAGTTTCAATCCATTCTTTCTCTTCTCTGAAAGTTGCAAACTTGTGAACTCCACCTTTTGATCTCTCTCTGGTATATGATGAGCTTGTGATAATGTATTAGGGTTAGAAAAAACGTATTTAAAATTCTCTAATCCCGCAAGCATCTTGATCATTGATTTTGATCCAACGGTCTTAATAAAACACATATTTTTTTTCTTCATCTCCAACACCGGTATATCGGTATCGATATGCCAACGCTATACCGACAATATGCTGCTTCGAATCAGAACCTATTTTTGGAACAAACTGTTTCAAAATTGGTATATTGTCGTTACACCGACAGCGGTATACCGACAATATACTGGTGATACTGACTACAGTTTCCAGTGACTTCTCACATGCATTCAAATTGAACCACCTTTGTCGTCTTCGACTTTTCGAGCTTCTCTGATACACGGATGATGTTCATCGCACTCTAGTATATTTTTAGTTAAGAGCTCCACCTAAAGACCAACATGATCGTGAAGATGACCGTCCACAAAAGGCTCGTGTATATTCGTTTAGTTCGAGCAAAGTCATGTTGCACTAAATATGAAAAGGTCAGGGCTAGGATTCAAAAACATTCAATATTTCAGAATTGTTTAATTGTACAGCTTATTTACATTTTTAACAGTTAGCAGGCAATACCCTCCACCATTTTTCCGGTTGGGCCATGATTCAAAATTCCCTTACAATCATGCTATTCAATCTACCAAACTGCATTGTAGAGCACCCACGAGATGGCACGAATTCCCATGGTGGCTGTATATAAACTGCACGGATGCTGTAGAATATTTGAATCCCTTCTTCTAATTGCAAGATATACTTTAAATACAAACAAACAAAGGGACCAGAGAAAAGGACCAACTTTAAACTTTTAAGTAATCAAAATAAGGATAAGTCTGATTGAAAGAAGAGAGGGATATATACCAAGAGGAGCTGGAGAGGAAGGAGACGAGCAGAAGAGGCCAAAGTGGGAAGAAATGCCAAAGGAACCTCTGGATTTCAGCTTTATGATCGAGGATTAATATTGTTGGGGTTTAAAGGACAAACTGAACCAGCTTTTCGTATACAAAAACTACTACTAATAATTAATTACCAAACGGTCTCATGTGAGTGTACACGTATCCTTTAAATTACATTACAATAACCGCCATCGATGACTTTGACTCATAACTCTTTACAATCCTTATACGAGCAAGCAAGGAGCATACTTGCAATAAATCTTCTTTCTCTAAAACTAAATTTCCAATCAGTGTTGTCAGAAACGGACCGGACCGACGGTCGGACCTGATTTGATCGAATTTTGCGAAAAAATTGGTCCGACTATTTTTTTTTTAAGAACTGATAATTTTTTCAGAACCGTGATTTAACTGATGAACCGTTCGAACCGGTACGCAATTGAACCGACCGATTCTAATTTTTTATATAAAAGAAAGATCTCAAAAAAATTTATCACGTAAGATTTAGATTATTTGATTCTTGGTTTGGTTTCAAGAGACCTTAATAGTTGTGAAATCAAACCAAATCGAACATACTTGGAACCAAATCAATATAAACCAAAAAAGTAAATATACAGCTCTCAAATCGTTTGGTTATCGTAAAATGCCTAGTTGAATTCCGGGTAGATCTGTACCAAAGATTTTGGGTTCAACCATCGGTCCGATTTTTAAAACATTGCTTCAAACAGCTGGAGATACCCAACATTTTTCCGTGTCGGTTGACTCTGACATGGATCATCCAGACATCTGCACTGGCTAGAGCCAACCTCAAACGATGTTACCTATTCCATCTTTGATGCATATATATCAACATTTATTGCATCTTTTCCGGTATTCATTCAGTAACTCATGAGGCGACAAAATGAATCAAATGTTACTTCTCCTGAAAATTTACTTCAGGCATACAAGACGTAACTAGCTAGCTAGCACATTGCAGACATATAATGTATAAATGCTGAATGCAGTTGAGGAATTGTAAATTTGACAAGCTGTAAGCATGTGAGTCTTTCAATTCTATTAATTACTGAGAATGAAAGGGAAAATTTATGCGCCCCCTATCCCTTGTATTATTAAATATCTAGCCCTCTATCCCATATACACTTCTAATCAGAACAGAGATCAAGTTAGGTGTTATTATAAAACATGACGAATTTATTGGAAACCAAACACGAAAATCGTTTCCACGAACCAAGAAGTTACGTGAAAATCGACAAAAAATACAAAAAATTAAATCGTCTAAATCACAAAGAAAGCTAAACGCAGCGACACAAGCGATTTTTACGTGAAAAATCCAGATAAAAAAAAATAATACGGAACGATCGAAATTCAATCCTGAAAAACTTCCACTAATGGAATAAGAAAGTACACCCGACTACTTACAGACTTCTTATTGATCCAAAAGGGATACATAAAATCGATTATAGACTCACGAAGAACAAATACGATGAGAAAAGATTACCCAAAAATAATGTCCTCTTCGAAGTAGCCACCAATCCCTCTTTTTCTCTCCAATAGTTGTAAACTCCTTGTTTCAATATTAAATAGGGTTAGAAAAACCTAATATATATTCTCTCAAAAAGGTAACTAATCTGGACTACTGGATGTGATCAAAAGGTATATAAAACACCCCAAATCTCGCACAGCTCGTCGGCAGCCGAACTCGGTCCGAATCCATAGTTTTTGAGTCAGCAGATCTAGCCGGGTTATGACCCCAGAGATCGAACTCGGTGGGAGACCGGGTTCTTCCCGAACTCACCTAGATCTGGGCAGAACTGTTGCTGCTCCGATATACGAGTTTCTCCGATACTCCGAATACACTCGTCGCACTCCCCGAGCTTCTCCAATACACGAATGACGCTCATCGCACTCCGGAGTTTTTCGACATAGGTTGGAAATTCCACCCAACTGTAGAAGCATGAAATACGCTGGAGAATTGTACGCGTATTATACAGTCAAAACTCCCAACCTACATGAAGTCCGCGTAAAATAGAGCTTTCGCGCTGTGTGGCGTAAAATATGACTTCAAAGCTATACGCGTAAAATAAAGCTTCAAGGCTGTATGGCGTAAAATATGGCTTCAGAACAGTCCGCGTAAAACAGAGCTTCAGAGCTGTCTTCAGAGCTGCCCGCGTAAAGCAGCGCTTCAAGGCTGTTTTGGCGTAAAAGGTTACTATACCCTCCGGCGTAAAATACGTTTGTTTTTAATGCAACGTAAAGTTGTACGAGGAACTCTTCGTATTCCTCGGATGAATCTGTCAGACAAAACAGTGAATCTGACTCCTGACAAAAAGTATTGCACGACGATCGAGAGGACGACTGTGATGATAATTTTTGCACAGAGACCCAAGCTGTCGTTTAGTGATATATTCTTGATACAAGTCATTTACGCATTCAAAGAATATGCTGCCTATTCTATATGGGCAAAAATGAGTCTTTACGCTCAAGATGAGACGAAATCAAATGCCACATCAAAAGCTGTTTCTCGTACAGAGCTCGAGGCATATCTCTGCATTTAATGTACGAGATGGGGGTAGATCTCTGCATTTAATGCACGAGATTTTGTTCAATTTTTAAATGACTGAGAAAGCTAAAACTGTGACTAATACGCTCACATCACCATCCTTGCATTTTACGCCAACCAGTCTATTTTCAACTATAGGAGTACGCCGTATGCTATCTCCTCGAAATACGCTAACTCGGCTATATTTGCAAAGGCACGTGATAAGGCTATTTAGCCCAGAATACGCTCAAGACCTCAGTCATGACGGTTAATCGGCTATTTTATGCTGGTTGTCTGTTATTCATGAATCCTCAAGTTTTACGCAGAGCTTGGCATTTATGCCAACACGACAATTATTTGGCTTTTACGTCAACCATCTTTACGCAAGGTACAGTTACCTACGTGGCTTGCATGCCGTGATCTTCGAGAAACAGTTATACGCGTTACCTCATGAAGGAACACGTGTCATACGGATATTTAGAAGACAATGGGAACGTGGGTAGCAATTATCATAACGGCAGCGTAAAAGAAGTCTTTTTACGCCAACAAGACAGTTATTTGGTTTTTACGCCAACCATCTCTACGCAAGGTGCAGTTACCTACGTGGCTTGCATTCCGTGATTTTGAGAAGCAGTTATACGCGTTATCTTATAATGAGACATGTGTCATACGCAGATTCAGAAGATCATTCGAACGTGGGTAGAAATTATTATAACCGCCGCATAAAAGATGCAACTTTCTGTAGAAGCATGAAAAATACGCCGGATGGCTATACGCAGCATATTGATGCAGAGCAGCGTAAACAGAGGCCTTCAGAGCCATCAAGCGTGCAACAGAGCTTTTTCCGCTAAAACACAGTGTGAAATATTAAAAGCTCAAAGGACCATCCGCGTAAGTGCAGTACGTCCAAGCCGCTTCAGCGTAAAGAGGGTTCTTCGTCGCCTCCTGGGCGTAAAACCCATCCTCTTTGAAGTGTACGAGAGACGCTTCGTATTCTCCGAAGTGAACCTGTCAGATCCTGCAATGAACCTGTTAGATCCTGCAATGAACTTGTCAGATCCTGCAATAAACCGGACGTCTGGACTTCTGACAAAGGGATACTGCACGGCTAACCAGACGACGGCTATAATGATGGCACAGTACTGCGACCCAGGCTGTCATTTACCGCCATCTCCTTTGCGTAAACTGCTTTTACGTGCACAAAGGGATACGCTGCCTTGTTTTACACAGGCAAACATTAGCTGTTTACGCCCCGCAGTAGACAAACCGCCTGCCACATCAAAAGCTGCACTTCGAACGGGGCTTGAGGCACGTCTCTACGTCCAATGCACAGAGCGATGATAGTTGCTCGAGGCACGTCTCTACGTCTAATGCACAGAGCGGTGACAGTTTCTCGAGGCACGTCTCTGCGATTGATGCACAGAAGGGCTGCAGACCTTCAAAAATATGCCTCCGCATTTAATGCACATGATGGTGGCAAATATCAGCATTTAATGCAAGAGATTTGATTATATCTTCAAAAGCCGTAATTACGGCTAAGACATCCACATCAGCACTCTGGCACGGTACGCAGCGGCTTCTACGCCCATTCAGCTCCTGTGCTCACTCGACTTCTATGCCCACTCGGCCTCTATGACCACTCGGCTTCTACGCCTATTTTCGGCTTCTATGCCTACTTGGCTTCTACGCCATGGTGACAGACATTGGCTTCTACGCCCACCTCTTCTACACGAGGGATACCTACCTACGTGGCTTTTACGCCGTGATCTTCATAGCGATTATACGCGTTTTGTCCCTTAGTTGGACCCGCGTCACACGCTCATTCAAAGGATCATCTATACGCAGGCATTGGTTATTTTAACCGTTGTGTAAAAGGGTGCTATACTTTCCACTCCTCGATTTCTACACCGACGGAGTGGTCACTGTCACCAAAACTCTATAAATAGAGACCTCTATCAATGAGGAAAAGGGTCAAAAAATTGGAGGGTCGAGGAAATTAGGTCAGAAATTGGTCAAGAAAATCAATATCAGATCCAATGTCGAACTTCCAAGAAAGATCGAACCAGAGGTCAAGAGAGAGAGAGAGAGAGAGAGAGAGAGAGAGAGAGAATCCGGAGCTCAGGCAAAAGAGTAGGGATCGACGACTTTGGCATCGTGCATCCACCCTCTTTTGCAACCTTCGAAGCTGCTACCTGTCTTCCACGGTACTTCTTCAACATCGTGTGGTCCAAGGACTAAAGTGATCGACTGCAGATCAGACACCTATAGTAATATTTACCCAGATTAAATAAATTGTACTCCCACATCCTCGTATATGATCAAATTGTACAAGTTTGTTTGTAAACCAAAGAAGGCAGGTTTCGTGTAAACCCCATCTTGAATACATTTTTTATTCTTTCATTTTCTACCACAAACAAGATGGCGACTCTGCTGGGGACGTCTTTCTCTTCTGATGAGGAAGTAATTGCTTAACATGATACAGTATCTGTAGGAACCGTGAAGAAGACTCTGGTCGTCCAATTCGACCAGTCTGCCTACGAAGACATGCTTCGAACCGGGGGTAGCTCTCACCCTCTCTCCGTCCAAGACAACAGGAAGCTGCGCAAGGTCTGGATGCCCAAGACATCCTCTACCATTCCTGTGGACTCTCCGATCTCTCCGATCTCTCCGACCAATGAGGTTGTAGCATTGCTCCCTCCGTGCCCCCCACGTAAAATTCAGTCTCCTGCTACGCGCGGTACAGACAAAACTTCGGGCAAAGCCTCAGCGCTAACCCAGAAGTATCCACTACGCTCTACGCGTAGAAACCAGTCTCCCGCTACGCGCGGTTAAGACAAAACTTCTGGCAGAGCCTCAGCGCTAACCCAGAAGTATCTACTGCGCTCTACGCGTAGAAACCAGTCTCCTGCTACGCGCGGTACAGACAAAACTTCTGATGATGCCTCAGCGCCAAATCGGAAGTATAAATCACGCTCCGTGCGCAAGACAACATCTGACCTCTACGGGGAACCAGATGAGCGCTGTGATCTCTGCAAGGGAAAGCAAGCGGCAGAGTACTCAACTTCTTGGCCTTTACGCCAGCGAGGGAGCAATCTGCCTACTCTCCGGATTACGCGGGAAGCCGATGGCCGACTGAGGACCTCTTCAGCTTTACGCCAGTCTGAGCAAAAATTACGCCAGGCGAAGTCCCACGGTGTAAAGCAAGCTCAGGTTACGGAAAGACACCCTCCCCGGGGATTATCTGCTACCTAGATGGCCAATCTGTTGTACACATGTGGCACAGGGAGAACCATGGTGCCCAATCTCCGCATACCTACCACGTTGAACTGAAAGAACGAACAGTCTTCTTCGTCTTCTTCTGTAAATTCTCCTGGCCTACGGGATTATCTAATCCAGAAATGCAAGAACAAAAGTCATAAACGGACTTCAGTTCCCCTAACAGTCAAACACGGGAAGATCTTATAGGAAGATACGTCAACGTCTAATATCGTCATAACAGGTGAACCACAGGAAGATTTTATCTTTATTATTCCACCAACTCGCAACGATCAGCATCCAATAATCTTCGGTTGCAAACGGGATACCCCGATCATACAGAAAGAATCTCGCGAGTCTGAAACTGGCAGGATACAAACCCACCGGTATAGGCCGCAAGCATTAAGTATTATGCGAAGCATAGGTTATGATTTGAAGCTGAAACAAGGCCTCAACAATGGAAAAGGTAGACGAACACCGTTGCGGGGTAATTCTCACCATCAACAAGCTCGTTTCGGGTTGGGATATACTGCATCTCTTACAAACCCAAAACTCCAAAATCTAATCCTGTACAACCAGAGGCGGCTCCTGCCAAATCGGTTTCTATAGCCGGAGGCCGCGGCATGTCTGGGGGTAACTCACCTCGACAAAACAAGGCAGCATCCAAGGCTAGGGGCAGAATGTCCTCAAGATTCGAAGATGATGCAACGACGACAATCTTCCCGGAAGACCGTGAAACTAGGGCATCAGGAGCCCTACGACCAAAAGGGACTTTCTCCTTCAAAAAAGATGACATTATTGAAATCTTCGATATATTGAGGGAGGAACGCAAGCTTCAGCTACCCGACATCAGATACCCTGAGAGGGCCGGCGGAGTCGATGACCCCGATTATTGTCTCTTCCATCGGTACACTCATCACCCTACAAGGGCCTGCTATGTGCTAAAAAGAAGAATACAAGAGTTGATCGATGCAAAGATTATCACCTTGCATCTATAAAACAAGGGGACAATCACTACAGAAAAATACCGGATGACGAGTCCCGCAAAAGTCTTCCCAGTAGATCCTTCAGAAGAAAAATCACTCTATAGTAATTCTTTTCTCAAACGAAGAGTTTGTCATGTTCATATTACCTCTGAATAAACTTTCGGCCATCCACTATCTTCTGATGTAGGTTGAAATCAACACTTAACACCCGTACTTAGTCATAAGTACGCCAGTAGTGTTAAGTCCACAAAAACTGCCATGTCCATATCACCACCTCTGAGCAGACGTGTACCACCATCTCCAAAGGAGTCACGATCAAAAGTTCGTCATGTTCATATTACCTCTGAATAAACTTTCGGCCATCCACTATCTTCTGATGTAGGTTGCCATCAACACTTAACACCCGTACTTAGTCATAAGTACGCCAGTAGTGTTAAGTCCACAAAAACTGCCATGTCCATATCACCTCTGAGCAGACGTGTACCTCCATCTCCAAAGGAGTCACGATCAAAAGTTTGTCATGTTCATATTACCTCTGAATAAACTTTCGGCTATCGACTATCTTCTGATATAGGTTGCCATCTACACTTAACACCCGTACTTAGTCATAAGTACGCCAGTAGTGTTAAGTCCACAAAAAACTGCCATATCCATATCACCTCTGAGCAGACATAAGCCTCCACCCTTGGTTATCAACCTTCGGCGCAACAGACAGCCGACTGATGTAAATACAACCAGGAACGGAGTTCCAGATGATAATAAACATTCTCTTTTCCAGTATATTGACGCTCAAATTCCAAATCAGGAATTCACTCCCCGTGACGAGGTAGAACCCATAGCACAAAAATTCTTGGAAGCTATGAACTCCTACCTTTCGTATGTCTGGGAAGTAGCGTCATTATCCAACGTCGTCACGACGTATGGACCACATGAGGATTCTATCTTCATTGTCCCGCCTACCTGCAGCAGTCAGCGTTCAATAGTCTTCGGTCGCATGCGCAATCAACCGACTGTCCAGGAAGATTCTTTCAATGACGATGCTGGAAAAATGCAAGTTCACCGATACAGCCCACAAGCGTTGAGGATCATGCAAAACATGGGCTACGACTTGATGCGGAAGCCAGACCTCAACTACAGAAGAGGCAGACGAACGCCGCTGCGCGGCGACCCCCGCTATCAACAAACTCGTTTCGGGTTAGGGTATGCCACCTCCCTTACGACTTCCAAGTCAGATGAGGACATCTTTTTCTCTTCTCAGAACGGCTCACCTGATGCTCTCAAATAAACATTATCAGTGAATATGGTAGTGACAGATTCCTTCGAATCAGACGAACAAGAATCCAAACTATTCGAGAATGACGCTTGGGCTCAACAAATGGATACGCAGTGGGAATTCTGCTTCGAGCAAAGGGAACCTCCCACCAAAGACGAAGTTATCCAGGTTGATGTTGGGGGTGAACTTTCGCCAAAGCCGATATTTATCAGTAACAATCTTTCCCCAGCTGAAAGAAAAGAAGTTATCCAGCTGATAAAAGAATATATCGACGTCTTTGCATGGGATTATGAGGACATGCCGGGCCTTGACCCAAAGGTGGCTACTCACAAACTCAACATATTGACCGATTCAAAGCCTGTGAAGCAGCACCAACGCCGGTTCCGCCCGGATATGATGGACGCCATCGAAGCTGAAGTCAAGAAGTTGATAGCCTGCGGTTTCATCCGGAAAGAATAATATCCCGACTGGGTCGCCAACGTTGTCCCAGTTATAAAGAAAAATGGTAAAATACGTATCTGCATCGATTACCGAGATCTGAATACAGCCTGCCCCAAGGATGAGTTCCCTCTTTCCATCACGGACATCATAATCAACAACACCTGCGGTTTTGAACGCATGTCTTTCATGGACGGATTCTCAGGATACAATCAGATCAAGATGCATCCCGAAGACGAGAAGCACACAACCTTCCGGACCCCGTTGGGGGTATATTGCTATACGGTCATGCCCTTCGGATTAAAGAACGCCGGAGATACATACCAACGGGCTATGAGTAACATATTCCATGAGCATTTACGCAAAACAGTAGAGTGTTACGTGGACGACATAGCCGTCAAGAGCCGCCTCAAAGATGATCACATTCAAGACTTGAGGACGGTATTCGAGTTAATACGCCAACATCAACTCAAGATGAACCCTACAAAGTCCTTTCTGGGTGTATCTAGTGGCAAATTCCTGGGATTTGTCATCACCGCCAAAGGCATCCAAGTGGACCCTGACAAAGTCCAGGCCATCGTAGAAATGCGACCGCCCCGCAATCTGAGGGAACTCCGGGGATTTCAAGGCCGTCTGGCTTAAATCCGGAGGTTCATATCCAACCTCTCGAGAAGATGTCAGCCCTTTTCTTATCTCATGAAGAAAGGTGTATCCTTTATATGGGACGAAACCTGTCAGCAAGCGTTCGGAGATATCAAACGCTACCTCACCAGTCTGCCAGTTCTGGTGCCTCCCGTCATGGGAAGACCGTTTTTGCTGTACGTTCGAGCGATGGATCATTCGCTAGGAGCTCTTCTCGCACAGAAGAACGATATGGGGCATGAACAAGCTATCTACTACCTCAGCAGGATGATGGTCAGAGCCGAACACCGGTACAACCCAGTGGAGAAAGAATGCTTGGCTCTGATGTTCGCTATCCAGAAGACGCGGCACTATATCACCGTCCAGACTATTCATATCATCTCCAGGATCAACCCGCTTCGAGTACTGATGAGCAAGCCAAGTGCTCTTAATTCCTGACTCGCGACTTGGGCGATGCTGTTAACACCATATGACATGGTATACGTCCCGCAGAAGTCCATCAAAGGCCAAGCGCTGGCCGACTTCCTAGCTGCTCATCCGATCCCGGAGGCCTCCAAATTATACGAGGATATTTCCGACGAAGTTGCAGAATGTGATTCCGTAATGGAAAGTGACGCATGGCAACTGTTGTTCGACGGTGCCTCCAGGACTGGTCCCAAGGAAAATATGGTTTCAGGGGTAGGAATCGTTCTGGTCACTCCTGATAAACTCATCATCTTCCGAGCATATTCTCTTAGCGAGCCATGCTCCAACAATGTGGCAGAGTACAACGCTCTGCTAATCGGGCTCCAAGTCGCCAAAGAGTTGGGGGTCGAGTCCCTGGAAGCTTTCGGTGATTCTCTGCTTATAGTCAATCAAGTCAGGGGAATATATGAAGTCCGGAATCCAGACCTTATCCCCTATCACCAAGCAACGGTCGAGATAGCCATGACATTCAAAGGGTTCTTCCTAAAGCATGTACCTCGATCTCAGAATCTGGAAGCTGATGCCCTAGCCAGTCTAGCAGCGAATTTAGCCATCCCTATAAGAAGGCAGGATTCGGTAATCCTTCTTAACAGAGATTTATTCTGTGTGAAGAACAACTTTCATATAGAATGCAGCTACGCTGTGAACACAGATCCCCCTAGAAGAGACTGGAGAAGTCCCTTCATAGATTTTGTCGCATACGGAATCTTGCCGGAGGACCCCAAAGAAGCAGTATCCGTCAAAAGACGATCATTACGCTTATACTTTGAGACATCTTCACAATGCCTATATCGCCGGACCTACGATGGACTACTATTGAGATGTCTCTCTGACAACGAAATACAGCAGATTATCCGGGAAGCTCATAACGGCATATGCGGAGCACAACAACCCGGTCCTAAGCTACAGGATCGTATTAGGAGAATAGGCTATTACTGGCCCACTATGATCGCAGACGCGATCAATTATGCAAGACAATGCAGAGCCTGTCAGGTTCATACAGAATTTATACATCAACCATCTAAATATCTACATCCTACGGTTGCATCCTGGCCTTTCGAAGCATGGGGTATGGATATCATTGGTCCTATTCACCCATCTTCTTCCAGAGGTCACCGGTTCATACTGGCCATCACGGATTACTTCTCCAAATGGGCAGAGGCGATCCCTCTTGCTGAGGTAAAGGCGTCTAATGTGATCAGCTTCATCAAGCATCACGTTATTTATCGCTTTGGGATTCCCCGAAGGATAATCCATGACAATGGGCCTCAGTTCATCAGCCAAGCGTTTCATCGATTTTGCGATAAAAATTGGATACACAATATTGCCTCTACAACATACTATCCAGCTGCTAATGGTTTGGCGGAAGCTTTCAACAAAACCATTATCAAACTCTTGAAGAAGTTCGTCTCTTCAAACAAGAGAGATTGGAATAAGAAGCTGGGCAAATGTCTTTGGCATACCGCACAACGGTACGAACACCGACAGGTTGTACCCCATTTTTACTGGTCTACGGGAGTGAAGCAGTTCTCCCCATTAAAATCCAGATCCCGTCACTCAGGATAGCCGTGACTAATGAGCTGACTCAAGAAAAGAATGACCTGTTAAGGCTTCAAGAGCTAGAAGGGTTAGACAAGAAATGCCTCCAAGCTCAACAGCGCATCGCGTTCTACCAAGCATGCATTTCCAGAACTTTCAATCATAAAGTAAAGGAAAGAGTGTTCAAAATCGGCGAGCTAGTTTTAGCCGTAAGAAGGCCGATGATTCTTACTCACAGGAGCAAAGGCAAATTCCAGCCCAAGTGGGAAGGCCCTTATGTGATCGAGACAACGTTCTCAAACGACGCTTACAGGTTAGCCCAGCCTAATGGAGACCTGTTAATGGCTCCTATCAACGGTAAATTCCTGAAAAGGTACTATGCTTAAACCTCCTCTGCTCAAGTGGAATATAGCGAGAAACTCAATTCTGACAAAACTACTTCCAGAACGAAACTAGTTGGGTCATATTCTATCATGTCCGTATGACCTCTGAATAGATATGTCCTGCTAAAAGTTTATCGAGAGTCTATCACGTCCATACTACCTCTGATATCACTCCCGCCCAAACCTGTCATTTATATTTCGAAATGATGGGTCCACAGAGTCAGAAAAGATTCGCTTTATTTATTCCCAAAAAGAGCAGAATTACATTTGGGAAGCAAAAAGAAGAAAGGGTACATCATTGTGGGGGAGCGGTCAGATCACGAATCAGCTGCACCTGTGCAGCTATCCTCTCATCCCTGGAAACCAAGGCGTCGGCGCGGGCACGCTCCAGCCGTGCCTCGGGGTTACTTGTAAAGGACAGTTCGGCCCTTGCCCGAAGAGAGCCAGCACGGGCAGCTTCTGCACGCTCCAGATCCCGTCGTGCTGTGCTCAGTCGACCAGTCGCTACATCTAGACCTGCCAACGACTGAGAAGCCCACTCCTCTGCCAGAGCGAGTTTTTTCTTCAACTTGCTGGCCCTCGCTACGTTCCCTTCATGCTCGGATTGGCACTTCGTCTGAAGAGCAAGAGCCTCCTCCACGACAGCTTTTCTTTCATCCATCTCCAGCTTATGTGCTTTGATGGAGTTATCTAGGATTTCCAGCCGTTTAGTAAGCCGCGCAATCATGAGGTCGTATCTGGCCTGGACCTCAGCTTCAAGGCTGCCCCGAGCCAGCTGCAAGTATTCGTTAATAGGTTGCTCCAAACCATTAACCATCGCCTCCAGGGCGTCAGCTACCCCAGAATCGCCGAACTCCCTGTTCGCCCCGATCGAAAACTGAGAAGCCTTCTTCAGACGCTCGAAGTCTAGATTCTTTGCTAACACCATTGATATCAGCATTTTTAAACTGGTGTAAAAGAGGCTGGTATACTGCTCGGTCAGCACAACTAGATCCGATTGGACGCCAGGAGTGGCCGAGATATTGGCAAGTCCCCCTCTAGGAATGATTGCAGACGAGGTGGCCACAGCCGCCGCCTCGACGGGTGGTGCGACCGAAGGAGGTGCGACAACGACGGTCGAAGTCATCGGCATACTCGCTAGAGGCGAGGTCACGATAACAGGTTCGTCCTCCTCTTGAGATGACGAAACCACTCCGGGCGAGCTGGCCCCCCGAAGATATTTCCTTCTCGAAGTCGGGCACCTCCGTATCATCGCCAGGAGCTCGAGCAGAGCCAGAAGGCGCTTCAACGCTATACTCCCCGTGGACGCCGTCCCCTGAGAAGAGGACAAGAAAGTTGATATCAATATGATGGTAATCTTTCTAGGAGGAGACATAAAGATGACATTTACCCGTAGCCAACGGTATATATGTCGCATCTGCAGCCGACGTAGCTAAATCACGCCTTAATGAAGCAATGCGAACTGTCATACCTGGAGAAGGGGGTGGGCCCACCGATACCGCCAGGTGCTCTACCGAGCCTTCATCAAGACGCGGTCGAGGTTCGTCAGCTGAAATCTCGCTAGGCATGCTCACGGACACGGCAGGAGTTTCATCCGTTGCTGGTCTAGGGAAAGATTATCTCATTTGCCTTGACCACGCAGGCGATTTCATTCCACTACCGGAGGCAGTGGCAGCAACGGCAGCCTCAAGCAGGAGTTCTCCGACACCACCAGCCGAAACTGAGGGTCCCTCTCCGAAAGACGGGAAACCTCCAATCAAAGAGACATCCCCAACAGGGGAGACAACAGGATCCTCTCTAGGAGCCTCAATACCAGGAATCCGGAGAGAACGATTAACCGTCTTCTTTTTCCTCTTGCGAGGGGAAGTCTGCTTCGAAGCAGGAGCCCTTCGCTTCCTAGAGACTGCCAAAGCCCCCACAGGCGGAGGCACTTCACACCTCGGCACCGACACCAGAGGCTCATCCGGAGTGACTGACCCCTCACCCTCGTCATATGAAACCGAGGAGACTTCGACTCTTCCCCCAGGCTTGGGAGAAGGCACCCTAAAGCTTCCACGCATGTCAAAATTGTGATGGAAGGTGTTGATCGCCACGTAGAACTGGGCATACGAATGGAGGATGTGCAGCTCCGTGGAGAGTGTGATGACCGACACGATAAAGATTGCTCCCATGCAACCCATGATAAAATACCGCCATCCTCTAGCTCCATCAATGAGTCCGCCCCTGGACCTGAAGCTGGTGACGGCATTGCCCACGTGTAGCTGATCGTACCCAAACTGCCTGGCAAACCGACTAGGCAAGTAGGGCTCGAAGAAGCAATGATCTTCGCTCCTGTACAGCAAATGGGAGGGTCGGATGCAAACCAACCAGTTGAAAGCTTCCGGAGAAAGATTGGTCTTCTCTCCACCTAAATCCTCAAGCCTAATCCCCGATTGATTGCGATGTACAGAGGGGACAGTGCAGAGGAGCTTCCAGCCGTGACTGAGGCTCAGCACCAGCCGACAGTCTAAAACTGTGTTCACGTTCCAGGGAGAGTCCTTGTAGTTCAGCAAGAAACTACCCCTCGAGCTACTACCAGGGCCAGGAGACATCACCCGGGGGTTGTGAAGAATTAACCATCCCATCAAGTACAGGTGTGGTAATTCTACCTTAGGAAAGCTATCACGCCGAGCTTCATCGACGAGCAGTCCATCAGTCATGGCTCTCAGGCCAGCCTGTATACGATACACCATGGCAGGGAGCAAGCCCAGTCTTGCCCCAAACACCAGACGCACGGTAGGCCACAGGATGTTCCGGTGAATGCGGTCTGCGGATGCGATGCCGGGCACCATGACTCGACGCAGCCATATGGAGAGAAAGCCAGCCAGCCAGGCTTCCTTAGACAGAGGCCTGCGGCAGCGCCTCAAGTAACTGTAGGCCTTAGTGCCTTCAGGATACTTTCCTACCCCGTCATTGAGAATCTGATCTGGAGCTTTAGCATCCTCCATAAGATCCTCGACGACCTGGGCACTGAGTACGCCCAAACAGTTCACGGGCTCATTCTTGCCCCCCGAAACTTTCTCCGACTTGGCGGCCCTGGCCCGGTGGAAGAAGAGGTAGGACATCCACTTAGTGGTGTGAGCCAAATCAGAAGGCTCA
This sequence comes from Iris macrosiphon, assembly GCA_036927795.1. Classification (NCBI taxonomy): domain Eukaryota; kingdom Viridiplantae; phylum Streptophyta; class Magnoliopsida; order Asparagales; family Iridaceae; genus Iris; species Iris macrosiphon. Next base: position 93,134,167 of record JAYESA010000016.1, on the reverse strand, counting down.
TCATAAAAAGCGATGCACGTGAAGTAGTGGCACATCAGCTCCTGATACACCTCCATAACCCGAGGGGCCGAGTCCTCCAACTCCCGGTTGGTGGAAACATACTCTTCATATGGGGTATCCTCCATCGGCAGTCTCGAGATCACTGCCATCTCATGGAGGGCCAACCCCAACTCCCCCAGTGGAGTGGCGAAGGTCCCGGTGAGCGAAATGTATCGCTCCATCAGTGCCAGAAACAGGTTAGGATTGGGAGGCAACCCGACACTCGTCGCACTCACAGCAGCATACAGTCCAATGCCCTCCAGCTCTCTCCGAAAATGCTTCAAGGCCCAGTCAACTAGGCAAGCCCATCGGAGGTTTGTTGGGGTAATCCACCCATTGCACCAAGGATTCTCCTTGGGGTATACACCCCCTCGCCTCATGAAGTCGTTGCAGAAAATCGGCAATTGGACCGGCTGGATCACAGAACTGTCTTCACTCGGGACGCTGCCCGGGCACAGTCCCCTGAACACCGTCACAATGCCGGAAGGGCGGCTGGCAAACGACCCCTGGTCAGCTCCTTTCAAATGAAAGATCTTCCCCGGTTTGCCGTGAAGATCGGGAGTCAGCGTCCATGACATCCTCCTGGGATGTGTAGCATGGGAGAAAGCCGAGATGGGATAATCTCTCGGCATCGTTGGCAGATACAAGACCACACTCTCGGCGGGGAAAACCCAGGGTTCTCTCTTGGGCTTCGTTTGGGATCGTTTGTCAATCATGTCCCCAAAGAGAAAAGCCGGTTTGATGTACTGGTCCCCGTCTATGTACGTCAGGGGCTCCCCGTTAATCATGTTCAGCAACGTCCGCTCACCCTGAGCCGATATCAAGATCTCCCTTCCTTCAGGATACTGGGGTCCGGAGATAGGAAATGTCACGTGGGACAGATCCTCCAGATAGTTTGAGTGCAGCATCCTGGCAGCGGAACCCATCACCTCGGCCAGTGGAGACTCATGCAAGTTAACTGCAAAAGTGCAAGGAAAATACGTCATTACAAATCTTGCAACATAAAGACCAAGAAATGACAGTCTGTGCTTTACGCCAAGACTGTACAAAATTTGGTCATTTTACGCCGAAAGTCACATCCAGAAGCGTAATTGGCGGTATATAGTCCGTGCTTTACGCCAGACTGCCAAAATTCTAGTTATTACGCTGGAGGTCCCATCCACAAGCGTAAAACTAAAATTTTATAGTATACACCAAGTTTTCGGCAGTCAGAGCTTTTACGCTCAAAACTGCGAAAACATGGAGTTTTTACGCTGGCACATTAGAAATGTGGACGTAAAAGATGAAAACGTCTCCGTCCGTCATCTTCCTCAAAGAGGCTATCAGCATAGGAGACGACCTAGCGCGGTCACGTTCAACGTGTGCGAAGGATTTTTCGTCATTCTTTGTCATCCCAAAGGCTCTACCTCTAAGGCCGGGTGCGCTACTCGTCGACGAGATACTTCGCTCAGAAGAACGTTCACCTTGCCCGACCAAAGACTCTCTCGCTGGGGCAGAAGAACGAGAAGAAGAACCTATACTCTTTCCCTTAGCGGAGGGGATTTGTTTCGGCGCCATTTCTGAAAACTCGGAATGCTCGGAGAAAGAACGAGAGGAAAAACTCAAACAGTCGAAGGCTCTCTTTCGCAGAAGATGGATGAAAAGTTTTTCTCTCAAAAGCTTGGGATATATATAGAGTTTGGGTCGACTCCTCGAATCCTCGGACGGACTCCTCGAAACCCCAAACCAAATCTCACAATTAATATTTAGTTATGATTGGGTCCTACGTCAGCCTATTATTCAGAGAAGGCGGACAGTCAGCTAATTCGAAAAGTTTTTTGCGCAAAGCAAGTCAGCGGTTCCTACGCTAAAGAGCTTTCTACGCTCGACAGCAACAGATCTACGGTTTTTACGCTCGCAATCTATAAGTCTATGGTTTTATGCCCGGATACCTTTGTGCTCGTTAGCTTTTATTCTCGAGAGGCTAGAAACCTACGACTTTACGCTCAGCAGATACCAAATCGATGATCTCACGCTCTGTGGTGTTTAGTTTACGCTCAGAAGCAACAGACCCGCAACTTCACGCTCGGAGAAATTTTCTTTTCAGAAGCTACAAATCTACAGTTCTACGCTAAGGAGCTTTCTACTCTCGACAGCTACGAATCTACGGCTTTACGTTCGACGGCTACAAGTCGGGTTTTTTCGCCCAGATGCCTTTGTGCTCAGTAGCTTTTATGCTCGAGAGGCTACAAACCTACGATTTCACGCTCAGGAACCACAAGTCTATGATTTCACGCTCGATGGCGTTTAGTTTACACTCAGAGGCTACAGACTAATGATTTCACGCTCCACGACTTCCTGTACATATGAAAGATACGCCGGCCAGATTGCGCGTACATCTGAACGGTCCTCATGGCGGTCAATTGCAAAGAGTTCACACAAAAGATACTCGTTCTTGACCTCAAGATATCCCAAGTTCCCGAAGCATACAGAGTTCTACATTGAAAAATTACTCTTCTTCATGGGTCGATTCGAAGTTCATCCAGACTCCAGTCTGAATATATCGTCTATCAAGATGGCCACTCAGTTTGACAGCCATTTCTTGACCCTGTTCCAAGGGATTTTTGAGAAATCATTCTTGAAGATGAAGTCTGAACAAAAATTCTGTTCATCAGAAGTAAAAATAACAGTTCAGAGCTCTACGCGGTTCCTCAGTCCTAGCAACAGGACAGTTCTAAATGTTCAAAATGCTCAAACAGCGTTCCATGGACTATTCGCTATGCGCAAAAGGACAGGACCTAGCACTCTTTCTAAATAGAGTCGACGTAAAGAATCAGACGTGTCGAAGCTACACATATTCAGACTTCACAGCAACGCATGGCAAGATGATCATATAAAGAAGCAAGACGATTTTATTAAAGATTAAAGTCATGATTACATATGAGGGAAATTTAATCTACAAGGGGTTTTCTTCATTTTCGTGATTACGTCTGAGGGAAACTCCGTCGACAAAAGGGCTTCCTCATCATCGTTTGAAGATCGCACCAAGAAGCTATTTTGACAGGTTCTCACATTGGTGACAGTCTTCCTCTTCTTTCAAGAAGATGATCAGTGGCGGGAGGATACAAAACTGGGCATAGACCCATCCTCCAACAGAAAAGCAGGGTACTGCTTTCCTACACCCAGCGCCATGGCAGATTGAGTTGAGGTATTTCACCCAACTCAATACCCGAGGTCAGAGCTAGTTGCTGCTCTCATCCCCGGAGGTAACGGGAGAAGGCGCCACTTGCAAGCAGCGTGGTGAAATATGATTCTTCCTTTCTCCGGAAGAACCGCCATATAAAGTTGTTGGTTATCCCGAGCAAGGGAGGCTAAGATAACCTTCCATGATCCATTGTTGCAGTGGACACTTGCTCGAAGACGCCATCTTTTTCGGCTCCTTACACGCTGGAAGAACATGATCTCCTTCTTTCTCAGGTCGACCCGACGAACTCCGGCGATCATCTCTGCGTGGTGATGGGAATGTGGGGAGAATGGGTTAACCCCCCAGCCTTTTTATAGGCGAAAGAGATCACATCGATCCCCAATAAATCCGCCATAAAGTCAGCATCGACCGTTTCAAACGCTCCATTCAGAAACGTTTTGAGTTACGAGGAGCGGTTCATGCTTCATTCAAAGCGTTCCAAATTCTGAGGAATTTGAAAGCTTTGAAGGGGGTCTTGTAGAAGCATAAAAAATACGCCGGATGGCTATACGCAGCATATTGATACAGAGCAGCGTAAACAGAGGCCTTCAGAGCCATCAAGCGTGCAACAGAGCTTTTTCCGCTAAAACACAGCGTGAAATATTAAAAGCTCAAAGGACCATCCGCGTAAGTGCAGTACGTCCAAGCCGCTTCAGCGTAAACAGGGTTCTTCGTCGCCTCCTGGGCGTAAAACCCATCCTCTTTGAAGTATACGAGAGACGCTTCGTATTCTCCGAAGTGAACCTGTCAGATCCTGCAATGAACCTGTCAGATCCTACAATGAACCTGAGGTCTGGACTTCTGACAAAGGGATACTGCACGACTATCCAGACGACGGCTATAATGATGGCATAGCACTGCGACCCAGGCTGTCATTTACCGCCATCTCCTTTGCGTAAACTGCTTTTAAATACACAAAGGGATACGCTGCCTTATTTTACACAGGCAGACATGAGCTGTTTATGCCCCGCAGTCGATAAACCGCCTGCCATATCAAAAGCTGCACTTCGTACGGGACTCGAGGCACGTCTCTACGTCCAATGCACAGAGCGATGACAGTTGCTCGAGGCACGTCTCTACGTCTAATGCACAGAGCGGTAACAGTTTCTCGAGGCACGTCTCTGCGACTGATGCACAGAAGGGCTGCAGACCTTCAAAAATACGCCTCCGTATTTAATGCACAGGATGGTGGCAAATCTTCGCATTTAATGCAAGAGATTTGATTATATCTTCAAAAGCCATAATTCTGGCTAAGACGTCCACATCAGCACTCTGGCATGGTACGCAGCGGCTTCTACGCCTATTCAGCTCCTGTGCTCACTCGGCTTCTATGCCCACTCGGCCTTTACGCCCACTCGGCCTCTATGACCACTCGGCTTCTACGCCTATTTTCGGCTTCTATGCCTACTTGGCTTCTACGCCATGGTGACAGACATTGGTTCTACGCCCACCTCTTCTACACGAGGGATACCTACCTACGTGGCTTCTACGCCGTGATCTTCGTAGCGATTATACGCATTTGTCCCTTAGTTGAACCCGCGTCACACGCTCATTCAAAGGATCATCTATACGCAAGCATTGGTTATTTTAACCGTTGTATAAAAGGGTGTTGTACTTTTCACTCCTTGGTTTCTACACCGACGGAGTGGTCACTGTCACCAAAACTCTATAAATAAAGACCTCTATCAATGAGGAAAAGGGTCGAAAAATTGGAGGGTCGAGGAAATTAGGTCAGAAATTGGTCAAGAAAACCAATATCAGATCCAAGGTCGAACTTCCAAGAAAGATCGAACCAGAGGTCAAGAGAGAGAGAGAGAGAGAGAGAAAGAGAGAGAGAGAGAGAGAGAGAGAGAATCCGGAGCTCAGGCAAAAGAGTAGGGATCGACGACTTTGGCATTGTGCATCCACCCTCTTTTGCAACCTTCGAAGCTGCTACCTGTCTTCCACGGCACTTCTTCAACATCGTGTGGTCCAAGGGCTAAAGTGATCGACTGCAGATCAGACACCTATAGAAATATTTACCCAGATTAAATAAATTGTACTCCCACATCCTCGTATAGGATCAAATTGTACAAGTTTGTTTGTAAACCAAAGAAGGCGGGTTTCGTGTAAACCCCATCTTGAATACATTTTTCATTCTTTCGTTTTCCACCACAAACACTTTCTTCACAGTTTGGCTTCTACGCCAACTGGACAGTTATTTTTGACTGATCTCTATAAATAGAGACCCCTGGTCACAGGGTAGAGGCATCAAAGATCAAGATATCAGAGACAGAAGCACAAGGAGAGATCAGAGAGCACAGACAGAGAGTATTGATTGACAACTTTGGCAACGAGGATTCAATCCCACTTGCAACCTTTGAAGCTTCTTCTTCTTTTACATCACTTCCTCATTATCATGTGGTCCAAGGGACAAAGTGATCGACCACAGATCAGACTCCTTAGCAATTCTTCCCTAGAATTATTTTTATTGTACTTAGCATCCTCGTATAGGATTAATTGTACTCTTTTTCTTGTTTGTAAGCAAACAAAAAAGGTTTCATATAAACCCTCTTCTTCTCTCATTTTGTTTATTCAAACACCAACTCCAATAAATCTTTCCATTTCCAACTAGGTGGAGGAGCTCGTCATACCGACGATATGTCTGTAGTACTCAAATTTTTCCCTTGGTAGAAAATTTATGAGTATATCTGCTCCATTGTCATCATTATGAACATTCTCAAGCGTTGCATCATTTGCCACAAGCACATCTCGTATCCAATGATATCTCTGCTAGTTGGACCAATTTAATAAGTATTATTGTTGCACTTTATGGTACTCTCTATGTATGGTACACTACTGTGTGGTGATGATGTCTATGGTTTCTATCTATTATTGTCTCTCATGTGTGATAATCATATCTATTTTGTGGTATCTATACTTGTGTCTCTCACTTTTATGTTTTAATGTCTACTTGGTTACGGGGGAGTCGTACCATCTTTAATGCTTTGACAAATGAGGAGAACAACCGATAATCACAATATTCACAACATCGATGCTCACATGATGCTATAATGTTGTTGCACAAGATGACGAGAACAACCATTACATGATGTTGTTGCATAAAGACGTTACTCACAAATTACGGGGGAGTGTCTTACCAAAGTTGTTTATCTCGCGTATGGGTTATAGTTCGTCAAATATCAAAATATGGGAGATTGTTGGCTCAACCAGTCAATGACCAACCTGATTTTGATATTCGAGCAAACATGATCTCGATATGATTTGATGCAACGTAGCACATGAACGTATCACATAAAGACTGTAATCAAGCTCGAAGAATTCATCTCAGGAAGTAGCAATTTGGTCGCTATGATTTTTACTTTTATTATATATTTTCATACTTATTTTATAGGACCAAATGTGCATCGGGTCGCATTGGTACTTGGAATCTCAAACCCAAATCCCAAACAAACATCCTAGTCCACCAAACAAACCTGACCCAAACCCACAACATTCTGGCTCAGAGGAAGCCGAACTTGGACCGAATTCAGTCCTTGTTTATCCAGTTTCAGTTTTTTCCATTCCTCCTGAAGAACTTGTCTCCAACGTTTGAAATTCAGAATGTTAGGCACATCGAGTTCAAGTCGAATTCGGTCCCCATACCCCATTTTGAAAAAAATATAAATAGGCACTGAGTTCTCCATTGAAACTCACTCATTCACTCATTCTTCACTTGCATATTCGAGCTATTCAATCTTTCTATTCCCAAGATTAACTTCCAGCCTTCTAGTGCCAAGTCATGGTTCTGATTAGAAGTACGTTCGAGTTATAAAGCTTAGTTTTTAAAGTTATTTCCATTTTAATATTTGAAGTCAACGAGCTCTTCGGATTAAAGCTCGTGGTTGTAAGAAGTCGGCAAGTCCTTCGGATCAAAGCTCATGGTCTATTTTGCTATTGGTAATAATGGATTAAATCTGGACAAGAGTTTCCGGGACTTGACTGCCTTCAACGAAGGATATCAGGATATATCACGATATTTTTACTCCTAAACTTCTTAAACTCTGATTATTTACTTGCTGAATTTTTAATTAGTGATTATCATTGCTTTAGAGCTTTATTGGTATCTTCAGTCTATTCACCCTCCTTCTATAATTGCTTACAAAATTTTTCATAGAGAAGGCTGCACCCAGTTGGTTCTTAAACTCTGCTATCCTAGTCACATTCTGGCCCACCAATAGCATATCATCTATATAGAGCAAAAGTATGATAAAATCATCCTTGGCAAAGTACTTCACGAACACACAGTGATCTGACATCGTCTGTGCATAACCATGCTCCCCCATCAATGAATTAAACTTCTTGTACCACTGCCTCAGAGCCTGCTTCAGACTATACAAACTCTTCTCTAACAGGTAGACTAAATGTGACTTACCCTGCTTATATAATTCCTCTGGTTGCTTCATGTATAACTATTCCTCCAAATTATAATAGAAAAATATCATCTTCAACTCCATCATCTCAACCTTTAAGTCAAAATTGGTTGCTAACGCTAGCACCACCAGAATAAATGACAACTTGATGACCGACGAAAAGATCTCATCAAAATCTATGTCCTTTTACTAACCGAACCCGTTAACTACCAGCCTTGTTTTGTATCAAGAACGAGTACCATCATCCGTTTGCTTCACTCTAAACACCCATCGATCTTTTAAACCTTCTTGTCCTTTGGCAACCATACTAAATCATAAGTGGAGTTTTCCTGTAGGAAACTCATCTCCTCTTGCATAACCTGTATCCACTCCTGCTTGTATTCGTCTTTCATCGCCTCTGTAAAACTTTTGGAATCTCTCCCCTCAGTCAGTAGCACATACTTATCTGGTGAGTACCTCATGGATTGCCGACGCTCTCTCGTGCTCCTGCTCAATAAAAACTCTGGTGCTGACTGTATATGAACAACCTCATTCCCTTTAGGAACTTCCTCCTAGGCATGCTCATCCTCTTGAGGGTCACCCTGACCACTATCAGTAGGTTGATGATCAAGATTGGGAGCATCTCCATGTACTGGCTCTCCCGTACCTAGATCCTCTACAATGCCCTCTAAAAATGGCTTAAAGTAGAATGACTCTAACTCATGCAATTTCTTAGCCTCAAAAGGCATTTCGAAATCCTGAGTGTTGGTCATGGTCTGATTTTTAATGAATACCACCTCCCTGCTTCTGTAGAGTTTTTTTCCTAGTGAATCGTAGAGTCTATATCCAAACATCTCTCGACCATAGCTAAAAATGACGCACTACCTCGTCTCACTACAAGAAAAATGACTTTTCTTGACGGATTTTTTCCAGTCAAGAAAGGGTTTTCTTGACGATTTTAGATCCTTCATCTAGGCCACAGTCAAGAAAAGTCGACACTTTTCTTAACGGTTTCTATTTTTTTTCTTGACGGTTTTGAACTATCAAGTAACAAGCCCGTCTTGACGGTTTTAAAACGTAAAAAAAATATATCAAAAAAATCAATAGGGTAAATATAAACTTTCCTAGATTGTGGCCTAGATGACGGATAATGGCCGTCAAGAAAGTCCTTTCTTGATTGAAAAAAGGTCAAAAAAATATTTGTTGGTGTTTAAAAATCGTCAAGAGAAATTAAATTTTGTTTAACCAAAATTATGTTTATAATTATATATTTTATGCTTCCTTTTGTCGTATTTATCGACACATAATATCAACATAATCCAAAATATCGCAAGATTAAAGAACAATTATATACATAATTTTTATATTAACAAATACGCGTTTGTATACCGTAAACATCCAACCGCATATCCAAATAGACCAAATATGTGGTTTTCGTACAATTTCTTAAACAACCAAAACCTATATATAAAAGTAAACTAAAATACATTGCACATTGTCAAACTATATAACAAAATATCTGAATTTGAAGCGCATTCCATCACAATAACCTTCATTTGGAAGCACATACGGTTCCTGAGAGAACAAGAGCACAAGTTACTAATATTAATGAGCTTAATTATTGAACAAGAAAACAAGATCCTGGAGAAAATAATGAGAGTCTAATAACTCAATTAAACTATTATGAACAACATCTGGAAGACTAGACCACTAATAAATGCAAAATAGTAAAAATAAGGTAAAATTTCTACCATTTAGCTTCTTAATTTTTTGGTACTTTTTCTATTCTCGACTATCATATTCTCCCTCATTTATAATTAAAAAAAGAGAGTAAGACATGCCATAATAAAACTAAGGTCCAAATGGGCAATGCAGTAATACAGATTACCACAATATGTATAGTTTATAAAATTTTCTTGAACATGTGAAGAAATATAGTGCCAGTATAAAGAGGGGAAGGGTTAGAGAGTGTCTAGTGTGCATATTTGAACTGCTAAACTGTAGATTTAAGTTCAGCATTTTCAAAAATAAAGAAGCCTTACATAATTAATACCAGAAATAAAACAAAATGAAAATTAAGTGAACATAAAAAACTATAGAGAAGAGAAACTTGAGTTCAACATTTTCGAAAATAAGGAAGCCTTTCCAATTGTATTCAAAACATCTTAAACTTTAATTCAAAAATTTCTAACTCATGAAAATATGTATCCCTGGAAGGCTATGATACCCACTTCTACAAATTACCCATATTTATGTTATATCCATGACTGACATTTGAGACATAGTGAACACATAAAAGAAATAATTGGAACATGCTGACATATATTTTCAGTAACAACAAAATAAACATAACAATTTTTAAAGTAAATAATTAGTATAATAAACATTCACCGATCTCTAACTTTCTAAGTAAATTAAAGAATTAGCAAAAGAGGAAATTCCTAATCCATATGCTTCACTTGTACTCAAATTGATTAAATATGTAGCTAGTATTTGGACTTGTGCGTTTGTATATTGAGATACATTAGTGCAATAGAGTGTGAGTTTGTCATGAGAATCATATGGTATCTCTATGTGCAAAGGAAATTCTGAGTGTGTTGTATCAGGGGGTAGTTTATCAGGTAGTGAGTGAGGGGAGGTCTGAAGTGTGGTCTGTGCCATAAATAAGTGTGCATTATAGTGCATTGGGGTGTTAGAGTGTGTATGCGTTAGAGTGGAGTGAGGGGATGTGCTATTTGTGCATCTTTGTGCAGAGTGGTGTGCACTGCTCCAGTGTAGTGCACTATAGAGAGAGCTCATACAGTTGCTATTGGCAACAAGTGCCATTATGCACTACAATTAGGCAATTGCAAGAAGCTTTAGCAGCTGCTCCTGCAAGAGTAGTATGTGAGTGCAATTGGAGAGTGAATTCAAGCATGTGTGTGTGTATGTGTCTGAATATGTAATACATGTGTAAGTAGCAGTGTGTGTCAGAGGAAAACTAGTGTACCATTGGGTATCTAAGTGTAGGTACTAGAGTTCTATGATATTAGTATCTTGAGTTGAGTATCAATAGGATATGAAGATACTTGATTCACTACAAGTAAAATGTATTTTCTTGACGGTTTTTTGGGTCAAAAAAGGGTTTTATTGACAGTTTTGGATTGGTCATCTAGGCCACAGTCAAGAAAAGTCGCTTCTTTTCTTGACGGTTTCTGGTTTTGTTATCTTGACAATTTTTAACAGTCAAGTAATAAAACTATCTTAACAGTTTTTAGCCGTTAAGAAAACATAATAATAAACCGTCAAGGTAGATATCAACTTTTCTTGACTGTGGCCTAGATGACGGGTAATGACCGTCAAGAAAGTCATTTCTTGACCAAAAAAAAATTATCAAGAAAAGTTAATTTTTTGTTAAAAAAAATCTATTTATAATTATGTATTATATGCTTCCCACACATAATATCAATATAATCCATAACATCACAAACATCATAGAACTATAGTATACAATTTATATATTAATAAATAAGTATTCATACACCACAAATATCCAACCACATATCCAAATAACAAAAATATATGATTTTTGTACTATTTTAAACATCCATAACCTATTTATACAAGAACATCCTTTATTTCCCAACAAAATACATGAACACCTTGCTTGATTATATAACACTGAACGTGAAGCACATCTCTCCCATCACACAACCTTCACTTTCCAGCATGAGCACATAATTTGAAGAAAAAAAAATACTAATTTGCATGAGTAACACAACTTCAAGAAACATATAGAAGAAATCCACCAAACAACTGGTATACATATATATAATTTAAACATCAAGAAGAAATTAAAATATTTGGAGCTACATTTAGGTGTGTCCCTGTATGAACCAATATACAGATTATTGTGAACATATGATATGTAGTTATGTGCATGTGTCCATGTATACCAGTAGAATGGGATAGAACATGAACTTATAAATAAGTTGAACCTGTGTAGGGTACAGAGATGAGGATAATTTATATGGCAATAACTCAAGAAAATAGTGATGGATTCTCCAAACAACATGCAATTTTTTCTTTATCTAAAGATTATTTCCTTTATCACATCCACCAAACCCCTGAGGGTATTGACATGGCTAGCCTAATGTTTTTAATAGCCAAGACAAAGACGAAGAATAAAACCCCTCACACTCCATGATCTTTTTCTTGCACATATTCTTATTTCTACTAGTTTATGGTATACCAAATTAGCACATACGTATAATGTATGACTTTTGTTGTTGTTTTCTTGGATTTGGCCCCTGGACGGTCGCCCCTTTTGCCCTGGCCCAAGGCTGAGTATGGGTATTGAATTGATGTATGTGTAACTTAAAAGGATCAACAACAAGAAGCATTCCTTTACTAATTGGAGAGAATAAAATCATTAATCAAAATTCTTGCATTTAGATGCCACGATGTTTAGAAATCCCTCAAGATCCTCTTCCATCTTACCAAGATGAAATCATGAAATACATCTTTAGATGAAAATATCAAACATTTTAATAGATCACTTATCTATTTGTAGTAAAAAATTAATACAATGAGAAAATATAGATCTATCTGGCACTTTAAGTACTCAACCTTAAAGTGTCTAACTTGAGAAACTAATACTTCCTTCAAAATCATGATCACTATTTATCAAACTACCTTTGAATGTAATTCATCAAAATACTTTGTGACTACTTCCTGGAATACTTCCCCCTTTCCCTGACGAGTATGAACATTATTATACACCTGAGGCAATCCAAAAGCTACCAAATACTAAAATGTCAATAGTAATACCATGTATCCCTATACAACCAATAAAAACAAAAGCAAGCATGACACTACCGATTGATTGTAGATGGGTCATATGTTGTTAAGTAGGACCTATAAATCAATAAAAGTAAAAATAATACATTGCAAAGTTGCATGAAATTTTATATCATTAACCATAATAAGAGGTCACAACATTCTCTATAATATCCAGTGCCAATTGATACACTAATTTCAATAACCAGTCTAACGCAATGTTTAAATTATCCAATAAGCAATTTATAATAGTTAACTACTACAAAAATAAAAAAAAATCACGCAGAACAAGAGAGATTTTTTTTACGAGGAACCGTAGACCTTAATGTCCCGGCTAAAACCTGGACACACATTTCCGTCCACGTGTGAACAAAAATCCACTATAATCAAAGAAAGTTCAAGGATGTAACACTTACTACCAACTAGATGCAAGCCACCCACAACCGTAACAACCCCATCTAAAACTCGATTCCACAAGCTTTCGGAGATGATGTCCAGTCCTTCCTCTGCTCACTGTGGGATCAGATGCAAATGCTAATGATGAATGAATTGATGAATGATGATGAGTAGTCTCTAGAAAAACTAAAACTCCAAGCCGTGTATATAAAGAACAAATTCAGTTCCTTTTTTATCAATTGAAAACTGCTCACTGATTAAAACCGAATCAGTTTAAAGAGATGACTCTTTTAGTTATCAAAAAACTGATTTTGCCGTAAGAGAAGCTCTTTTATCTTAAAGTTCCAAGAGTCCCTTCAACCTCAACCTCGTGACCATGTTCTATATTGTGGATTTCTTGAAAAAATCATGTACTAAAAACTTAGATCATGTTCAATTTAGAGAGATCTTGAAAAATTAATGTGACAAAAAATTAGAGTGGTCTGGTCATATTTGAAGCAATTCCTGACTAAAAATTAGAAAAATGGACCGGAAAGAAGATGATTTAAGCCAATAATAATAGGGTGGAAAGTATAATGAACTTGTCAATTCAATCATAACCATATTTTATCAAATTTGAGGTGTGTATACATTCTCAAAAATTTGATAATAATCTATTATTGAATTGGTACCTTCAGGTGTAACTTTTCATTATATGACTGACCAATGATCATGTTTTTCTTATTTAATACTCTTTGAGCTTTGATTTCTATTTCTTTTGCTTTTGGCTGTGATCAGGGTTTTCTTATTTAATCTTTTAAGACAAGATATTTTTACTTTCTCTTGCTTTTGATTGCTCTGTTATCAATATTTACCATTACTGCTCTATTCCAAAATTATTGCTAGTATGCTTACATAATATACTTATTAAAACTTTATGTTTGATTCTATTAGTTTAATTTTGAGATTGTTATTGCTTGTGAAACACTTACTTTAAATTTTCTGTAAGATTTTTTTAACATTATTTTGAATGAAACTAATTGCACTCTTCTCAAGGTCTTAACCTTGTCTCTATTTTCTTGATACAAAATTTTTAAACTTTTATCACAGGGACACAAATGGATATGAAACAAAATAGACATAGTGACATGGTTAAGACACCATTTTTTGAGTATTTTTTGTCCTATCTAATATGTGTTTGTCACAAACATGATACGAACACGGCATCCATTTTAGAGTTTCTGTGTTTCCTAGATTTAAAATCGAATTATAAATTACTATCATAACTAAGCATATATTCGAATACCACTTGAATCCTCGTGTTTATTCTCTTGATGATTTATTGTTTTGAGTCAAGAAGAATAGCTAGCTTGACCAATTTTAGTTCACCTTGGATTAAGTGCTAATATTATTGCTTGGTTATTATATCTGGCCCTAGCTAGGTTGATGATGGATCGATATCGAATTCTGGTAAAGGCTGTCCTTTATTACACTGATACATATTTTTTTTACTAAATTCTGATACTATTTGCCTCCATAATGACTATAATATGGATTACCAGGTTTTTGTCTACCTAGTCCACACAGACTATAATTTTGGATTATGATAATTTATTTTTACTGGCATTTAAAATTGTCCATCTTGTTTAGATATGTCATTTAAGAAGAAAGATACTATATCCGTCCCATGGTTGATGCTGAATTGATCCTGGTTTGGGGTTTGTAGATGTTAGATTTTTTTTTGTTATGCCTTGTCACGACCCGCACCCGGTGTAAGGTACTAGTCGGAAACAACGCCCAACCTACGCCGCAGAATCGGTGGTAGAACGCTGTCTAGATAATCTATCTAACAATATAATGAACCACCAATAATGATAGTATACTCAATCACAGAACTAAGATAGAAATGAGCACGAATCAAATAAAGAATAGAATAGTCATAATACAACTCATGAGTCTAAAATAATACATCAATGAGTCTGAAGAAATACAGAAATAAGCTGGAGACAAATCCAGTACAAAGAATACTACGAGGCTACAACTCCAGGGTCAACTGTCTCAGTTGGGATAAGTCCCTCTTAAGCCAGGGTCTCAGAATCTAAACCCACAACATCCTGGGGTCCATAATAGGTAGGGTACCACTCCTCAGTGTCATCTGGAAAAATATATCCAGTCAGAAAAGGAGCAGAGTACATCTCTAACAGCAGTTCTTATTAATGATAAAAACTATGTAACCGTAAATAGCTGTGGATAAACAAGATGCACAATAGATACAAGAGATATATATATAATAAGGAAATAATATAAATAAATACAATAATGAACAATATGCCAATGAAACAATAATACTAATGACTAAGTGTGTGAGTACTAGCTTAACATATGATCGGCTTGGGCAAGATGCAATGCGGCCTGGCTAATCATACGTGCGGTGCATGATCAACACTATTTTGTAATTTGTACTTTATTCAATAGGGATATTGATCACATATCTATACTAATACTCCCCACCCCCGACTGGTATAATAGATCCAACCACGGTATGTTATGGCACGAGATTCCCCAAAAAGAGAGCGATTCTTCCCGAGAATCGGTGTCTGTACATGTACAAGATAACCAATGAAACAATACTTGTACCATATACACCATATACCGAGGAATAACATCTCATGACGAGATCCGGATATACCAATCCGTGTAACCATAGTGTCAAGAGAACATGGATATCTACACTAGATACAGTGAACATAGAGGATATCATAAATAAGAAACTATCAGAGAATGTACTCGCCTGAAGTCCAATAAACAGTCTCACAGATGTCTGACTCGGTGCCTCGAAGACCTAGATATGGAATACAACATCAATACAAGGTCCCGAAAAGAGAATAAGTTAAACTAGTTAACTTCTAGATCAATAAGTCAATTCTAAGTCAAAAGTCAACTATGGTCAACTCGAAAGTCAACTAAAGTCAACTATGGTCAAACCAAGGTCAACTATCTATTTCTAGGTTGCACAAGTCTAGCACCAAAATCTTGGATCAAAATACTAAAATCTAAGTCATAGGAACCACAACCTAAAGTATTAGGATATCGTATCTTCGGATACGTGAATCCAAGATAAACCTCACAATACCTATACATCAACAATAAAGTATATAATATAGAATATTAATTACAATAATTAGGAACCATGGTTATGAACCAACTTGGTATCCACACAAAGTCACAAATTTGATACCCAAACCCCGTATCTTGAGTATCCCACTTACCTTGGTTTCCATAAAGTAATGCTCAAGATACATTGATATAGTATTTACCCTTATACAAAATATAATATATATATACGAATATTATACAATTAAGAATATAACGATTCTAGTATTATATCTCATAATATATATATATATATATATAATATAAAACTATATACTAAACTGCCTAACTGTTACTGAAAACAGTGTGGTAAAACACTAATTTTTCAGTAAACAGATTTTCAGCGATAGTTCCAACTGTCACTGAAAACACCGTCGCCAAATCTGCTGTGTAAACGCACTGCTGTCACCTATTGGTGACAGTTCTCAACTGTCACAGAAAACGACTGTCGCTGCTGCTGTTTAAATTCCCGCCTCCGCTGCTGTGCATTTTAATGACAGAAACTGTCATTAAATCCTTCATTAATGCTACACCGGCTGCTGCTGCTGTTTGGAAATTAATGACAGAAGCTGTCATTAATATCCGCTGTCGCCAAAGATAAATATATATATAACTATATATATATAATATATATACATATATAAATCAATATATATATATATATATATATATATATATATATATATATATATATATATATATATATATATATATATATATATATATATATATATATAAATCAATTAAATAAATATATACATAATCCTACACATATATATAAATAAATATTAATAGCTATAATACACATCCTATGTACTAATGTACATATTTTAATATGGTTAAATGCACACATACATAATTATGTTTAATAAAAATACATCCATTTATATATAAATAATCATATAATAGTTATAAATAATATAATTACTTATTTAAACACATATATATATTTTATAAAACATTTTTATATACTTTATATTACTAACATAATTTGTAACATATATAAATGCATGTAAAAGAAAGCTACATATATATATTTATACATTATATTAGTACACCTACAATACATATTTCTATGCTACCATAAATACCATAATAAATACATTATAATAAATATATAACATCTATATATATTTACTAATTATAATTCAAGAATTAAAGCATAAATAATTAGATCTACACATAAACACACAAAAATGGAGAGTATCACACCGCATCCCACTAGATATAGGATACGCATGCGACACGAGTCCAACACACAACCAATTGTACCCCGAAGGACAGAAATAAGTTACAAATATTATTTATGAACAAATCAAAGTGTCAAATATAGATCTATGTGTCCGTGTCAAAATACGACATGTACAAAGTCCCGTGTCGGAGGAAAAACTCCTAAAACAACACGTATCACCAAATTATTGGGATACGACCTACACATACCCAATTGTGGACACGACACTAGCCCCAAACACATAAGCACATGCCCAATTGATCTATAGGATCAATTGACACACACAACAAAATGTCAATTCAGAATTCTCCCAAAATTGACATAAAAAGTACCATAACTTTCTCCATGGGTCTCCTATGAACACAAAAGCAAGTCCTATGGGTAGTACATACATATTGGTTGATTTTACATGATTAAATCTCAGATTTAGAAGCTATTTTAAGGGAAAAACTGAATTATACCTATTGGGAGATGGATTCCCAATGAAACCTCCAATTGCGATAAAATTATTTCCAAATTGTAGATCCTTGCTCCCCTTTGTAGATCCTTGCTTTCTCCTTCTAGATCCTTGCTTCTCAACTTTCTAATGGTGAATTGGGAAGGAATTGGAATGAATTTGGTAGAGAAATGGAATGATAATGAAAGGAAATTGGTAGTGGAAAATTCTAGATCTAGATTTGGAATGAAAATGAGAGGAGAGAGAATTTCTCCCCCTCTTTTAATAGGCCGGCCCCTACCCCTTCCTCAAGCAATTATGAAATGTCCAATATATCCCTTGGGGCCTCTCATGAAGAAATAATTAAGGAAGGAAGCTTCTAGTCTAATGATTTAATTAATTAAATCCATCTCCTTAACAATGGGCTTTCTAAATGGGCCAAGTCTAACTAATTAATTCATGTTGGTCCATGGGTCCAAACTAAACTAGTTGGGTCCACTAATACAAGTCCAAAATAATTAAATAACATCTAACAACAATTAAATAATACAACAAATAATTATTTACCATGCACAATATTTAATTAAATAGGAAAAGACTAAAATACCCTTTCCTAAAAAATGTGGTAGTGACAAGTCTACCCTCCTTAAAATAATTTCGTTCTCGAAATTCAAAGATGAAAACTACCCCCAAAAAATCACAGAAAGGAACTAAAGAATCACAATTAACTATGAAAGAACATAACAATGAACAGAACATAACTAGAAAATAACATACTTCAAGGTACAAACAAATATGGATAACGCTCTCGCATTTCATCCTCTCTCTCCCAGGTAGACTCCCCCGGAGAGTGATGCCTCCATGCGACGCGCACCAAAGGAATAGTCTGGTTCCTCAGCACCTTCTCTCTCCGATCCAGAATCTCAACTGGCTGCTCTGGATAGCTAAGAGTAGGGCCCACCTCTATCTCCGAGTGATCCAATACATGACTAGGATCTGCCACGTATCGTCTCAACTGTGATACATGAAATACGTTGTGCACTTCCTCCAATGCAGGTGGCAAGTCTAGTCTATAAGCAACTGCACCGACCCTCTCTAGAATAGTGAAAGGTCCGTTGAATCGCGGACTAAGCTTTCCGCCTCAACCGAAGCGAATCGTGCCTCGTGTCGGAGAAATCCTCAAAAACACCAAACTACCCACCTATAACAAAATACCACCTTAAGAACTTAATCTATAACAAACAAGAACAAGCACAAACAAAATCTAAACTATACCTCAAATTCCAAAGGTCTCCGATGACTATCGGCCCAATGTCGCTGTCTGTCCTGCGCCACTCGAAGTCTGTCTCTGATCAACTGAACCTTCTCTGCTGCATCCACAACCATCTCTGGCCCAAGCAAAACTCTCTCTCCAACATCGCCCCAAGACAAAGGAGTACGATACCTCCGACCATATAGAGCTTCAAAAGGTGACATCTCTATACTGGCCTGGTAACTGTTGTTATAAGCAAACTCTACCAAATGGAGATGGTCCTCCCAAGAACCCCCAAAATCTAGTACACAAGTGCGCAACATATCCTCGAGAGTCTGGATAGTCCTCTCTGACTGCCCATCTGTCTGGGGATGATATGCAATACTGAACTTAAGCTGAGTGCCCAAACTCTCCTGCAAACTCCTCCAGAAATGAGAAGTGAAACGACTATCTCGATCTGAGACTATGCTGACGGGAACTCCATGTATCCTGACGATCTGCCTCACATACATCTCTGCAAGCTTCTCCGTAGACAAACCCACCTTGAAAGGCAAAAAGTGGGCCGACTTGGTCAACCTATCAACAATGACCCAAATTGCGTCTTTCCCTCCTGGAGATCGTGGAAGTCCGGACACAAAATCCATAGTAATGTGTTTCCACTTCCACTCTGGAATGGGTAATGGTTGAAGTAAACCTCCTGGCCTCTGTCTCTCGGCTTTTACCTGCTGGCACACTAAGCATCTGGATACAAACTGTGCCACTTCCCTCTTCATGCCATACCACCACACACTCTCTCGCATATTCCGATATATCTTGTTAGCACCTGGATGTATGGAATACTGAGAGCGATGCACTTCCTGTAATACTTCCTCTCGTAGCTCCCCACTAGGCACACGCAATCTAACTCCATTCCTCAAAGCTCCATCCTCTGCAATAGTGAAATCATCCTCCAATCCTGCTCTCACCTGAGCTCTGATACTCCTCAGAGATACATCATCATACTGTGCTTCCTTGATCCTGTCCATCAAATCTGAGTGTATCTGCAATCTCCACATCTGCATAGCACACCCAGGAACAATCACCTCAATGCCCAAGCTTTCCAAGTCCTCCAACAAATATCGATCCTGCGTCAAGAACATAGCTACCGGATACCTGCTCAAAGCATCAACAACTACATTGGCTTTCCCAGGATGATATTGCAAAGAGATATCAAAATCCTTTATCAGTTCCAACCACCGACGCTGCCTCATGTTCAACTCCTTCTGCGTGAAAATGTACTTCAAGCTTTTGTGGTCTGTGAAGATTTCCACACGCTCTCCGTACAAATAATATTTCCACAACTTCAGGGCGAATATGACGGCTGCCAACTCCAAATTATTGATAGAATAGTTCTTTTCATGAGGACGCAATTGCCTGGATGCATAGGCAATCACTTTCCCATGCTGCTGAAGAACACAACCCAAACCCTTCCCCGATGCATCATTATAAATAGTGAAACCTCCGGACCCTGATGGCAACGTCAAAATAGGAGCAGACGTCAACCTCTTCTTCAACTCCTCAAAAGCAACCTGGCAATCCTCCGTCCAAACAAACTCCACATCCTTCCTTGTGAGTCTGGTCATCGGCTCGGCAATCCTCGAAAAATCTTGCACAAACTTCCTGTAGTAGCCTGCCAATCCCAAGAAACTCCTGATCTCTGCTACCGAACTCGGAGTCTTCCAAGATTCCACTGCTAAAATCTTCTTCGGATCCACTGAAATACCATCACCAGTCACAACAAGCCCCAAGAATTCCACCTTGTCCAAGAAAAACTCACACTTGGACGACTTCCCATACAACTTCTCTTTCCTCAGCACATCCAACACAATCCTCAAATGCTCCTCATGCTCCTCCGGTGTCCTCGAGTATATGAGTATGTCGTCGATGAACACCACCATGAACTTGTCAAGGTACTGGTGGAACACCTTGTTCATCAAGTTCATAAATACCGCCGGTGCATTAGTCAAACCAAACGGCATCACCATAAACTCGTACTGACCATACCGAGTTCTAAAAGCAGTCTTCGGTATGTCCTCCGGCTTTACCTTCACCTGATGGTAGCCTGATCTCAAATCTATCTTAGAAAATACCTTGGCTCCACTCAACTGATCAAATAGATCATCAATCCGTGGCAAAGGATACTTATTCTTGATAGTGAGATTATTCAAAGCCCTGTAATCAATGCACATGCGCACCGATCCATCCTTCTTCGGTACAAACAATACCGGGGCTCCCCATGGTGAAGAACTCGATTTGATAAACCCCTTATCCTGTAATTCATCCACCTGCTTCTTCAACTCGACTAGCTCGCTGTTGTTTACTCTATAGACATGCTGCAAAATTGGTTCTGCACCTGGCACAAAGTCTATAAAAAATTCAACATCTCGATCTGGCGGCAATCCTGGCAATTCCTCAGGAAACACATCCAAGAACTCTGCTATCAACGAATGTGGCAACTCCTTGTCTTCCACCATAGCTCCACAAATAATGCCTTCGCCTTGCTCCGCAGCTCCTCTAGAAAACTCGAACTCTGGCTCTCCTGGCGGGCCAAACAAAACTCTACCTCCTCTACAATCTATGCTAGCACGGTGCCTACTCAACCAATTTATCCCGAGTACAATGTCGTAGCTCGAAAGTGGCATTACAAGTAGACACGCACTCAACTCCCGGCCTCCCAGAGTAACTCTCAGGTCCTTGCAAATATCATTAACCAGGATAATACCTCCCCCGGTCATGATCTTGTAAGTCCTAAGCAAAGTCTCAGCTACCAAACCATGCTTTAGAGCAAAAGAAACAGATACAAAACTATGGGAAGCACCACTATCAAACAAAGCTAAAGCTAGAATGGAATCAAGAAGAATAGAACCTGCGATGACATCTCCGGTGGGTTCCTCCTCTTCGACGGTCATAGCAAACGCTCGTCCCTGTCGAGCACCTCCTTGCCGCTGATGCTGGACAAAACGCTGCTGCTGTATCGGAAGCGGTCCCCTCGGTTGTGCTGCAGGTGGTCTCGTCTGTGCCCTCGGAGCTGGAGCTGCTCCCTGAACTGCACGACGAGGACACTCCCTCGATTGATGCCCTTCAGTACCACAATATAGAAAAACTCCTAGCCTCCGCCTGCAAACTTCCCAGATGTGGTCGGGCTTCTTGCAGTAGTTGCATGGAGCTTGCTGTAACTGTCTCTGCTGCTGAGGTGCCTGGTGAAAAGGTGCTCTAGCTGAAGTCTGGTTCTGCTGTGGCTGCTGGAAAGGTCTGGACTGAAAATTAGGACGTTTGGCAGATACTGCACTACCGTTGGCCCCCAGAAAAGAATCACGGTCTCTCTTGGGCTTCAAACCCAAATCCCGCTCAACCTTGCGTGCCTCCGCAAGTATCTCTGAGTATATCTTATAAAAAGACGGAATAAGAATCTTCACTTCCCAGTTTAGACCCTCACGGAAACGAATAGCTCGAACCTCCGATTCTCTCACCAAATAGTCTGTAAATCGGCTCAACCTGCCGAACTCCGCAGCATACTCCTCCACAGACATGCTCTCCTGAATGAGACTCTCAAATTGTCTCCCCAAGTCAAGCCTGTCTATCCGGGCGAAAAACTTCTTCTTGAAAAGGTCCTTGAATACCTCCCAAGATTGTCCTGCGTCAACTAGAACCGGCTCATTCCTGAACCAAGTGCGAGCGACGTCGAACAGTTGAAGTCCTGCCGCCTCAACCTTCAGATCTTTAGAAAGACGGGACACCCTCATAAGATGCTCAATATCCTCGAGCCAATCATCAGCATAGACGATGCCCTCCGTCCCTTTGAAAACCCTAGGCACCAGTTTCTTGAAGTCCTGAATGTTGCCTGGCCGAAGCTGAGCAACCTGAGGAACAACCTGCTGCTGGACCGGAACTCCTCTCTCAACTATAGCACGAGCAAGCTGATGAGCACTCTCGATGCCCTGCCGTAGAACGTCGGTCTGCCTCTGATGTGCCTCTGACTGAGCCCTCTGTGCCTCGAGCATCTCACGAAACAGTGTAAACATCTGTGACGCCTCTGCTGGCACAGGAGGTGGAGGTGGAAGCCCCTCAGATACAGCTGGCACAGTCCTCTGAGTAGGTGGTGGACCTCCGAAAGCAGCTGACACTCCAATCACCGGAGAAGTGATTGGTGCAGGCCCTCGGGATATCGCAGACCTCTCAGAAACTGCTCTCCCCTGCTGTGATCTAGTCTTAGGCGGCATCATGAGACAAAGCGAAAGAAAGAATCAATATGGCACAAGATGTAAGGTATCAAGGAAAGGACAGTTTAAGGGATCAAGTATCAATATCAAAGGAGAATAGTTGAATCAAAACAATTTTCCTAGATGTGATTGAGTATCTCAGCCTATATCCTTATATCCTATCGCAGGCTCGCAGTAGTACAACTAAGTTGTCGCACTACCACGATATCACATACTTTGTGAAGCTTGACCTGCATGGGCCACCACCAAAAATGTGTCACGACCCGCACCCGGTGTAAGGGTACTAGTCGAAAATAACGCCCAGCCAACGCCGCAGAATCGGCGGTAGAACGCTGTCTAGATAATCTATCTAACAATATAATGAACCACCAATAATGATAGTATACTCAATCACAGAACTAAGATAGAAATGAGCACGAATCAGATAAAGAATAGAATAGTCACAATACAACTCACGAGTCTAAAATAATACATCAATGAGTCTGAAGAAATACAAAAATAAGTTGGAGACAAATCTAGTACAAAGAATACTACGAGGCTACAACTCCAGGGTCAACTGTCTCAGTTGGAATAAGTCCCTCTTGAGCCAGGGTCTCAGAATCTAAACCCACAACATCCTGGGGTCCATAATAGGTAGGGTACCACTCCTCAGTGTCATCTGGAAAAATATATCTAGTCAGAAAAGGAGCAGAGTACATCTCTAACAGCAGTTCTTATTAATGATAAAAACTATGTAACAGTAAATAGCTATGGATAAATAAGATGCACAATAGATACAAGAGATATATATACAATAAGGAAATACTGGAAATAAATACAATAATGAACAATATGCCAATAAAACAATAATACTAATGACTAAGTGTGTGAGTACTAGCTTAACATGTGATCGGCTTGGGCAAGATGCAATGCGGCCTGGCTAATCATACATGCGGTGCAGGATCAACACTATTTTGTAATTTGTACTTTTTTCAATAGGGATATTGATCACATATCTATACTAATACTCCCCACCCCCGACTGGTACAATAGATCCAACCACGGTATGTTATGGCACGAGATTCCCCAAAAAGAGAGCGATTCTTCCCGAGAATCGGTGTCTGTACATGTACAAGATAACCAATGAAACAATATTTGTACCATATACACCATATACCGAGGAATAACATCTCATGACGAGATCCGGATATACCAATCCGTGTAACCATAGTGTCAAGAGAACATGGATATCTACACTAGATACAGTGAACATAGAGGATATCATAAATAAGAAACTATCAGAGAATGTACTCGCCTGAAGTCCAATAAACAGTCTCACAGATGTCTGACTCGGTGCCTCGAAGACCTAGATATGGAATACAACATCAATACAAGGTCCCGAAAAGAGAATAAGTTAAACTAGTTAACTTCTAGGTCAATAAGTCAATTCTAAGTCAAAAGTCAACTATGCTCAACTCTAAAGTCAACTAAAGTCAACTATGGTCAAACCAAGGTCAACTATCTATTTCTAGGTTGCACAAGTCTAGCACCAAAATCTTGGATCAAAATACTAAAATCTAAGTCATAGGAACCACAACCTAAAGTATTAGGATATCGTATCTTCGGATACGTGAATCCAAGATAAACCTCACAATACCTATACATCAACAATAAAGTATATAATATAGAATATTAATTACAATAATTAGGAACCATGGTTTTGAACCAACTTGGTATCCACACAAAGTCATAAATTTGATACCCAAACCCCGTATCTTGAGTATCCCACTTACCTTGGTTTCCATAAAGTAATGCTCAAGATACATTGATATAGTATTTACCCTTATACAAAATATAATATATATATACTAATATTATACAATTAAGAATATAACGATACTAGTATTATATCTCACAATATATATATATATATATATATATATATATATATATATATATATATATATAATATAAAACTATATACTAAACTGCCTAACTGTCACTGAAAACAGTGTGGTAAAACACTAATTTTTCAGTAAACAGACTTTCAGCGACAGTTCCAACTGTCACTGAAAACACCGTCGCCAAATCTGCTGTGTAAACGCACTGCTGTCACCTATTGGTGACAGTTCTCAACTATTACAGAAAACGACTGTCGCTGCTGCTGTTTAAATTCCCGCCTCCGCTGCTGTGCATTTTAATGACAGAAACTGTCATTAAATCCTCCATTAATGCTACAGCGGCTGCTGCTGCTGTTTGGAAATTAATGACAGAAGCTGTCATTAATATCCGCTGTCGCCAAAGATAAATATATATATATATAACTATATATATATAATATATGTACATATATAAATCAATATATATATATATATATATATATATATATATATATATATAAATCAATTAAATAAATATATACTTCTATATATACATAATCCTACACATATATATAAATAAATAGTAATAGCTATAATACACATCCTATGTACTAATGTACATATTTTAATATGGTTAAATGCACACATACATAATTATGTTTAATAAAAATACATCCATTTATATATAAATAATCATATAATAGTTATAAATAATATAATTACTTATTTAAACACATATATATATTTTATAAAATATTTTCATATACTTTATATTACTAACATAATTTGTAACATATATAAATGCATGTAAAAGAAAGCTACATATATATATTTATACATTATATTAGTACACCTACAATACATATTTCTATGCTACCATAAATACCATAATAAATATATTATAATAAATATATAACATCTATATATATTTACTAATTATAATTCAAGAATTAAAGCATAAATAATTAGATCTACACATAAACACACAAAAATGGAGAGTATCACACCGCATCCCACTAGATATAGGATACGCATGCGACACGAGTCCAACACACAACCAATTGCACCCCGAATGACAGAAATAAGTTACAAATATTATTTATGAACAAATCAAAGTGTCAAATGTAGATCTATGTGTCCGTTCCAAAATACGACATGTACAAAGTCCCTTGTCGGAGGAAAAACCCCTAAAACAACACGTATCACCAAATTGTTGGGATACG
This sequence comes from Iris macrosiphon, assembly GCA_036927795.1. Classification (NCBI taxonomy): domain Eukaryota; kingdom Viridiplantae; phylum Streptophyta; class Magnoliopsida; order Asparagales; family Iridaceae; genus Iris; species Iris macrosiphon. Next base: position 93,107,908 of record JAYESA010000016.1, on the reverse strand, counting down.
ACCTACACGTACCCAATTGTGGACACGACACTAGCCCCAAACACATAAGCACATGCCCAATTGATCTATAGGATCAATTGACACACACAACAAAATGTCAATTCAGAATTCTCCCAAAATTGACACAAAAAGCACCATAACTTTCTCCATGGGTCTCCTATGAACACAAAAGCAAGTCCTATGGGTAGTACATACATATGGGTTGATTTTACATGATTAAATCTCAGATTTAGAAGCTATTTTAAGAGAAAAACAGAATTATACCTATTGGGAGATGGATTCCCAATGAAACCTCCAATTGAGATAAAATTGTTTCCAAATTGTAGATCCTTGCTCCCCTTTGTAGATCCTTACTTTCTCCTTCTAGATCCTTGCTTCTCAACTTTCTAATGGTGAACTGGGAAGGAATTGGAATAAATTTGGTAGAGAAATGGAATGGTAATGAAAGGAAATTGGTAGTGGGAAATTCTAGATCTAGATTTGGAATGAAAATTAGAGGAGAGAGAATTTCCCCCCCTCTTTTAATAGGCCGGCCCCTACCCCTTCCTCAAGCAATTATGAAATGTCCAATATACCCCTTGGGGCCTCTCATGAATAAATAATTAAGGAAGGAAGCTTCTAGTCTAATAATTTAATTAATTAAATCCATCTCCTTAACAATGAGCTTTCTAAATGGGCCAAGTCTAACTAATTAATTCATGTTGGTCCATGGGTCCAAACTAAACTAGTTGGGTCCACTAATACAAGTCCAAAATAATTAAATAACATCTAACAATAATTAAATAATACAACAAATAATTATTTACCATGCACAATATTTAATTAAATAGGAAAAGACTAAAATACCCTTTCCTAGAAAATGTGGTAGTGACAAGTCTACCCTCCTTAAAATAATTTCGTCCTCGAAATTCAAAGATGAAAACTACCCCCAAAAAATAACAGAAAAGAACTAAAGAATCACAATTAACTATGAAAGAACATAACAATGAACAGAACATAACTAGAAAATAACATACTTCATGGTACAAACAAATATGGATAACGCTCTCGCATTTCATCCTCTCTCTCCCAGGTAGACTCCCCCGGAGAGTGATGCCTCCATGCGACGCGCACCAAAGGAATAGTCTGGTTCCTCAGCACCTTCTCTCTCCGATCCAGAATCTCAACTGGCTGCTCTGGATAGCTAAGAGTAGGGCCTACCTCTATCTTCGAGTGATCCAATACATGACTAGGATCTGCCACGTATCGTCTCAAATGTGATACATGAAACACGTTGTGCACTCCCTCTAATGCAGGTGGCAAGTCTAGTCTATAAGCAACTGCACCGACCCTCTCTAGAATAGTGAAAGGTCCGTTGAATCGCGGACTAAGCTTTCCGCCTCCAACGAAGCGAATCGTGCCTCGTGTCGGAGAAATCCTCAGAAACACCAAACTACCCACCTATAACAAAATACCACCTTAAGAACTTAATCTATAACAAACAAGAACAAGCACAAACAAAATCTAAACTATACCTCAAACTCTAAAGGTCTCCGATGGCTATCGGTCCAATGCCGCTGTCTGTCCTGCCCCACTCGAAGTCTGTCTCTGATCAAATGAACCTTCTCTGCTGCATCCACAATCATCTCTGGCCCAAGCAAAACTCTCTCTCCAATATCGCCCCAAGACAAAGGAGTACGACACCTCCGACCATATAGAGCTTCAAAAGGTGACATCTCTATACTGGCCTGGTAACTGTTGTTATAAGCAAACCCTACCAAATGGAGATGGTCCTCCCAAGAACCCCCAAAATCTAGTACACAAGTGCGCAACATATCCTCGAGAGTCTGGATAGTCCTCTCTGACTGCCCATCTGTCTGGGGATGATATCCTGTACTGAACTTAAGCTGAGTGCCCAAACTCTCCTGCAAACTCCTCCAGAAATGAGAAGTGAAACGACTATCTCGATCTGAGACTATGCTGACCGGAACTTCATGTATCCTAACGATCTGCCTCACATACATCTCTGCCAGCTTCTCCGTAGACAAACCCACCTTGAAAGGTAAAAAGTGGGCCGACTTGGTCAACCTATCAACAATGACCCAAATTGCGTCTTTTCCTCCTGGAGATCGTGGAAGTCCGGACACAAAATCCAGAGTAATGTGTTCCCACTTCCACTCTGGAATGGGTAATGGTTGAAGTAAACCTCCTGGCCTCTGCCTCTCGGCTTTTACCTGCTGGCACACTAAGCATCTGGATACAAACTGTGCCACTTCCCTCTTCATGCCATACCACCACACACTCTCTCGCATATCCCGATACATCTTGTTAGCACCTGGATGTATGGAATACTGAGAGCGATGCACTTCCTGCAATACTTTCTCTCGTAGCTCCCCACTAGGCACACGCAATCTAACTCCATTCCTCAAAGATCCATCCTCTGCAATAGTGAAATCATCCTCCAATCCTGCTCTCACCTGAGCTCTGATACTCCTCAGAGATACATCATCATACTGTGCTGCCTTGATCCTGTCCATCAAATCTGAGTGTATCTGTAATCCCCACATCTGCATAGCACACCCAGGAACAATCACCTCAATGTCCAAGCTCTCCAAGTCCTCCAACAAATATCGATCCTGCGTTAAGAACATAGCTACCGGATACCTGCTCAAAGCATCAACAACTACATTGGCTTTCCCAGGATGATATTGCAAAGAGATATCAAAATCCTTCATCAGTTCCAACCACCGACGCTGCCTCATGTTCAACTCCTTCTGCGTGAAAATGTACTTCAAGCTTTTGTGGTCTGTGAAGATCTCCACACGCTCTCCGTACAAATAATATTTTCACAACTTCAGGGCGAATATGACGGCTGCCAACTCCAAATCATGGATAGAATAGTTCTTTTCATGAGGACGCAATTGCCTGGATGCATAGGCAATCACTTTTCCATGCTGCTGAAGAACACAACCCAAACCCTTCCCCGATGCATCACTATAAATAGTGAAACCTCTGGACCCTGATGGCAACGTCAAAATAGGAGCAGACGTCAACCTCTTCTTCAACTCCTCAAAAGCAACCTGGCAATCCTCCGTCCAAACAAACTCCACATCCTTCCTTGTGAGTCTGGTCATCGGCTCGGCAATCCTCGAAAAATCTTGCACAAACTTCCTGTAGTAGCCTGCCAATCCCAAGAAACTCCTGATCTCTGCTACTGAACTCGGAGTCTTCCAAGATTCCACTGCTGAAATCTTCTTCGGATCCACTGAAATACCATCACCAGTCACAACAAGCCCCAAGAACTCCACCTTGTCCAAGAAAAACTCACACTTGGACGACTTCCCATACAACTTCTCTTTCCTCAGCACATCCAACACAATCCTCAAATGCTCCTCATGCTCCTCCGGTGTCCTCGAGTTTATGAGTATGTCATCGATGAACACCACCACGAACTTGTCAAGGTACTGGTGGAACACCTTGTTCATCAAGTTCATAAATACCGCCGGTGCATTAGTCAAACCAAACGGCATCACCATAAACTCGTACTGACCATACCGAGTTCTAAAAGCAGTCTTCGGTATGTCCTCCGGCTTCACCTTTACCTGATGGTAGCCTGATCTCAAATCTATCTTAGAAAATACCTTGGCTCCACTCAACTGATCAAATAGATCATCAATCCGTGGCAAAGGATACTTATTCTTGATAGTGAGATTATTTAAAGCCCTGTAATCAATGCACATGCGCACCGATCCATCCTTCTTCGGTACAAACAATACCGGGGCTCCCCATGGTGAAGAACTCGATTTGATAAACCCCTTATCCTGCAATTCATCCACCTGCTTCTTCAACTCGACTAGCTCGCTGTTGTTTACTCTATAGACATACTGCAAAATTGGTTCTGCACCTGGCACAAAGTCTATAGAAAATTTAACATCTCGATCTGGTGGCAATCCTGGCAATTCCTCAGGAAACACATCCAAGAACTCTGCTATCAACGAATGTGGCAACTCCTTGTCTTCCACCATAGCTCCACAAATAATGCCTTCGCCTTGCTCCGCAGCTCCTCTAGCAAACTCGAACTCTGGCTCTCCTGGCGGACCAAACAAAACTCTACCTCCTCTATAATCTATGCTAGCACGGTGCTTACTTAACCAATCCATCCCGAGTACAATGTCGTAGCTCGAAAGTGGCATTACAAGTAGACACGCACTCAACTCCCGGCCTCCCAGAGTAACTCTCAGGTCCTTGCAAATATCATTAACCAGGATAATACCTCCCCCGGTCATGATCTTGTAAGTCCTAAGCAAAGTCTCAGCTACCAAACCATGATTTAGAGCAAAAGAAACAGATACAAAACTATGGGAAGCACCACTATCAAACAAAGCTAAAGATGGAATAGAATCAAGAAGAATAGAACCTGCGATGACATCTCCGGTGGGTTCCTCCTCTTCGACGGTCATAGCAAACGCTCGTCCCTGTCGAGCACCTCCTTGCCGCTGATGCTGGACAAAACGCTGCTGCTATGTCGGAAGCGGTCCCCTCGGCTGTGCTGCAGGTGGTCTCGTCTGTGCCCTCGGAGCTGGAGCTGCTCCCTGAACTGCACGATGAGGACACTCCCTCGTTTGATGCCCTTCAGTACCACAATATTGAAAAACTCCTAGCCTCCGCCTGCAAACTTCCCAGATGTGGTCGGGCTTCTTGCAGTAGTTGCTTGGAGCTTGCTGTAACTGTCTCTGCTGCTGAGGTACCTGGTGAAAAGGCGCTCTAACTGAAGTCTGGTTCTGCTGTGGCGGCTGGAAAGGTCTGGACTGAAAATGAGGACGTTTGGCAGATACTGCACTACCGTTGGCCCCCAGAAAAGAATCACGGTCTCTCTTGGGCTTCAAACCCAAATCCCGCTCAACCTTGCGTGCCTCCACAAGTATCTCCGAGTATGTCTTATAAAAAGACGGAATGAGAATCTTCACTTCCCAGTTTAGACCCTCACGGAAACGAATAGCTCGAACCTCCGGTTCTCTCACCAAATAGTCTGCAAATCGGCTCAACCTGCCGAACTCCGCAGCATACTCCTCCACAGACATGCTCTCCTGAATGAGACTCTCAAATTGTCTCCCCAAGTCAAGCCTGTCTATCCGGGCGAAAAACTTCTTCTTGAAAAGGTCCTTGAATACCTCCCAAGATTGTCCTGCGTCAACTAGAACCGGCTCATTCCTGAACCAAGTGCGAGCGACGTCGAACAGTTGAAGTCCTGCCGCCTCAACCTTCAGATCTTCAGAAAGACGGGACACCCTCATAAGATGCTCAATGTCCTCGAGCCAATCATTAGCATAGACGATGCCCTCCGTCCCTTTGAAAACTCTAGGCTCCAGTTTCTTGAAGTCCTGAATGTTGCCTGGCCGAAGCTGAGCAACCTGAGGAACAACCTGCTGCTGGACCGGAACTCCTCTCTCAACTATAGCACGAGATAGCTGATGAGCACTCTCGATGCCCTGCCGTAGAACGTCGGTCTGCCTCTGATGTGCCTCTGACTGAGCCCTCTGTGCCTCGAGCATCTCACGAAACAGTGTAAACATCTGTGACGCCTCTACTGGCACAGGAGGTGAAGGTGGAAGCCCCTCAGATACAGCTGGCACAGTCCTCTGAGTAGGTGGTGGACCTCCGAAAGTAGCTGACACTCCAATCACCGAAGAAGTGACTGGTGCAGGCCCTCGGGATGTCGCAGACCTATCAGAAACTGCTCTCCCCTGCTGTGATCTAGTCTTAGGCGGCATCATGAGACAAAGCGAAAGAAAAAATCAATATGGCACAAGATGTAAGGCATCAAGGAAAGGACAGTTTAAGGGATCAAGTATCAATATCAAAGGAGAATAGTTGAATCAAAAGAATTTTTCTAGATGTGATTGAGTATCTCAACCTATATCCTTATATCCTATCGCAGGCTCGCAGTAGTACAACTAAGTTGTCGCACTACCACGATATCACATGCTTTGTGAAGCTTGACCTGCATGGGCCACCACTAAAAATGTGTCACGATCCGCACCCGGTGTAAGGGTACTAGTCGAAAACAACGCCCAGCCAACGCCGCAGAATCGGCGGTAGAACGCTGTCTAGATAATCTATCTAACAATATAATGAACCACCAATAATGATAGTATACTCAATCACAGAACTAAGATAGAAATGAGCACGAATCAGATAAAGAATAGAATAGTCACAATACAACTCATGAGTCTAAAATAATACATCAATGAGTCTGAAGAAATACAAAAATAAGTTGGAGACAAATCCAGTACAAAGAATACTACGAGGCTACAACTCCAGGGTCAACTGTCTCAGTTGGAATAAGTCCCTCTTGAGCCAGGGTCTCAGAATCTAAACCCACAACATCCTGGGGTCCATAATAGGTAGGGTACCACTCCTCAGTGTCATCTGGAAAAATATATCTAGTCAGAAAAGGAGCAGAGTACATCTCTAACAGCAGTTCTTATTAATGATAAAAACTATGTAACAGTAAATAGCTATGGATAAATAAGATGCACAATAGATACAAGAGATATATATACAATAAGGAAATACTGGAAATAAATACAATAATGAACAATATGCCAATGAAACAATAATACTAATGACTAAGTGTGTGAGTACTAGCTTAACATGTGATCGGCTTGGGCAAGATGCAATGCGGCCTGGCTAATCATACGCGCGGTTTATGATCAATACTATTCTGTAATCTGTACTTTATTCAATAGGGATATTGATCACATATCTATACTAATACTTCCCATCCCGACTGGTATAATAGATCCAACCACGGTATGTTATGGCACGAGATTCCCCAAAAAGAGAGCGACTCTTCCCGAGAATCGGTGTCTGTACATGTACAAGATAACCTATAAAATAATACTTGTACCATATACACCATATACCAAGGAATCATATCTCATGACGAGATCCGGATATACCAATCCGTGTAACCATAGTGTCAAGAGAACATGGATATCCACACTAGATACAGTGAACATAGAGGATATCATAAATAAGAAACTATCAGAGAATGTACTCGCCTGAAGTCCAATGAACAGTCTCACAGATGTCTGACTCGGTGCCTCGAAGACCTAGATATGGAATACAACATCAATACAAGGTCCCGAAAAGAGAATAAGTTAAACTAGTTAACTTCTAGGTCAATAAGTCAATTCTAAGTCAAAAGTCAACTATGGTCAACTCTAAAGTCAACTAAAGTCAACTATGGTCAAACCAAGGTCAACTATCTATTTCTAGGTTGCACAAGTCTAGCACCAAAATCTTGGATCAAAATACTAAAATCTAAGTCATAGGAACCACAACCTAAAGTATTAGGATACCGTATCTTCGGATACGTGAATCCAAGATAAACCTCACAATACCTATACATCAACAATAAAGTATATAATATAGAATATTAATTACAATAATTAGGAACCATGGTTTTGAACCAACTTGGTATCCACACAAAGTCACAAACTCGATACCCAAATCCCGTATCTTGAGTATCCCACTTACCTTGGTTTCCACAAAGTAATGCTCAAGATACATTGATATAGTATTTACCCTTATACAAAATATAATATATATATATATATACTAATATTATACAATTAAGAATATAACAATACTAGTATTATATCTCACAATAAATACATATATATATATATATATATATATATATATATATATAAATATAATATATAAAACTATATACTAAACTGCCTAACTGTCTCTGAAAACAGTGTGATAAAACACTGATTTTCCAGTAAACAGACTTTCAGCGACAGTTCCAACTGTCACTGAAAACACCGTCGCCAAATCTGCTGTGTAAACGCACTGCTGTCACCTATTGGTGACAGTTCTCAACTGTCACAGAAAACGACTGTCGCTGCTGTTGTTTAAATTCCCGCCGCCGCTGCTGTGCATTTTAATGACAGAAACTGTCATTAAATCCTCCATTAATGCTACACTATAATAAATATATAACATCTATATATATTTACTAATTATAATTCAAGAATTAAAGCATAAATAATTATATCTACACATAAACACACATAAATGGAGAGTATCACACCGCATCCCCCTAGATCTAGGATACGCATGCGACACGAGTCCAACACACAACCAATTGCACCCCGAAGGACAAAAATAATTTACAAATATTATTTATGAACAAATCAAAGTGTCAAATGTAGATCTATGTGTCCGTGTCAAAATACGACATGTACAAAGTCCCTTGTCGGAGGAAAATCCCCTAAAACAACACGTATCACCAAATTGTTGGGATACGACCTACACGTACCCAATTATGGACACGACACTAGCCCCAAACACATAAGCACATGCCCAATTGATCTATAGGATCAATTGACACATACAACAAATGTCAATTCAAAATTCTCCCAAAATTGACACAAAAGCACCATAACTTTCTCCATGGGTCTCCTATGAACACAAAACCAAGTCCTATGGGTAGTACATACATATGGGTTAATTTTACATGATTAAATCTCAGATTTAGAAGCTATTTTAAGGGGAAAAACTGAATTATACCTATTGGGAGATGGATTTCCAATGAAACCTCCAATTGAGATGAAATTGTTTCTAAATTGTAGATCCTTGCTCCTCTTTGTAGATCCTTACTTCCTCCTTCTAGATCCTTGCTTCTTAACTTTCTAATGGTGAATTGGGAAGGAATTGTAATGAATTTGGTAGGGAAATGGAATGGGAATGTAAGGAAATTGGTAGTGGAAAATTCTAGATCTAGATTTGGAATAAAAATGAGAGGAGAGAGAATTTTCCCCCCTCTTTTAATAGGCCGGCCCCTACCCCTTCCTCAAGCAATTATGAAATATCCAATATACCCCTTGGGGCCTCTCATGAAGAAATAATTAAGGAAGGAAGCTTCTAGTCTAATGATTTAATTAATTAAATCCATCTCCTTAACAATGGACTTTCTAAATGGGCCAAGTCTAACTAATTAATTCATGTTGGTCCATGGGTCCAAGCTAAACTAGTTGGGTCCACTAATACAAGTCCAAAATAATTAAATAACATCTAACAACAATTAAATAATACAACAAATAATTATTTACCATGCACAATATTTAATTAAATAGGAAAAGACTAAAATACCCTTTCCTAGAAAATGTGGTAGTGACATGCCTCCAGCCAACCTATCCAAAAGAATACAAGTTATGATATGTACTATACTAGTGGATAATATAATTATCCAATATATATATATATATATATATATATATATATATATATATATATATATATATATATATCAGACTTTTAACTTTTGTTACTTGAAATTGTACAAAAAATTGGTAGCAGGTGCCACAGACATGTGGGTAATTGGCTGTTTAAACAAACTTTTGCTTTAGTTTTCATCTAAACTCCTTAGTTCTTAAGCCTGAGCTTGTTGAACTAAATGTTAAGCCAGTTCCACTTTATACAAGATGGGCCATGGTGTGCACGAGTTTTAAGTTCATGGTTCAGTTGTCCCCAATTTCCCCTATAATCTTTTTATTTTTTTACCAGTTTAGTACACAAATCCAAACACTACTGATAAAACATTGGGAAAAATCAATACATTTGAAATCAAATCTCCCCCATTATTGACACATGCGAGACAAAAAAAACCAACTCCCCCATAATCAAATCACCTATAAGAGTAGGGTATCTCAGAGGGTACCAATTGATGGTACCACTAAAACAAGTATCTCTCTCCCCATAAACGAGTACCAAAGCAGCATAAAAAATTCTATACCTTAAAGATTGTATAATTTTTCAAGTGTTTATTCTGCTAGTCTCTTGCACTAATAACAGTCGTCTTCTTTCTGGAATCAAATGGCATAAATACCCTTATGGAATTCAAATCACTATAATCATCTTCCTTATCTGCAAAGAAAAGTTGGAGAACCCAATCTAGGTTTATTTAATTTTCAATCAAATAAACAATTTTAAGGCAAAAAGTTCATGAATAATGACTTTAACAATATGGATTTGTAACTTTCTGTTAGATATGCACTTCTTTTAGATATCCTACATTTTCCTTGTTTTACTACGGAGGACTCGACTGTGGGTTCTTTGTGAGAATCATTTCACCAGTTCAACTCTAGAGCATTGCCAGGCATTTTAACCCTACTATAACATTTGTTACCATTAGTCACTTTTTTCAGTATAGGTTTACTCTGTGTTGGGGTGGTAATCATGAAGGAGATGCTTATGGGTCTTGAGGCCAGGACAATTGCCAAGACACTTTCGTTATGACTTGCAACAATCAATAGTAGGGGTTAATTGATCACACAGGTTGGGGGCTGATCAAGTGGTATTATTTTTGGTTCTTTTCCCTTAGTTACTCCAAAATACTCTTTACTAGATCCTAATATAAGTTAAAGACTGCTCCTTAGTTGATATTCTAACGACTATTTTTTCACATTATTGCCTGAAAATACCAAAAGTAACCTGCTAAATAATGACTATTTTATTCTCTCATAATTCAGTAGCCAGATTATAGACTTTGAAATATCCAAAATAATATGGTAATAAGAGAATTAAGCTATGTTTATTAGCTGCACAAATATACAACATTTTTTATTCTACAACTGCACACATACTTGTTTGTTCATACAAATATCTACTGAGAAAACCAGATTTTAAAAGAAAACCCAGCAAAAGCCACCAATAGCATGTAGTCCTAATTATGTGTAGTGCTTCTTGCTCGTCGCTCTTTCAACAGAGGGCTGAAACTCTTGAAAGTGGAAAGCACACTATCCTTGGTCTTTGAGGCATAAACCCAAACATTTCTGGAACATTCAACAATAAAAATTATAAAGTAAGAAGCACTACCAATATATTTTATCTTCATAGGACCACAGATATTCGAGTAAACCATCTCAAGCAACGCTGACTTCCATGAAGTTGGGTGACTTTGGAAAGATATCATATTTTGCTTTTTTTTATCAAAGAGTGTGCATCTCTCCAACTTTGTAGACTTGAGCCCCGAAATCACTTTTCTTGTCAATAAGTAGCTTATTCCCTTGTATGTGATATGGTTGAGCTGCTTGTGGAACGAACCATCTCAACATTTATTGCAACTTTTCTGATATTCATTTAATAACTCGTGAGGTGAGAAAATGAATCAAATGTTACTTCTCCTAAAATTTACTTCAGGCATACGATCAATACAAGACGTAACTAGCTAGCACATTGTAGACATATAATGTATAAATGCTGAATACGGTTGAGGATTTTAATTTGATAAGCTGTAAGAATGTGAATCTTTCAATTCTATTAATTACTGAGAATGAAAGAAAAAATTTATGCGCCCCCTATCCCTTGTATTATTAAATCTTTAGCCCTCTATCCTATATACACTTCTACTAAGATACTGCGAGGCTATTACGGAACATAGATCAAGTTAGGTATTATTATAAAATAGGACGATCTTACTAGAAACCAAAACGAAAATCATTACCATAAACCAAGAAGTTGCGTAAAAATTGACAAAAAACACAAAAAAATCAAATCGTCAAAATCACAAAGAAAGCTAAACGTAGCGACACAAGCGAATTTTACGTGAAAAATTTAAATAAAAAAAATTATGGAACGATCGGAATCTAACACTGAAAAACCAACACTAATGAAATAAGAAAGTACACCCGACTCCTTATAGACTTCTTACTGATCCAAAAGGTATACATAAAATAGATTATAGACTCACGAAGAACGAATACGATGAGAAAAGATTATCCAAAAACAATCTCTTCTTCGAAGTAGCCACCAATCCCTCTTTCTCTCCCCAATAGTTGTAAACTCCTTATTTCAATAGTAAATAGGGTTAGGAAACACCTAATATATATTCTCTCAAAACTGTAACTAATATGGACTATTGGATGTGATCCAAAGGTATATAAAATACCCCAAATCTCACACAGCTTGCCAACAACCGAACTCGGTCCGAGTTTAGAGTTTTTGAGTCAGCAGATCGTGCCAGGTTATGACCCCAGAGACCGAACTCGGTTTGAACTTAGTGGGAGACCGAATTCTGCCCGGACTAACCTGGATATGGGAAGAACTACTTCTCTGATATACGAGTTTCTTCGATACTCTGAATGCACTCGTCGTACTCATCGAGCTTCTCTAATACACGGATGATGCTCGTTGCACTCCAGATTTTCTTGACATAGGTTGGGAATCCCAACCAACTCCAACAAATCTTTTCTTTTCCAACTAGGTGGAGGAGCTCGTCATACCGACGATATGCCTGTAGTACTCAACTTTTTCCCTTGGTAGAAATTTGTGAGTATATTCGCTCCATTTTCATCATTATAAACATTCTCAAGCGTCGCGTCATTAGCCACAAGCATATCCCGTATCCAATGATATCTCTGCTAGTTGGACCTATGTAATAAGTATTATTGTTGCACTTTATGTTGCACTTTATGGTACTCTCTAGGTATGGTACAATACTGTGTGGTGATGATGTCTATGGTTTCTATCTATTATTGTCTCTTATGTGTGACAATCCTTTCTATTTTATGGTATCTGTACTTGTGTCCCTCAATTTTATGTTTTAATGTCTACTTGGTTATGGAGGAGTCGTACCATCTTAATGCTTTGACAAAGGAGGAGAACAATAGATACTCTCATTATTCACAACATCGATGCTCACATTATGCTATAATATTGTTCCACAAGATGACGAGAACAACCAATACATGATGTTGTTGCATAAAGATGTTACTCACAAATTACGTGGGTGTGTCTTACCAAAGTTGTTTATCTTGCGTATCGGTTAAAGTTCATCATTTATAAAAATATGGGAGATCGTTGGCCCAACCAGTCAATGACCAACCTAATTTTGAAATTTGAACAACCATGATCTTTATATGATTTGATGTAACTTAACACCTAAACGTATCACATGAAGACTGTACTCAAGCTGTCACCCCCACTTTTTGGATTAGGGGTATTTTCGTCTTTTCGTAATTAATGTGTAAATGATTTGCATGATATTTAATTATATTTAAATAATTGATAATGATTATTTGATTGTTGTAATTTATCGTTGCTTCGATAATTAGGACGCTATGCGAGCCCTTGTCTTCCAACTAATGTCGCACCCTTGTCCTAGACGTGCTAAACTATTACTTTGATCCTTGTGTGACTCATAACCACGTCTCGTTGTGCTTCAGTTTAGACGCGCAACATTCGTCGCAACCCATTGTATCTAATCCTCAATAAATTCAATTTTGTGCAATTTTTCCTATTGTTGGACACTTTTATGCAAAAACGTATTAAGGTGTCCATCCCATTGGACACGACACGCGAATAAATCCAATTTCCCTTCATGTATATTTTTCTATAATTTTGGGACTATGACATTGCAACATCAATCTTCTCGAAACTATGGCCTCAAAAACCTTGAAACTAATGCATCCTAGCCTTCCATTTTAATTCCATTAAATCTTGGCCCTTGAAACATCTCCATAAGAGGCCAATTCCAAGAGGGTTGACCAGTCAACCCAATCCTAGGTCAACCCTTATATAATACAATATATGTAAACCTCCTTTCCTCTTTTCCTTTTTCCTTCCCAACCCACAGCCGATCAAGTACTCTACCATCCCTATTCTTAAACCCGACTGCCATCACCACCCGCTGATCCCTCGAGCACTCCGCCAGACGCCTGTCCCCGCCCTCGTCGACTGGAGCCGACCGGCAAGAGCGCTGCCATCACCAACGGCGAGAGCACCGGAGACCATCGACCGAGACTCGCCTACACCTTGCGCTGAAGTTCGACGACTGCTGTTGAACGCCTGGATACCCCGCGCTGACTGATCGACGACCGACTGCTCGACGACGCTGCCGACCGAGAGTCCCCGTGCTGACTGCTCGTCGATCGACTGATCGACGACGCTGCCGACCAGATTTCGACGACAGACCCTGCACTCGATTGGCCTTTCCCTGTTCGTGAGCATCGCCTCGTAGTCATCATCGTCATCGTCTCGTTTTCGCATACAGGTTCGACATAAACCTATACTCGAATACGTACACATCCGTAGATCATGCGTTAGTATGCGTAGGTATCGGTACATGCACGTGTATACATATATACACGTTGAGGTATGTGGATATTATGCTCAATTAAGATATATATACGTACTCATATATATGTATTCTAGGTATCCCTAGTATATACATATGCTATTGTGTATACACATGGTATAAGCCTTTGTTAGTATATCTATATAATATATAAACATATATTGTAATGGTAACTAATGAATACTTATGTATATACATACGAACCGTATAATTATCAATCATCATAATACATACATATATATAATATATATATGTGCATCGTATGAATTGAATTAAGTATAAACATATGAATATCTAGTAATTGTGTAATTAATTAGTACTATGAGATACATTAGCCATAGTGAGTACTATGTAGTATATGCACTAGATGTCTTGAATGTGACCACGGATACCCCATAGGCACATCGACCTGTGACCCACTAGCGTAGCCTGTTGAGATCATTATGTTGATTGTGTGCTAGAGTAATGTCTGATGAAGTACTGCATTATGTGATATGTCTATAGGATTGTGTGATCACGCAGACGATACTTCGGAACCCGGACAGTGGTATTGCCAGCTAAGGACCTCAGGCGAGTACATTCTCTGACAGTTTCCATTATGTTGATTATCTCTATAACTCTTGTTGTATATCGTACATGACTCTGACACTTTTTTTTACACGAGTTGGCATCATTGAGACCTGTCACGAGGAGTCGTGATTGGAATCCATCGTGCTAGCTGGGGAAATAGGGAAATATTAGTAGCTTATGTGATCATACCCAACTTACATGCATCTTTAGCTCACCTACACCTCACGTCGGTGCAGCCTTACCCTTACATGCCTCATCGCTGTTACATATGGTTAGCCGGACTTGTTGGGGATGATCGCTAATCAATGTAATGAGTCATATAGCCTAAGCCGATCATATGATATACTGATATTTCACACACTTAGTTAGATGATTCTTGACATGTATCTTGGTAGATTGATCTTGCATTTTCACATGTTCTAGTTATTGTTCTTATACACACTTATATACCAGTTCTTCGTTCTTGCGTGTACTTGTAGTTCTATTCTTTGCTAGATGCATATTGATGATGATGTTCCAGCATTTTTATTCCAGCATTTCCTTTATTCCAGTATCTTATGGCCAGTTATTCATATCTGTCTTGTATTTCTTTACACTGTGTTATAGTTTTTGTCAATATATGTGGAACTGCTGTTAGAGGTGTATTTTGTTCCAATCCTGACTGGATATTTTTTCTAGAGAACCTTGAGGATTTCTGTACCACGCACTACGGACCAGGTATAGATGCTGACTACGCACCAAAGATCCTAGAGGAGACTACATCTCTAGATGAGACTTTACCTGCAGCTATCTAGATAGTATTTATGATGCTTTTGAGACTCATGGAGGTTATTTCAGTTTATGTTTAGACTCATGTTAAGTTAAATTGGAGACTTGTGTTGGACAGCTAGACTGAGAGTTATTTTTATGTTTGAGACATGGTGTTTAACTATGTCATTTCCTTTTATCTTTTATCGTGCCTTATAGTTGTTGTGATTGAGATTATTGTGAGATGTATATTATTGACAGGTATTTAGTTATATAGAATCACTGTGACCTAGACAACGTTCTACCGCCGATGCTGCAGCGTAGGCTGGACGTACCCACGCTTTCGTGCCCCTATACCGAGTGCGGGTCGTGACATATTTTTAGTGGTGGCCCATGCAGGTCGAGTTTCGTAATTTGTGCGATATCGTGGTAGTGCGACAACTTAGTTGTACTGCTACGAGCCTGTGATAGGATATAGGAAACATGATTTAGGATGAGAGTATGCTCAATCACACTAGGAAATTCTGAACTTTATCTTGCTATTCTAATGGATTGTTCCTTTAGCACTTTACTGTCCTTCCTTGATAGTATCATATCTACCACCTTAATTGATTCTTTTGATCTATATTCAGGATACCGCCGAATAATAGATCCATGGGAATGGGAGCAACAAATTCAGAGAGGACTGCCACCTCTCAACCTGACGAATAGATACCGGGAGATCCTCCTACATCTCCTGTTCGTGTGGGAGTGTCTACAGCTAACGGGATTCCTCCTCCACCTATACAGAGGATTGCCCCAGCTATGACAGACAACCTTCTTCCACCACCGACACCGATTTTCGGAGGAGTGCCCACTGACGGGGTACAGATGTTCGCACTGATGCAGGGCATGCTAGAGGCCCGGAGAGTAATAGCAGAAGCTCAGCGTGTTCAAGCTGAGGCTCAGAGGGTGCAAGATAAGGCACACCAGGAGCAGACCGAACTGATGAGAGAGAGAATGGAGAATGCTCATCAGGTGGCTCTCCAGGCTGTGGAGAGAGTAGCACGACAACCGCAACATCAAGGTCAGCAACAACAGAGGCCCGGTACCATAGTGGACTTTAAGAGGATGATGCCTCGAGAGTTCAAAGGCACAGAAGGAATACTATATGCTGACGAATGGTTAGAGGACATAGAGAGAAACTTGCGCTTATCACAGATTTCGGAGATTCTTCAGATAGAGGCCGCTGGCAGTCAGATGTTTGATATCGCACAGACGTGGTATCGTACAGAGCCAAGACTCGCCGCTGAAGAACTTACTTGGGAGGACTTTAAGGAACTCTTCAAAGAGAAATTCTTTCCTGACGTAGCCTTGGGAGCATTAAAAAGTCAGTTCCATGACTTAGTCCAAGGAGGCATGTCAGTCGACGAATATGCCGCAGAGTTTTGTCGATTGAGTCGATTTGCGCCATTGATGGTTCGAGACCCAGGAGACAGAGCTCAAAAATTCAGAAAGGGATTAAATAGGGAGATCAAGTCTCGTACTTTGAGATGATGTACTGCTATATTTGAGGGTATTCTGATGGATGTCCAGATTATCGAAGACGACTTGGACCTCAGGCCCAAGAGAGGATGCGACACATTTGGAGCAACAGGAGGTAACACAGGACCAGCCAAGCGCCCACACTTTCAACAACAACAACATAGGCCGTACCAGCGGCAACACCAGCAACAACACCAGTAACAACACCAGCAGCAACACCAGCAACAGGCACCAGTACGAGGACATGCTCAACAACAGCAACCACAGAGGCATAATCAACTCGCTACCCCATGTTCGTATTGCGGGAAGATGGGACATACAAGAGACATCTGCAGAAAAAGGTTGGGCACTTGTTTATCGTGTGGATCAGCAACACATCAGCTAAGGGACTGCCCAGCTATTCAAATTCGCCAGGGAGGAGCAGCAGCTCAGAGAGGACCAGCCAGAGCACCCATTATACCAAGAGGCCAGCAGTAGAGGGGACCTCCACTTCCACTACAGCAGGATAGGTTTGCTCAGCATCAGCAGTAGCGGAGAGGAGCACCACAAGGACGAGCTTATGCCATGACCACTGAGGAGGCCAAGCCAGCTGGAGACGTGATTTCAGGTTCAGTTTTACAAGATTCTATTCCAACACTTGCCTTATTTGATTCTGGCACTTCCCATAGTTTCGTATCTGTATCTTATGCCCTTAAACATCATTTAAAAATGGGACCATTAGATAGGACTTGCAAGATCACGACAGGAGGAGGTATTATCCTAGTCCTTAATTATTGCAAGGATCGGATAGTGTCGTTGGAAGGCCGAGAGTTGAGCGTGAGTTTACTCGTTATGCCACTTCCCGGTTACAACATTGTACTCGGAATGGACTGGCTGAGTAAACACCATGCTTCTATAGATTGTCACGGAGGAAGAGTAGTATTTCGACCACCAGGAGAGCTAGAGTTCGAGATTGCCAGAAGAGCAGGAGCGGAGCAGAGGCACTTTTTGTGGAGCCAGGATGGAAGAAGAAGAAGAGTTACCGTATCCACTTATAGCGGAGTTCCTGGACGTATTTCCAGAGGAGTTGCCAGGTTTGCCGCCAGACAGAGATGTTGAGTTCTCTATAGACTTGATACCAGGAGCGGAGCCTATTTCGCAATATTTTTATAGAGTTAACAACAACGAGTTGGTAGAACTGAAGAAACAAGTAGAGGAGCTACAAGACAAAGGTTTTATTAGATCCAGTTCATAGCCATGGGGAGCACCGGTATTATTTATACCAAAGAAGGATGGCACGGTACGCATGTTTATCGATTATAGAGCCCTGAATAACCTCACTATCAAAAATAAATATCCGCTGCTGAGGATAGATGCTCTTTTCGATCAATTGAGCGGAGCGAAGGTATTTTCAAAAATAGACTTGAGGTCAGGCTATCACCAGGTGAAGGTGAAGAAAGAAGACATACCGAAGACCGCCTTTCGGACCAGATATGGTCAGTTTGAATTTACAGTAATGCCGTTTGGTTTAACCAATGCACCAGTAGTATTTATGAACTTGATGAACAAGGTATTCCACCAGTACCTTGACAAGTTCGTAGTGGTGTTTATTGACGACATTCTAGTATATTCAAAAATCCCAGAAGAGCATGAAGAGCATCTGAGGATAGTCTTAGAAACTCTCAGGAGAGAGAAATTGTACGGAAAGCTTTCAAAGTGTGAGTTCTTTCTTGACAAGGTTGAATTTCTTGGACATATGGTAACGGGTGACGGAATTTCAGTTAACCAAAAGAAGATAGAGGCAGTAGAGTCATGGGCTACCCCCAGAACGGTAGCTGAAATTCGGAGCTTTCTCGGACTAGCAGGATACTACAGAAGATTTGTACAAGACTTCTCCAAGATTGCAGAGCCAATGACTAGGCTGACCAAGAAAGATGTGGAATTTATCTGGACAGAAGAATGTCAAGCTGCATTCGATGAACTGAAAAGAAGATTGACGACAACACCAGTTTTGACGTTGCCATCAGGGACAGGTGGATTCACTATCTACATTGATGCTTCAGGAAAAGGGTTAGGATGCGTTCTTCAACAACACGGGAAAGTAATTGCCTATGCTTCAAGATAATTACGCCCTCATGAAAGGAACTACTGTCACGCCCCGATCTCCCGCAGGCTATTTTGGCCGTTCCCGCTAGGCGGGAATCACCCTCGCCAGCGCTCCCGTGGAACGATCGCTTTGACCCATCCGGGCATGATGCCGCACGAGCGTGATCCACGCCCGTGCAAGGCCATGGTTCATTGGCTGGCGGCAAGAGTTTTAAGCCACAGAGTCGCACAAATTGTCCAAGTGCAGCGGAGTCATGAACGCATAGCAATTTGGTAACAGGTTCACTGAGTCGACAATATAGCAGAAGCATTGAAACACAAGTTTAAAGTAAAGTAACTCTTTATTGATATAAACATATGTTACAGGCGGCGTATAGCCGAGATTACAAGTCGCTCAAGCCTCTCTCTCTGAAACAGTAAAAGCGTTCCAAGTGGCTACAATTGTGGAATGATTGTAGAGTCGATGTTCAGGCGAGTTCGGGCTATGTTCCAACATCATGTCTTGTATATGTGCTTCAGTCCCGGATGCACCGTTGCAAGGCTCAGAGGAAACTCCTAGCCTTAGCACGCACGAAGGAGGCGTCCGCACCGAACGAGGTTCTCCCGCACCCTGCACACAAACTGGTAGATTATCAGTACATTGAATGCACTGGTGGGGAAGCTACTCGCCCGCTCGACAAATCCAAACACGTAATACAGGTTCCGTGCACAACTATTAAGTTGTCTTTCTATTTGCCTTAGGATCAGTTTCATGCAAATATTGAATAGCTTAACGTGTCGGGCAGTGCGCCGTGCAACATGAGAGGAAACACGGCGAGACTTACCAACTTACCATCTCCTTCCCTGTCCAAGGCAAAAATTGAGGCAAACATGTTAATTCACGCACGGACAAGTATAAACATTCAGGGGCATAGCATATGCAAACACGAGGGTCATTTTAACATGATCGTTCAGGTGTTCAGTTGTTCATTATGCATTGCAGTGACTTGCACGCGGATAGCCGCTAAGCGAGGATGACTTATCTATATTAACATGAGTCGCTGGCATAGCCATAAAGGACACTAGTCTTAAACGAGAATAGTTTGCAACTAAAGTATAGTGGGTGCTACAAGCCATCTCGTTTAGTACAGTAGACTATACAGTAAGTTCAGCCATGGAGCGGATGGTATGCAGCGAAAGAACGGTGGGCGCTGCACACTATCTCGTCCAGTACAGTTGGCTGAAACAGTGGAGTTCCATCCGGATCAGAGCGGCCCCAGTGCCCCGGAGATCGTCCGTGGAACTATGCCTCGTTTCCGAGTTGTCCGCGACATGCAGGTCAGGGTCTTTTCCAATTTTACGTGATACTCGAGTACTGTAGAACAGGAGTACAGTGGTACAGTAGAACAGTAGTACAGGGGTACAGTATTACAAGAGATGTTTGAATCATGATTCTGTACAGTGATTAACTTGCTTGATGCATTCCCCTGGATCGGGGATGCCTAGTGACCTAACGGTCCCGGAAACTTGCAAGGTCAATCATGCACGGAACGACTACTTAGTAGTCTTCCGGAGTTGGATGAAAACAAGGCAACATTCAAGCAGACAAGCATGCGTTTCTAAGGAACATAAGCATGCACGTTGCTCGGACCCAAAGGTAAGCCGAGAGTTGAAACCGTTAAGGGACTTAGCATGCGAGGGTCTGAATATAAGCAGTATTTCATTTCCATGTTCTAGCAAGCAATATGAGTTGGAATTATTCCCTTAGCTAGGTGCGTTGGATTTATTAGCATGCAGGGGGTGATTCACCTAGCGCTAGCATGAACATTCCAGATTTTATGTGTGCTGACGAAGCAAAGACAAGTTCACCGTAGCCACCCACCTTAGCGATGATTCACCTCGGTAGAGCGATACGTCTGAGCAAGCCTCTGAAAGCCTAAGCCGGATTTCTGTAGGGGCAAGTCTGGATATCCTTTGCTTCTTATTTGAGGCAAGGCGGGTCGGGACAGTTGCACTATTGCCGTTTGAGACGGCAGTCCGCTTGAGCGGAACGGGGTGTTATATCCTACCCATCTTAGAAAAAGTCTCGTCCTCGAGACTTACTGAGGGCAAGCAGTAATCTAGGGTTGAGGCAATCCTAGACAAGTCGTTGCACTTGTTCATTTGGATATTCACTTGCACAAGCTTCGAAATTAGCATATCGCTTAGACTGGATCGTGCACACTTTCGAAATTTGAGGAAGCATGTATGGTGGTATGGTATAAAGCGCGAAGTAGCATGCTTCATATCCTGATGTTTAGTGTGCCAACAGGTGAAAGCAGATCGACAGAGGCCAAGAGGATTGCTTCAACCGTTACCCATTCCAGAATGGAAGTGGGAGCACGTGACTATGGACTTTGTTTTGGGACTTTCTCGTTCTTTAGGAGAAAAGGACGCGATTTGGGTCATCGTGGATAGGTTGACCAAATCAGCTCACTTCTTACCATTCAAAGTGGGTACATTGACGGAGAAGCTAGCAGAAATGTATGTACAACAGATTGTCAGATTGCATGGAGTTCCTGTGAGCATTGTCTCAGATAGGGATAGTCGTTTTATTTCCCATTTCGGGAGGAGTCTGCAGTCTAGCTTGGGCACTCAGCTTAAGTTCAGTACCGCATATCACCCTCAAACAGACGGGCAGTCTGAAAGGACTATTCAGACTCTTGAAGATATGCTACGCACTAGCGTCTTGGATCTCGGAGGTTCTTAGGAGGATTATCTACATTTGGTAGAGTTTGCTTACAATAACAGCTACCAGGCCAGCATTGAGATGTCACCATTCGAGGCCTTATATGGACGGAGGTGTCATACACCTTTATCTTGGGATGATGTTGGAGAAAGAGCCTTGTTAGGACCAGAAATGGTCGTGGATGTAGCAGAAAAGGTAAAACTTATCAGAGACAGACTGCGAGTGGCGCAGGACAGACAGCGGCATTGGGCCGATAGCTACCGTAGACCCCTAGAGTTTCAGGTATTGTTTTGATTTATTTGTTTGGTTTGCGATTTTTTTGTTTAGATTGCGTGTTAAGATTATTGTTCTAGGTTGGCGATTTGGTGTTCTTACGGATTTCTCCGACATGGGGCACGATTCATTTCGGCAGAGGAGGAAAGCTTAGTCCCCGATACATCGGTCCCTTCAGTGTTCTTGCAAGGGTCGGTGTCGTAGCCTATAGACTAGACTTACCGCCTGCTCTAGATGGAGTGCATAACGTGTTCCATGTGTCGCAACTGAGACGGTACATGGCAGATCCTAGTCACGTATTAGATCACTCGGAGATCGAAGTTGGACCGACACTCAGCTATCCTGAACAACCGATGGAGATCTTGGATCGTAGAGAGAAGATATTACGGAACCAGACTATTCCCTTGGTTCGTGTTGCATGGAGAAATTACTCTCCAGGAGAATCAACTTGGGAGAGAGACTGACGATATGCTTGTAGTACACAACTTTTTCCCTTGGTAGAAATTTGTGAGTATATTCTCTCCATTTTAATCATTATAAATATTCTCAAGCGTCGCGTCATTAGCCACAAGCACATCCCGTATCCAATGATATCTCTGCTAGTTGGACCTATGTAATAAGTATTATTGTTGCACTTTATGTTGCACTTTATGGTACTCTCTAGGTATGGTACAATACTGTGTGGTGATGATGTCTATGGTTTCTATCTATTATTGTCTCTTATGTGTGACAATCCTTTCTATTTTATGGTATCTGTACTTGTGTCCCTCAATTTTATGTTTTAATGTCTACTTGGTTATGGAGGAGTCGTACCATCTTAATGCTTTGACAAAGGAGGAGAACAACAGATACTCTCATTATTCACAACATCGATGCTCACATTTTGCTATAATATTATTGCACAAGATGACGAGAACAACCAATACATGATGTTGTTGCATAAAGATGTTACTCACAAATTACGTGGGTGTGTCTTACCAAAGTTGTTTATCTCGCGTATCGGTTATAGTTCGTCATTTATAAAAATATGGGAGATCGTTAGCCCAACCAGTCAATGACCAACCTAATTTTGAAATTTGAACAACCATGATCTTGATATGATTTGATGTAACTTAGCACATCAACGTATCACATGAAGACTGTACTCAAGCTGTCACCCCCATTTTTTGGATTAGGGGTATTTTTGTCTTTCCGTAATTAATGTGTAAATGATTTGCATGATATTTAATTATATTTAAATAATTGATGATGATTATTTGATTGTTGCAATTTATCATTGCTTCGATAATTAGGACGCTATGCGAGCCCTTGTCTTCCAACTGATGTCGCACCCTTGTCCTAGACGTGCTAAACTATTACTTTGATCCTTGTGTGACTCATAACCACGTCTCGTTGTGCTTCAGTTTAGACATGCAATATTCGTCGCAACCCATTGTATCTAATCCTCAATAAATTCAATTTTGTGCAATTTTCCCTATTGTTGGACACTTTTATGCAAAAATGTATTAAGGTGTCCATCCTATTGGACATGACACGCGAATAAATCCAATTTCCCTTCATGTATATTTTTCCATAATTTTGGGACTGTGACATTGCAACATCAATCTTCTCGAAACCATGGCCTCAAAAACCTTGAAACTAATGCATCCTAGCCTTCCATTTTAATTCCATTAAATCTTGGCCCTTGAAACATCTCCATAAGAGGCCAATTCCAAGAGGGTTGACCAGTCAACCCAATCCTAGGTCAACCCTTACATAATACTATATATGTAAACCTCCTTTCCTCTTTTCCTTTTTCCTTCCCAACCCACAGCCGATCAAGTACTCTACCATCCCTATTCTTAAACCCGACTGCCATCACCACCCGCTGATCCCTCGAGCACTCCACCGGACGCCTGTCCCCGCCCTCGTCGACTGGAGCCGACCGGCAAGAGTGCTGCCATCACCAACCAGCTGAACGCCTCGACTCCGCTGCACCAGAGGCCGCTATCCTCCGGACCGACTGCACCGAGAGCACCGTGTCACGACCCAATTTCGTAGAATCATTGAGGCATCCCCCGAATCATGACCGCCGTACGGGCATGGGGTTGCGACCGCACAAGGCTTTAATGATTTGCATAACAAGCACATATTCAGAGTACGCAGATAAATTGAAACACAGATTTGTAACATAGAAAAGTTCTCTTTATTGATAATGAACATCTATTACAAACTCCTGAACGAGTCAACTAATTTGCCGCACGGGCTTACAAAAGTGTCGACTCAAAATGAGATAGCAGTCCTGTACATTACATCCCTTTATAACTTCAAAATGATAAAGACCTCTGGGATAGAGGACGGCTTTGCCACGAAGCTGCATTGTATATAAAGTTGCATGCTTCTATCTTCAAGTACTTCAAAAGCAGCACGGTCAGGATGCGTCAACAACTGGACTGGATCGGGAAGACGACTTCGGCTCCTCGCTCGGTTCGCCTTAGTACGGATAACCTGTTTCAACGAGGGTCAGCATTTCGAAACATACTGGTGAAGGCGAGCTAACCGAACTATACTAATCAATACGTTGTTTAAATGAAGCATGCATATTTTGTGGGTTTCTATCTTGCCTTAGTTCATTTACAAGTAAGCAGCATATAGAATTTACTGAAATGAACGTGCCACCATTCGGTAGATTTTACCTGTCCGTCTGAATAACCTGCATAATACTTACCATGTCTTCCCTGCCACGAAGACACAAGTTAGTTTGCAACAGGTTTAAATATACACGAGGATCACTGGCATGATTGCCATAATGGACGTAGCCGAGGACAAGGATAGCATGCTACGAGAGTACACGATTGCGCTGTAAGCTATCCTGTCCCGAACACGAAGACTACACACGAGTTTCGCCCGGATCGGATCGGTGCCAGTGCCCCAGCGACCGTCCGCAGAACCAATACCTTATGCACAAGTTGTCCATGATCGAACACGATTAACAAGTTAACAAGTCATGCATTTGAGGCAACACGAGTATAAGAACACGAATACAAGAACACGAGTACACGACAAGTAGTATTGCATGATTCGTTTTGCATAGCCTCCCTGAACAATTATGCATATACAAGACATGATCCATACTTAGCACGCTTTATAGAATATTTGCACGAACAAGCATACAATAGGATAACAGTTCACATATTCGATTTACAAGCATAATAACCAAGTCTATTCCCCTTTTTATCTTGGTTTCTTTTATTATTACTTGGTATCGTTTGATCGGGGCAACATAATGAAAGAGTTATTAGTTGTGAAGACTGGAAGCAGGGCTAGCTAATCGGGTTGGTAGCCACTCACCTAGATTATTGGAAGGAAGAAGGATAGAGGCGCTTCACGACTCCGCTCGCAAGCCGCCTACTGCTCGTTCACCTGCATTACGAACAACTCGATCAATACCTCTTCCACTTTTCCAATCTCGGAATTGAAGTGCAGTTCAATGAACAAAAACAATGAAAACCATCGAAACCGTTCAAGAAAAACAAGCAAATCCTAAAACCAACTCAAAGCACGAAAGCAACAAGCGACATCGAAATCTGAGGCAATAAAAGATAGCAGCGGAGAGGTCCCTCCTGACTCTGCCGCTAAGTCGATCCCCAGGGGCACGGTCCACTGAATATGGGAATCGATTCCGAAGAAACAAATCCATAACGAGGACAAGTTCTTGTTTTAATCTATCCCGATCTAACGATACCGTCTAGTGTTTCTTAGCCGCGCTCCCCGCACCAGGGGAACGGGGCGCTACATCCTACCCAACTAATTGGAAGTTTCGTCCTTGAAACTTTGGAATAGGACCTGCCATTAGGGAGCATTTCGTTGGGGACGAAGATCAGGAAGGTTCGGACAGGAATTGATGGCATGGCCTGATCGTCCACACGCGAGGCATAAGCCAAGTCTCAAGCGGCAGTCTTTCTTGTCGTGTCCAAACTTTTTGCAGAATTGACATGTATTGCCCCAATCCCTTATTTGCGGACCACCGTCGTTCCGTTGCTTTGCAGTATAGTTTCCTCTCACGTTGCTTTGGCGTTTGTGATTGTAGGTATGCACAGCGCCGGCAGGAACGTGAGGATAATGCGGTTCAAGTATAGAGCTTGATTCATGACTTCACGCATTGTCCGATACTGATGAACGACTACGGGCGCATGGATGGCAGGGCATAGTCCACCTTCAAACCTTCTTGCTCGACTCGCTACATCAGGTAAATAGGCCCTAGCGAATTTGGAGAGTCGGTTGAATTCGGCGGAGTACTCTTTAATTGTCATGCTGCCTTGCCTCAGTTGTACGAACTCGTTCTCTATTTGACGTTGTACTGGAGGGGGTACAAACTCCTCTTCGAACACGACATAAAAATTCGTCCACGAGATCGCCTCCTCTCTGTGATCAAATTGGAGAGATCGTCGATGCACGTCCCACCAATCGTGCGCGTTTAGGCGGAGCTGTAGTTGCGCGCAGGCGACGCGCTTCTCTTCGGGGACCTCTAGCAGAGCGAAGTGATCTTCAAGTTTGGCCAACCAATCTAGAGCTACAACTGCGTCCTCAGTCCCGTTGAATAAGGTGTTGCAGACTTTCTTGAAGTGGCCAAAGTCGAAGGCAGTCATGTCCCTCGGCCTTGGAATTTGCGGCGTCTCAACTTCAAGCGCGGGCTTATCCACCGGAGTCATTGTTGTTGCAGCAGAATGGTTGGAAGCCAAAGTCTGAACGATCTGTTGTAGGACATCCACCTGCTTCTGTTGGACTGAGAATCGAGCTTCTACATTGTCGTAAAACTTGAGTTGACTCTCCTCCGCCCACTTCTCGCCCCGTTCGTAGCGAGCCTCGTCCCTTTGTTGGTTTGCCTCCAATATACGTAACATTTGCTGGATGGGATCGATGCTTGGCACGGCTCGCTGGCTCCTTGAACTTCCTGAAGTACCCGAACTACTTTGTTGCCCTTGGGTTTCGTCCGGTGCTTGCGCTGCAGATTGCGCTGGAGCTATTCCTTCAAAAGAAGGTAAATTACATTAGGATCATAATGTATTATGGACTTATTGCATGAACGTATCTTATTTTGGCCTAGCGAGTTCAAGAGTTTGCACAGGAATTTTATCGTTAAAGGAACTTTTTCAGTGCGAGAGTCTAAGGAACTTGAATCTGTGCTCTGATACCACTATGTCACGACCCGATTCCATAGAATTGTTGAGGCGTCCCCCGAATCATGACCGCGGCGTGGGCATGGGGTTGCGCCCGCACAAGACTTTAATGATTTGCATAACAAGCACATATTCAGAGTACGCAGATAAATTAAAATACATATTTGTAACATGGAAAAGTTCTCTTTATTGATAATGAACATCTATTACAAACTCCTGAACGAGTCAGCTAATTTGCCGCACGGGCTTACAAAAGTGTCGACTCAAAATGAGATAGCAGTCCTGTATATTACATCCCTTTATAACTTTAAAATGATAAAGACCTCCGGGCTGGAGGACGGCTTTGCCACGAAGCTGCATTGTATATAAAGTTGCATGCTTCTATCTTCAAGTACTTCAAAAGCAGCACGGTCAGGATGCGCCAACAACTGGACTGGATCGGGAAGACGACTTCGGCTCCTCGCTCGGTTCGCCTTAGTGTGGATAACCTGTTTCAACGAGGGTTAGCATGTCGAAACATACTGGTAAAGGCGAGCTAACCGAACTATACCAATCAACACATTATTTTAATGAAGCATGCATATTTTTTGGGTTTCTATCTTGCCTTAGTTCATTTACAAGTAAGCAGCATATAGAATTTGCTGAAATGAATGTGCCACCGTTCGGTGGATTTTACCTGTCCGTCTGAATAACCTACAAAATACTTACCATGCCTTCCCTGCCACGAAGACACAAGTTAGTTTGCAGCAGGTTTAAATATACACGAGGATCACTGGCATGATTGCCATAATGGACGTAGCCGAGGACAAGGATAGCATTCTACGAGAGTACACGATTGTGCTGCAAGCTATCTTGTCCCGAACACGAAGACTACACACGAGTTTCGCCCGGATCGGATCGATGCCAGTGCCCCAGCGACCGTCCGCAGAACCAATACCTTATGCACAAGTTGTCCATGATCGAACACGATTAACAAGTTAACAAGTCATGCATTTGAGGCAACACGAGTATAAGAACACGAATACAAGAACACGAGTAAACGACAAGTAGCATTGCATGATTCGTTTTGCATAGCCTCCCTGAACAATTATGCATATACAAGACATAATCCATACTTAGCACAGTTTATAGAACATTTGTACAAACAAGCATACAATAGGATAACAGTTCACATGTTCGATTTACAAGCATAATAACCAAGTCTATTCCCCTTTTTATCTTGGTTTCTTTTATTATTACTTGGTATCGTTTGATCGGGGCAACAGAATGAAAGAGTTATTAGTTGTGAAAACTGAAAGCAGGGCTAGCTAATCGGGTTGGTAGCCACTCACCTAGATTGTTGGAAGGGAGAAGGAAAGAGGCGCTTCACGACTTCGCTCGCAAGCCGCCTACTGCTCGTTCACCTGCATTACGAACAGCTCGATTAATACCTCTTCCACTTTTTCAATCTCGAAATTGAAGTACAGTTCAATAAACGAAAATAATAAAAACCATCGAAACTGTTCAAGGAAAACAAGCAAATTCCAAAACCAACTCAAAGCACGAAAGCAACAAGCGACATCAAAATTTGAGGCAATAAAAGATAGCAGCGGAGAGGTCCCTCCTGACCCTGCCGCTAAGTCGATCCCCAGGGGCACTGTCCACTGAATATGGGAATCGATTCCGAAGAAACAAATCCATAACGAGCATGAGTTCTTGTTTCAATCTATCCCAATCGAACGATACCGTCTAGTGTTTCTTATCCGCGCTCCCCGCACCGGGGGAACGGGGTGCTACACACCGGAGACCATCGACCGAGACTCGCCTACACCCCGCGCTGAAGTTCGACGACCGCTGCTGAACGCCTGAACACCCCGCGCTGACTGATCGATGACCGACTGCTCGATGACGCTGCCGACCGAGAGTCCCCGCGCTGACTTCTCGTCGACCGACTGATCAACGATGCTGCCGACCAGAGTTCGACGACAGACCCTGCACTTGACCGACCTTTCCCTGTTAGTGACCATCGCCTCGTAGTCATCATCGTCATCGTCTCGTTTCCGCACGCAGGTTCGACATAAACCTATACTCGAATACGTACACATCCGTCGATCATGCGTTAGTATGCGTAGGTATCGGTACATGCACGTGTATACATATATACACAAAGAGGTATGTGGATATTATGCTCAACTAAGATATATATACGTACTCATATATATGTATTCTAGGTATCCCTAGTATATACAAATGCTATTATGTATACACATGGTATAAGCCTTTGTTAGTATATCTATATAATATATAAACATATATTGTAATGGTAACTAATTAATACTTATGTATATACATACGAACCATATAATTCTCAATCAGCATAATACATATGTATATATAATATATATGTGTGCATCGTATGAATTGAATTAAGTATAAACATATGAATATCTAGTAATTGTGTAATTAATTAGTACTATGAGATACATTAGCCATAGTAAGTACTATGTAGTATATGCACTAGATGTCTTGAATATGACCACGGATACCCCGTAGGCACATCGACCTGTGACCCACTAGCGTAGCCTGCTGAGATCATTATGTTGATTGTGTGCTAGAGTAATGTCTGATGAAGTACTGCATTATGTGATATGTCTATAGGATTGTGTGATCACGCAGACGATACTTCGGAACCCGGACAGTGGTATTGCCAGCTAAGGACCTCAAGCGAGTACATTCTCTGACAGTTTCTATTATATTGATTATATCTATAACTCTTGTTGTATAGCGTACATGACTCTGACACTGTTCTTTATACGAGTTGGCATCATTGAGACCTGTCACGAGGAGTCGTGATTGGAATCCATCGTGCTAGCTGGGGAAATAGGGAAATATTAGTAGCTTATGTGATCATACCCAACTTACATGTATCATTAGCTCACCCACACCTCACGTCGGTGCAGCCTTATACTTACATGCCTCATCGCTGTTACATATGGTTAGCCGGAATTGTTGGGGATGATCACTAATCAATGTAATGATTCATATAGCCCAAGCCGATCATATGATATACTGATGTTTCACGCACTTAGTTAGATGATTCTTGACATGTATCTTGGTAGATTGATCTTGCATTTCCATATGTTCTAATTATTGTTCTTATACACACTTATATACCAGTTCTTTGTTCTTGCGTGTACTTGTAGTTCTATTCTTTGCTAGATGCATATTGATGATGATGTTCCAGTATTTTTATTCCAGCATTTCCTTTATTCCAGTATCTTATTGCCAGTTATTCATATCTGTCTTGTATTTCTTTACACTGTGTTATAGTTTTTGTCAATATATGTGGAACTGCTGTTAGAGGTGTATTTCATTCCAATCCTGACTGGATATTTTTTTCAGAGAACCTTAAGGATTTCTGTACCACGTACTACGGACCAGGTATAGATGCTGACTACGCACCAGAGATCCTAGAGGAGACTACACCTCTAGATGAGACTTTATCTGCAGCTATCTAGATAGTATTTATGATGCTTTTGAGACTCATGAAGGTTATTTCAGTTTATGTTTAGACTCATGTTAAGTTAAATTAGAGACTTGTGTTGGACAGCTAGACTGAGAGTTATTTTTCTGTTTGAGACATGGTGTTTAACTATGTCATTTCCTTTTATCTTTTATCGTGCCTTATTGTTGTTGTGATTGAGATTATTGTGAGATGTATATCATTGACAGGTATTTAGTTATATAGAATCACTGTGACCTAGATAGCGTTCTACCGCCGATGCAGCAGCGTAGGCTGGACGTACCCACGCTCTCGTGCCCCTATACCTGGTGCGGGTCGTGACACAAGCTCAAAGAATTCATCTCAGGAAGTGGCAATTTGGTCGCTATGATATTTACTTTTATTATATATTTTTGTGCTTATTTTAAAGGACTAAATGTACATCGGGTTACATTGGTACTAGGAATCTCAAACCCAAATCCCAAACAAATATCCTATTCCACCAAACAAACTTGACCCAAACACACATCATTCTGGCTTAGAGGAAGCCAAACTTGAACCGAATTCGGTCCCAGTTGACCCAGTTTCAGGTTTGTCCATTCCTCCTGAAGAACTAGTCTCTAACATTCCAAATTCAGAATGTTAGGCACATCGAGTTCAAGATGAATTATGTTCCCATACCCCATTTTGAAAAACTATAAGTAGGCATTGAGTTCTCCAGGTTGAAACAAACTCATCCACTCATTCTTCACTTCAAAATTTGAGCTAATCAATCTTTCAATTCCCAAGATCAACTTCTAGTCTTCTAGTGCCAAGTCATGTTTCCGATTAGAAGTCTGTTCGAGTTTAAAAGTTTGGTTTTTTAAGTTATTTCCATTTCGATGTTTGAAATCGGCGAACTCTTCGAATTAAAGGTAGGGATTGTAAGAAGTCGGCGAGCCCTTCGGATCAAAGCTTATGTTGAATTTTGCTATTGGTAATAGTAGATTAAAGACGTACAAGAGTTTCTGGGATTTAACTACTGTCATGTCCCACTTGCAGAATACTGGATAAATGCATGGACTAACATGGCCAACCGCACTTTATAGAATATCGACGTAAGCCGTAATGTGTTAAGATTATCTAGAAGACAAATGGGTGAATTCTAGTATGCTATGACATCAGTCCTAAGACCGACAAATCCTATTATCTCAATCCAGTAACACAAGTACAAGAGTATATCATACATGAAAGTAAAAAGGCATCCCAAATTACATGTTATATATGATCATGAAACTAGTGAATACAAAATACTGCACTAGCAGAGTTTAATAGTACATGATCAAAATATACCAGCCAAGGTCTAATATATACATCATGTTGACCACAGTCTCAAAAATATAAGGAGCTAATTCTACTCCTTGCAAAATACAAAAAAAAGAAGTAATCAAGGCGAGGGGTGAAAGAAGGAAACACACTCGTGAGCTTCGGCCGTAGTCCTATGAGTGCGAGCCATCTTGCTGGAGGCGCGGTGGATCCTCATTCTCTTTGGGGTAACCTAGCCATGCAAAGCCCGTGGGGTCAGAACCCCAAGAAATAAATGTAGATCGAGACTTGTACGGTACCAACTTACTTGTCTCAAGAACAATACTGGAAGAACTGTTAATAAGTGCAAAAATGAATGTAAGGCAATGAGTGGCAAGAGAGCATAGGAATTACCCTGGATCGAAACTACAACCCTTAAAACAAACAAGGAACGGGGTTGCAGATCTTCACCCAAGTAGAACTTAGCACCCTAACTATGTGCCGGAAGAAAATAAAACTAGATGATCGAGCTATACGAATAAACAAACATCCAATTCAGGCCAAATATGCCTACGACTTGCTATAATTAACTAACTAAGGTTATCACAAGCCCTTATTACTAGAAATATATTGCTAAGAATATTGCTACCACCGACACTGCAGTCAACCAAGATGGCCAAGGGTATGCTTGTCTAGTAAATTTAAATGCACAGTCAACCATACAATAACATAACTTATTACTTATCACAAACATAAATTGAACTTATAAGTATAAACATAAACATAAACTTGTGAATCAAAACTGGTCTTGTAAACATAAACTTCTCTTATAATCATAATTTTTTTTGTAAACATAAACTTGTCTTATAATGTGCCACAACACACGTAAACTTGGTCAGTTATAGAGCCCTTGCCTAGCAGGGTTGTCCATGTCGCATGGGTCCCTTAGGGATCGGGGTAGCCGGTAGCGCAATATTCTTTCCTCAAAAAATGCTATACATAAATCTTATCTTGTTTAATCATTACTAAATTATTTTAAGTTCTCGAGTCGTGGACACTTGAGAACTTTCTAAAATGATGAATCACGAGTACGAGCTTTCCATAAGTTATCGTATTCGCGATACGTGATACATTGGACAATGCTCACACTTGATTGTCCCATGCAAAATACAATAGATTTTCATAGACAAACATTTTCATAGTGTCGTGAGAATCAAAATCACGTATTACTATAGGGAAGCACAACAAGCAACTATGCCCCAATACTCGACTGGGCTAAAATAGTTTAAGCATTAGAAAAATAATACAATATAGTAAATTAAGGATGACTCCCACATATGAATTCCAAATGAGGTGGTTCAAAAAGATTTTGAAAGGAAAAACAGAGATCTATAACTTTCATGTTTGAGTTTTTCGAAATTCAAGCCAAAAATTGCTTAAATAGGCAAAAACTGACATTTGGGTCATTATGCGCAGCGCACTACATGTAGCGTACTGCGCAGCATAAATTCTGTGCGTGGCGTACCGCTGCGGGAAGAAAATCCATGAGCGGCATACTACGCGGCAAGGATTGATGTGCGTGGCCACTGATGCGTGCGGAGAGGGTTGATGCGCACGGTGCACCGCTGTGGCAAGAAAATTTAAGAGCGGCACACTGTTGCTGCAAAAACATCTATGCGCGGCCCACTGCGCACGGCAAGAAGATGATGCCCGGCGCATCAATATGCGACACATTGCTCGGCATAAAACTCCATTCATGGCGCACTGCTGTGGCATGAAAATCAATGCGCGGCCCATTGCTGCACGATACTGTTCATCGTCCCTAGTAGATAGGTCTGAAAACGAAGCTCCAGAACTTATTTTGGCCATAAAAACTTCAATTTAACTCCAAATTAAGCGATTCAAAAGCCAAAATGCTTGAAATAGAACTCCCTCAGAGAGAATAACTAGTTTTAGAAAACCAACAAGTTTTAATAGATCAAACCAAAAAAAAAACTCATGGAACCTACAAAAACCCTAAACTTAAAACTTAGATCTACTAAAATCTATTCACCAAAAGAAAAAACTCCAAGAACTAAAAATGATGAGGAACATAAGGGGAACATTTTTTATCGAATATATTTTTTTAAAACAACAACATATATAAAAATCCAAAAAATCTATGATTTAACCATTGAGCAAGATGTACTTGCCTTGGGTGGCTCCTAGCCTCTCCTCTCACGGTCCAAGTCACAGCAACTTCTTCTTAGGGATAGGGTTTTTCTAGAGAGAGCTTCAGGGAGAGGAGGAAGAAGAAAGTAGAAATAAAGAAGAAGAAAGAAAGGAGAGAGAAAAGCTCATATATATACTAAGAGGGGAGAAAAAAGGATTTAGCCATGGGTTCACCCAAAATAAACCGAACTAAGGGTCCATTCTACATGCGGGTCCTAAATGGGGTCTATGGCAATGCCAATGGGTATTCTACTGATCTCGTATAGTTTCTCTCAACAAAAAAAATAAAATAATAATAAATGACAGGAACCAACATAAGAAATATAACAATAATATATTAACAAGAAAAATTAAATTCTAGAAATACAAAAAATACCAAATCTGGAATCGGGTGTGACACCTCTTCCCTCCTTAGAAAAATTATTTCCTCAAAATTTCACCAAGGCTTGTCGAGATGGAACACACGAGAATACTCAAGAAATTAAATCACAATTCAAATGATTACACTAATCAAGTAATTAAAATAGAAACGATAGATAAAAAAGTAAATAATAAAATTAATGCACAAAAGCAACACACAGGGAATTAAAGGCATATGGATACATAAACTTCTTAGTCAGTCGAATAGGAACTCGTCCCCGCTTGCCTATGCTGACTCATACAAAAGGAAAAGGGTAAAACCTGGAGGTAAGATGGTACCAACGACTATATTGAGGACATGACTCTAATCCAGGACATACCTTCGTAGTCGGGACACATGATAGATACCACGTACCATGAGTCATGATGGCAGAAGAGCGGGGCGATAAACTCGCTTTTTGTTCAATAAAAGGATCGAAACAACAATCGTATCTCGAACGTGTCGGAACACGAGATCGTTCAATAAGAACCCAAGAATGAGACAAGCTAGAGGGCTCAAAAATTTTACCCACAATTTTAGCGCCTTCGGCTAATAACTACTCTAGGTTGACAAATGTTTCGTTAGGCCATCGTAAAGGGGCTGTGGCTCTGACTTGCTGCTGGTTCTGTCTTGCTGGTCGGGCTTGCTGAACTTGCGTATAATGCGCTGGACGTTGCTGCTGGAACTACTGGGTCTGCGTCGGGAGAGGACGCTGGGCTGGTGGTCAAATTACTAATGCTGGTCCTTGTGGGCTTTCAGTCGCCGCCCGAGGCTGCGCTGGTAACTGTTGAACTGAAGAAGCTTCTGGGTACAGAAGCAGGTATGAACCAATCATGTGGTCGGATGCCCCATATTTGAGACACTGGCCATTGGCCCTCCTGTACTTTTCTTTGGTGTGCACTGGCATGCCACAATGTCTTCATCCTGCTGATGCAGACTTTCTTAAAAATTGTACTGAGGCTACTGTAGAGGTTGGAGGTGCTGGCGGACGAGGTATTCTGACTGCTGGTGTTGGAGATGACGAATAAATAATAGAGCTTCTCAGGGATGAGTGTGACCTCTTCTTACCTCTGGTCCTTGCAATTAATCTCTGGCCGATAAGTTCTTGGGATCAAGTTTCCCTAAGTATTACATCGTATGTGGTATAATTATGACCCATCGTAAACTGCTGAAGCTCAAGATGTAACCCTTGCTAAAATCTCCTCGCTCGATCTTCCTTAGTAGCTACCATACGGGGAGAAAACCAGTTGAGTCAACAAAACTCGGCCGTATACTGGTCGACCGATCTTGTGTTCTGGTGGAGGTTGATAAACTGCTGCTGGAGCTAGAACTTGGATGTGGTATGAAAATACTTTTCCTGGAATTGCTCCTTGAATGCCTGCCAATCAATGGGCTTCAGAAGCTCTATTTCTTGTGCTATCCACCAATCTCGGGCAAGATCTGATAGTTTTAGCTTTACGAATGCTACCTTCTCATCATCTGGGGTCTTGGTTGCATCCAGGATAGCCTCAAAGTCCTAGAGCCAAGAATCTAGTAAAACTGTATCTTTCGTGCTGAGGAACTTGGCTGGGTGCATGCGACTAACATTGGTTGCCGCATTGTTAGTATAATGCCCACTGCCCTCGAGTGCTACTCTAACTCCCTGGCAAAGAGTAGTATTGGTCTATTCTTGTCCTTGCAGAAACTGCTGCCAGAGTTGGATCACTTGTTGCTGAAGCTAGAGTTGTTATTGTTGTTATACCATTATAATAACTTGGATAATCTCTAACGTAGCTTGCGAGCCTGCCTGCCCTGGTTGTACTAATAAAACAGGTGGTATTGTTTGGGTAGGTATGAATGATGGGACAAGCTGAACTGGCTGTTCCGGTAAGACTGGTGGGGCTGATTATGCTGATCGGGCATGCGTGAGTTGCTGAGCTGGCTAACAAAAAGCTACCGATTCTTGTCTTTGGTTCAAAATAGGTATCTGGCCCTGGCCTACTGGATCTGCTAGAGATATAGGTGCAATAGAACCCTCAGAAGAAGGAGCATGTGGGGTATCCCTGAAGGATAAGGATACAAAGATATCAACAAGGGATGATAATGGAACAATCATGTCAAGCAAGTTTGAAGTTCAAGAAAAATGAGAGGTGCATATTGCTAGTGGAGTTCAATCAAAGATTATAGAGGTTTGAGACAAGATGAGTTCTCCCACAAGTCTAAAAAATGGACCTGCATGGGCCACCAATAAAACCTTGTCACGCCCTGTTCGCAGAATACTGGATAAATACATGGATTGACATGGCCAACCGCACCTTACAGAATACCGAAGTAAGCCGTAATGTGTTAAGGTTGTCTAGAAGACAAGTGGGTAAACTCTAGCATGCTATGACGTCAGTCCTAAGGTCGACAAATCCTATTATCTTAATCCAACAACACAATTACAAGAGTATATCATACATGAAAGTAAAAATGTGTCCTAAATTATATGTCACATATGATCATGAAGCTAGTGAATATAAAATACTGCACTGGTAGACTTTAATAATACATGATCAAAATATACCAACCATAGTCTAATATATATATCATGTTGACCGCAGTCTCAAAAATATAAGGAGCTAACTTTGCTCCTTGCTAAATACCACAAAAAGAAGTAATCAAGATGATGGGTGGAAGAAATAAACCCAATCGCGAGCTTCGGCCACAGTACTACGAGTGCGAGCCATCTTGCTGGAGGTGTGGTAGATCCTCGTTCTCTTCGGGATAACCTGACCATGCAAAGCCAGTGGGGTTAGAACCCCAAGCAACAAGTACTACAAGGAGCTCGAGGTGATAGACCAAACACATCACAACATAAGCAAAAGAGACATATAAGAAATAAATGTAGATCGAGACTTGTACGGTACCAACGTACTTGTCTCAAGAATAATACTGAAAGAACTGATAATAAGTGCATAAATGAAAGTAAGACGAAGTATGGCAAGAGATCATAGGAACTACTCTGGTTCGGGACCACAACCTTTAAACCAAACAAGGACTGGGGTTGCAGACCTTCATCCGAACAGAACTTAGCGCCCTAACCACGCTTCGGAAGAAAATAAAACTAGAAGAGAGAGCTATACGAATAAACAAATATCCAATTCACTACAAAATATGCCTACGACTTACTATAATTAATTAACTAGGGTTATCACAAGCCCTTATTATTAGGAATGCATTGCTAAGAATATTGCTACTACTGGCACTACAGTCAACCCGAATGGCCAAGGGTATACATGTCTAGTAAATTTAAATGCACATTCAACCATACAATAACATAACTTGTTACTTATCACAAATAAAAATTAAACTTATAAGCATAAACATAAACTTGTGAATCAAAACTGGTCTTGTAAATATAAACTTGTCTTATAATCATAAACTTTTCTTGAAAACATAAATATGTCTTATAATCTACCACAGCAGCATAAACTTGGTCAGTCAAGGAGCCCTTGCCTAGCAGGGTTGTCCATGCCGCATGGGGCCCTTGGGGATCGGGGTAGCCGATAGCGCAATATTCTTTCCTCAAAAAATGCTCTAGATAAATCTTATATTGTTTAATAATTATTAAATTATTTTAAGTTTTTGAGTTGTGGACACTTGAGAACTTCCTAAAATGATGAAACACGAGTACGAGATTTTCATGAGTTATCGTATTCGCGATACACGATATATTGGACAAAGTTCACACTTGATTGCTCGATGCCAAATGCAATAGATTACACAAACATTTCCACAGTGTTATGAGGATCAAAATCACGTGTTACTATCGGGAAGCACAACATCCAACTATGCTCCAATACTCAACTAGGCTAAAACAGTTTAAGCATTAGAAAAATAATATAATATAGTAAATTATGGATAACTCTCACATATGAACTCCAAATGAGGTGATTAAAAAAGATTTATAAAGAAAAAACAAAGATCTACAACTTTCATGTTTTGAATTTTACAAAATTCAAGCCAGAAAATAGCTTAAATAGGCAAAAACAAACATTTGGGCCAGTATGCGCGCAACATAAATTCTGTGCGCGGCGCACCGCTGCGGTAGGATAATCCATGGCGGTGCACTGCACGACAAGGATTGATGTGCACAGCGAGGCTTGAGGTGCGCGGTGCACCGCTGCGACAAGAAAATTCATGTGCGGCGCACTACTGCTACATGAAAATCCATGCGCGACGCACTACTCGCGGCAAAAAGGTAATGCGCGACACATCTATGCACGACGCATTGCTGCGGCATAAAAATCCTTGTGTGACACACTGATTTGGCATAAAAATCCATGCACGGTGCACTGATGCACGACACTGTTTATCGTCCCTGCCAGACTGGTCCGAGAACGAAGCTCCAGAACTTATTTTGGCCATAAAAACTTTAATTTAACTCTAAATTAAGCGATTCAAAAGCTAAAATGCTCGTAATAGAAAGCTCCATCAAATAGAACAACTAATTTTAGAAAACCAACAAGTTTTAATATATTAAACTAAGAAAAAACTCATGGAACCTACAAAAATCCTAAACTTAAAACTCAGATCTACTAAAATCTATCCACCAATACCAAATCTGGAATCAGGTGTGAAAACTACCTTCAACAAAGGATATCAGGATATATCATGGTGTTTGCGCTCCTGAACTTCTTAAACTCTGATTATTTACTTGCTGAATTTTTAATTAGTGATTATCATTGCTTTAGAGCTTTATTGGTGTCTTCAGTCTATTCAACGTCCCTCTAAAATTTTCTACAAAATCCTTCATAGAGAAGGCCGCACCCAGTTGGTGCTTAAACTCCACTATCCTGGTGGTATTTCGGCCCACCGATAGCATATCATCTACATAGAGCAAAAGTATAATGAAATCATCCTTGGCAAAGTACTTCACGTACATACAGTAATCTGACATCATCCGTGCATAACCATGCTCCCCCATAAAAGACTCAAACTTCTTGTACCACTGTCTCAGATCCTGCTTCAGACCATGTAAACCCTTCTCCAACAGGTAGACTAAATATGACTTACCCTGCTCATAGAATTCCTCTAGCTGCTCCATGTTTAACTACTCCTCCAAATTACCATAGAAAAATGTCGTCTTCAACTCCATATTCTCAACCTCTAAGTCAAAATTAGCTGCTAACGCTAGCACCACTAGAATAAATAATAACTTGATGACCGACAAAAATATCTTATCGAAATCTACGCCCCTCTACTGACCGTACCATTTAACTACCAACCTTATTTTGTATCGAGGACGATTACCATCATCCGTTTGCTTCACTCTGAACATCCTTTGATCTTCAAAGCCTTCTTGACCTTTGGCAACCATACTAAATTATAAGTGGAGTTTGCTTGTAGGGAACTCATCTCCTCCTCCATAGCCTGCATCCACTCATGCTTGTATTCGTCTTTTATCGCCTCTGTAAAACTTTTAGGATCTCTCATTTCAGTCAATAGCACATACTCATCTGGTAAGAAACTCGTGGATGGCCAACGCTCTCCCGTGATCCTCCTCAATGTAAACTCTGGTGCTGATTGTATATGAACAACCTCATTCCTTTTAGGAACTTTCTCCTAGGCATGCTCATCCTCTTGAGGGTGACCCTGACCACCATCAGCAGGCTGATGATCAAGATTGGGAGCATCTCCATGTACTGGCTCTCCCGTACCTAGATCCTCTACAGTGTAACATCCCGTTCCGTTCAAGCGGACTATCGACTCAAACGAAAAAAGTGCAATTATTCTGACCTGCTTTGCCTCAAGCGAGAAGCAAATGATATCTAGACTTGTCCCTACAGGATTCCAACTTAGGCTTTCATAGGCTCGCTTGACGTATCGCTCTACCGAGATAAATTATCGCTAAGGTGGATGGCTACGATGAACTTGTCTTTGCTTAGCCAGCACACATAAAATCTGGAATATTCATGCTAGTCGCTAGGTGAATCACCCCCTGCATACTAATAAGAATCCAACGCACCTAGCTAAGGAAATAATCCCAACTTGTATTGCTTATGCTAGAACATGAAAAATAAAATATTGCTTTTATATATATGTTCAGACCCTCGCATGCTACCCTGGAACGTGTCGCTCGGGAAGTCCCCTAACGATCTCACACTCGGCTTACCTTCGGGCCCGAGCTAACGTGAATGTTGTGTTTATACAAATGCATGCTTGTCTGCTTGAATGTTGCCTTATTTTTATCTAAATCTTGGGAGACTACTAAGTAGTCATTCCGTGCATGATTAAACTTGCAAGTATCTGGGACCGTTGGGTCACCAGGCAGCCCCAAGCCAGGGGAATGCATCAAGGCAAGTTATTCACTGATCAAAGAAACAAGATTCAAGTATCTCGTGTACTCGTGTTCTCGTGCACTCGTGTTCTCGTATTCTAGTGCATGCATGTTCTCATGTTCTCGTGTATCCCGTGATAATTAAAAGACCCAATAATTGTATT
Source organism: Iris macrosiphon (assembly GCA_036927795.1). NCBI lineage: Eukaryota > Viridiplantae > Streptophyta > Magnoliopsida > Asparagales > Iridaceae > Iris > Iris macrosiphon. The sequence continues at coordinate 93,066,874 of JAYESA010000016.1, read as the reverse complement.
GCATGTTACGGACAACTCGGAAACGACGTATGGTTCCACGGACGGTCTCCGGGACACTGGGGCCGATCCGATTCGGATGGAACTTCACGTGTGGTCCCTTGTGTACAGGCGAGTGGTTTGTAGCTCCTCTTGTACTTTCGTTGCATTACACTTGGGCTGGGACCATATCATGTGTAGTCTATCGTGTGCGGGCGAGATGGTTTGTAGCGCATCTTGTACTTTTATTGCATTCTATCTTGGCCTTGGACTACTTCATGTGCAATCCCTCGTGTACGGGCGAGATGGTTCATAGCACATCATGTGCTCTCGTTGTATTCCATTCTCGTCTGGGATTAGTCCTTTATAGCTATGCCAGCGACTCATGTTCATATAGATAAGTCATCCTCGCTTAGCGGCTATCCGCGTGCGAGTCATTGCATCACATCAAAGAACAACTGAGCACTCCAAATATTGTTCCGTTCAATGACTCTCGTGTTGCATATGCTATGTCTCCTGAATGTTTATACTTGCCCGTACATGAATTTATAATGTTTGCCCTGGACAGGGAAGGCTAAATGGTAAGTCTCGCCGTGTTTCCTCTTATGTTGCACGGTGCACTGCCACACGAGTTAGGCTATTCAAATCTTCCATGAAACTGATCCTAAGGCAACTAGAAAGACAACTTAATAGTTGGTGCATGATACTTATATTACGTGTTTGGATTTGTCGAGCGGGCGAGTAGCTTCCCCACCAGTGCATTCAATGTACTGATAATTCACCAGTTTGTATGCAGGATACGGGAGAATCTCGTTCGGTGTGGATGCCTCCTTCATGCGTGCTAAGGTGTGAAGATCACTCTGTAGCAGCGGTGCGTCCGTAACTGAAGCACATATACAAGATATAATATTATGAACATCGCCTGTACAATCATTTCACAATTGTAGCCACTTGGCACGCTTTAACTGTTTCAGAGAGAGAGGCTTGAGCGACTTGTAATCTCGGCTATACGCCGCCTGTAACACATGTTTATATCAATAAAGAGTTGCTTTACTTCAACTTGTGTTTCATTGCTTCTGCTATATTGCCGACTCAGTGAACCTGTTACCAAATCGCTATACGTTTATGACTCCGCTGCACTCGGACAATCTGTGCGACTATGTGACTTAGAACTCTTATCGCCAGCCAACGAACCACGGCCTTGCACGAGCGTGGCTCACGCTCGTGCGGTATCACGTCCGGATGGGTCTTAAAGCGATTGTTCCGCAGGAGCGCTGGCGCGGTGATTTTCGCCTAGCGGGAACGGCCGATTTATCCTACGGAAGATTGGGGCATGACATACAGCGCCCTCTGGAAATGGCTCAAAGTAGAATGACTCTAACTCAGGCAATTTCTCAGCCTCAAAAGGCATATTAGAAATTTGAGTGTTGGTCATGGTCTGATTTTGAATGAATACCACCTTCCTTCTTTTGTAGAGCTTTTTTATACTGGGTCGTACAGTCTATATCCAAACACCTCCCGACCATAGCCGACAAATACGCACTACCTCATCTCCGGCTCAAGTTTGGATCTCTTGTCCTTCAGTACATGCACGAAGGCCTTACAAACAAATACTAAAAGGTAACTCTATGATGTCTCCTTGCCTTATCAAACTCTATTAGGCACATTACCCTGCAAAGGAGCACTAGAAGACAAATTAATAATATAAGCAGCAATGTTAAGAGCCTCACCCTAATAACTGTCTGGTAAGTTTTATTATGACAACAAATATCATACCCTCTCCATCAGTGTCTTGTTCATACGCTCCGCTAAACCATTGAGCTGAGGTATCTTTGTCAAAGTCTTCTGGTGTCTTATACATTGCTATCTGCAATATGCATCAAAGGGACCAATATATTCGTCACCTTTGTCGGACCGAACACGCTTCAACTTCTTTCTCGTCTCTCTTTCAACAGAGACTTGAAACTCTTGAAAGTGGGAAGCACCTGATCCTTGGTCTTTGAGGCATAAACCCAAACATTTCTGGAACATTCAACAATAAAAATTATAAAGTAAGAAGTACCACTAATAGATTTTACCTTCATAGGACTACAGACATCCGAGTAAACCAACTTGAGAAACTCTGACTTCCATGAAGTTGGTGACTTTGGAAAGACACCATATTTTACTTTTTTTTATCAAAGAGTGTGTGCATCTCTCCAACTTTGCAGACTTGAGCCACGAAATCACTTTTCTTGTCAATAAGTAGCTCATTCCCTTCTCTGTGATATGGTTGAGCTGCATGTGCCATAACTTAGTAGATACATCACTGACTATTTTTACCTTTTGTGCCCCATATGTGCCCCCTTCCATATAATAAAGACCATATCTCTTGTTTTCTTTGGAAATCACTATTAAACCCCTGGAAAGCTTATGCTGACCATTCCCAAAGAGATTGAAGAATCATTTATCATCCAACCTTCCAACCTATACCAGGTTGAAACTGATATTATGAATATGATGAACATCTTTGAGAAGAAGAATTGTATCCGTCTTAGTTCTAAAATGCACATATCCAATAGCAATATCATTTGACACATCTTCGTTGTCCATCTTCAACACTTCATATTCTCCTGTTGTGTAAGTGAAAAATAATGCCCTATTATGAGATATATGTGCTGAAGCCCCTGAGTCCACAAGCCAAGAATGTTCATGACTATCTCATCACCAATCATAATCACATTGCCTCTATGTGTTAAGACAGTCGCTATTGTGTTCTCACTTTGCTTTCCCTTGTCGCCCTTCTTCTCTCACTTCCAAATGAAACACTTTCGCTTGATATGACCCTTCTTGACACAATAAAAGCACTCAGAGTCATTGTACCGAACCTTAGACTTGCCTTTGCTCTTGGCTTAGCAACCACCCGGATAGCTATTTTTACTCCTTCTACGGCTCTCTGAAACAAGCGACTATGAATGAAATAAAGATGAAGTGCCCTGAGATTTCCTCTGCATCTCTTCATTCAACACCCCACTCTTGGAGAACTCTAGATCAACTATGCCTTCTCGAGCAAAAGCGATCATGGACACTCGTGCGATCTCCCACGAGTCTGGCAAAGTACACAACAACCACAACCCCTGAACTTTGTCATCGAATTTGACTCCCATTGAGGATAACATGTCAACCACGCCCTGGAACTCACTAAGGTGATCCGTAATGGACATACCATCTCTGTACCGCATACCCATCATCCTTCGAATCAGGAAAAACTAATTGTTTACCCCGGTCTTCTTCACATACAAAGATTTCAGGTTCTTACAAAGTTTCTTTGTGTGTTTTATACTTGCAACATGATTGTACACGTTCATGTCAACGAATAGCCTGATATACCCACATACCTGTATATGCTCGAAATTACGGCCCTCTTTGAATTTATTACTGGGCCTCTTGAAAGAAAATATCGGAAGATGCATTTTCTTGATGAATAATAAATCTTTTATCTTGCTACGCTACTATTGCTAGTTGGAGCCTTTTAAGTTTACCATGTACATCGGTTTCACATACATCTCTTTTTCTTGGTTTGATTGTCAACCCTAACACCACTTTGAACCCAAAGCTCTGTTACCACGTGTTGGAAATAAAATACGAAAATTATTTTCCCAAACCAAGAAGCTGTAAGAGAATCGAAGAAAAAACACAAAGCCAAATTGCCCAAATAACAAAACAAGTCAAACCCAGACACAAATAATTTTTCCGTAGAAAATCCAAATGGAAAAAAAAAACTACGGGACGACCGGAGTCCAACCGTGAAAAGCCTCCACTATTGGAATAAGAAAGTACATCCGACTCCTTACAGACTTCTCACCGATCCAAAACGGATCACCACAAGTCCTTGAAACATAAAATAGATTATAGACTCACGAAGAATGAAGATAACGAGAAAAGATTATCCAAAAATGATCTCCTCTTCGAAGTAGCCGTCAATCTCTCTTGCTCTCTCCAATAGTTGTAAACTCCTTGTTTCAATATTAATTAGGGTTATGAAACACCTATTATATACCCTCTCAAAACCGCAACTAATCTGAAACTGGATGTGATCCAACAATGTACAAAATACCCTAAATCCCGTACAGCTTATCGACAACCGAACTCGATTCGAGTTTGGAGTTGTCGAGCCAGCAGATCGAGCATGTTCTAATCCCTAGCGACCGAACTCGGTTCGAACTCGGTGGGAGAACGAGTTCGGCCCGAACTCACCTGGATTTGGCAGAACTACTACTACTTCGGTACACGAGTTTCTTCAATACTCCGAATGGCACTTGTCGCTCTCCAGAGCTTGACCGACACAGGAATGATGTTCGTCGTACTTCGAGGTTTCTCCACGTTGGTTGAGAATCTCACCCAACTCCAACAGATCTAACTTCAGTGAGCAAGGAAAGAAAGCTCAAACCATCTCCATGTGAGTTTGAGTTCAGAAGCTGCCAATTTTTTTTGCAGTCAAGATTGTTGAAAACAAAGTGACAAACGGTTACGTAAGATGCTCGAATCTGTCGAACTGTTGGAGCCAAATCCTGAAGAAAGTAATCCATGTTTGAATCTTCTCTGGTACATTTTAGGTGGATTTTCAAAATTTTATACTGCTGTTTGAAATTCTGCCTTCGATTTGGTGGAATGTTACTATAATATAGATATTAATACTCAACCTCATCAACAATTAAGAATTTGATGTAGGTTGGGAGGCTACTTAACACTTAGTGCCATGCACGCGGGCATGATTGGCTATATATGTAAAAAAAAATGTACATAACAACACTTGGTTGTTTGTTAAGGGTGAAGTGCGCTTGGATTCCCACTTCACACTGGATTTAGGCCGAAATCCAGTAAATCATGCGTTTGGTTGATATTTGAAAAGGATATGGATTTGAAAAATAGAAAATATGGACAGTTCATGTTCCCTGGATTTGTGTCCCTCATGCATCCTTTTCATGTTAACCGAATGTGAGAGGTAAAAGCAGGATTTGCTTAGTTTTTTTTTTTTTAAATATTTAGTTAACACTAGTCAATAATTAATTAGTGTTAGTTAATAGTATAGTATTTACTTAATATTTTAAACATAAACTTTTTAGTATAATAATTAATTAACATTTTTTTACTATAATAATAATAATTAATATGAATTTTTCTAATTGACACTAATAATTAATTAATATTTAAATTAACTAATAATTAATTAATTTTTTTAAACATTTTTTAATATAGGCAGTGTCCTTCGCACTGCCTATTAGCTCCCTCTTCCGCTGCAACTGTTAGCAACAGGACCGCTAGCAACAATCGTTCCGCTGCTCACTTCGCTCGACTCATCTGCGTCAAGTTTTGTTTAATATTAATTAATTATAACTACTATTCATCTTTGTTTGGTAAAATAATTATTATAACTTTTATTAGTATAATACACTTTTTCACTTTCTAATTTTTTTTATGTTAACCAAAATACTTTTGTCACCTGATAGGCGGATAATAAAGTGCATAAACTTTTATATAAACTATATTTTTGAAAGTACAAATTCCAATCTACTTCCATTTAGGATTTAGCAAATAGGTCCTACTAAGATATGTAGTCTATGAAACATAAAATCATATATAAATGCATAATCCATCATCCAGCCCATCATATAGCTACATGCCATATAATAACCTCTAAAACAATCAGAACATAAATAAACCTCTATGGCATGCACCTGCATCCAGAGATGCATTGTTAGTCCACAACAAATCATATAAGTATAAACTGATCATGCACCAGCTCCACACTGTTATATTCAATTTGTTAGTTCTTATCAGAGACAGAGTTCTGTAGGAAAAGTAATGAAGGACTGGGTGTTATTATGATGAGTTGAACACCATTGTGGGAAGGAGACGAACAGAAGAGGCCAAATGTGAGAGGAAAAATCCACTGGTAAGCTCTGGGTTGAACCTTTATGAAGTTTTTGGGGGTTCGTTTGGAAAGACAAAACCAGCTTTTCTTCTTTCCCAGCTGCTAAATGCCACTTCCTTAAAAAGACTTCCTTTCTGTTGGCTTTCCTGACAGTCCTCAAGTGGGGCCCGCACATGATACCAAAGACACCCTAACTCTGTTAACCTTTCATAAACTTGGTTAGTTTAAGCACTTACAAGTTTGGGCTACTACGTTTGACATAGGTGCTTTTAAAACTTGGCTATTTAATCAAATATATAAAAAAGAAAAAAGAGTTTAGTAAAGGCGAACGGAACTTCTTATCGTTGGTGGAACTAAATGTATAATCCTTTCCCCCAAAAAAAAAAAAAAAAAAAAAAAAATTATATATATATATATATATATATATATATATATATATATCAACGTTCTATTAGAACGTTGCTGTTAGCGAATTGTCAGCATCGTTCAACGACTATAAAAAATATTACGGAATAAGATGTCACCAGATGTTGCCATATGTCGCAAGACGTCGCTATTGTTTTTATTATAGCGACGTGTAGCGACGTAATATTCATACGTTGCTAAATATTATAAAATCAGCGACGTTTAACGACGTCTCTTTATGACGTCGCTAACATATTTCATATAGGTTAACATATTTCATTTCACCCAATCCTCTCCAAAAAATTTCCAAAATTTTTCACTCTCGAGTGGCCGTGCTCCCCCCGCGATCCCCTTCGGCTCCTCAGCTCCGACACCGACCGTGCTACCCGTCCGACCCCGGGTACCCCCTCCTCCCCCTCCACCGAGCTCCTCCTTCTCCTCTCCGGGAACCCCCAACTCGGTCAACCCCCTCCTCTCCGGCCACCCACTCCTTAGGTAAATAACCCTAACTTGGACACACACACACACACACACACACACACACACACACATGGACACTAACCCTAACCCTAACTCGAACACACACACACAAGCGCGGATACACTAACACACGTGAACACTAACCCTAACCCAAACACACACACACACACACACATGTTTGTATCATGTCATCTCATGATACGCAACGTAAAATTGTTAGTTCTATGCTAATAATTCAAATTGGTAAATTAAGATGGATTGATAGAATAATTATATAGATACTCTCCATGATTTAATCATCATCACAATGTGACGAATTGCTATACAAATTCATATGTAGTATATAGTCATGTTATATATATATATATATATATATATATATATATATATATATATATATATATATATATATATATATATATATTGTAACTACCTCATTTTAGATAGGGGTTATTTTGCCATTTTGCATTTATTATATATAGTGTTATATTTATATAATATATGTGTTTAATATTTATTGGTTAGAGTTAGACTAGCCTATTTATTTTGACTTGACCCTAGTGGACCTAGTTAGACCAGTCATGACTTTTTGAGCCCAATATTTGGACTAGACTCTTAGACTCATTAAGACATTTTCATTCATTAATGAGATATTAGAATGACCTTTATTAACAATAGGAGCTTCCCTAATTAACCCTCCTAATTAAATATCTTCATGACAACCATTGGGGGTATACTTGACATAGCACATTGCTTGAGACCCAAGCCATAGGGGGCTAGCCACATAAAGGGGAATTCATTCTCTTTTCTCTCCATAATTCATTCTAAATTAGATCCCCAATTATGTTCTTCCCCAAATTGACTCATTCTTCCACCAATCCCTCTCAAATTACTCTCATTTTCTTATATTTTTATCATTTAAGGAGCATCGGAGCTTGGATTGCAAAGGAGCAATTGGAGAAGAAGGAATTGACTAGAAGTTTGTGTCCTAATTGTGTCGATTTGAGCATTTTATTGAAAATCCATCTCCCAATATGTATAATTCTGAATTTTTTCTTCAATTAGACTCTAATTCATAAATTTGACCATTAGGAACATTTCCATGGCTTAGGGCTACCCATAGAGGAACTGGGTTCATATGACCCCTATTATGATTTTTACATTAAGATTTGTGTCCAATTTGGGATAATTCTGAGATTGGTGCACCAAGTATTTGTCATTAGGTCAATTAGATCTAATTAGACTTAGATTTAGTGTGTGAGGCTAGTTAGATGTTCACAATTATACACGAGTAGGGTGTATCATGATACTTTGTGATACGCTATGACACAGGGGTTCAATTTGGGGTTAATTGTGTATATTAGTGCATTTCTCCTTAAATTCTATTGTAACTAATTACTTTAGTTGTATAATGTTGTAATTGATGTGTATAATTGATAATTGTTGATAATTATGGGTTTTAGTATTTTGTTTGGGTGCGTATCATGAATATCCTAGTGGTGCCCTATAGGTGTTTGGTGAAATGGCTATTAGTATGGATTTTGTGTTCACCTAACATTAATTTTGTATACATATATGTTAGTACATACTTATACTTGTATGATATATAAGTCTATTTATCTGTTTTTGTGTGTGTGGGTGTGTGTGTGTGCAGCGTGGCATTCAAGTAAGATAATGCACACATTGGGGCACTACAATATGGGGTTGCAGGTAAATAAACTGCAATAGTAGCAGTGACTGGCAGTATGGACTTGAGGTATTGTGTTCAGTCATAAACTGAACACAATGGAGGGAGTGGCAGTGAGGAGAACCTGGAATCAGGTATGTGGGAAGTTGGGCTCAAGTGTAGTCCATAGCAGCAGTATGGGGTGCAGGTATGTCACGCTCCAGTTCTGGAATAGGGAGACGGACATGGCCAGCTACCCCGTACAAGGTACTATACGTCGTACGACGATCACGGCTGTAATAAGACAATGGGGTACATGCTACAATCAAGTCACTTAGGGTCACACGAACATATATGTCTCAATCAACCAAACAAGAAATAGTAAACATAGAGCATATATGTTAAAGCAATAAGGCATTCTAAACGCTTTCTAAAAATATTCTATAGACCAGTTGTACAAATTAAGAAGTTGAAAGAGTAGCAAAAGTACATGACAGTGATCAGCTACAGTCTGATTTAGTATAATTATATAGAAAAACTAAATATTCAGACGCACCGGCTAACAGTTGTCGGTGGCTAAACGTCCAAAAGAAGTAAATATACAATAACGATCAGGGAAGAAGAAAACCCACTCGTTATCCTATGCGACCATGTTTCTGGTATGCACCATGATTTAGGGGATAGTGCGTTGGATCCTCGGATGCTGGCACAAAACCTGGCCATGCCAAACCAGTAGAGTTAGACCCCAAATTGTAAGTACCACAAAGGAAGCACAAAATAGAGAAGCAAAAACCCAAGAAATAATTATATAATAATACATAGGTTCAGTGTCGCAACTTAGGTCCATGGAATACCATATAGCAAAGGCCCAACCCTACAACCATAGAAGGACAAGGGTTGAACCATCATACCATGATAGTCTATTTTCCTAGGCTACTAACTGAATAATACAAACACAACCAAGTCCATTTTCTTTATATCAGCCAATCACTTGTACGGCTTGCTATTTGTGGATTCTGAGGTTATCTTATCAATAAGCATAATAGGTATCCTCAGATCACGCCATTGTCGAACATGATCTAACAAAGCCAAATAAGGAATATACAGGCACTTCATGATGCATCAGTTCCCCGTAGGGCCATTGAGCTAAAATACGGTATTAGCTGTTCCAATGCTCCTATAGGGAGACAATGTCTCAACGTTATTTATAATAGTTCAGATACTGCACTCCACTAAGGCAGATGATATATAATATCTGTGGTGGCCAGTCCACAGCGCACTTAGAATGAATCTCTATGGGATGGTTCATTGGCATAATCTCGGGATACTGTTCTCTCCAAATGTTACTACCATTTTTAGTTACCTAATTAGCCATATATTGTGTTCAAAATATCAAGGTGTGTTCACATGAGATTTTTTCTTAAGATGTCATACAAAGTACGGACATGCTAGATACGAATCCATGGAAGTTCAATCTGGATTCACCCGAGCGTGTATGCAATATTCAGTCAATCAATATCCTAGCCATACTTTGGTAGTGGACTTTCATATCATGCCCGTAGTGGGAAAATAGTATATATTTATAATATCATGCATTCAAAAATTTGGAGGCATTCTCGATGCACAACCCAAATATAAATCACTTAACACATGACACGTTATGTCGTACCTCGGTGCGCATCCGATCATATACACTTTCAGGCAATAATTTGTATCAGCACGAATACAATATTTGAGTCAAATTACCAATTATATATTGGGTCACATGAATCAAGATCATATTGTAACACGAATGCTTATGTCATGCACGTAGCCGGTTAGTCACTATCCACTTAGCCTGGTTCATACTGAAATCTCAGTTTAACTCATGCCATGTTCATAGTCAATCTTAGCTCATAGTCATGTCTGGCACGAGATCTGGTTACTAAATTGATTCTTTCTTAGAATCATAACACAAGCATTAAACCAAATATAAATCATAAAAAAATAAGAAAAATATTCAATCAAAGCAATCAAGGATGCATGGGTTTCTAGGCCGCACATGAAGTCTAGGCCGCATATATCTCTAGGCCGCATATGTCTCTAGGCCTCATGCTCAGGGTTAAAATCTACTCCTTAGGACAAGTGTTTGAAGTGACGGGCAATAGATGAAGTGTTAGTGAAGTGACATAAAGTGACATAAAATGATTGATGTGGCTGATGTGACATACAATAAAGTGTGTCAGAGAGAAATGATAAAATTACATAATTATGTGCCAACGATTCAGAGTCATGCGTCCAAGGAAGGTGGCTGAATAATCTATTTGCCGCATAAGTTACTCGGCCCCATATTGCTTTTTGGACCTAGCGAATTTCTTATTCTTCCATCGAATAAAACACAAGGAGTTCTGTCACTTAGCTCCAAAATATTTTGTGTAATGGTCAGTCATGCATCCAACAAGATGGACACATACTAGTTGGTTATGCGACAAAGAGTCCATGCCGCATGGAAGTCTCGGCCGCATATGGTGCTGGCCGCATGAGAATTTTGTCTTCTCCTAACAACAAGTTCAGTCATGGCGAAAAAGTTCCAAAAACTCAAAAAATATTAAAACTTTATTTTAACTCCGAATCAAGTAAACCAAAAGCTAAAATGCTCGAAATAAAGTGCTCCATCAACCCCAAAAACTAATTTCCTAAAATACCATATTTTAGTAGATCAAAACCACAAAAAATACATAGCACCCATAAAAATTCTAAACTTTAAATGTAGATCTATTCAAAATCATCCATCAAAACAGAAAACTTCAAGTATTAAAAGTGGTTAAAATACATAACAAACATAATGAACCAATAATACGGTGGCTTTCTTAATTTCTCATGAAAGTTGTACTTGCCTAAGACTTGGAGAAAGAAAACACAAGAGGGAGAAAGAAAATAAAGGAATGAAGAGAGAGAAAGAAAATATTAGCTTAAAACATGGAGGGTTTGAAGTTTAGACCATGGGTTCAACTCATGATTAAACCAGGCCAACAGTTAAACCATGAACCAAGATAAACCAAAGAATGGGTCTAGTCTCATGTAATCTACTAAACATGCAAGCAAGAAAATAATACGCTCCAAATACGTATATTTGGGAACGGGGAGTGACATCTCTATCCACCTTAAAAAAAATTCGTCCTTGGAATTCGAATCCAAGTAAGCTAGAGAAGTCAGGACAAGCATGATATAATCCTATTAGTAAACCTACATATGCAAGCAATATCATCACAACACATAGGTGATCACTTGATCACGAAATCTAGAAACGAAGGCATAAGGTAGAATATACCTTCTGAATCAAACATGTGTGGGTACTAAGAAAGAATATCGTTCTTGCGCTCCCATGTCGATTATCCAAGAGTGTGCCCCAGGTAACTCAGACAAGAGGAATAGTCCGGTTCTTGAGTATCTTCTCTCTTTGATCCAGAATGGATATGGGTTTCTTCTCGTAAGATAAGTCAGTACCAACGAATAATTCAGAGTGGTCAAGGATATGACTCAGATCTAGGATATACCTACGCAACTGAGATATATGAAATACATCGTGTACCTCACGTAATGAAGGTGGAAGGGCAAGACGATATGCCATATCACCTACCCGATCGAGAATGTCGAACGGCCGAATGTATCGCGAACTAAGCTTCCACGAACCCCAAATCTAATGATTCTACGGGTTGGCAAAATCCGCAAAAATATGTGGTCGTTGACACCAAACTCTAAAGACGTACGATGCTAATCTGCCTAGTGACGATACCGATCTTGCACAACCTGAAGTCGCTTTTTGATTTGCCTGACAACCTCTACTTTCTGTGTGATCATTTCGGGGCCTAACATCTTTCACTCACTAATATCGTCCTAAGCCAACGCTGATCTACACTTTATGCCGTACAGTTCATCGAAAGGTGCCATCTGAATACTGGTCTGATAACTATTATTATACAGGAATTCCACCAAGTGAAGATGATTCTCCCAAGATCCACCAAGGTCTAAGTACAGGCACATAGCATATCCTCCAAGGTCTGGATGGTTCTCTCGGATTGTCTATCTCTGGGGGTAGTAAGCTGTGCTGAATCTTAACTTGGTACCCATCCTCTCGTGTAAGCTTCTCTAAAAATGAGAAGTGAACCTTGTATCTTGGTCTGATGCTATGCTTATTGGCACTCCATGCTATCTTACTATCTGTCGTATATACAAATCTGCCAACTGCTCTGTAGACTATCCCACTCTAAAGGAAATAAAATGTGCCACTTTTGTGAGCCGATCCACTATCACCCAGACTGCATCACGACTAGTTGATGATCCAGGTAAACCAGTCACAAAGTCCATCATTATGTGTTTCCACTTCCACTCTGGAATAGAAAGTGACTGCAATAACTCTGCTGGTCTCTGTTGTTTTGCTTTCACTTTTTGATATATTAGATATCGTGATACGAAGCAGGATATTTTTCTCTTTATTCCGTTCTACCAAAAGTGTTGCTTGATATCTTGGTACATCTTCGTGCCTCCCGGATGAATAAAATACTGAAAATTGTGTGCTTCAGTCATAACTTCTTATCGAATATTCCCGCTTGGTACGCATAGACGATCCCCAAACCTTAGCGTTCCATCTGCATGTATTGTTAACTCCTTCCAAAGACCTGACTCATATTTTTCTCGTAGCTTTTGAATCTTCGGGTCCTCTGCCTAAGCTAGCTTGATTCTATCTACCCAAGTTGACTGAATCTGTAGGCTGGCCTGAAATCCTGTACTTTATAGAAGTACTATTTTGATACCCATCTTTCATAAGTCTTCTAAAATATGCTTCTGAGTAGTCAACATAAATTTGCCACATCTTCTACTAAGTACATCAGCTACAATATTAGCCTTGCCTGGATGGTACTGAATTTCTATGTCATAGTCCTACAATAACTCTAGACACCTTCTCTGTCTCATATTTAGGTCCTTCTACGTGAACACATACTTCAAACTCTTATGATCTGTGAATATTTCTACTTGATCTCCAATAAGTAGTTCCTTCATAACTTAAGTGTGAACACTACCGCTACTAACTCTAAATCTTGAGTTGGATAGTTCTTCTCGTGATCCCTGAGCTATCGTGAAGCATACACTATCACTCTTCATTGTTGCATCAAAATACATCCAAATCCTTTGCCAGATGCATCATAATACACTGTGAATCCTCTGGAGCCTGCGGGAAGCGTAATGATTGGTGCAGAGATTAACTTCTTCTTAAACTCTTTAAAGGCTATCTGACATTCCGCTGACCACACAAATTTAACTTTTTTGTGCGTCAACCGAGTCAATGGTGCCGAGATCTTAGCAAACTCTGACAAAAATCACCTGTAGTATCATGCCAAGCCCAAAAACTATGCACTTCTGCTACTGTCTTCGAAACTAGCCATTTCTCTACTGCATCTACCTTCTTGGGATCAACTGACACTCCTGCTCCAGAAATATTGTGTCCAAAAAAAGATACGTGATCCAGCCAAAACCAACACTTACTAAGCTTCGCATATAACTGGTGCTCCCTCAAAGTTTGCAGTACTATCCTGAGATATTCTTCATGCTCCTCCTCATTACGAGAATACACTAGGATGTCATCGATGAATACTACCACAAATTGGTCCAAGTATGGCAAAATAATATGGTTCATCAAATCCATGAATACCGCTGGGGCATTAGTCAGTCCGAATGGCATAACTAGGAATTCGTAATGCCCATATTGTGACCTAAATATTTTCTTCGGTATATCCTGCTTCTGGACTCACACTTAATGATATCCTAATCATAGATCTATCTTGGAGAAGACTTTTGCTCCACTCAATTGGTCAAATAAATCATCAATCCTTGGTAATGTGTACTTGTTCTTCACGGTCACTACATTCAATCACCTGTAATCCATTCACAATCGCGTAGATCCATCCTTCTTCTTCACGAATACTGTTGGTGCTCCCCAAGGTGATCCACTGGTCTGAATAAACTTTTTTGTCTTCAGTTCTTCTACGTGTTAATATAAATGATCAAGCTCTGATGGTAACATTGGGTATACCTTCTGGGATATTGATTCTGCTCCAGGCATCAATTCTATATAGAACTCTACTTCTCTAACTGTGGTTAATCCGAAAAACTTGTTGGGACAGATATTCATAAATTCTTCAACTATCTTGGGTATCCGGTCTTCTTCCTTTGCTATTGTTGTGACTCCTCCTTTATGCTGGTCTCTTATTATTTTGCTAAGGACAAACTCTTCTAGTCCAAAATTCTAAACAATACTATACCTTCACGATAGTCTATAGTTGCATGACTGTCTCTCAACCAGTCCATGCCTAAGATAACGTCAAAGTTACCCATAAGAAACTCGATCAACTTTGCAGATAATAAATGCCCATATACTATGACTGGATATGCTAGGCACACCCTACTAACTTCTACGATCCCATGGCCAGTGAGTATATTCAGCCTCTTTGGCAATGCCTCAGGCTTAATCCAATACATATCGCATATTGTGTAGATATAAATGAGTGCAAAGCTAAAAAAATAATTAAAGCTATGGCAGAAAAGATTGTAACAGAAATGTTACATGCCACAACATCGCCCGACGCCATAGCTTCTTCTAAAGACAAGGTGAACGCATGCCCTTGGCCTTGTCGAGCTTTCTGCTGCTATCTTCCTTATTATCGTTGTTGTGGTCCTTGCTGATTCTTCTATTGTTGCTGTATATAAAGCTGGGCCATCGTCGGTAATGGATGCAGAACTAAGGGACGTAATGGTGCTGTTGGTCCTCCTTATTGAACTATCATTGGAAATGGCAATACAGGAAACTATTGTACTGGCCCTCCTAGCCTCTATATCAATGGGCATATGGCAACCCTATGATCGGGACTCCCACATCTCAAACATTATCCATTTGCTGCCCGACAAATATCCCGGGTTTGGCCTCATTTTCTATAATACGTACGACCCGTCGACACTCCCCGTCGTTGTTGCTGCTGTTGCTGCTGTTGCTGCTGTTGCCGAGTTGGTTCCATCACTGTCGAGGTCACTGGCCTCCTCTGTGTCATGTCATGGATGCAAATGCCAGGGGATGGTGCTTACGTTCCGGTACTGGTCCTCCCTCATTGCTCTGTCCATGAGGCCTCTTCCGATCCACTCTTCTTGATGCCATCCTCTGGGAAGTAAGATCAACCCTCTTGGGTGCAATCAATAATGCCTCAAAAGTCTGATTGTCATGAACCTCTACCATGTGTAAGATTTCTAAGTGAAGTCCCTGTTGGAATCACATTGCTCTCTTAAACTTTGTTGCCACTATGGTTGGAGCAAACCTGCTCCGTCGGTAAAACTCTGTCGTGTAGCCATCTACTGTCCTTCCAGCCTGCTTGAGGTTAGTGAACCTTTGCTGCAACTCACATTGAGCCACAATCCAAAGGTACTTTACGCAGAACTGGGTCCTGAAATTATCCCATAAAATATAATGCCTCAACCCTACCTGCATCGTGGCCCACCAATCCCCTGCCAGATTCTGGAGTTGTAGGTGAACCAGGTCATCCTGTTCTCAGTCAAAACTTTAGCTGCTACAAGAATGGTCTGGATATCCTGGAGCCAATCATCTGTCATGATTGCGTCCTCCGTGCCATGAAAATATCTGGAGTCCAGTCGACAAAATCTAACAAATGTCCCAAAATCTGTTCTTCTGCCTCGTTCTAGGGCCGACTGCAACCTTTGGTTCAACATGACATTCTGTTCCCGCTGCTGAAGCTTTTGTTGCTAGTGTTAATGATGTTGTTTTTGTTTCACCATCATCTGGTATTGTTGGGCAGTCAACAATCCAAGGATAATCTCTAGCAAGGTAGGGGTATCTAGTATTGCCAGCACAACAAAAGGTACTGGAATACTTGGAGCCTGTTGCTCTATCTTATTTAACGTGGGCTCAACTCGGATCCTTGGCTGGGGTTCTGCAGGATCTTGTTCCACTGGCAAATCTGCCTATCTTGTTAATGCAGCATCGGGGGAAGGAAAAACCCTAAAGAAGAGCACAAGAAATTTTAAGTACATGATGAGAAGGAACAAGGAAGCAATCAATTTGGAAGAATTCAAGCTGAGTATCGAAGATGACGAATTCAGAATTTCAAGAAGGACTATGTTTGATTGAGGCTCCTATGACCAAGATACCCTACAAGTCTGAAGAACAGACCAGCATAGGCCGCAAATAAAACCTTGTCATACCCCTGTACCGGAATACGAAGATGAACATGGCCAGCTACCCCGTACAAGGTACTATACGTTGTGCGACGATCATGGCTGTAATATGACAAGGGGGAGCATGCTACAATCAAGTTACTTAGGGTCACATGAACATCTATGTCTTATTCAACCAAACAAGAAACAGTAAACATAGAGCATATATGTTAAGGCAATAAGGCGTCCCAAATGCTTTCTCAAAATATTTTGGAAACCAACTGTGCAAAATAAGAAGCTGGAAGAGTAGCAAAAGTATATGACAATGATCAGCTACAGTCTGAATTGGTATAATCATGTAGGAAAACTAAATGTCCAGACGCATCAGCTAATAGGTACCGATAGCTAAACGCCCAAATAAAGTAAATGTACAATGACGAGCAGGAAAGAAAAAAAAATCACTCGTTATCCTCTGCAGCAATATTCTTGGTATACGCCATGAGTTGGGGGATAGTACGCTATATCCTCGGGTGTTGGCTCAAAACCTGGCCAAGCAAAACTAGCGGAATTAGACCCCAAATAGCAAGTACCACAAAGTAAGCACAAAATAGAGAAACAAAAATCTAAGAAATAATTATATAATAATACGTAGGTTCAGTATCAAAACTTAGGTCCATGGCATACCCTAGCGCAAAGGCCCAACCCTACAACCATAGAAGGATAAGGGTTGAACGATCACACCATGATAATCCATTTTCCAAGGCTACTAACTGAATATTACAAACACAACCAGCTCTATTTTCTTTATATCAGCAAATCACCTGTATGGTTTGCTATTTGTGGAGTATGAGGTTATCTCAGAAATAATGCATAATAGGTATCCTCAGATCACGCCATTGACGAACATGAGCTAACCGAGCCAAATAAGAAATATAAAGGCACTTCATGATGCACCATTTCTCCGTAGTGCCACTGCACTAAAATACGGTATTAGCGGTTCCAATGCTCCTATAGTGAGATAATAGCTCATTGTTATTTATAATAGGTCAAATAATGTACTCCACTAAGGTGGAAGATATACAGTATCTGTGGTGGCTAGCCTATAATGCACATACAATTAATCTCTGTAGGAATATTCGTTGGCATGATCTCGGGATACTGTTCCCTCCAAATGTTACTACCATTTTAAGTTACCTAATTAGGCCTATATTGTGTTCGAAATCTTAAGGCGTGTTTATATGAGAATTTTCCTTAAGATATCGCACAAAGTACGAGCACGCTAGATACGAATCCAAGAAAGTTCAATCTGGATTCACTCGAGCGTGTATGTAACATTAAGTCAATCAATATCCTAGAGACGCTTTGGTAGTTGACTCGCATATCATGCCCATGCTGGAATTTTTTTTTATAATATCACTTAATTCCAGAATACAAGGAGTTCTGTCACTTAGTTCCAGATAACTTTGTGTAATGGTCAGTCATGTATCCAACAAGATGGACGCATGCTGGTTGGTTATGTGACAAAGAGTCTAAGCCACATAAGGATCATGCCGCAAGGAAGTCTCGGCCGCATATAGTGCTGGCCGTATGAGAACTTCGTCTTCTTCAGACAGCAAGTTTAGCCATGGCAAAAAAGCTCCAAAAACTCAAAAATTATTTTCTTCATAAAAATATTATTTTAACTCCGATTCAAGTGAACCAAAAGCCAATATGCTCAAAATAAAGTGCTCCATGAACCCCAAATATTTTGTACTACTCATTTGCACAGTTATAAATAATAAGTTCTAGCTATAACTAAAACGTAAATAGATAGATACATAGCGGACAAGCACACAAATAATGTGATATATGTCATGCCCCAATTTCGTAGAATCGCTAACCGTCCCTTGGGCATGATGCTGTGCAAGCATAAGGTGCGTCCGCATAAGGCCTAGCATAATGATATATATATAAACACAACAGTAGGGTTCAAAAGCTAAATATTTTAAATTGACATAAAAAAAGTTTCCTTTATTGATAATGTACATCTTTGTTATAAACTCTTGACTCAAAAGTAAGAGGTGCCGCGCTGGATTACAAGATAGATACGAAATTAGATAGCTATTTCATATATTACATCCTTTACTAGAACTTTAAATTATAATAGACAACTTGGGGCAAATCTATCGCCTTTCCTCGGAGCTGCATAAGATGTGTGCATAAGTTCCAGATATTTTGTACAAGTTCCAAAAGGCACGAACAGAGTGCACCGAGTAATAGACTGGTTGGGGAAAGAACTTCAGCTCCTCACCGCGTTGCCTTGGCTCGGGGATACTACTGCAACTAGGGTCAGTACTTTGAAAAGTGCTGGTGAGGGTGAGCTAACCCAACTAACAAAATTGACACAATATTCAGGTGAGACAAACAAATTATTATTTATGACTTTCTATCTTGCTTTAGTTCAAGTTACAACATGCAATATATATATAAAATGACTGAATAATTTTGCCACCATTCGGTGACTTTTACCTGCGGTGTTACATCCACCTGCACAAGACTTACCATGTTCTTCCCTATCAAGAATACATCATTAGCTTGAACAGATAATGCAGTAATATGCTGGACCATGGCACACATTGCCACCGTGGATAATAGCTACAGTAAGACGATGATCCTAGCAGCACAGGTAGCAAGCCCCGCTATAAGACTCCACGTTATCTGTGCTAGTCTTGCAAGCGTAGCTATCCGAGTTCCGTCCAGAATGAATCGACCCCAGTGCCCCGGAGACTGTTTGTAGGAACTAAACCTTGTAAAAAAGTTGTCTGACCAAACGATGTCTCAACACTAAGTTAATAAATAAAGTATTTCAAGCCATCAAAATGAACATAACTACTTTAGCACAGTACGATTGGCATAGTCTACCAGCTCAAGTGATCACATTTCAAATATTTTGTACTTCTCATTTGTACAGTTAGAAATAATAAGTTCTAGCTATGATTGAAACATAAATAGATAGATGCATAGCGGACAAGCATGCATAAAATATGATCGTACGGAAATTTGTTTGACAACCATCAGTGTTCCAAGTTGCTTTTTATTATCTTAACTCACTTATTATTATTCTTATGGTATCATTGATCGGAACGCACAAATGAGTCAGATTGTTAAGAATGAAGACTTGGAAGAAGGGAGCTAATCGAAAGTAAGGCCACTCACAATTTTGAGAATTGGGGAAGCGACAGGGGAGATCTTCAAGACTCTGCTCGTGCGTCACCTACATGATCACCTGCACGCACCAACAAATGATCAGTAACTCCTGCCTCAGTCTCCCAGATTTTGATACAAAATACGAAGTTCAAGTAACGAAGACAATAAAATTCATCAAAACAGTTCAAGAAAATGCAAGTCAGAAAGCCAACAAGAAAGCAACCAAGCGACATCAAAAATGGGCAAAAAAACTAACGCACCAGAAAGGCCCCTCGTGACTTTGCCGCCGAGTCCTTCCTCGAGGCATGATCCGCTGAATGTGTGACTTAATTCCGAAGAAACTAATCCATAATGAGAAAGGATCTTGATTCAATATGTTCCGATCGAACGATACCAAGTATTTTTAGCCACGCTCCTCGAATAGGGGGAACATGGCACTACATCTTAACCAACTAATAAAAAGTTTTGTCCTCGAAACTTAGGAATGGAACCTACCCCTAAGAAAATAATGTGGGAAATTTTTCTTTTCTGTCTTATTCGAGTTCCTAGGTTGACTCCTCAACTATGTGTTCAGCCAGAGTACGCGCACGAGCGGAACTAAATAATTCCGTAGCTACTTATCCTTTCGATCGATGATCTGCACAGGTTCTACTTTATAGGACAAGTCTGCTTGCAAACCCAACTGACCAAAATCTACCACATGACTTGGATCATGCATGTACTTCCATAACTATGATATGTAAAAGATATCATGCACGTCTGATAGACTTGGTGGTAGGGCAATTTAATATGCAACTGTGGTGACTCGCTTAAGAATTTTAAACTGACCTACAATTGAGGACTTAGCTTCCCCTTTACTCCAAATCTTGTAACTCCATGCATCGGCGTAACCTTGAGAAATACATGATCACCAGCTGTAAATTCAAGGGGTCGTCTATGGATGTCCACATAACTCTTCTGTCTGCTTTGTGCTACCTTTAATCGCTCTCGGATTAGCCGAACCTTCTAAACGGTCTACTCTACCTGCTTCGGGCCGAAGATTTGTCGCTCTCCAACTTCGTCCCAACACATAGGTGATCTGCACTTCCGCCCATACAAATTCTCGTACGGGGCCGTCTGAATGCTGGACTGGTAACTATTGTTGTATGCAAATTCTGCCAACGGTAGATGGACGTCCCAACTTGACTTTGAGTCGATCGAACAAAGCCATAGCATATATTCAAGGACCTGGTTCACCTGTTCTGTTTGGCCATCTGTCTAAGGATGGTACGCTGAACTGAACTTCAACTTGGTCCCGTTAGCTGACTAAAGGATTTTCCCGAAACGTGATAAGAACCGTCCATCCAGATCTGAAATAATAAACACTGGCACGCCGTATAGTCAAACTATCTCATCAAAGTATATCTGAGCTAGACGATCGATGCTCCAAGTAACTTTGAAGGCAATGAAGTGCGTTGACTTGGTTAATAGGTCGATGATGACCCAGATGGTGTCATTTTCTCGTTGCGTCTTTGGCAAGACAACAATAAATTCTATCATGATATGGTCCCATTTTTACTCCGGGATAGTAAGGTTCTGCATCTCTCCGCCCGACCTCTGATTGCAAACCCAACTGACCAAAATCTACCACGTGACTTGGATCATGCATGTACTTCCACAACTGTAATACGTAAAAGATATCATGCATGTCTGATATGCTTGGTGGTAGATTTTGGTCAGTTGGGTTTGTAAGCAGACTTATCCTATCGTGATATGGACCCATTTCTATCTCGGCCTTTACCCTCTGAGAAGACAAGCATTGTGACAGGAAGAGCGCCACATCTTTCTTCATACCGTGCCACTAGAAGATCGAGCAGAGGTCTTGATACATCTTCGTACTTCCTGGATGTGATACATAGGCCGCATAGTGAACTTCCGTAAGGATCTCCTTTCTGAGTTCTGCATCATTGGGCATGCATAGTCTTTCTCTTACCAGTAATGTTCCGCTTTCATCTGCTTCAAAGTCAGTCACCTTTCCTGCTGAAGTCTGCTTGCGCGTCTTCAACAAGAATGGGTCATTCACCTGAGCGGACTTGACCTTTTCAATCAGGTTTGGTTCAGGGAGTAACTGAGCTAGTGATCCCCCAATCGGTCTGCTTCGATATCAAATTTGTAGCTCTATGCCCATTCTCTCCAATTCCTTCTTTAACTTGCAGTTAACAGATAGCGATCCCACAAATACTCGACTCAGTGCGTCCGCTACAACATTCCCTTTGTCTGGAGTATAGTTGATCGACAAGTCATAGTCTTTGATAAGTTCTAGCCAACGCCTTTGCCATAGGGTTAGGTTCGACTGGGTGAAAAGATACTTGAGGCTCTGGTGATCAGTAAAAATTTGGCAAGCCACACCATAAAGGTAGTATCGCCATAATTTTAGTGCGAACACAATTGTAGCTAGTTCTAGATCATGTGTCAGATATGTCATACCCCGATTTCGTATAATCGCTAACCGTCCCCCGGATATGATATCGTGCGAGCGTAAGACACGTCCGCATAAGGCCTAGCATAATTATATATATATGCAAAAATACAACAGCAGAGTTCGGAAGATAAATATTTTAAATTGACACGAAGAAAATTTCTCTTTATTGATAATGTACATCTTTGTTACAAATACTTGACTCAAAAGTAAGGGGTACTGCACAGGCTTACAAGATGGATGCAAAATAAGATAGTCGTTCCATACATTACATCCTTTACTTGAACTTCAAATTATAATAGACATATTGGGATGAAGCTATCGCATTTCCTCAGAGCTGTATAAGATATGTACTCAAGCTCTGGATGTTTTGTACAAGTTCCAAAAGGCACGAACGGAGTGTGCCGAGTAATAGACTTGTTAGGGGAAGAAGCTTTAGCTCCTCGCTGAGTCGCCTTGGCTTGGCTCAACCTACTATAACAAAGGTCAGTACTTTGAAAAGTATCGGTGAGGGTGAGCTATCCAACTACGGTATGCTATGGCACGAGATTCCCCAAGAAGATAGCTAGTCTTCCTGAGAATCAGTATTTGTACATGTACAAGATAACCAATGAAACAATACTTGCACCATATACACCATATACCAAGGAATAATATCTCATGACGAGATCCGGATATACCAATCCGTGTAACCATAGTGTCAAGAGAACATGGATATCTACACTAGATACAATGAACATAGAGGATATCATAAATGAGAAACTATCAGAGAATGTACTCACCTGAAGTCCAAAGAATAGTCTCACATATGTCAGATATGGTGCCTCGAAGACCTAGATATAGAATACAACATCAATATAAGGTTCTGGAAAGAGAATAAGTTAAACTAGTAAACTTCTAGGTCAAATGTCAATTCTAAGTCAAAAGTCAAACTATGGTCAACTATAGTCAAACTATGGTCAACTATGGTCAACTACCTATTTCTAGGTTGCATAATTCTAACACAAAAATATTGGGTTCAAGATACTAAAGTCTAAGCCATAAAAACCATATCTTAAATATTAGGATATCGTATCTCCGGATACGTGAATCCATAGGTAAAATATATATATATATATATATATATATATATATATATATATATATATATATATATATATATAAAATAATTATTAATAATATAGAATTATAAATATAATATTAAATAGGTACCGTGGTTTTGAACCAACTTGGTATCACAACAATAATTCAAAAACTTGATACCCAAACTCAATACCTTGGGTATCCCCAATTACCTTGGTTCCTCAAGGTAAAACCCAATACCTTGTTATATTAACTACCCGTAATATATATATATATATATATATATATATATATATATATATATATATATATATATATATATATATATATATATATACATACATACTACACTAATTATTATTCATATACTATAAGCAATTTAGGAGATACATTACTCATATATTAACACTAATATATATATACATATATCTATATCTGTACCTATATATATATATATATATATATATATATATATATATATATATATATATATATATAAAAACTACCAAACTGTAGCTAAAACTATTCCTGCTGTCACTGAAAGCTGTTGCTTATTATGATATACTGTTGTTTTACTGACAGTTTCCTACACTATGGCTAAAAACTGTCACTATAGCCCCTGATACGCTGCTGATACGCTGCTGTTTCAGCGACAGTTTTTTTAAACCGTCGCTGGCTGCTGTCACTGCTTCTTGCTGCCGCTGCTGCTGTTTTTCTGTGACAGATTTCTGTCGCTGATGCTCTGCTTGCTGCTGCTGCTGCTACTGTTTGACGTTCTGCGACGTTTGAAACGTCGCCAATGACGCTGTCACGACACCTATAAATATATATATATAACACATATATATAAATACTACTATATATAACTTGCAATTATATAAAATAATATCTATACATACACAATAATACATATAACAACATAGCATCATATATATACATAGTTACAACTTTATAGAATATATGTACATAATAATATATATAATAATATGTATATATAATCATATAATAATATGTATACATATATCATATAAGTATATATATATATAACAACATATATATATATATATATATATATATATATATATATATATATATATATATATATATATATATATATATATATATATATATATATATATATATATATATGCAACACAACTAATAACATATATATATACTACAATATTAATAGATCTTACATATGTAGAATAATAGGTACATAAATATATATACACACACATAGGTAAAATAGATTTATGACACACAAATACAAAATATATACATCACCCCATATACATATACATATACATATACATATACATATATATATATATATATATATATATATATATATATATATATATATATATATATATATATATATATATATATATATATATATAATTACACATCACCATGTTCAAAGTGAAAGAGAGATTAGATCTAAAATTAAATTACACAAACATATGGAACGTATCACCCCGTATCCCACTAGATCTAGGATACGCATGCGACACGAGTCCACCGCACATCCAAACGTACCCCGAAGGACACGAACAAGTCATATATATTATTTATGAACAATACGAAGAGTCAAAAATAAATATACGTGTCCGTGTCAAAATGTGACATGTACAAAGTCCCGTGTCGGAGGGAAAATTCCTAAATCAATACGTATCACCAAATTGTTGGGATACGACCTACACGTACCCAATTATGAACATGACACTAGTCCCAAACACACAAGCACATGCCAAATTGATCTATAGTACCAATTGATACACACAATAATTGTCAATATCGGAATTCTCCCAAAATTGACACAAAAAGTACCATAACTTTCTCAATAGGCCTCCTATGAACACAAAACCAAATCCTATGGATAGCCTATTCATATGGGTTGATTTTCCATGGTTAAATCTCAGATTTAGAACCTAAATTAAGGGAAAAACTGAATTGTACCTATTGAGAGATGGATTCCCAATACAACCTCCAAATGAGATAAAATTGGCTCAAACTTGTAGATCCTTGCTCCTCTTTGTAGATCCTTGATTCCTCCTTCTAGATCCTTGCTCTACTAGTCTCCAATGGTGATTTGGGAAGGAATTGTAATAAAATTTGGTAGGAAAATAAAGTGGGAATGAAGGAATTTGGTTGGGGAAAAATTCTAGATCTAATTTCCAAATGAAAAGAGGAGAGAGAAATAAATTTCCCCCCTCTATATAGGCCGGCCTCCTTCCCCCTTCCTCAAGCTACTATGAATTGTCCAATATACCCCTTGGGGTCTCTCATGAATAAATAATTAAGGAGGGAAGCTTCTAGTCTAATTGTTTAATTAATTTAATCCATCTCCTTAACAATGGGCCTTCTAATTGGGCTAATTTCTAACAATTAATTCATGTTGGTCCATGAGTCTAAACTAAACTAGTTAGGTCCACTAACACAAGTCCAAAATAAATAACTAACATCTAACAATAATTAAATAATACAACAAATAATTATATATAATGCACAATATTTAATTAAATATAAAATTACTAAAATACTCTTTACTAGAAAATATGGTAGTGACACCATGGTAGATAACAGTCTCGTACAGCTATGAATAATTGAATCCTGCATTATCGTCAGCCTCTTGCCCATGGACAGCTGTGATGTCTGTAGCTCCGTCATGCTGTGTCTGTCGACGCTCTAAGATCAGCTGTCATATCCCTGAGCTCCATGATGCTGCGCTCGAGCGTATCAAATCATGCGATGAGCGTCGCATCGTCTGCCTATGGCTTCGACAGGGGCTGATCCTCCATCCTTCACAGTAACTTTTTACAAAGAGACACAATCTGACGGTCATTGGTCTCCAGGACTCGAGCCGACGCCTGCGAGGGCTGTGGGGAATACGCACATACAGTGTAGGCCCTAGAGGACTGCTTCGTAATAAGGGAACCATAGAATCCGGTACCATAGTACGTACCCCTCTAGAGACCATCAGCGACGGTCACCCACAGCTCGTCTACCGACAGAGCTGGAGAGGGCTGCGAGAAAGTACCAGCCTCTCCCGTTGTAGGTGTTCTAGCAGTCGTCCGCTCATGCAGCCTAACATACTCGGCCTAGAAAAGTTTGGATACTCGATAATTGCTAATGTCTAAGGTTCTTATTACTAACTACATGGATATTTATTTGCATATTTCCTAAGTTTTATTAAACTTAACTCAAAGTAAAGTAATATTAAAATAGGTCTGCGAGTCCCTCTCATCAATGAGATTCTCGCCCTTTCGATGGGTATCCAGAAAGACGGTCACCATATTGGCATCCTCACTCCTCTGTACCTTTTAAAAATATATTATTTAGTGCTAAAATTAAATATTTTATCCAACTACCATTTTATCGTACTTGTATTAAAATAATATATTTGAAATAAAAATATACCAAACGACGAAAATATTTTGTCATTGGAATTGAGCCACCATACCACTTTGCTGCCTTCTTCCTAGCCCCCTTGGCCTTCTCTGACTTTTCTTGTACCTTGGATCGTCGAATCTAGCCCTCATCGCAGTCCACTGCTCAGGCGTGATCCAACCTTGGATAGATTTTCCTTCGCGATCATGAGCCTTATGATCATCCAGAGCATCACGGATCTGCTTGGCGGCAACGGCAAGAAATATCTGCTCGATCAACTCGGTCCGGTACGGTGGATATAAATACGTTTGCTACGAGAAGTAATTTAGCAAGTTATATAATATGCATAAATTAGATGATTGATATTAAAATAAAATATACTTTTACCTTAAAATGCACAAATTAGAATGCCTTTCTCTCATCCGGAGCATCAGAGTAGTTGATCTAAGGGCCACCATATTTGTACCTCAGAAAGTGGCACAGGCGTCTTTGTACCGACGAGGGACGATATCTATACAAAGATAATTACTTTTATCAAAAAAAGTAAATATATTATGAATAAAGAAATATAAGATATATATGATGCTAAACCAACTAATTGACTTTGTACCATCGGCCAAAATTTATGTCCTCGTCTCGCCCGGAAGTGCGCATGGAGGATCTCGTTGATGCTGGGACAACGTCGGCTTAATCTCGGCCATATGCTCATCTGTCTCCATGGTTCCATCAGCAGGAGGAACGCTAGACAAGAGAGTAGTCTCAGGCCTGGAATTACTCATCCGAGGAGTTTTGCCACGTAACGTCATCGCAGTCGGAGATGTGACTAGTCGATATACTAGAGTACTTGGCGACGAGGATCCAGAACCAACAGTAGGCAGAACCAGAGGACACTCTGTCTACCTCGGCACCTGCCGAACGCTTCGCGTTGTCCTGTCATAACTGATAATAACATATGATGATAGAACAAATAAACAAATATATAGTATATTCTACAGTCAAAATATTATACATATCTCACAGTATTAATATAATTGCACAGTAAATAACTAGTAGTGTCACTAGTCTAAATGGATAGTACATTTTACAGTCAAAATATAATACATGTCACAAGTCCAAATGGATTTATTTTATTTTCAATCATCTTCAGAAAATTCATCTTATTTGCCTTCATCGTCCTCCTCTTCCTCTTCCTCTTCCTCCTCATCTTTACTTTCATCTAATTCGTCTTCGTCTTTGTCTTCGGCTTTGAATAATTCTACCTCTTCTACATTATAAGTTGTATAATGAGTAACTTTTGTTGAGTCCATATCTATAATACTTGTTACAAGAGGTAGCTCATCCTCCTGATAAGCTATTTCGTCAACGTCAAAGGTATTTCTGGCTTTAGTCTTGCATACTACCCACCAATCCAGCCTCGCTGTCCCCCCTCTAGGATAAGTTGTGAAGTACAGGAGCTGAGCCTGACTTAATAGGACAAATAGTTCGTAGCCTTGACATCTACGCTTGTAGTTTATATCCACAAGACCATGCTTGTCAATTTTCTAATCTTGATCTTGAAACAGATCAAACCATTCACACTGAATATCACGATCTTAGTAGGTTCTGTGCCATAATTATATGTCAACTCCATAATCTCTCTTAAGATGCTAAAGAAATCATTGCCTGGATCGACATCTTTGTAGTTCGAAGATTTGATACACAAACAACTATTTTTCATGGAATCAAGATCCAGAAAGATGTCTCTGATCGGAGTATTTGATGACTTGAACCAAAACCCATTCACACAGTAAATTGGCCATATTTTGATAGCAGTAATTGGTCCCTTGGCTAGAGTTCTAATAGATACAGTCTCGGTTGTTATTAGACGATCGACCTAAATACTAAAGTAGCAATATTAAGTTATTTATTATGCAAGTGCATGCAGAAAATGTAATTACCGAGATCCTTACATATGCGCTCAACCAAGAAGTAAAATAATGTCTCATTTCTTGTTTTACTTCTTCATATATTATGTAGGATATAATTGACCTCAGTTCATCATTATATGTGCTAAAAAATAACGAAGCAACCGCTGATTAGTAGCATAATATTAGCTTATACTATTATATTGTGATGAAGTAAACGTGGACCATTAATTGATTACCCCTCTAGCTTATCCACTTTATCCTCGTCGTAATTGAGTAATATATACAATTGAGCAGCCCTTAGCTCGTCATCATTCAAATATCTCTTATTCGTTTTCCGCAAGGCTTTCCTGACGCATTGAATACTTTCATTATTACATTATTAGATTTCTGATATTCGTCGTCGTTTCTTGGAGCCCTCGTTATATTAGTAGCAACATGAGGTTGAAATAAGTCGAGCAAAAGTTTGTAATCTCCTCAAGAACATAAGCTTCATAAATAGATCCCTCAATCCGTGCCTTATTTTTCACCTTTCCCTTTAGGTGATTCAAATACCGCTCAAACGGGTACATCCACTGATAAAGGATAGGACCACCAATACGTGCCTCATAGATCCCAAATGACCTACGGTAAGAATTCCCAAAATGCAAAAGAATTAACCTCTCCATGAATACGTGACGATCGTGGCTCTTCATACCAGCCAGTTTGTTCTCCTTGAGGTCGACGCTTCTTCTCAAGTTCGACACGTACCCGTCTGAAAAATTTAGATCCTGAATCCACCTACAAAGTCTCACTTTATCCTCCTTTTCCAGTAAGAAAATTGACTTAGGCTCCTTTAACTTTCCATTCTCCTCCTCTTTCAAATGCAATGTAGAACGTCTACATATTTCTTCTAAGTCCAACCTGTCCTTCAGATTGTCTTTCATCTTCCCCTTTACCTCTATTATTGTATTAATTATGTTATCAAATATATTTTTCTCGATATACATGACATCAAGGTTAGGTCTGATCAGATTGGTGCTTCAATATGGTAGATCCCAGAATATACTCCTCTTCGTCCAGTTATGGGTTCGACCAAATCCGTTACACTTGTACCCATTAGCAGGCTCTTCAATAGCACTTGGTAAATCTTTTACCTCTTCCCATATTGTGTATTCGGGCCACCTTGGCGGTGGATTAGCCTTCTCTATAACCCCCGTATGAAAAGCATTCATGTTCCTCCGGTACGGATGATCCTTCGGTAGAAATTATCGATGATATTCAAAGAAGCACGGTTTGCCTCCGTGTTTCAAATAAAAAGCCTTAGTGCAGTCTATACAATACGGACATGAGAGACGACCATGAGTGCTCCATCCCGATAACATTCCAAAGACCGAAAAGTCATTGATAGTCCACATAAGTGCTACCCTCATCTAATAATTTTGCTTTCTAGAAATATCGTACGTGTTGGCACCTACTTCCTACAGCTAATTCAACTCATATATCAACGACTATAAATACACATCGATGTTCCTCTTCGGATTGTTCAGACCTAGGATAATAATGGTTAGGAATATATACGGAGTCTTCATGCACATCCAAGACGATATATTATACGGAATGACGATCATGCCAACACGAAAACTAGGAGCCCGAAAGTTCGAATGGGGTAAAATTGTAGAAGGAGAGCCCCAATCTGATATTACGCAAATTTGAAGCAAAATCTGGATATTCTCGATTGAAGTGCTTCCATACTTCTCCATCGGATGGATGATCCAATACTCCTTCGATCTGTTCCAGCCTGTGCCAACTCATATTTTTTGCAGTCTTTTTTACCATAAACAACCTCTGTAACCGTGGCGTCAAAGGCAAGTAGTACATCGAATCGGTAAGCTTCCTTGCACCGACAGACATTCCTCTACCAGTGGCCTTGTAGCGATCAGTACCACAAAATCTGTACACGTCTTTATCCTTCTGGTCTTTGTAGTACAACATGTACCCGTTACGACATGCATCATTTTCTCTTATCCCATCCAGAGCAATCTCACCATCCTCTTAGATCGGTAGAAGTCTTTAGGCAACTTAGCACCCTCTGGCAAGATCTCTATAATAAAATTCATTAGTCGGTTGTAGCATTCTCGCGACATGTTAAAATTGGACTTGATGTTCAACAATCTTGTAACCACCTCCAATGATGAATGATCCTCACAACTAGGCTATAATGAAGTCCTAGCATTATCCAGCAACTCTATGAACTTTGCAGCATCGGCATTCAGTGCCTCCTCAGTTGTATCATGATTGTCCGGATCGAAACTAGGCCCTGCCGCCTCAAAAACCATGTTCACCCACCCATCGTCGTAAGTAGCATGGTCGTGGACATCCATATACGGCTTTACATAAGGCTACGACTCTAATGATAAAGACACAAGTTCTTCGTGCATGGTCCACTAATAGTAATTCAGCGTAAAACCCTTCGAGTATAAATGATATGTGACTTCCATTTCTGGATGATATTTTAAGTTACGACATCTCACACATGGACACTTAATTTTGGTACCGTCCATGTACTGAAGGAACGTCTTGGCGAACTGCAAGAACTGTTGTACACCCTCTACGAATTTATCCTGCACACTGCACATGTCATCAGGATGACGATTGTACATCCACGAACGATGATGCAGATAGTAATTTATATCCATTTCTAGATACTTCTGCAAAGGTGAATATACATCATTCAAATATATACTCATGTGAATATTTGGTAGTGTATATTATCCAAACGACACTCACTCCAAATATGCAAAGATGATGAGACATCGTTCAAGAAAATAGTTTAAATTACAGTACATGTCACAAGTCTAAATAGATTTTATATTGATATTTTTTAATCCTCTTCTGTAAATTCATCTTCTTCGTTTAAATACAGTACATATACTGATACTCTTTCTAGCATTGATACTCAGGAATACCCAATTATATTATACACCTACTCGTCTACACATACATAAGAATACTCAGGAATACAATACATACGCTGATACACCTAGTCCTAGCATGGATACTTCTTCGTTCAACTCTGTATCCTGGATACTCTTATTGCAGTGTATCAGTGAGTGTCAACTCTGTATCCTGGATATCCACACTTGACATTTGTTTAGGCCATGACTTTCTAATTGAAAAGTCAAGTCATGGATATCAAGTGTCAATTTTTTTTGGGTCCAGGATACATAGTTCACACTCACTGATACACTCATGTATATCCACACTTGACATGTATGCGTGTGTCCATTTCCGATAAAATGCTTAGAACCCTATCCTCGATATCGTGTCCTAACCTTTCATATCCATGTGCCCTACAATTTTACCATACGTATCATGAGATTACATGATACCAACATGTGTATGTGTGTGTTCGTGTTCGTGTTCGTGTCCGTGTTAGGGTTAGTGTATGCATGTTAGTGTATCCGTGTATCCGAGTATGGGTTAGTGTTAGTGTCCGCGTGTATGTGTGTGTGTCCGAGTTTGGATTAGGATAGGGTTAGTATTTAAAGCACCGAGATATCCACTCACACACACACCCTCACTACACTGTGCACAAGTGTGCACTGCACAATACCTCACTTGATACCCAAGACTGCGTCTAATTAACTCAAATAGGGTTAGGGTATGTGTCGTATCTCGGCTTTGGGTTTGGGTCTGTGTCATGTCATGTATCATGTCAGTGAAGAGAGATAGGGTTAGGATTAGGGTATGTGTTATGTCCCGTGTCGTGTCAGTGACATATCGTGTCAGTATATGTGTCTGTGTCATGTCCCGTGTCATATCTATGTCTGTGTATGTGTTATGTCATCTATCAAATATCGTGTCTGTATCTGTGAGAAAGAGAGAGATAGGGTTAGGGTTTACTCCCTCTACGAATTTATTTTGCACACTACATTAATGTATAAGTAAAATCTCTGACTTGATTCCCCGATACATATATAGAAATCCTATTTAGGATGGACAAATCTATCATTTATCAATTAAGTTAAATACACACATGCAATACTATTTTACAACAAAAATGTGTGTTAATATAGTAAATTAATTAATTACATGGATATATATTGTGTCGTGTCATGAGTGTCGTGCCTGTCTCAGTTTGTGTCTGTGATAGTGTGTCGTGTCTATGTCAGTGTATGTGCGTGTCGTGTCTGTATTAGTGTGTGTATGTCATGTTTGTGTCAGGGTTTGTCTATGATAGTGTGTTTGTCGTGTCCATGTCCATGTGTGTGTCGTGTCTATATGAATGTCATATTGTGTCTGTATCTGTGAGTGAGAGAGAGAGATAGGGTTAGGGTTTACCTAGAAGAGAAGGAGGAGGAGAAGCCCGAGGTCGTCGGAGGAGAGGAGCCACACCAGAAGGGAAGAGCCGTGCGGGAGGGGGCCGTTCGGGGGGTGGGGAGCGAAGTAGAGTGGCTGTGGGGGAGCCGGTGGGGGGTAGGGACAGGGAAAGGAGGAGGGCGCCAGAGGGAGGTTATTTCTCCGGGTGGGGGGAAGAGGGGGGATTCAAAATTTTGGGAAGGATATCGACAAAATGGAGAAAAATAAAATCCCAAACCCTATATTAAAATTTTTAGCGACATCATAAATTGACGTCACTAAATATCGCTAATTAAAAAAATTAGCGACGTCATCAATAGACGTCACTAAACGTCGCTAATTAAAAAGTTTACGACGTTGCTCAAAACGTCGCTAAAAATTGAAAAAACAACGTCGGTAAATACGCCACTAAATGTCGCTAAATCGAAACACTCAACGATATTTAGCGACGTTAAAGAAGCTTATAGCGACTATTTTTTAAAAAACTGAAGTAGAGTCTCTAAACATCGTTATGTTTCGCCAAAAGCGACGTATAACGACGATTATTTTTGGAGTCACTCAAGTCTTTAATATTAGCGACATTTTATTATGACGTCGCTAAAAACGTAGCTTTTTTATCATATTTTGGTAGTGCCTCCCATCCATGAAAAAAGGTTGACTACTGGCGTGTTTGAGAAATTTTCAACGCCCGCCATAAAATTATCTGTCAAACCAATCCTACTATCATGTCGTCGATTATACATCCACGATCGGTCAACTAAGTATCGACTCATTGATTCTGCATGTACCATATATTCAAACAATATGGATTAGATACAAGATGAATAAGGATTTTGCTAAAGGATTAGTTAGTTTGGATACTTGTTGAAGAAGTCTAATAAAGAACTAATGGAGCTATTGGAAAGACCATATTTGAGCATTTTTTCATGTTTTACACGTATCCAAAACCATAATTCCTCGACACTCATCCGAATATGGGCGATACATGCCATAACGTAGTAAGGTTGGAACTACAAATTACTATTCATATTAGTACCCTGAAGTATAACTATAAACGACTATAATACTAAGAAATAACACTAGAAATACTTAAAATTATGCCTAATGTATAAAATATATTTTCTAAAATATTAATAATTAGTGATAACCGTATCGGTTAAATTAGTGATAATCGATACTCATAGTAATGGTCGATACTGATTTCGATACCAATACCAATACTCTAAAATATTAATAATTCATTATAGGTTAAATTAGTGATAACCGTATCGATTTTAGGGTCGATGAATAAATCGATACCGATAAGGAATTTTGAACGTCACATATTCTATTTTCGATATTCTAGGATACGCTCAAGCCTACGTATTAAGAATTACATACGTCTAAGGATACACATATAAATTAAAATAATTATATATGTAATATTCAATTTGTCAATCTTCCTCTTAAGTTAATTATAAACACATACAATAAATATGACCATTTTCGTGTCCTAATACTCGTGTCAATTTGTCTGCATTTTTTCGATACGTGTGTTCGTGCTATATATATATATATATATATATATATATATATATATATATATATATATATATATATATATATATATTCAATCTAATTTTTGACCTAATACAAAATATACCTAATTGATCATAATAAATTGACAAACATGAACAAAATTATAGAAAATGAACAAAATTGAAGTATGAGAGAGGAAGAGGACTTGCCTAGGGCTCCTCGGGTTGAGGCTATCGGAGGAGGAGGAGGAGTAGGTCGTCGGAGATGAAGGAGTAGAGGGGGTCGGGGTCATGCCAGAGAAAGGGGAGAGGGTGTCGGGGTCTCCGGAGACGCCGGAGGAGGAGGAGAGGGGTCGGGGGGGGGGGGGGGGGGGTCACCGGAGCAAGAGGGTCGGGGGTCGCTAGAGACGTCGGAGGAGGCGGAGAGGGGGGGGTCGGGGGTCACCGGAGGAAGGGGCGAGAGGGCCGGGGGTCGCTGGAGAAGTCAGAGTTGGAGGAGAGGGGTCCAGGGGTCACCGGAGCAAGGGGAGAGGGGGTCGGGGAACGCCGGAGGAGGAGGAGGAGGAGGGGGGGGGTTCCGGGGTCGCAGAGGAGAGAGAGAGAGAGAGAGAGAGAGAGAGAGAGAGAGAGAGAGTTTAGGGGAAATAAAAATAAAAGTGGGATATTAAATTTTAACGTTTAGCAACGATGAAATCTGTTCGTCGTTAGTCCGTTAATGGGAAAAAATCGATACCACTGCGACGGACTAGTGACAGAAATTAAAATATGTTTCTTATATAAATATATTAGTCGCTATTCCGTCGGTATTTCGTCGCTACACCAGCGACGGATAATATTTCGTCGCTGAAATCCTTCGCTAAATTCCAGTATTTTTGTAGTGACGGATTGAGAATTCAGAACATAAGTAAGATGCTAGTCCCATCTAAAATGTTTGTACTGAGATTGTGTCAAAATTGGCTAGGGATTTATGTTTGGACAACTGTTTTGGGGACAATATTTATTCTATATATTTTATGGACTAGACTTACTTATCTGAAACCATAGTTCCCATCCCAGCTAGTTCTATCTTATTGCAACATGTACATAAAATACACTAAATTTCCATAATTTTCAAGGGAATGAAGATATTCTCTACATCAAATCCTACAGTGTGCATTTAGAGTGAATATGGTTCAGATATGAATATTATCATAATTATACTTGTTTTATTAAAACTACGTAATACAAATGTTGTTCGAAAATAATTGTCATTAATCATAATTAGCAAAAAAACAGAAAACAAATCAAGATCTCGATTCCATACATAGGAGGATAAACTTGGTTTTGAAGGAACTTACATTTTGGTTCTAAATTGAGATGATAATTTCATACAGATTTTGTTGTGTGTTAATTAACTTTACTAATGTTGTATTATTATTATTATTATTATTATTATTATTATTATATAATGTAATGTAATAAATTTAGTCAAGGTTTTCCAGAAGCGTAGATAGAAGTATTACTATACAATTTTTTGTACAATTCACCTACACAAACTCAAATAGGAACTCAAATTGGAACTTGCAATAGATTTATGATATGTGGACATTTTTTTACACTTACATTCTTGATTTTTTAGAAAATTACAATCAAAATATCACATGCATGTAATCCAACATCAATAATTGATGAGTTTGAAAAACTTACAAACTCATAAGTTCCTATAGGGTTTTTGTGTTTTGTATACTTAATATAGGTATTCAGAGGTCCGGTTCTGGAAAATGAGTGGAATCAGTATCTGTATCAAAAAGTAACATCTCCATATTCTATTGTGATGGAATACGAATTTGGGATCCGCACACAATAATTGGGAGCTGGGGTGATCAAATAAACAAACAGTTCTATTTGAAAAGAAGTACAAACATAGAAAGAATTTGCAAGGTTTAGATTAAAAAATACCACAGTATCGAGTAAAAGTGGTGATATATACTGATGATAGAGATTCCATAAAACCACAAGCGGGATGAAAAATGATGGTAGGCTCGAAAGCATGATTGATTGATAGGCCGTATCTCTAGTCATATCAGAAGTAGTGTCTGATGGGAAAAGAATAGGTGATACACTAGTTGATTTATGTGATTGGACTTTGTTTGGGGTAGGGGAGTGGAGTCTGTCAGCCATCTGCAGTCAAGATGATATCATATGCAGTGACTAAATACAGTTAGTTCAATCATGGTGATCTCCCTCCAAATCAGTCCAGTTGATCAGTAGTATGTTTACACCAGGGTGTGTATTGAACTGGACGATCCGTAAATCGGTCAGAATTCGATCCGGTCAATGTTTGTCTCAGTCTGTTCGAATTCGACCAACGGACTGGCATGAACCGGTCCACCCTCCTTTCGGGTCCGACTGGGTCGGAGGATTCGTCCCGTAAGTTTGGTCCGGTCTAGTCCATTCCCTGCGCCGCTCGGTCCAGGTCACCCCGGCCCAGCACGGTCACCCCGGCCTTGTTCAAGTCCAGTTCAGCCGAATTTTTTTTTTTGGGGATATAATCGTTGGTGGTATTTTTACCAAAATATTTTCAATTTATTGGCAGATTTATGAGCGTTTTAGGGACCAAAATATCCATTATAACATTTCCTTTTTTTAGGATATTTGGGATCATTTGGTCCCCAAAAAATCATATAAATAGGTCATAATTCATGAAAATTAAACAAAATAATTTTTTTTTCCTCTTACAAAATTTAGAAGCAATATAGTGTGAAGAGGCAGTATCATGGAAAATGAGCAACCACCACATCAACCACAAGATCAGCAAGCTCAACACGCACAGCAACTTCAACCCGCACCGCAACAAGAGTTTGAATCAGAAATTTGGTATCATTTTAGCGGAGTTTACAATGAGCGTTAAACGGAAAGAAGATGCTCGAATAAAGTTCTTGTTGAATGCTTGCATTGTATGAAACGACTCAAATGTGACCATAACTATGGTACAAGAAAGCTAAGTAGGCATCTGTAAATGTGTATAAATATCTAGTTAACTTTTTTTTTCTTCTAAAAATGTATCATTTTTGATATATTTTATTATTGTTAAATAACTCATGCAACCTATTTTGAGTTTCAACTTCCAGTTTCTCTACAAACTTTATTTTGGTCATAAAAATTATCTCATTAATTAAATCAAATTCTATCATCTATTTATTAATTATACTAACAAATAACTCATATACAAAAAACATTCTTTATATATATATATATATATATATATATATATATATATATATATATATATATATATAACATTATAAGTTAAGTTAAGGTTGTCTACATTTAATCTTATTAAGTAATAAAAATTGAATAACTTATTATTTATATTTATTAATAACTTATATATATGATCATTATATATATAACTAAAAATATATAACTTATAACTTATATATCTATATATATATATATATATATATATATATATATATATATATATATATATATATATAAGTAATTAAATAAAAAAATTGGGCCAGCCCGGCCCAACCCAGACCCGGCCGGGACCCAGTCTGGTCGACCCGGACCGCCGGATACCGGTTTATGGGTTCGGGATGGGTCAGGCTCCCGCCCTCCTGGTCGGCTCGGCCCGGCCCAGTTCTTTTTTTGGATTTGGACCAAGACCGACCCGATTTCGATCCAACCAGGTCCACCCGGGCCTCGAGCCGGCCCGATTCACACCATGATCTTTACATAATTTTAGTCGATTCCTTGTCAAACTAGAAGTGTAGACTAAAACAATATACAATTTTCCTATCTGAAATTCCAACCAATTAGTTCGTCAATAGATACAAATATAAAATTAGGACAGGATCTAGGTCAAAGTGTGTAATGTGTCTAGTATCCCAAATACCAGTTCAAGATTTGTCACGGCCCGCTTCAAGAATACTGGATAAATACAAGGACTGATATGGCCAACCACACCTTGCAGAATATCGAAGTAAGCCGTAATGAGCTAATGTTGTCTAGAAGTCATATGTGTGGACTCTAGCATGCTATGACGTTAGTTCTAAAGGCCGACAAATCCTAATATCTCAATCCATCAACATCAAGTGCAAGAGTATATCATATATGAAAGTAAAAAAGGTATCCCAAATTACATACCATATATGATCATGAAGATAGTGAATACAAAAATGCTGCACTAGCAGTGTATAATTATACATGATCCAATATACGAGCCATGATCTAATGCATACATTATGTTGACCGAAGTCAAAAAAGTAATCTTAAAATAAGGGGTTAGCACTGTCTCTTTCTAAAATACCACAGAAAAGAAATAATACTATGAGTTATGGAGGAAAGAAACCCATTCGCGAGCTTCGGACGCAGTCCTACGAGTGCGAGCCATCTTGCTGGAAGTACGGTGGATCCTGATTCTCCTCGGGGTAATATGACCATACAAAACCAGTGTGGTCAGAACCCAAAGCAACATGTACCACAAAGGAGCTCAAGGTGATAGACCAAACATATTACAATATACAGCAAAAAGAGAGATATAAAAAAATAATACGGATCGAGACTTGTACGATACCAATATACTTGTCTCCAGATTATAACTGAAAGAATTGATAACAAGTGTTATAAAGGAAAGTAAGGCGACGAGCGGCAAGAGGGCATAGGAACTACTCTGGATCGGGACCACAACCCTTAAACCAAATAAGGACCGAGATTGTAGACCATCACCCGAGCAGAACTTAGCACCCTAACCACGCGCCGAAAGAATGAATTAAAAGGGCGAGCTTAACGAATAGACAAACATTCATTGCACGACCAACCATGCCTACGGCTTGCTATAATTAACTAACTAGGTTATCACAAACCTAGTTACTAACAAATGCATGCTTTGAAGAATATTGCTACCACCGACACTGCAGTCAACCCAGATGGCCAAAGGTACGCTTGTCGAGTAAACTTAAATGCATATTAACATCACTACAACATACCTTGTTACTTTGTCATAAAAAAAGTTATTGAACTTGTAAGCATAAACTTAAACATGTTATCATAAACTTGCTATATAAACATAAACTTGTCTTGCAACATAAACTTGTATGTAAACTTGTCTTGTAAGTGCCGCAACACGCATAAACTTGGTCCTTCATAGAGCCCTTGCCTAGCATGGTTGTTACATGCAGCATGGGGCCCTTAGAGATCGGGGTAGCCGATAGCGCAATATTCTTTCCTCCCAATGATCTAGGTAAATCTTATCTTTTTTAAATTATTACTAAATTATTTCAAGTTCTCGAGTCGTGGACAGTTAAGGACTTTCCTAGAATGACGCGTCACGAGTACGGACTTCTCACGAGTTATCGTATTCGCGACACGCGACATATTGGATAATACTTACACTCGATTGTCTGATGCCAAATACAATAGATTTTCATACAAAAAAATTTGTACGGTGTCGTGAGGATTGTGAACTTTTATATAAACTTATCTCATGAACTACATGCAAAACTTGTCTAGTAATATAAACTTGTATCATCATAAGAAAGCACACAACAATAATGTCACGCCCCAGTACCGGAATACAGAGACGGACATGGCAAGCTTCCCCGTATAAGGTATAGAACGTCGTACGGTAGTCATGACTGTAACTAGACAAGGGGGTGCATACTACAAGCAAGTCACTTAGGGTCACACAGCACATCTATTGTCTCAATCAGTCAAGCAAAAATATTAAACATCGAACATATATGACAAGGAAGAAACACGTCTCAAACGCCCTACCACGATATTCTGGAAACAAGTTATGCAAAATAAGGAAGCTGGCAGAGTATCAAAATTACATGACCATGATCAACTGCAGTCTGATTAATTATAATAATATAAAAGAAACTAAATGTCCAAATTCACGACTAACAAGTGCCGATGGCTAAACGCCCAAAATAAGTAAAGTGTGCAATAACGAGCAGGGCAGAAGAAACCCAAACGTTTCCTTCAAGGGCCATCTGCCTGGTGCGCGCCATTGTTCCGGGAGAATTATGCTTGATCCTCGGATGCAAGCTCTAAACCTGGCCATGCAAACCAGTGGGGTTAGACCCAAAATAGCAAGTACCACAAAGGAAGCACGAATGAAGAAATAAAACCAGGTTTATGAATATATATATATATATATATATATATATATATATATATATATATATATATATATATATATATATATCTGTCTCGTAGTTTCGGTTCATAGCCTATTGTGACACAACAATCTAACCCTACAACCAAACAAGGACAAGGGTTAGACTATCGCACCATGATAGTCCATGTCCCTAGAATATTTGATAGCAAGTACAATACACAAACAAGCTCAGTTACATAATCAACCAATCACTTGTACGATTTACTAGATGGATTCTGGGTTATCCCAGAGATATTATGCATATAGGAATCCTTAGATCGAACTAGGTACTAGCAAGGTTAGCCGAGCCATAAATTGTTGTATAGCACATAATATTGTGCACCGGTCCCTCGTGAGGCCACCGTACTAAGATCGCATAGAACACATAGTTTAGTATAATAGTCGGATATTGCCATCCACTAATGATGACTTAAACAATATACATAGGGACTAGCCTACACACCCCAATTCAGATGTCTGGAGGTGGCTACTTAGGCACGATATAGAGATTCCATTCCATCCCAATGCTCTACAAGTTAAGTTGCCTAGTTAACACTATTGTTAATCAAAATCACATGGTGTGTTCATATGTTACTCCTCTTATATGATGTACCCTAGTACGGCCATATTAGATACGAATCCATTTTGTCACTTGATAGTTTAATTTGGATTCATCCCAGTGTGATCCAATAATCAATAGATCCTAGCCACGCTTGGTCATTGACGAACCCTTATGTCCATGTTGGAGATTAAGTCATATCACATGTCACGTAGCGCATAGGTACACATAAGTGCAATCATGTAATATAATCGCGTAGCAACACATAGCACGTAGTAAGTCTATCAGCACGGATATAAGTGGTCGGGTCATGACGCATAGATGGGTCTAATACTCTTGTGGTCATCAAAGTCACACATACATCCCATAAAGTCCAAAGGAACATTCAAACCAAACTAGTCCAATAAAGCGTGTACAAGGGGCCGCATACGCGCATAAGGATCAAGGCCGCATGGGGATCAACTGTCACGCCCCGATTCCGTGGAATCGATAGTCGTCCCCCGGGCGTGACCGTCGTACGGGCCTAGGTTGGGCATCACACAAGGCTAAGTATTTTGTTTTGTATAGCAAGCACATATTCAGAGTACACAGATAAATTGAAACACAAATTGAAGCATAGAAAAAGTTCTCTTTTTATTGATAATATGAACATCTATTACAGACTCCTTGAACTGAGTCATAAGGATTGCCTCTACGGCTTACAAAAGTGTTGACACAAAATGAGATAGCAGTCCTGTACATTACATCCTTTACTAAACTCAAAATATAAGACCTTGGGTCGGAACGACTGCTTTGCCACGTAGTTACATGTTTGCTTGGTGGCTAGCTTCTTATTCAAAATGCTTCAAAAGGTTGGCACGGTCGAGGCGTGCCTACAGCTGGACTGGATTGGGGGTTTGTCTCCTGCTCCTCGCTCGGCTCTCCTTAACGCGGGGAACCTGTTTCAACGAGGGTCAGTACATCGAAACGTACTGGTGAAGGCAAGCTAACCCAACTATACCAATCAATACGTTGTTTTAATGAAGCATGCATATTTGTGGGTTTCTATCTTGCCTTAGTTTATTTTTACAGCAAAAAACAGATATAAAAATCACTGAAATAACCTGCCACCGCTCGGTGACATTTACCTGCCCGTCTGAACCACCTGCACATTACTTACCATGCCTTCCCTGCCAAGAAGACACAAGTTAGTTGCAACAGATTTAAATATACAAGGGGATCACTGGCACGTTGCCATAATGGACGGGCTAGTCTCGGGACGGAATGACGTGTGGCGTAGAGGACAGGAGGCGCCACAAGCCACTCCATCCGAAGCATGCGACTATCGTGAGTTCCGTCCGGATCGGATCGGTGCCAGTGCCCCAGCGATCGTCCGCAGGAACTAAGACCTTGTGCACAAGTTATCCGTGATCAACGCGGTACACTAAGTTAGCATTTGAGGCAATATCAGGAACAGGGCAATAACAGGGCAAGATCTACTTTTGCATAGTCTTCCTGTTGAGTTATTGCATTGAAGATGAGTTCTATACATAGCACAGTTTTAAGAAGAAATATACATTCTAACTTATTTTTATGCATATGATGAATATTCCAAACGAGCAAGCATGTAAGTAAGTAACCGTTCACAAGTTTCATTTGACAAGCATAACTTTACCCAAGTCTATCCCCTTTATTATCTTGAAGTCTTTTAGTTATTACTTGGTATCGTTTGATCGGGGCAAGCACGAACACAAGATTTAGATGTGAAGACTAGCAAGAAGGGATAGCTAATCGGGTTGGTAGCCACTCACTTTAGTAGTTGGAAGGAAGAAGGAAAGAAGTGCTTTAGGAGCCCGTTCGAGCGGCGCCTACTGCTGGATCACCTGCATTGCCACGAACAGCTGATCAGTACTTCTTCCTCTCTTTCCGTTATCGTAATTGTAGTACAATCTTACGAACGAAAGCAATGAAATCCATCAAAACTGTTCAAGAAAACCCAAGCAAATCCGAAAACCAACTCAAGGCACGAAAGCAACAAGCGACAGCGAAAACTAGGCAACAAAAGAATGCAGTGGAGAGGTCCCTCCTGACTCTGCCGCTAAGTCGATCCCGGGGGCACGGTCCACTGAATATGGGAATCAATTCCGAAGAAGCAAATCCATAAAGAGGATGGGCTCTTGTTTCAATCTATCCCGATCGAACGATACCGTCTTGTATTTCTTAGCCGCGCTCCCCGAATAGGGGGAACGGGGCACCATATCCTACCCAACTAATTGGAAGTTTCGTCCCGAAACTTAAGAATAAAATCTACCACTAGGAAATAATGAAGGGAACCTTTCCCTCATTTCTGATTCGAGCTCCCAAGTAGACTCTTCGACAGAGTGATTCCGCCAAAGCACGCGCACTAGAGGAACCGAACGGGTCCGAAGCAGCTTTTCTTTTCTATCCAAAATTTGCACTGGTTGTTCTACATACGTCAAGTCGGCCTGGAGATTCAGTTGTTCAAGGTCTACCACATGGCTTGGATCGTACACATATTTTCTAAGTTGAGAAACATGGAATATATCATGTACGTCGGATAGGGATGGTGGTAGTGCGATCTGATAAGCAACTGAGGCAACCCGCTTGAGTATTTTGAACGGACCGACAAATCTCGGACTTAGCTTTCCTCTTGCCCCGAACCTGCTGACTCCTCGCATGGGCGAGACCTTGAGGAATACCCGGTCGCCTACTTGGAACTCGAGCGGTCTTCGATGTACATC
Organism: Iris macrosiphon; assembly: GCA_036927795.1. Taxonomy (NCBI): domain Eukaryota; kingdom Viridiplantae; phylum Streptophyta; class Magnoliopsida; order Asparagales; family Iridaceae; genus Iris; species Iris macrosiphon. Next base: position 93,022,907 of record JAYESA010000016.1, on the reverse strand, counting down.
CGCATAGCTCTTCTGACGACTTTGAGCTATCTTTAATCTGTCCCAAATCAATCGAACTTTCTGGACAGTCTGCTCCATGAGCTCAGGGCCAAGTATCTGTCGTTCACCAACTTTGTCCCAACAGATAGGAGATCGACACTTCCGCCCGTATAACGTCTCATACGGCGCCATTTGAATGCTTGATTGATAACTATTGTTGTAAGCAAATTCGGCTAAAGGTAGATGAAGATCCCAACTAGTCTTCGTGTCCAAAGCGCAGAGTCGCAGCATGTCTTCGAGGATCTGGTTGACACGTTCGGTTTGGCCGTCGGTCTGTGGATGGTAGGCGGAGCTGAACTTCAACTTCGTCCCCATTGCTGACTGTAGGCTTCCCCAGAAACGTGATATAAATCGACCATCTCTATCGGAGACTATAGATACGGGCACGCCATGGAGCCGAACGATTTCGTTGAGATATATCTGAGCCAGGCCGTCAGCACTCCAAGTAGATTTGATAGGCAGAAAGTGAGCTGACTTGGTGAGTCGATCGACGATAACCCAGACTGCATCATGTCCCCGTTGCGTCCTTGGCAAGCCAACAATAAAATCTATTGTTATATCATCCCATTTCCACTCCGGAATAGCAAGGCTCTGTAGCTCTCTGTTTGGTCTCTGGTGTTCGGTCTTTACTCGTTGACAAGCCATGCAATGCGACACAAACTGCGCCACATCCCGTTTCAAGCCGTGCCACCAAAACGTCGTACGAAGATCTCGATACATCTTTGTGCTACCCGGATGAGAAGTATAACTAGCATAATGAGCCTCAGTGAGGATCTCTTTTCTGAGGGCCGCGTCGTTCGGAACGCACAGTCTTCCCTTCACTCGAAGCATCCCATCCGTGCTTACCGCAAAGTCGGACGCCTTCCCTGCTGAGATAAGGGCATGAATCTTTTGCAGGAATGGGTCGTCCTTCTGAGCGGCCTTCACTTTATGTAACAAGTTGGGTTCGAGGCGCAGTTGAGCTACTTGCGCCCACTTTTTATATCTTATTTTCAGTGTAATGCCCAGTGATTCAAGATCTTGGCGCAACATATCATTGATAGGCAAGCTCCTTACAAACACTCGACTCAATACGTCTGCTACTACGTTTCCTTTACCAGGCGTGTATCTGATCATGATATCGAAGTCGCTTAGGAGTTCAAGCCATCGCCGCTGCCGAAGATTCAAATCCTTCTGAGTGTACAAGTATTTCAAGATTTTATGGTCCGTATAGATTTCACACGGTACACCATAAAGATAGTGACGCCATAACTTCAATGCAAACACTACCGCGGCAAGTTCGAGATCATGCGTTGGGTAGTTCTGCTCGTGAGGCTTTAGCTGTCTAGATGCATAGGCTATCACTTTGTCTCGTTGCATCAGGACACATCCTAGTCCCTTGCCTGATGCATCACTGAAAATTTTGAAATCATCCGGTCCGTTCGGCAAAGTAAGAATTGGGGCAGAGACGAGGCGCTGCTTTAGCTCCGTAAACGAAGCTTCACAGTCGTTCGTCCAAGTAAACTTCGCACCCTTCCGTGTCAACTGAGTCAAGGGCGAAGCAATTCTAGCAAAATTTTGTATAAACCTGCGGTAGTATCCTGCCAGACCAAGGAAACTTTGGATATCGCTAGCTGACTCCGGACGTTTCCACTGCGTAATTGCTTCTATCTTCTTCGGATCAACTGAAATGCCTTTCGAGGAGATGATGTGTCCCAAAAACGAGATACTGTCTAGCCAAAAGTCATATTTACTTAATTTTGCATACAACTTGTTATCTCGAAGGGTTTGCAGCACCATCCGCAGGTGTCCTGCGTGCTCATCCCTAGTCTTCGAGTACACCAAGATGTCATCGATAAAAATTACCACGAATTTATCGATGAAAGGCCGAAATACCCGGTTCATCAAATCCATGAATGCAGCAGGTGCATTCATCAGTCCAAACGGCATCACTGCAAACTCGTAATGTCCGTAGCGGGTTCGGAAAGCAATCTTTGGCACGTCTTCTGACTTAATCTTCAGCTGGTGGTAACCTGAGCGAAGATCGATCTTTGAAAACACTGTTACCCCCTGTAGCTGATCGAACAAGTCATCTATCCATGGCAGAGGATATTTGTTTCTGATTGTGACTTTGTTCAATTCCCTGTAGTCTATTTAGAGGCGTAGAGTTCCGTCCTTATTTTTTACGAAAAGCATGGGTGCACCCCAAGAAGACACGCTCGGACGGATAAACCCACGATCGAGTAATTCTTGAAGTTAACATTTTAATTCCTTCAGCTCTGCAGGGGCCATTCTGTACGGAGGCTTGGAGATTGGCTGCATGTTTGAAAATGTGTCGATGGTGAATTCAATCTCTCGGTCGGACGGCATGCCGGGTAGTTCGCTCGGAAACACATTGGGGAACTCTGCCTCAACGGAAGTAGACTCGGCGTTTGCGTAGTCCTGCCGTGTGTTCCGAACCGACGCTAAGAATCCCTCGCAGCCTGTGTAGAGCATTCGTCGAGCAGATTTTGCCGAAATCACCATGCAGGCCCTGGTTGCATCTGTCGCTGGACTACTAGTGTAACATAACTCGGCTTCTCTGGGCAGACGGAAAACCACTCGATTCTCTGCACACTCTATAGTTGCCGCGCACGCGCCGAGCCAATCCATTCCCAAAATGATATTGTAGTCCCGCACATCAAGAACTAAAACATCGAGTGACAGCTTCCTCTCCCCAATACAGATATAACCGCCTAGGCATGCTGAACAGACAGGTATTTTTGTACCAGATGGGGTGCTAACACTTAAATCTAAATGCAATGGAGTCATTTTTATATTGTTCTCCGTGGCAAAGTTTGTAGAAATAAAGCTATGGGTTGCACCTGAATCAAATAGAACACGAGAAGGTATATTATTGAAAAGTAAAGTACCTGACACGACGGTATCCGAAGCTAGAGCTTCTTCCCGTGTCATGGTATAGACCCGGCCCTGAGCTTGATTACGCCCTTGCTGAGGCGCCGCTCGATTTGCCTGAGGCGCCGGAGTCTGATTCTGTTGTTGTTGAGGTAGAAGGAGCGGACAGCTACTAATCTGATGGCCAGGATCGCCGCATCCGAGGCAGGTGCCGAGCCGTTTGCGACAGACGTTCATGGTGTGCCCTCTTCTGTTGAAGAAAGTGCAACGCTGCCCCTGATTTTCTCGTTGACGACCGCCGTTATTTTGACGCTTTGCAGCGTTGTCTATCGTTGCCTTGGCATTTGTGATTGGGGGTTTGCACAGCGCCGCCGGCAACGTGAGGATACTGCGGTTCGAGAGAAAGGGCATGGTTTAAGACTTCCCTCATCGTCTGATACTGTGGAACGACCACGTGCCCGTGTATGCCAAGATGTAGCCCTCCTTCGAATCGTCTAGCACGACTCGCTGTGTCCGGTAGATAGGCACTAGCGAATTTGGCCAGTTTGTTGAATTCTGCCGAGTATTTCTTTACCGTCATGCTGTCCTGCATAGTTGTACAAACTCATTTTCTCGCTGACGGCGTACAGGTGGGGGAATAAACTCCTCCTCAAACGTGGCATAAAAAGTCGTCCACGCGATCGCCTCCTCTCCATGGCCAAGTTGAAGAGATCGTCGTGCACGTCCCACCAGTCGTGCGCATTGAGGCGAAGCAGTAGTTGGGCACAGGTGACGCGCTTGTCTTCCGGCACTTCTAGGAGAGAAAAATAATCTTCAAGCTCGGCGAGCCAATCTAGGGCCACGATCGGGTCCTCAGTCCTATTAAATGGCGTGTTGCATACCTTCTTGAAGTTGCGAAAGGTAAAGGCAGTCACTTCCCTCGTCCTCGGCACTAGCGGTGTCTCGACTTCAAGTGCTGGCTGCTCCACTGGCGTAGCTGTTGTCGCAGTAGAATGGTTGGAGGCCAGGGTCTGAACAAGCTGCTGCAGGGTATCTACCTGCTTTTGTTGGACCGAGAGTCGTGCCTTTAGATTGCTTTCGAACTTGGCTTGGCGGGCATCATCTCTCTATCGTTGCTCCGTTAACATTTGCGTCACCTGCTAAAGCGAATCTGTTCGAGACATGCCCCGTTGGCTCCGAGAGCTTCCTGAAGTTCCGGAACTGCTCTCCTGAGTCCTTGTCTCGCCTGGTGCTAGCGCTGATGGTTGCGCTTGCACCGTTCCTTGAAAAGAAGGTAATTTACATCAGGATCATAATGTATTATAGACTTATTGCATGAACGTATCTCATTTTGGCCTTAACGAGTTCAAGAGTTCGCACAGGGATTTATCGTTAAAGGAACTTTTCCAGTTCAAGAGTCAAAGGAACTTTGAAGCTGTGCTCTGATACCAACATGTCATGCCCCGATTCCGTGGAATCGATAGTCGTCCCCCGGGCGTGACCGCCGTGCGTGCCTAGGTTGCGCACCACACAAGGCTAAGTATTTTGTTTCGCATAGCGAGCAGATATTCAGAGTACGCAGATAAATTGAAACACAAATTGAAGCATGGAAAAAGTTCTCTTTTTATTGATAATATGAATATCTATTACAAACTCCTTGAACTAAGTCATAAGGATTGCCTCTACGGCTTACAAAAGTGTTGACACAAAATGAGATAGCAGTCCTGTACATTACATCCTTTACTAAACTCAAAATATAAGACCTTGGGTCGGAACGACTGCTTTGCCACGTAGTTGTATGTTTGCTTGGTGGCTAGCTTCTTCTTCAAAATGCTTCAAAAGGTTGGCACGGTCGAGGCGTGCCTACAGCTGGACTGGATTGGGGGTTTGTCTCCTGCTCTTCGCTCGGCTCTCCTTAGCGCGGGGAACCTGTTTCAACGAGGGTCAGTACATCGAAACGTACTGGTGAAGGCAAGCTAACCCAACTATACCAATCAACACGTTGTTTTAATGAAGCATGTATATTTGTGGGTTTCTATCTTGCCTTAGTTTATTTTTACAGCAAGAAACAGATATAGAAATCACTGAAATAACCTGCCACCGCTCGGTGACATTTACCTGCCCGTCTGAACCACCTGCACATTACTTACCATGCCTTCCCTGCCAAGAAGACACAAGTTAGTTGCAACAGGTTTAAATATACAAGGGGATCACTGGCACGTTGCCATAATGGATGGGCTAGTCTCGGGACGGAATAATGTGTGGCACAGAGGACAGGAGGCACCACAAGCCACTCCATCCGAAGCATGCGACTATCGTGAGTTCCGTCCGGATCGGATCGGTGCCAGTGCCCCAGCGACCGTCCGCAGGAACTAAGACCTTGTGCACAAGTTGTCCGTGATCAACGCGGTACACTAAGTTAGCATTTGAGGCAATATCAGGAACAGGGCAATAACAGGGCAAGATCTACTTTTGCATAGTCTTCCTGTTGAGTTATTGCATTGAAGATGAGTTCTATACATAGCACAGTTTTAAGAAGAAATATACATTCTAACTTATTTTTATGTATATGATGAACATTCCAAACGAGCAAGCATGTAAGTAAGTAACCGTTCACAAGTTTCATTTGACAAGCATAACTTTACCCAAGTCTATTCCCTTTATTATCTTGAAGTCTTTTAGTTATTACTTGGTATCGTTTGATCGGGGCAAGCACGAATACAAGATTTAGATGCGAAGACTAGCAAGAAGGGCTATCTAATCGGGTTGGTAGCCACTCACTTTAGTAGTTGGAAGGAAGAAGGAAAGAAGTGCTTTAGGAGCCCGTTCGAGCGGCGCCTACTGCTGGATCACCTGCATTGCCACGAACAGCTAATCAGTACTTCTTCCTCTCTTTCCGTTATCGGAATTATAGTGCAATCCTATGAACGAAAGCAATGAAATCTATCGAAACCGTTCAAGAAAACCCAAGCAAATCCGAAAACCAACTCAAGGCACGAAAGCAACAAGCGACAGCGAAAACTAGGCAACAAAAGAATGCAGCGGAGAGGTCCCTCCTGACTCTGCCGCTAAGTCGATCCCGGGGGCACGGTCTACTGAATATGGGAATCGATTCCGAAGAAGCAAATCCATAAAGAGGATGGGTTCTTGTTTCAATCTATCCCGATCGAACGATACCGTCTTGTATTTCTTAGCCGCGTTCCCCGAATAGGGGGAACGGGGCACCACATCAACTGCAGCATAGAATTAGTTGCCGTATAGGTCTAGGACATATATGATCAATTGTCGCATAGGAAGTTGGGTCGCATGGCCGCATGGGTTGCATGGTCGCATGGTCGCTAACCGCAGAGGTCGCATGAGCTGAAGGCCGCATTACCGCATGAGTTCAGACAGCATGGCCGCATGAGTTCAGGCTGCAGGGCCGCATGAGCTCAGTCTGTATGGTCGCAGAGGTCGTATGAGCTCAAGGCCACATACCCTCACTTGCTGCATATGGGTCAAGGCCGCATGGATCTATCGGCCGCAAGGGACTCCTTCTTTGCTAGGCAGCAAGTTCTGCCATGGCGAGAACTCCAAAAACTCAAAAAATTATTTTCTTCATAAAAGCTTTATTTTAACTCCGAACTGAGTGAACCAAAAGCCAAAACGCTCGAAATAAAGTGCTTCATCCATCCCAAAGTCTTTTTTTTTTGAAAATACTATGTTTTAGTATATTAAAACACCAAAAATCAAAGAACCCGTAAAAATCCTAAACTTAGAATATAGATCTACTCAAATTCATCCATTAAAACTGAAAACTCCAAGTACTAAAAGTGTTTAGAATCATCATGAGCACATAATAGACTAATAAAATGCAAAAAATGAGAAAGAATTAAAAATTAAGAGATTTCTCCATGTGGTGCAAGGTGTACTTGCCTAAATGAAGGAAGAAGAGGAAATGAAGAGAATGAGGGAAGATAGAGAAAGATGTTGGGTTCAACTCATGAATGAACCAACCCAACAATTAAACCATGGGTCTAATTTAACCAAAGAATGGGTCTAGTTTTCATGCATCCAATCTAATTAATCATGTAAGAAAGAAATACTCTAAGCAGAAAATAAATACAAGCAAGAAATAAATATATCCTAAAATATATATTTTGGGAACGGGGAGTGACATTTCTACCCACCTTAGAAATATTTCGTCCTCGAAATTCAAACTCAAGGCTAGCTAAAGAAATCAGAACAATCACTAAGCTAACAACAAACATATCTACACATGCAATTAAATCCAAGCATATAATGAAGAAAACTAGTGTCACATAGCATCGGTAAACGAATCGCGAGATTCGAGATACGAAGGCATAAGAACAAAAATACCTTCCATGTCGAACATGTGCGGATACCGAGACCGAATATCGTCCTCTCGCACCTACGTCGAATCTCCCAAAGGGTGATGATCCCAAGCAACCCAAACAAGATAGAGAAACAAATCAGCAAGAGTGTTTGAATTAGATCAAAATAGTGAATACTTAAGCGATGAGTTTCTAAATCACCTTAAAGATAACAAGATTCTCTCTAAATTGACCACTCGAATAGCCTGATCTACACATGTACAAGCACAATTTAGTCAAATTGATAAAATAAGAAATATATAGAACTTTTTCTTGTTAATTTGAAATTGCCTAGTTTAAGATGACTGTTGTTTTCCAATAAATTAGCATGAAAGGAAAACTTGTATTGATTTGTAGATGAATTACAACTCTTCAATAAGAGCTTCCAATGAATCTCTACAACTTCAAAAAATTCTATGAAAGTGTGCTGGTGGAAGTCCAGTGAGTATTCTACCACTTTATTTTTTGACGATCGGAATGCAACTTAAAGAGCTCCACAAATTCTAATTGGCCCTTGCCCATTCTTTAACCATACCTAGAGTAATTCTTAGAATTTTCGTTAGAGTTTCCTAGGTATTTTGAGCTCCAAGCACAACTATAAAATTGACCTGGAGTAATTCTCAATAGAATTTACTTGGGTCAAAGACCTTTCTTCTTAGCTCAGCTAGTATGCCTTAGTAAATATTATGAGCCTTATATACTAATCATTTCAAACCAATAAGATGTAAAAGTTAGAAACATACAGTTCTAACAATAACACCTAACCACTAAATAGTAAAATTAACCAATTTACATATGCTACATATAAGTGAATATGACAACTAAACATATTTTAAAGATGTTGATCGTTCAATCAACCTAGACAATAATTTCTAGCAGGTGTTGCAATTTCTAATACTTAAAAATTAACATAGGAAAGTATTAAGAAATTGATATTGAACAGTAAAAATAGATAATGTTTGGTTTATGAATGTATAGGAATCAATCCTGATCAAAAACCCTAAACCTAACCCTAACCCTAACCCCAGGTCAAAAAACCTAACCCTAACCCTAAACCTAACCCTAACCCTAACCCTAACCCCTGATCAAAAACCCTAAACCTAACCCCTGATCAAAAACCCTAAACCTAAACCTAACCCTAACCCTAACCCTAACCCTAACCCCAGGTCAAAAAACCTAACCCTAACCCTAACCCGAAACCTAACCCTAAACCTGCGTCTGTGTGTGTGTCTGCGTCTGTGTGTGTGTGTGTCGTGTGTGTGTGTGTCTGCGTCTGTGTGTGTCTGTCAGTGTCTGTGTGCGTGTGTCGTGTCTGTATGCGTGTGTCGTGTCTGTCAAGTGTGTCTTGTTTCAGTGTCACATGAGAGAGAGAGAGAGATTACCTAGAGCTCGAGGAGGAGGAGGGGGATGCCAGAGTAGCCGCAGCCGTGGAGAGCCGGTCGCCGGAGGGGGGGGGGGGGGGCGGGGGAAATCGAAAAGTTTCAAAATTTTCGACAGATGGGAAAAAGAAAACTGAGGCCTATTTAACCAAAATTTAGCGACGTTTAGCGACATCAAATAACAACGTCGCTAAAATAAAAATTAGCGACGTCAAAGACGTCGCTAAATACGTTGCTAAATATTTTTGATAGATACGTCGCTAATTACGATGTTAAAGGTCGCTAAATCAGATATATTAGCGACGTTTAGCGACCTTAATTGAACTTATAGCGACTAATCTTTTAAAATTTTAATAAAAGTCGCTAAACGTCGCTAAATGTCGCCATTTAGCGACGTCTAGCGACGATTTTTACGGAGTCGCTAATTTAGCGACGTTTTTACTAGGAGTCGCTAAAATACGTCGCTAATCCCGCTTTTTCTAGTAGTGATGGGTTGCTCCTTGTAAGACAAGTCGGTACCAACGACTCGCTCAGAATGGTCGAGGATTTGACTCAGATCCGGGACAAACCTATGCAATTAAGACAGATGAAATACATCGTGTACCTCACATAGCGAAGGCGAAAGGGAATAAAGATAAGCAACATCGCCCACCCACTCAAGAATATCGTACGGACCGACGTATCATGGACTAAACTTTCTGTGAACCCCGAATCTAATGACTCCATGAGTTGGCAAAATTCGCAAGAACACATGGTTGCCGACACAAAACTCTAAAGGCCTACGATGCTGATCTGCCCAATGTCGATGCCTATCTTGCGCAACCCGAAGTCGCTCTTTGATCTGCTTGACAACTTCTATTGTCTGTGTGATTATCTTTGGGCCTAACATCCATCTCTCACCGATATTATCCTTTGCCAATGTTGATCTACACTTTCTCCCATATAATGCTTCGAAGGGTGCCATCTGAATACTTGCTTGATAAATGTTGTTGTATGAGAACTCAACGAGATGAAGGTGATCTTCCCAAGACCCTTCAAAATCTAAAGTACAAGCTTGTAGCAAATCTTCCAGGGTCTGGATGGTTCTCTCTGATTGGTCGTCTGTTTGTGGATGGTTATCTCTTGATAACTGTTGTTGTATGAGAACTCAACGAGATGAAGGTGATCTTCCCGAGACTCTCTGATGTATTGGTACATCTTGGTACCTCCTAGATGAATTGAATACTGGGAACTATGCACATCGGTCATTACTTTTTGTCGGATATCTCCACTTGGTATACAGAGACGATTTTCAAACCTAAGAGTTCCATCTTCATTAATCGTCAACTATTTCCTGAGACCAGACTCACATTCCATCCGAAACTTCTGAACTCTCGGATCCTCTGCCTTAGCTGCCTTAATCCTCTCTATAATGGTAGATTGTACCTATAAACTAGCCAATACTCTTGCGTCTTGCAGAAGTACTATCTCGAACCCCATTTCTCGAAGATCTTCTAAGATGTGCCACAACGATGTCAACATAAATGTACTACCTCTCCTGCTAAGAGCATCTGCTACCATATTTGCCTTGCCTGGATTGTACTGAAGTTCCACATCATAGTCCATTATCAATTCTAGCCACCTCCTCTGCATTATGTTCAATTTCTTCTGAGTGAATACATACTTTAAGCTCTTGTGATCTATAAATATTTCTACCCGATCACCATACAAGTAGTGCCTCCACAGCTTAAGTGCAAATACTACCGCCGCCAACTCCAAATTGTGAGTCAGATAATTCTTCTCATGATCTTTAAGCTACTGTGATGCATAAGCTATCACTCTTCTATGTTGCATCAATATACACCAAGTCCTTTGCCTGACGCATCACAATACACTGTAAACCCTCCAGAACCTACTAGAAGCGTGAGAATCGAAGCTGAATTCAATATCTTTTTCAATTCTTCAAATAATGTCTGGCACTCTGTTGACCAGTCGAACTTAGCCTCCTTGCTCTTTAATCAATTTAGTGGCGATAAAATTCTTGCAAAGTCTACCATGAACCTTCAATAGTATCCTGCCAATCCTAGGAAACTACGCACTTCAGCTACTGTCTTAGGGACTGGCCAACTCTCTACGGCCTTAACCTTCTTCGGATCTACTGCTACTCCTGCCCCAGAGATGATGTAACCCAAGAATAATACGTGATCCAACCAAAACTCGCACTTGCTAAGATTTGCGTATAACTGGTGTTCCCTTAAAATATGTAAGACCTTCCAAAGATGCTCTTCGTGCTCCTCTTTACTACTGGAATAGACTAGAATATGATCCATGAAAAACACCATGAACTGATTTAGATACTACATGAAAATATGGTTCATCAGATCCATAAATATCGCTGGAGCATTAGTTAGTCCAAATGACATAACTAGAAATTTGTAATGCCCATATCGTGACCTAAATGTTGTCTTGGGTATGTCATGCTCCCGAACTCTTACTTGATGATAACTGATAAAAGGTCGATCTTGGAGAAAACCTTGGCTTTACTCTGCTAATCAAACAAATCATCGATCCTTGGTAATGTATACTTGTTCTTCACTGTTATAGTGTTCGACTGTCTGTAGTCGATACATAATTGTGATGAGCCATCCTTCTTATTCACTAGAACTACTGGCGCTCCCCAAGGTGACCCAATGGCCCGAATAAACTTCTTTGACTTCAGTTCCTCTATATGTTGGTATAGTATGTCTAACTCTGATGGTGCCATTTGGTATACTTTACAAGATATTGGTCCTACTCCAGGGATTAACTCTATATAAAACTCAACATCTCTTATCAGGGGTAACCCTGGTATTTCCTTTGAGAAGACGTCTATGAACTCCTTAACTACCTCGGGAAGTTGTTCTTCTGCTAATACTGTCACTGTGACCCTCACTTCATGCTGGTCTCCTACAGATCTATCAAAGGTGAAACCTTTCATGATCAGGATACAAAATAATACACTACCCTTATGGCAATCTATCGTAGCATGACAGTCTCTCAGTTAGTCCATGCCAAAGATAACGTCAAAGTTACCCATAAGGAATTCGATCAACCGGGCTAGTAGTGAACGCCCGCACACTACGACCGGACACGCTATACATATTCTACTAACTCCTACGAGCCCATTACCAGTGAGTATATTCAACATCTCTGGCAACGCCTCGAACTCCAATCCAATGCGTTCTATGAAGATATAAAAGAATGATATGCGCCTGAATCAAACAATGCTACTGTAGGAAAAGATGCGATAGAAATATTACCTGACACCACGTCTCCCGATGCTAAAGCCTCCTCCAAAGACAAGGTGAATGCATGCCCTTGGCCCTGCTATGCTCCTCGTTGTTGTCTTCCTTGGTGACGTTGTTGTGGCATCTTATGGCGCTGCTGCTGGTTCTGTTGTTGTTGTTATATCTAAGCTTGCGTCAGTAATGGACGCTGAGCTAATGGATGTACTGTTGTCGCTGCACTTTGTTGCACTGCTCCTGGTGCTGGCATCGTTGGGAATTGCTAAATTAGCCCTCCTGGCCTCTACATTATTGGATAATTGGCAATCTGATGATCTGGACTGCCACACCACATACATAACCCATTGGTTGCCCTACATACACCTTAGTGTGGCCTCTCTTGTCATAATAAGTATATCCCGCTGGTGCTCCCTGGCGTTATTGCTGTTTTGGCTGTTCTCGAGCTGGTACTGTCATCGTCGAAACTGCCGCCCTCGGCACTTAATCATGGATGAGAATGCCAGGTGATGGTGCTGACGTCTGAGGTACTCCTCTACCTCCTCCTCCACTTCCACTCTGAGTATAAGACCTCTTCTGGCCTCTTGTCCTTGCCGATAACCTCTGCTTGGTAAGCTCGTGCCTCCGAGCTTCTATCAGTACTTCTTCATAAGTCTGGTAGTTGTGCCCCACTACCAGTTGTTGAATCTCCTGATGAAGTCCTTTCTGGAACCTAATTGTTCTATCCAACTCCGTAGCTACCATAGTCAGAATGAATCTACTAAGCCTACAAAACCCGGCTGCATATCCATCCACTGTTGTACCGGCCTGCTTGAGACCGATAAATCTTTGCTGCAGATCATACTGCACTATGACTCCTAAATATTTCGCACGAAATCGAGCACTGAAACTTTTCTAAGAGATAGGATGCCTCAAGCCAACCTCTACTGATGCCCACCAGTCACAGGCAAGGTCTTGAAGTTGCAATCGAACTTGATCAACTGGTTACTCCACCAGAACCTTCGCCGTCGCCAGAATGACTTTGATGTCTTGGAGCTATGTATCTGCCGTGATGGCGTCCTCTGTGCTGTCAAAGTATCTCGGGTTAAGTCGACAAAACCTAACTGCACCCCCGAATCAGTCCTTCTTCCTCTTTTCAGAGCCGTGTAACCTTGACTCAACTAGATATTCCGCTCTTGTTGTTGAAACTGCTGATGCTGTTGCACTGCCATCTGATGTTGCTGCATAGACATCATTCCCCGGAGGATCTCTAGTAACGCCGGGATATCAACTACCACTGGTACTGCTGGTACTACTAGGGGTACGGGAATCTTTGGGGCTGGTTGCTCAATATGTCCAGCTTCTGGTTCCACTGTGCCAGCTTGTGCAACTACTGGCTTTACTCGAATTTGACTCTGAATATGTGCTTTATCCCATTGTTGCCCAGGGGAACCCTGTCCTGCATTGCCTGCTGCTCCAGTAACTGAGGAAGCCCTAAAGAAATGACAAAAAACATCAAAAACATGATGGAAAGGATCAAGGAAATAATTGATTCGATAGTCAAGCAAGGCTTCGAGAAGAACGAATTCATGATTTCAAAGGCATGTGTTTGATTAAGACTCCTATGATCATAACACCCCACAAGTCTGAAAACACAGAATTGTATGGGCATTACTAAATACTTGCCATGTCCAGTACCGGAATACGGAGACGGAAATGGCCAGCTCTCCCGTACAAGGTATAGAACATAGTACGGCGGTCATGGTTGTAACTAGACAAGGGGTGCATACTACAAGCAAGTCACTTCGGGTCACACAGCACATCTATTATCTCAATCAGTCAAGCAAAAACATTAAACATAGAACATGTATGACAAAAAAGTAAGGCATCCCAAATGCCCTACCAGGATATTCTGGAAATCAGCTGTGCAAAATAAGGAAGCTGGCAGAGTATCAAAGGTATATGACCATGATCTGCTGCAGTCTGATTAATTACAATCACGTAAAGAAAACTAAATGTCCAGATTCACGGCTGACAAGTACCGGTAGCTAAATGCCCAAAATAAGTAAAGTGTGCAATAACGAGAAGGGAAGAAAAAATCCGCTCTTTGTCTTCAACAACCATCCGTCTGGTGTGAGCCATTGTTCAGGGAGAAGTATGCTTGATCCTCGGGCGCTGGCTCTAAACCTGGCAATGCAAAACTAGTGTGGTTAGACCGCAAATAACAAGTACCATAAAGGAAGCACGAATAAAAAAATAAAACTAGGTTTATGAAATATATATATATATATATATATACATATATATATATATATATATATTGTCTCGTAGTTTCGATTCATATCCTATCGTGACACAACAATCTAACCCTACAACCAAACAAGTACAAGGGTTAGACCATCGCACCATGATAGTCCATGTCCCTAGACTATTTGACAGTAGGTATAATACACAAACAAGCTTAGTTACATAATCAGCCAATCACTTGTACGGCTTACTAGATGGAGTCTGGGTTATCCTAGAGATATTATGCATATAGGAATCCTATAAGGTAGCCGCATCGTAAATCATCGTATAGCACATAGTATTGCGCACCGGCCCCTCGTAAGGCCACCGTGCTAAGATCGCATAGAACACATAGTATAGTATAATAGTCGGATATTGCCATCCACTAATAAGGACATAAATAATATCCATGGGGACTAGCCTGCACACCCCAATTCAGATGACTGGAGGTGGCTAGTTAGGCACGATCTCGAGATTCTATTTTCTCCCAATGCTCTACAAGTTAACCTGCCTAGTTAACCCTATTGTTAACCGGAATCACATGGCGTGGTCACATATTACTCCTCTTATATAATGTACCATAGTACGGTCATACTAGATACGAGTCCACTTTGTCACTTGATAGTTCAGTTTGGATTCACCCCAGCGTGATGCAACAATCAACAAATCCTAGCCACACTTGGTCATTGACTAACTCTTATGTTCATGCTGAAAATTAAGTCATATCACATGTTAAGTAGCGCATAGGTACACCACAATGTAATCATGTAATATAATTGCGTAGGAACACATAGCACGTAGGAACATATAACACGTAGTAAGTGTATCAGCACGGATACAAGTGGCCGGGTCATGACGCATAGATGGGTCTAATAATCTTGTGGTCATCAAAGTCCCACATACATCCCATAAAGTCCAGAGGAACATTCAAACAAAACTTGTCAAATAAAGCGTGTGCTAGGGGCCCCATCCACGCATATGGATCATGGCCGCATGGGGATCAGCTGCCGCATAGAATCAGTTGTCGTATAGGTCTAGGCCACATAGGATCAATTGCCGCATATGAAGTTGGGCCGCATAACCGCATGGGTCGCATGGTCGTTGACCGCAGAGGTTGCATGAGCTCAAGGCCGCATGAACGTATGAGTTCAGACCACATGGCCGCATGAGTTCAGGCCGCATGGCCACATGAGCTCAGTCCGCATGGTCGTAGAGGTTGCATGAGCCCAAGGATGTATACACTCACTTACCGTATATGGGTCAAGGCCACATAGATATCTCGTCCGCATGGGACTCCGTCTTCTCTGGATAGCAAGTTCAGCTATGGCGAGAACTCCAAAAACCCAAAAATTTGTTTCCTTAATATAAACTTCATATTAACTCCAAATTGAGTGAACCAAAAGCCATAACGCTCGAAATAAAGTGCTCCATCCATCCCAAAAATTATTTTTCAAAAATATTATGTTTTAGTATATCAAAACCACTAAAAATCAAGGAACAACATAAAAACCCTAAACTTAGAATGTAGATCGACTCAAATTCATCCATTAATACCAAAAACTCCAAGTACTAAAAGTGTTTAGGATCATCATGAGCACATAATACACTAATAGAATACAAAAAAAGAGCAAGAATAAAAAATCAAGAGATTTCTCCATGTGGTGCAAGGTGTACTTGCCTAAATGAAGGAAGAAGAGGAAATGGAGAGAATGAGGGAAGAGAGAGAAAGATGTTGGGTTCAACTCATGAATGAACCAACCCAACAATTAAACCATAGGTCTAATTGAACCAAAGAATGGGTCTAGTTTTCATGCATGCAACCTAATTAATCATGTAAGCAAGAAATACTCTATGTTGGAAATAAATACAAACAAGAAATAAATATATCCCAAAATATAAATTTTATGAATGGGGAGTGAAAAATAATCGCTAAAAGGAGTTATTAAAAGGACTTCATTTAAAGGAACACAAAATGCGCACAAGGATTCCTGACCGCATGCTCCCACTGGACGCATAGACTCACTAGCCATATGCACCCACTGGCCGCATGGACTTACTGTACATATGGACTCACTAGCCACATGCACCCACGGCTGAGTGATGGGTCATAAATACGTGTCAAAGAGAATTGACTAAAGATGATTGATGTGACATGCGATAAAAATATGCCAGGAAGAATAAGACAAGAATCATACAAAGATGCGTGATGACGAAGCTGAGTTATACGTCTACAAGGAAAAAAGGTACCTAGGGGCATTGCCACATAAGTCCACTTGTCGCATGCTCTCTCAACCATATAGGTATTTTCTTTTGACTTAACAAATTTTTGATTCGTTTAGAGAGTGAATACACGAGTTCAAGGACTTAGTTCTAGAACACTTTGTGTAACAAACAATCATGGATCCAACAAGATGGACGCATGTTATTTGGCTATACGACAAAGTGTCCAGGCCGCATAGGACTCTCGATCGTATATGATGCTGGCCACATGAGAACTTCGTCTTCTCCAAACAGCAGGTTCAGCCATGGCGGAAACTCGAAAAAAACCCAAAAAATATTTTCTCCATAAAACTTTATTTTAACTCCGAATCAAGTGCATCAAAAGCCAAAATGCTCAAAATAAAGTGCTCCATCAACCACAAAAACTATTTTTTTTTTCTAAAATACCATGTTTTAGTTGATCAAAACCACAAAAAATACATGGAACCCATAAAAATCCTAAACTTCAAATTCAGATCTACTCAAATATATTCATCAAAATTCAAAACTTCAAGAACTAAATATGATCAACAATTCAATAAAATCAAATATATTTTTAAAACAACATATATATAAAAATCAAAAAATTAAGGCATTACCATTGAGCAAGATGTACTTGAGTGGCTTCTAGCCTCTACCTCTCATGGTCCAAGTCACAACAACTTCTTCCTAGGGCTATGGTTGGCTAGAGGGAGCTTAAATGAGAGAAGGAAGAAGAGTGAAATGGAAAAATGAGTGAGGAGAGAGAAAATACTCATATATATACTAAGAGAGGAAAATGGTTTAGACTTGGGTTCAATCAAATGAACCGAACCAAGTGTCCATTCTACATGCGGGCCCTAAACTGGGTCTATGGCAATGCCAATGGATATTCTAGTTGTCTTGGATAGCCTATCGCAATAACATGAATACATTATCAGGAAAAATTAAATTATAGAAATTCAATAAATATCAAATCTGGAATCGGGTGTGATAAAATTAACTCAGACAAATTTGGACTGGACTAGTCCAGGCTTGGTCAAAGTCAGTCCTAGCTTGAATCTGATTTAAAGCGGGTCAGATTGGATTTTACTCCAAGAACTCGGCCCAAGTTAGCCCCCTTCCACTACCGGTCGGATTGGCTTTAACCTTCAATATTCGGTGACCAGACTTGGTCAAAGGACTAGGCCCCCAACTGTAAACACCCTCCTACCTCTACCCTCATATATTGTTTTTGGGTTATTTTTTCACTATTGTATCTCCTTATTTGACCATTTTACTCCCTTTATTTACAGAATGAAAACCCCAACAATCTAATGTATAAGAGAGACATTTAAGGAATATTTGACCCAAATGCTCCAATAATTTAGCTATTTATGTATGTTAGGAAATGACATTTATTTTATTTTATTGAAATAACCAAGATACCTCCATAACAACCATAAACGACTATATTATAAGGTTATTTTGTCATTATAATCCTAGAAAACTCTGAATGCTTAGACTATATTCTAATTTTTGTTACTCAATCTTAATGCCATGGAAAGTGACCTACAGTTGTCGCAACAACCGCAAGGTCCGCAATACCAACCAGTGCAACCATAGGGGGTAAAAGCAACGAAGGAGATGAAGGGCTTGTCATTATAATCCATCCAATATTTGGCAATAATATAGTATTTTTATAAGAAAAATATTACAATAGTCAAGGGTAAAACTCATGTTGAATGCATGCATGAAATGTAGAGCTCGAATAAATAGATACCAAAAAAGTAACCTGGGATGATATCTAGGCATCTTGATTATTGTATCGACCTTATATGACGTAGAGGATTATGCAAAATATAATACTTAATATTTTGTTTATACTAATTTTACATATTTATATTTATTAATTGTATGCTACGTATAATTATAATTTGCAAATTATAAAATAACTATATTAATCAGATTAGATTAATTGGATCAAATACAACATATAATCATATCGAGTTAATAAATATCCTTTATAATCTCATACCATGCGAGGCGTATCCAAACAGGAGCTATGGATAATCTGTCTCGTTCAAAACTCATGGAGGCATCCCACCATCTAATTATGGCAAGCATGCCATGGAATGTCCGTAGTCCTCCCTCAAGCAGCCGTTCTATATCCTCGACCATGGAAAACTTGAAGAGATAAAACATTATCTCTCTTGGGTAGGTCTTCATCTCCCCCTCAGCTCTATTAATGATCCGGCCGATGCCGATACCATCTTATTAGCTTGCATGTGAACCTACTAATGCTCCGTCGCCTCCTCTAGATCTTCTACAATAATGTTTGCAATCTTGAACCCGTCGACTATCGTGGGTTCTACGTATTGAAATTTTGATTCAGCAGAGCTTGACTTTGCAAACAGATCGAGGCACAAAAAATATGAGTGTAACTCCAATGATCTGTCGTCGCCTCCTCTAGATCCTCTATAGTGATGCCCGCCATCTTGACCCCGTCGACTATCGTGGATTCTATGTATATTAACTTTGATTTAGCAGAGCTCGACTTTGTCGCACAGATCCACTATCAGAAAAAGTCAAATTAGCGACGTTTAAAAACGTCGCTAAATGACAAAAAAATGTCACTAATCACTTTTAGCGACGTAATTAGCGACGTTTTACAGAATTCGGAACCCAGCACGTCGCTGAAAGGAAAAATGTTGCTAAACGTCGCTATACCGACGTTTTTAGCGACTTAAATGTGTCGCTAAATTAGCAACGTTTAGCGACACAGCGTCACTAATTAGCGACGTTGATTAACGTCGCTAAACATTGCTAATTAGCGACTTATATAGCGACGTTACAACGACGTCTTTAATGACCTGACAAATACTGTCATGTCAGCAATTTGCGACGTACAACAACGTTTTTAGCGACATGTTTAGCGACGTGTTTTAACGTCGCTAATTAGCGACATATTTAGTGACGTGTATAAATGTCGCAAAATGTCGCTAAAAACGTTGCTAATTTTACAGAAAAAATAAAAAAATGAATACTGAATTATTTTCAAACTATTATTCCTGCAGTTTATTAAATCACAATCTGTACAAATAGACCCGGAGCAACCCTCCGTTGAATTTCTGGGTTTGCCACCCCCCTTGGGTTGAACACTCAACACCGGTAAAATAACATATTTAATATACATAATATAATAAAATTTGAAGAAAAGAAAGCATCCAGCAAATATTGTAAAGAATACGGCAAATATATATCCATACAATCTCATCCTAAATAATACAAAAAATATAAATATCCAGCAACTATACTACTGCGGATCTACAGGAGGCTGACCACCGGCGTGCATGAAGGATAAGAACAGCTCATACTACTCCCGTGAAATTGACACCGATGTCGATGGAGGAGGCAGTGACGTCGGTGGAGTCTGTGTCGATGTAGGCGCACCAGGAGGCCGTACCCTCTCCAAGTCTGCGAGTCGCTGGTTGTAAGAATCCATGGTAGATAACAGCCTCGTACTGATATGAACCATTGAATCCTGCATCATCGTCAGCCTCTCGCCCATGAATAGCTGTGATGCCTGCAGCTCCGTGATGTTCCGGTCTGTCGAGGTTCTAAGATCATTTGTCAAATCTCGAAGCTCCGTGATGCTGCGGTCGATCATATCGAATCGTACGATAAGCGTCGGATCGTCCGGCTGCGGTTGGGACCGGGGCTGCTTCTCCATCCTTCACAGCAACTCGTCACAGAGAGACGCAATCTGAAGGTCAACGGCCTCCTGGACTCTGGCCGACGACTGCGAGGGCTGTGTAGAATGCGCAGTTGTTTGGGAGGTCCTAGATGACTGCGTTGCAACCAGGGCGCCATAGGATCTCGTACCATAGTACGTACCCCTCTGGAGACCACCAGCTACGGTCACCCACAGGTCGTCCGTCGACGGAGCTGGAGCGGGCTGCGATGAAGTACCAGCCTCTCCAGCTGTAGGTGCACTATCTGTCGCCCGCTCACGCAGCCCAAGATACTCGGCCTGGAAAGGTTTGGAAACTCGATAATTGCCTAAGTTATATTAATGTTAACACAAAGTAAAGTAATACTTACATAGGTCTGCGAAGCCCTCTCATGAATAAGATTTTCGTCCTTGCGATGGGTGGCCAAGAAGACGGTCACCATGTTTGCATCCTCACCCTTCTGTACCTATTAAAAATATATTATTTAGTACTAAACTTAAATATTTTTTTCTACTACCATTTTATCGTACTTACATTAAAATAATATATCATAAATAAAAAACATACCAAACGACAGAAATATTCCGTCATCGGAATCGAGCCACCACACCACTTGGCAGCATTCCGCCTAGCCGCCTTGGCCTTCTCAGATCTTTCCTTGTAGCTCAGATCGTCGAATCTAGCCCTCATCGTAGTCCACTGCTCAAGCGTGATCCAACCTTGGATCGGTTTTCCAGCATGATCACGAGCCTTCTGGTCATCCAGAGCATCTCGGATAAGCTTGGCGGCAACGGTAGGAAACAATCGCTCGATCAACTCGGCCCGGTACGGAGGATAGAAATATGTTTGCTACAATAAATAATTTAGTAAGTGAGCATCACGGATAAGTTATATAATATACATATACTAGAGGATTTATTTAATATATTTTTACGTGAAAGTGCACAAACCAGAATGCCTTTCTCTCCTCCAGAGCTTCAAAGTAGTTGATCCAAGGGCTACCGTAGTTATTCCTCAGAAATAGGCCCAAGCGTCTCTGAACCGACGATGGACGATATCTATACAGAGATAATTATTTTTATCGAAAAAGTCAATATATGATGAATAAAGATATACACAATATATATGATGCTAAACCATCTAATTGACTTACTTTGTACCGTCGGCCCAAATCTCGGTCCTCGTCTCCTCCGGAGGTGCGCATGGAGGATCTTGCTGATGTTGGGACAACATGGGCACGACCTCCTCGATATGCTCATCTGTCTCCATGGTTCTGTCAGCAGGATAAACGCTGGACGAGGGAGTACTATCACGCTTGGAACTACTCGTCCCAACAGTCGGAGATGTGAGTGATCGATATACTGGAGTACTGTGCGACGACGATCTGGAACTAACAATAGGCAGTACCAAAGGAGCACTCTATCTACCTCAGGAATTACCGAATCCCCCGCGTCGTCCTGTCATACCTGATAACAACATATGATGAATATAGAAAAATACAAATATATAGAACATTCTACAGTCAAAATATGATGCATATGTCACAGCATTCTACAGTCAAAATATAATACATATATTCATTAAAATAGTATATTCTAGAGTCAAAATATAGTTACATTCTACAGGCAATTTTTTTTAATTTCAATCATCTTTAAAAAATTCATCTTGTTCGCCTTCCTCGTCCTCCTCTCCCTCTTCCTCCTTCTCATCCTCACTTTCACCTACTTCGTCTTCGTCTTCATCTTCGTCTTCCTCTTCGAATAATTCTACATCTTCTAAATTATTACTCGTGTAATGAGTAACTTCCGTTGAGTCCACATCTATAATATTTGTTACAAGAGGTAGATCGTCCTCCTGATAAGCTATTTCGTCAATGTCAAAGGTATTTCTAGCTTTAGTCTTGCATCACTACTAAAAAAAGCGGGATTAGCGACGTATTTTAGCGACTCCTGGTATAAACGTCGCTAAATTAGCGACTCCATTGTAAAAGTCGCTAAACGTCGCTAAATGGCGACATTTAGCGACGTTCAGCAACTTTGAGTCGGTATAAGTTCAATTAAGGTCGCCAAACGTCGCTAATATATCTGTTTTAGCGACGTTTAGCGTCGTGATTAGCGACGTATATGCCAAAAATATTTAGCAACGTGTTTAGCGACGTCTTTGACGTCCTAAATGAAAATTTAGCGACGTTTTTATTTGACGTCGCTAAACGTCGCTAAATTTTGGTTAATTAGGGCTCAGATTCTTTTCCCCCATCTGTCAAAAAAATTCAAAGCTTAGCGCAGATTCTTCCCCCCCCTCTCCGGCGACCGCCTCTCCACGGCTGCGGCTACTCCGGCACCCCCCTCCTCCTCCTCGAGCTCTAGGTAATCTCTCTCTCTCTCTATCTCTCTCTCTCTCTCATGTGACACTGACACAACTGATGACTGGACAGACACGACACACGCACACAGATACGACACACGCAGACAGACACTGACAGACACACACGACACACACACAGACGCAGATACACACACACACTCACACAGATACTGACATGGGACTAATTTACACAGGGAGCATCGTCGTTCTTTACTGTGTCTTTACTGTATATGCACTGTATTGGCACTGATACCTCAGTGTAGTCAGTGGAGAGCTTGTTGTTTTACATGAAGGTAGGGATATGTTGAGGTTAGTGTATCAGTGAGTTTAATTTAGTGTATCAGTGAGTTTAGTGTATCAGTGAGTGAGTGAGTGAGTAAGTTCAGTGACTTTATATTTTTGTGTGAGGGAGGGAAAGCTCTGGCCGTGAAACTGTGCATCAGTATGCCAGTGTATCAGGGGGGAATCGGTTTCACTATGGTGTGCACAGTGTTCCTCGACCACACTGTGTATCAGTGTACTAGTGGTCGAGGGGGATCGGGTTGAGGAGCTTGCGATGAGCAGCAACGTGGAGTCTGCCTCGAGAAGGAGCAGTCATTGTACCCAGAAATGCAATATTGTGCTTGGGTATTGGTGTTGCAGTAGGAGTTCAGTGTATCAGTCGAGCCCTGCAGCAATGCAGCAAGGGCACAATATAAAGGGAGAAGTTCTGCAGTAGGAAAGTATCACCAGTGTGCAGTTTAAGTTGCATTTAGTGAGCTATGTATACTAGTGTTAGTTAGCTAAGTGTCAAGGTATTGGTTAGTTGGTTTAAGATGGGTTAGCATGAGTTATTGGGTAGAAGTTAAGGGTATCAGTATAGTATTAAATTAGTACATAGTTAGTGTAGTTAAATAGTTACTTACTGATATACTTGATTTTGTTAATAGTTAGCTAAGTAACTATATGTCCTAGTAAGCATTGTATACAGTAAAGAACCCAAGCTTTTACCAATAGTATAAAATATTAAAAAACTAAGAGACTTGGCCTCTTTTCAGTTGTTTTGAATATTGCTTATTTTAGACTTTGATAAATAAAAGTATGTATTATATCAGTTATGATTTTTTATAGTACGGGTAAGTTATGAAGTTAGGTGATAAACCACTGTATGTAATAATTTATATGATACATACTGTCATTTTTACAGAAGTATCTAGAAATGGATATGAATTACTATCTACGTCATCGTTCGTGGATGTACAACCGTCATCCTGATGACATTTGCGGTGTGCGGGATAAATTTATTGAGGGTGTACAGCAGTTCCTGCAGTTCGCCAAGGCTTTCCCTCAGTACATGGACGGTACCAAAATTAAGTGTCCGTGTGTGAGATGTCGCAACAGAAAATATCATCCAGAAGTGGAAGTTACATATCATTTATACTCGAAGGACTTCACGCCGAATTACTATCAGTGGACCGCGCACGGAGAACTTGTATCTCTAGCATCGGAGTCGGAGCCCTATGTGGAGCCGTATATGGATGTCCAAGACCACGATGCTTACGACGACGGGTTGGTGAACATGGTTTATGATGCGGCGGGGCCTAGTTTTAATCCTGACAATTATGATACGGCGGGACCTAGTTTCAATCCGGACAATTATGATGCAGCTGAGGAGGCACCGAATGCCGATGCTATAAAGTTTATGGAGTTGTTGGAGAATGCAAGGACTACACTATATCCTGGTTGTGAGGATCATTCACCGTTGGAGGTGGTTACAAGATTATTGAGCATCAAGTCCGATTTTAACATGTCGCAAGAATGCTATAATCGACTGCTCGATTTGATTATAGAGATCTTGTCCGAGGGTGCAAAATTGCCTAAAGACTTCTATCGATCTAAGAGGATGGTAAGATCGCTTTGGATGGGATACGAGAAAATCGATGCATGTCACAACGGGTGCATGTTGTACTACAAAGATGACAAGGATGAAGATGCGTGCAGATTCTGTGGTGCTGATCGCTACAAGGCCACTGTTAGAGGAAAGTCTGTCGGTGCAAGGAAGCCTACCGATTCGATGCACTACTTGCCTTTGACGCCGCGGTTGCAGCGGTTGTTTATGGTTAAGGAGACTGCAGAAAATATGAGTTGGCACAGGCGAAAACAGATCGAAGGAGTATTGGATCATCCATCCGATGGAGAAGCATGGAAGAACTTTGATCGAGAGTATCCACATTTTGCCGAGGAAGCGCGTAATGTGAGATTGGGGCTCTGCTCTGACGGTTTTACCCCATTCGGACTTTCGGGCTCCCAGTATTCGTGTTGGCCTGTGATCTTCACTCCGTATAATCTACCGCCTTGGATGTGCATGAAGACTCCGTATATGTTCCTAACCGTTATTATCCCGGGTCCGAACAATCCGAAGAGGAACATCGATGTGTATTTACAGCCTTTGATAGATGAGTTGAATCAGCTGTGGGAAGTAGGTGCCAACACGTACGATGTTTCTAGAAAGCAGAATTTTCAGATAAGGGCAGCACTTATGTGGACCATCAATGACTTTTCGGCCTATGGAATATTATCTGGATGGAGCACCCATGGTCGTCTCTCATATCCGTATTGCATGGACCATTCTCAGGCTTTCCGTTTGAAACACGGAGGCAAACCGTGCTTCTTCGATTGTCATCGACAATTTTTGCCGAAGGATCATCCATACCGGAGGAATCAGAATGCTTTTCGTGCGGGAGTTGTGGAGAAGGCCAATCCACCGCCAAGGTGGCCCGGATGTACGATATGGGAAGAGGTAAAAGATTTATCAAGTGCTATCGAAGAGCCTGCTAAGGGGTACAGGTGTGATGGATTTGGTCGCACCCATAACTGGACAAAGAGGAGTATATTCTGGGATCTGCCATATTGGAGCACTAATCTGATCAGACATAACCTTGATGTCTTGCATATCGAGAAGAATGCGTTTGATAACATAATTAATACTGTAATGGATGTAAAGGGGAAGACGAAAGATAATCCGAAGGCCAGGTTGGACTTAGAAGACATATGTAGACGTCCTGTATTACATTTGATAGAGGAGGGGAATGGAAAGTTAAAGCAACCTAAGTCAGTTTTCTCCCTGGATAAAGAGGATAAAGGCAGACTTTGTAGGTGGATTCAGGGTCTAAAGTTTCCAGACGGGTACGTGTCGAACTTGAGAAGATGCGTCGACCTCAAGGAGAACAAACTGGTGGGTATGAAGTGTCACGCCCCGATCTCCCGCAGGCAATCGGCCGTTCCCGCTAGGCGGGAATCACCCTCGCCAGCGCTCCCGCGGAACGATCGCTTAACCCATCCGGGCGTGATGCCGCACGAGCGTGATCCACGCCCGTGCAAGGCCATGGGTCATTGGCTGGCGACAAGAGTTCTAAGCCACAGAGTCGCACAGATTGTCCGAGTGCAGGGGAGTCATGAACGCATAGCGATTTGGTAACAGATTCACTGAGTCGACAAATATAGCGGAAGCATTAAAACACAAGTTGAAGTAAAGCAAGCTCTTTATTTATATGAACATGTGTTACAGGCGGCGTATAGCCGAGATTACAAGTCGCTCAAGCCTCTCTCTGAAACAGTAAAAGCGTGCCAAGTTGCTACAACTGTGGAATAAATGTACATGCGATGGTCAGGCGATGCTACAATATTATGTCTTGTATATGTGCTTCAGTCCCGGACGCACCGTTGCTTCGGAGTGTTGTCCACGCCTTAGCACGCACGTTGGAGGCATCTGCACCGAACGAGGTTCTCCCGCACCCTGCATACAAACTGGTGGATTATCAGTACATTGAATGCACTGGTGGGGAAGCTACTCGCCCGCTCGACAAATTCAAACACGTAAAACAGGTTCCGTGCACAACTATTAAGTTGTCTTTCTAATTGCCTTAGGATCAGTTTCATGCAAATATTTAATAGCCTAACTCGTGTGGCGGTGTGCCGTGCAACATGAGAGAAAACATGGCGAGACTTACCAACTTACCATCTCCTTCCCTCTCCAAGGCAAACATTGAGGCAAATATGTTAATTCACGCACGGGCAAGAATAACATTCAGGAGGCATAGCATATGCAGACATGAGGGTCATTTTAACATGATCATTCAGGTATTCAGTTATTTCTTGATGTGATGCAATGACTCGCACGCGGATAGCCGCTAAGCGAGGATGACTTATCTATATGAACGTTAGTCGCTGGCATAGCCATAAAGGACCGTAGTCAATTGGCGGGGTAGAGAATGCAACGAAAGCACGTGAGGCGCTGCAGACCATCCCGTCAATCACGTGAGCGACTACTACATTATGTTCCATCCGGATCGGGTCGGTCCCAGTGCCCCAGTGACCGCCCGTGGAACTGTGCCTCGTTGTCGAGTTGTCCGCGACATGCAGGTCAGGATTAGGGTCAGTTTCAATCCATAACTTGAATGATAATCCATGATTCGTGATCTGAACGAGCGTTTGCTCCAAGAGCTGAGATTCGTTCGTTACGTGACGTGATTCTCGTTCAGATGTAGACTTGATGTGATTATCATTCAGTTGTCACGTTATTGGATTCACGTTCAGTATTTATTACCCTGATGCGTGCCCCTGGTTCGGGGATTGCCTTGGCGACCTAATGGTCCTGGATACTTGCAGGTTCGTTCAGGCACGGAACGACTACGTAGTAGTCTTCTGGGGTTTGCATGAAAACATGGTAACATTTCAAGCAGACAAGCATGCGTTTCTAAGGAACATAAGTAAACACGTTTGCTCGGACCCGAAGGTAAGCCGAGAGATGAAACCGTTAAGGGACTTAGCATGCAAGGGTCTGAACATATATAAGCAGTATTTTATTTTCCATGTTCTAGCATAGCAATACAAGTTGGGATTATTCCCTTAGCTAGGTGCGTTGGATTTATTAGCATGCAGGGGGTTATTCACCTAGCGACTAGCATGAAGATTCTAGATTTTATCTGTGTTGGCTAAGCAAAGACAAGTTCACCGTAGCCACCCACCTTAGCGATGATTCGCCTCTGTAGAGCGATACGTCAAGCGAGTCTTTGAAAGCCTAAGCTGAATTCCTGTAGGGACAAGTCTGGATATCCTTTGTTTCTTGATCGAGGCAAAGTGGGTCGGGACAGCTGCACGATTGCCGTTTGAAACGGCAGTCCGCTTGAGCGGAACGGGGTGTTACATCCTACCCAACTTAGAAAAAGTCTCGTCCCAGAGACTTACTAAGGACAAGCAGTATTCTAGGGCTGAGGCTATCCTAGACAAGTCGTTGTACTTGTTCATTTGGATATTCACTTGCACAAGCTTCGAAATCAGCATATCGCTTAGACTGGATCGTGCGCACTTTCGAAGTGCACTTCTAGCGTGAACACGTCAACCAGCTCAGTGATAGCGAAGTCTTAGCACTCGAGTTTCACCTTTTCCTAAGTCTTGGATGGTGCACTAGTTCAAGGCATCCCTCGAATAGTTGCATTCAACCAAACTTAGAGTTAGTGACAATCGGACAAGCTACTAACGATACTCTCAAGGGTTCGCACAGGTTGGCACAAAGGCCACTCGCAGCATATAACCAGGCAAGCAATTATATCAATCAAAACGCATTTTGAAAGTATTTAAACTTATTGTTGGAACATCCCATCGAGGCATTGAGAGAGAGCGTGCACATAACCCACGAACGAGCTTTCGAAACAGAGATATCGAATTTAATTCCAAAGGCGTAGAAACCAGGCTCTGATACCAACATGTCACGCCCCGATCTCCCGCAGGCAATCGGCCGTTCTCGCTAGGCGGGAATCACCCTCGCCAGCGCTCCTACGAAAATATCGCTTAACCCATCCGGGCGTGATGCCGCACGAGCGTGATCCACGCCCGTGCAAGGCCATGGTTCATTGGCTGGCGACAAGAGTTCTAAGCCACAGAGTCGCACAGATTATCCGAGTGCAGCGGAGTCATGAACGCATAGCGATTTGGTAACAGGTTCACTAAGTCGACAAATATAGCGGAAGCATTGAAACACAAGTTGAAGTAAAGCAAGCTCTTTATTTATATGAACATGTGTTACAGGCGGCGTATAGCCGAGATTACAAGTCGCTCAAGCCTCTCTCTGAAACAGTAAAAGCATGCCAAGTGGCTACAACTGTGGAATGAATGTACAGGCGATGGTCAGGCGACGCTCCAACATTATGTCTTGTATATGTGCTTCAGTCCCGGACGCATCATTGCTTCGGAGTATTGTCCACGCCTTAGCACGCACATTGGAGGCATCCGCACCGAACGAGGTTCTCCCGCACCCTGCATACAAACTGGTGGATTATCAGTACATTGAATGCACTGGTGGGGAAGCTACTCGCCCGCTCGACAAATCCAAACACGTAAAACAGGTTCCGTGCACAACTATTAAGTTGTCTTTCTAATTGCCTTAGGATCAGTTTCATGCAAATATTTAATAGCCTAACTCGTGTGGCGGTGCGCCGTGCAACATGAGAGGAAACACGGCGAGACTTACCAACTTACCATCTTCTTCCCTGTCCAAGGCAAATATTGAGACAAACATGTTAATTCACGCACGGGCAAGGATAACATTCAGGAGGCAAAGATATGCAGACATGAGGGTCATTTTAACATGATCGTTCAGGTGTTCAGTTGTTTCTTGATGCGATACAATGACTCGCACGCAGATAGCCGCTAAGCGAGGATGACTTATCTATATGAACGTTAGTCGCTGGCATAGCCATAAAGGACCGTAGTCAATTGGCGGGGTAGAGAATGCAACGAAAGCACGTGAGGCACTGCAGACCATCCCGTCAATCACGTGAGCGACTACTACGTTATGTTCCATCCGGATCGGGTCGGTCCCAGTGTCCCAGTGATCGCCCGTGGAACCGTGCCGCGTTGTCGAGTTGTCCGTGACATGCAGGTCAGGATCAGGGTCAGTTTCAATCCACAACTTGAATGATAATCCATGATTCGTGATCTGAACGAGCGTTTGCTCCAAGAGCTGAGATTCGTTCGTTACGTGACGTGATTCTCGTTCAGATGTAGACTTGATGTGATTATCATTCAGTTGTCACGTTATTGGATTCACGTTCAGTATTTATTACCCTGATGCGTGCCCCTGGTTCGGGGATTGCCTTGGCGACCTAATGGTCCCGGATACTTGCAGGTTCGTTCAGGCACGGAACGACTACGTAGTAGTCTTCCGGGGTTTGCATAAAAACATGGTAACATTTCAAGCAGACAAGCATGCGTTTCTAAGGAACATAAGTAAACACGTTTGCTCGGACCCGAAGGTAAGCCGAGAGATAAAACTGTTAAGGGACTTAGCATGCAAGGATCTGAACATATATAAGCAGTATTTCATTTTCCATGTTCTAGCATAGCAATACAAGTTGGGATTATTCCCTTAGCTAGGTGCGTTAGATTTATTAGCATGTAGGGGGTTATTCACCTAGCGACTAGCATAAAGATTCCATATTTTATCTGTGCTGGCTAAGCAAAGACAAGTTCACCGTAGCCACCCACCTTAGCGATGATTTGCCTCGGTAGAGCGATACGTCAAGCGAGTCTCTGAAAGCCTAAGCTGAATTCCTGTAGGGACAAGTCTGGATATCCTTTGTTTCTTGATCGAGGCAAAGTGGGTCGGGACAGCTGCACGATTGCCGTTTGAAACGGCAGTCCGCTTGAGCGGAACGGGGTGTTACATGAAGAGCCACGATTGTCACGTATTCATGGAGAGGTTAATTCCGATTGTATTTCGGGAATTCTTACCGCAGGTCGTTTAGGACCCATTGACAGAGCTGAGCATATTCTTCAGAGATCTTTGTTGTACTAAGCTGCTCGTCGATCGTCTAGAAAAGCAAGAGAGGGACATTGCGGTAACACTATGTAAGCTCGAGAAGGTATTTTCTCCTGGATTCTTCGACTCTATGGAGCATTTGCCAATTCATCTTTCCTATGAGGCACGTGTTGGTGGTCCTGTCGGTTATCGGTGGATGTACCCCTTCGAGCGCCATCTGAATCACCTAAAGAGAAAGGTGAAAAATAAGGCACGGGTTGAAGGCTCTATTTGTGAAGCTTATGTTCTCGAGGAGATTACAAACTTTTGCTCAACGTATTTCAAACCGCATGTTGCTACTAATAGGACGAAAGCTCCCAGAAACGACGACGCATATCAGGAATCTAATGATGCAATAATCAAAGTATTCAATGCGTCCGGAAAGCCTTCGGGAAAAATGAAGAAGAGATATTTGAATGACGATGAGCTAAGGGCTGCTCAATTGTATATATTACTCAATTGCGACGAGGATGAAGTGGAGAAGCTAGAGGGGTAAGTAATTAATACGTCCACGTTTACATCATCTCAATGTAATAGTATAAGATACTATTATGCTACTAATCAGCAGTTGCTTCATTATTTTTCAGCACATATAATGATGAGTTGAGGTCGGTTAGACCCTACATAACAGGCAAAGAAGTAGAACAAGATATGAGATGCCATTTTCCTTCTTGGTTGAGCGCATATGTAAGATGCTTGGTAATTACTTTTTATTTCTGCACTTGTAAAACAAATAACTTACTATCGCTACTTTGGTATTTAGGTCGATCGTCTAATATCACCCGAGACTGAATCTATTAGAACTCTAGCCAAGGGACCAATTACTGCCGTAAAAATATGGCCAAGTTTCTGTGTGAATGGGTTCAGGTTCAAGTCAACAAATGCTCATATCAGAGACAGCTTTCTGGATCTTGATTCTACAAAAAATAGTGGTTTGTGTATCAAATCTTCAAACTACAAAGACGTCAATCTGGGCAATGATTTTTTTGGCATCTTATGAGAGATTGTGGAGTTGACATATAATTATGGCACAAAACTTACTAATATCGTGCTATTCAGGTGTAAATGGTTCGATCCGATTCAAGATCAAGGTTGGAAAATTGACAAGCATGGCCTTATGGATATAAACTACAAGCGTAGATATCAAGGCTACAAACCATTTGTCCTATCAAGTCAGGCTCAGTTTGTGTACTTCACAACTTATCCTAGACAAAGGACAGCGAGGTCGGATTGGTGGGCAGTATGCAAGACTAAAGCTAGAAATACCTTTTATATTGACAAAATAGCTTATCAGGAGGACGATCTACCTCTTGTAACAAATATTGTAGATATGGACTCAACGGAAGTTACTCATTACACGAGTAATAATGTAGAAGATGTAGAATTATTCGAAGAGGACGAAGAAGTAGATGAAAGTGAAGACGAGGAAGAGGAAGAGGAAGAGCAGGACGACGAAGGCGAACAAGATGAATTTTCTGAAGATGATTGAAAATAAAAAATATTGCATGTAGAATGTAACTATATTTTGACTGTAGAATATAGATCAAGGTTGGAAAATTGACGAAGTAGATGTACCCATTAACGAATATATGTATTATATTTTGACTGTAGAATGCTTTGAGATATGTATCACATTTCGACTGTAGAATGTAGTATATATTTGTGTTTCTCTATATTCATCATATGTTGTTATCAGATATGACAGGACGACGCGGAGGATTCGGCAGGTCCCGAGGTAGACAGAGTGCCACTCCGGTGCTGCCTACTGTTGGTTTCGGATCATCGTCATCCAGTACTCCAGTATATCGATCACACACATCTCCGACTGTTGGGACGAGTAGTTCCTGGCGTGATAGTACACCCTCGTCTAGCGTTCCTCCTACTGACGGAACCATGGGGACAGATGAGCATGTCGAGGAGGTCGTGCCGACGTTGTCCCAGCATCAGCAAGATCCTCTATGCGCACCTCCGGAGGAAACGAGGACATAGATTTGGGCCGACGGTACAAAGTAAGTCAATTAGATGGTTTAGTATATATTTGTGTTTCTCTTTATTCATCGTATATTAACTTTTTCAGTAATCTAAATTATTATCTCTGTATAGATATCGTCCATCGTCGGTTCAGAGACGCCTGGGCCAATTTCTGAGGAACAACTACGGTGGCTTTGGATCAACTACTCTGAGGCTCCGGAGGAGAGGAAGGTGTTCTGGTTTGTGCACTTCCAGGTAAAAGTATATTAAATAAATCCTCTAATTTATGCATATTATATAACTTATTCGTGATGCTAACTTAATGAATTATTTATTGTAGCAAACGTATTTTTATCCTCCGCACCGGGCCGAGTTGATCTAGCGGCTCTTTCCTACCGTTGCCGCCAAGCTTATCCGAGATGCTCTGGATGACCAGAAGGCTCGTGATCGTGCTGGAAAACCGATCCAAGGTTGGATCACGCCTGAGCAGTGGACTGCGATGAGGGCTAGATTCGACGATCCGAGCTACAAGGAAAGGTCTAAGAAGGCCAAGGCGGCTAGGCAGAATGCTGCCAAGTGGTGTGGTGGCTCGATTCCGATGACGGAACATTTCCGTCGTTTGGTATATTTTTTCTTTTAAAATATATTATTTTAATATAAGTACCATAAAATGGTACTTGAAAAAAATATTTAAGTTTAGTAATAAATAGTATATTTTTAACAGGTACAGAGGGGTGAGGATGCAAACATGGTGACCGTCTTCTTGGCCACCCATCGCAAGGACGGAAATCTCATTGATGAGAGGGCCTCACAGACCTATGTAAGTATTACTTTACTTTGTGTTTATTTTAATATAACTTAGGCAATTACCGAGTTTCCAAACCTTTTCTAGGCCGAGTATCTTAGGCTGCATGAGCGGGCGACTGCTAGAGCACCTATACTTAGAGAGACTGGTACTTCGTCGCAGCCCGCTCCATCTCCGTCGGCGGACGACCTGTGGGTGACCGCAGCTGGTGGTCTCCAGAGGGGTATGTACTACGGTATGGGCTCCTATGGCGCCCTGGTTGCGACGCAGTCATCTAGGGCCTCTCCGACAGCTGCGCATTCCACGCACCCTTCGCAGTCGCAGCCCTCGCAGTCGTCGGCCAGAGTCCAGGAGGCCGTCCAGGAGGCCGTTGACCGTCAGATTGCGTCTCTCCGTGACGACTTGCTGTGAAGTATGGAGGAGCAGTCCCGGTCCCAGCCGCAGGCGGACGATCCGATGCTCATCGCACGATTGGATATGCTCGACCGCAGCATGACGGAGCTACGGGAATTGACAAATGATATTAGAGCCTCCAATGATCGCAACATCATGGAGCTGCAGGCGTCACAGCTATCGATGGGCGAGAAGCTGACGAGGATGCAGGATTCAATGGGTGATAGCAGTACGAGGCTGTTATCTACCCTGGATTCTTACAACCAGCGACTCGAAGACTTGGAGCGGGCACGGCCTCCACCGACGTCACTGCCTTCTCCATCGACATCGGTGTCGATTCCACCGGAGGAGTATGAGGAGTTCTTATCCTTCAAGCGCGCCGGTGGTCAGCCTCCTGCAGATCCGTAGTAGTATTGTTATTTTTATTATTATTTAGGATACGATTGTATATTATGAATTATTGATACTTCGACAATAGGCATGATGTATGATGCTTCTTGTAGTCTTTAATTTTTTAGTTAATTTAATTGGATTATATAGTTATCTTGCATATCCACATTTAATTGGATTGATAATTCAACAATGCTTCTTGTGGTCTTTAATTTAATTGGATTATATAGTTATCTTGTATTCAACAAAAGCTAACCGAAGATTGATCTAGACAAGAGGAGCATGAGCAGGAGGATGTTGCCATTAGTCTCATGATGCTCTCTAGAGATGCCGGATACTGGAGATCCAATCCTGCCGAGTCGTCGGACAAGAATTTTGCAATCTTGGAGGAGGATAGGGATTGGAATGAGTTGAAGTAGCCAAACAGCTACAAAGATGGCAAATTCTACTGTGATTCGGACGAGGAGGAGTCGAAGAAGGGTGGTTCTTGTGGTGTCAAGAAGAGGAGATGGAGGAGAAGGAGGAGGACTAGATTGGATCATGTTGGTGTGTGTGATGAAGATGGTTACGGTGCTAGATTGGGGAAGAGCCGATACGAGTGTGCCTCTTGCAAGAAGAGCTTCCACTCCTACCAGGCTGTAGGCGAGCACCGTGCGAGCCACAAGAGGCTCAAAGGGGGATGCTGCAGCAGAGGAGGCGAGAGTACTACTAGCCCATTGGGTGTCGTCGATCCGACAGTTGTCCACAGTAGAAAGGCTAAAACTGCAGGGAATCACCAATCTGGACACTATTTTTTTTATTTTTTTTAAAATTAGCGACGGTTTTAGCGACGTTTAGCGACGTTAAGTTACGTCGCTAAATACGTCGCTAATTAGCGATGCTGTAACAAGTCGCTAAATATGTCGCTAATGACGTCACTAATAACGTCGCTAATGACGTCGCTATACGTCACCAATTGCTGACATGGCAGTATAGCCAGGTCATTAAAGACGTCGGTGTAACGTCGCTACAAACGTCGCTAATGACGTTGCTAATGATGTCGCTAATGACGTCGCTATACGTCGCCAATTGCTGACATGGCAGTATAGCCAGGTCATTAAAGACGTCGGTGTAACGTCGCTATAGACGTCGCTAATTAGCGACATTTAGCGACTTTAATAAACGTCGCTATTTAGTGACTTGGCGTCGCTGAACGTCGCAAAAATTTGTGACACTTTAAAGTCGCTAAAAACGTCGGTATAACGACGTTTAGCGACTTTTTTTTTTTGCGACTTGGGTTTTTCCGACAACTTTATAATGTCGCTAAGTACGTCGCTAAACCAATTTAGCGACGTCATTTTGTTATTTAGCGATGTTTTTTGACGTCGCTAATTTGACTTTTTCTGGTAGTGCATACTGCCCACCAATCCGACCTCGCTGTCCTCCGTCTAGGATAAGTTGTGAAGTACACGAGCTGAGCCTGACTTAATAGGATAAATAGTTCGTAGCCTTGATATCTACGCTTGTAGTTTATATCCACAAGGCCATGCTTGTCAATTTTCCAACCTTGATCTTGAATCAGATCGAACCATTCACACTTGAATAGCACGATATTAGTAGATTTTGTACCATAATTATATATGAACTCCACAATCTCTCGTAAGATGCCAAAGAAATTATTGCCTGGGTTGACGTCTTTGTAGTTCAAAGATTTGATACACAAACAACTGTTTTTCGTGGAATTAAGATCCAGAAAGCTGTCTCTGATAGAAGCATTTGTTGACTTGAACCTGAACCCATTCACACAGAAACTTGGCCATATTTTAACGGAAGTAATTGGTCCTTGGCTAGAGTTCTAATAGATTCAGTCTCGGGTGTTATTAGACGATCGACCTAAATACCAAAGTAGCGATAGTAAGTTATTTGTTTTGCAAGTGCAGAATTAAAAAGTAATTACCAAGCATCTTACATATGCACTCAACCAAGAAGGAAAATGGCATCTCATTTCTTGTTCTACTTCTTCGTCTGTTATGTAGGGTCTAACCGACCTCAACTCATCATTATATGTGCTGAAAAATAATGAAGCAACTGCTAATTAGTAGCATAATAGTAGCTTATACTATTACATTGAGATGATGTAAACGTGGACGTATTAATTACTTACCCCTCTAGCTTCTCCACTTCATCCTCTTCACAATTGAGTAATATATACAACTGAGATAGTTGAGTGCCCTCTAGTCGATACCATGCGTACCGACCCATCCTTCTCCGGTACAAATTATACCGGAGCAACCCAAGGTGATAAACTGGAGCGGATAAAGTCTTCGTTCTGCAACTTATCCACCTGCTTCTTCAACTCTACCAGTTCGCTGTTGTTCACTCTATAGACGTGCTATCATATCGGCTCTGTGCTTGGCACTAAGTCTATAGAGAACTCCACATCTTTGTCTTGTGGCAACCCCGGTAACTCCTCCAAAAAGACGTCCATATACTCTGCAATCACTGGATATGGTGGCTCATGCTCTTCTACCAAAGCTCTACAGAAATCTACTTCGCTCTCCTCTACTGCTCCTCTGAAGAACTCAAACTATGGCTCTCCTGGCACCTGAAACAAAACTCTGCCTCTACGATAATCTATACTAGCATGGTGCCTACTCAACCAATCTATGCCAAGCACTATATCGTAGCTTAGTAGTGGCATTACGAGTAGATATATGCTCAACTCTTACCCTCCCAAAGAAACTCTCTGATCCTTGCAAACATCACTGACCAGGATAATGCAACCCCCGATCGTGATCTTGTAAGTCCTCGCCAATGGTTCCGTCTCAAGGTGATATTTCAGAGCAAAATATATAGATATGAAACTATGTTTCTGAGTAAAAGATACAGATATAAAACTATGTGAAACACCAGAATCAAATAAAGTATGAGCTGGAAAAGAATCAAGATAGACTGAACTTGAAATAACATTACCGACTGGATCCTCCTCCTCGACGGTCAAGGCAAAATCTCGCCCCTATTGCTGGGCACCTCTCTGCAACTGCTGGTGTTGAGCGAACTATTGATGTTGTGGTGGTAGTGGAGGTCCTCTCTACTACCCCGCTGGTGGTCTCACAGGTGCTCTCTGTGCCTGAGATTCGTCCTGAGCTGGACGAGATGGAGCTATAGGACAAGCTCTCAACTGATGGTCTCCTGCTCCGCAAAATAAGCACTTACCCAATCTTATTCTATATGCATCCCATCCGTGTTCCTGCATCTTACAGAATGGGCAAGGAATAGCTGACCTCTGGATCCGGTGCATCTGTTGTACCGGCGCTCTAGCTGGTCCTTGGTACTTCTGCCTCCACTGTTTAAAGTGCCTCTGGTGTTGCTGCTAAAAATGAGGCTATTTCATTGGATCCGTGTTAGTACTGGATCCTTCTATGTCCCTCGGCTCTTATAGCCAAGCTCTAGATCATCCTCTGCCCACTGTGCCTGCCTCAGAATCTTCTCAAAAGTAGCAGTGGGATCTCCATTCGTATGTGATTTGATCTCCTTGTTTAGGCCCTTCCTGAACTTCCTGTCCCTTCCTCTAGGGTTCTGTCCCTCCACAAAGTGGCCTAATCTGTAATATTCTGCAGCATACTCATCCACCGTCATACCTCCCTGAATGAGGTACTGAAACGCTCTCTAGAGATGTCAGAGCCACATCTGGAATAAACTTTTTCTTGAAGATCTCCTTAAAATCTTCCCAAGTAAGTCATGGTGCTGAGATCCTGGAGTCCGTCCTGAACCAAGTCAACACGATATCAAACATCATACTTCCTGCGGCCTCCACCTGCAACCTCTCTGGAATCAGCTCCAATCGCAGGTTCTGCTCAATGCCTTCTATCTAATCATTACCATAAATAATCCCATCAGTGCCTTTTAAGTCCTTCGGTCCCATCCTCTTAAAATCTATAATAGTCTCCGACCTCGGCTGCTACGGGGTGAACTGAGGTGGTGTTATTGGTGGCTGGACTAAGGTGACTCTCTCAACTGCGGCGAGCCTAATCTGGTGGCCATTCTCAAAACCATGTCTCATAACCTCTGATTGGCACTGCTGCACCACCACTATCTGCTAAAAGAGCGCAAACATCTATGTCTGATCGACTAGGGATGGTCGGGGTGGAAGATCCCGAAAAACTGTCGATGTTGCCCTCAATACCGGAGGTGGAGCACCTCTGAAATCTATTGCGGAGATGCCCACCTAGATCGGTAAAACAGACCTCTGAAATATTGATGCTGGAACAACATCTACTGGTGCTGCCCTCATAGGCGACAAAGTGACCGACCTCGCTGACATTACGCCTGAGCGCTGGGAACGCGTCTTCGGCGACATCCTGAAGATAGATTGAACAAAGGAATCAATATTGAGTATGATACGATATCATCAAAGGAGGACAAAATTATTCAAAGTAAAGAAAACATTCAATAGATTAGGATAGCAAAACAGATATTTAAAAATGTTTCCTAGTTGTGATTTAGTATACTCTCAGCCTAAATCCTATATCCTAAAGTAGGCTCGTATCAGTACTCTAGGTAAGCACCACTACGATATCGTTCTACTTGCTACTCTAGGACCTGCATGGGCCACCACTAAAAATGTTTCACACCCCGCACCCGAAATAAGGGCACAAATAGTGAGCAACTCCCAGCCTACGCCACAGTATCGGTGGTCGAACACTGTCTGGGTCACTCTACTGTCTAAACACAACTAGAATAAGCGGGATTAGTGACATTTTTTAGCGACGTCACAGAAAAACGTTGCTAATTTAGTGACTCCATGTAAAAATGTCGCTAGACGTCGCTAATTGGCGACATTTAGCGACGTTTAGCGACTTTTATTCAGTTTTTAAAAGATTAGTCGCTATAAGTTCAATTTAGGTCGCTAAACGTCGCTAATATATTTTATTTAGCGACGTTTAGCGACGTTTTTAGCGACGTATATCTTTTAGACATTTAGCGACGTCATTAGCGATGTTTAAGAAGTCGCTAACTTAGCGACGTCATTAATGGCGTCGCTAAAACGTCGCTAATTTTTTTAATTAGGGCTGATTTCCTGCCATTTCCTTCGATCTCTTCCTCTCTCCCTCTCTCCCCCTCCCAAATTTCAAACCCCCTCCGGCGACCCCCCTCCGGCTCCTCGTTCCTCCCTCCGGCGACCCCCCTCGGCCGCGTCCTCCCCCTCCGGCTCTCCTCCTCCCTCCGGGGCCCCCTCCTCCCTCCCGGCGTGCACTCCTCCATCTCGGCGACCCCCCCCCCCGGCCGCGTCCTCACACCTTCGGCCGCGACCGCTCCTTCCTCCGGCTCACCTTCTTCCTCCGGCTCCCCTCCTCGGTGAGCTCCTCTCTCTGTCTCCTTTCTTTGTCTCTCTCTCACTCTAACAAGACACGACACGACACGACACTAACCCTAACTCTCTGCTGCATATTTTAGCTTTGAGTGTCCCCAAATGCAATGCCCTTTTGTTTTATTTATTGGCTCTCGATAATGGTTCACTGTACAGAGACCTGTTTGTGTTATAGGTCTAAATGTTGATTTTATTTTTCCCAAATAATTATGAGAAGGTTTATAGAAACAAAAATGGTAGGGTGGTAGGTTATCGGAAATTGAGGAGTTAGGGTTCAGTCAGTGTAACCTTTTGGGAGGATAGTGATGGGAGCAAAAGAGTTAGGTTGCTACTCGGAACTCAACCACACTATCTTCTATATTTCATTTGACTTCATTCTCGGCCATGCACGTTTGCGGTGGAAGAATTAATCTCTCCCCCAATTCTAACATACGTGTCATCTGTTTAATCATTTCTAAACAAAATAACACCTACCGTTGACTTGCATCAAAGAATTTGAAATCTCTACGGTCCCTTAGCAAACCCTAAAAAAAAATTCTTGCTGAACAAGTCTCAGTTAATTCATTCTTAGCCTCCAAGCTCGCCAAAGTTAGGACAAGAGAAGTCCTATTTATGGCTCCCCTAACTTTTTAAGAGCAATCTACTCCCGACTTTGAGTTTTAGTTTGTTATAAAACCCTTC
The DNA here is from genome assembly GCA_036927795.1 of Iris macrosiphon. Classification (NCBI taxonomy): domain Eukaryota; kingdom Viridiplantae; phylum Streptophyta; class Magnoliopsida; order Asparagales; family Iridaceae; genus Iris; species Iris macrosiphon. Next base: position 92,982,996 of record JAYESA010000016.1, on the reverse strand, counting down.
AAAACTTTATGGAGGATGTTATCAACTGATAAAGGAGTGTCCCTATGGACACTTGTGACCAATATTCAATTATGAATTGATATTCAATTTGATCAAATTCAGGCTTCGTGTGCTATATAACGCCAAATTGATTTGGTATTTACACAATCTCTCCATGAGATTTGGAAACAGAACTCTAACAATGATATATATATATATATATTGCATTGCATTGCTTTTCTTGAAACCTCTGCACTTTGTCACTGCACTGCATACACTTCGATATTGCTACTGGAAGTGAAGCTCACTGGTTTGGGTTCGTAACAAACTCGAACACACATACACACCCTCATTCCCGTGTCCGTGTCCGTGTGTCCATAACAAACTCGAACACACATACACACCCTTATTCCTGTATGTAATGATTTATAGGATACATAGTGTCATTTTTGCAGAAGTATCTAGAAATAAATATGAATTACTATCTGGGTCATCGTTCGTGGATGTACAACCGTCATCCTTATGACATGTGCGGTGTACGGGATGAATTTATTGAGGGTGTACAGCAGTTCCTGCAGTTTGCCAAGACGTTCCCTCAGTACATGGACGGTACCAAAATTAAGTGTCCGTGTGTGAGATGTCGCAACCGAAAATATCATCCAGAAATGGAAGTCACATATCATTTGTACTCGAAGGGCTTCACGCCGAATTACTATCAGTGGACCACGCACGGAGAACTTGTGTCTCTAGCATCGGAGTCGGAGCCTTATGTGGAGCCGTATATGGATGTCCACGACCACGATGCTTACGACGACGGCTTGGTGAACATGGTTTTTGATGCGGCGGGGCCTAAGTTTCAATTCGGACAATTATGATGCGGCGGAACCTAGTTTTAATTCGGACAATTATGATGCAGCTGAGGAGGCACCGAATGCCGATGCTGCAAAGTTTATGGAGTTGCTGGAGAATACAAACACTCTATTATATCCTGGTTATGAGGATCATTCACCGTTGGAGGTGGTTACAATATTATTGGATATCAAGTCCGATTTTAATATGTCGCAAGAATGCTATAGTCGACTGATCGATTTGATTATAGAGATCTTGCCCGAGGGTGCAAAGTTGCCTAAAGACTTCTATCGATCTAAGAGGATGGTAAGATCGCTCTAGATGGGATACGAGAAAATTGATGCATGCCGCAACGGGTGCATGTTGTATTACAAAGACGATAAGGATGAAGATGCGTGCGGATTCTGTGGTGCTGATCGCTACAAGGCCACTGTTAGAGAAAAGTCTGTCGGTGCAAGGAAGCCTACCGATTCGATGCACTACTTGCCTTTGATGCCGCGGTTGCAGCGGTTGTTTATGGTTAAGGAGACTGTAGAAAATATGAGTTGGCATAGGCGAAAACAGATCGAAGGAGTATTAGATCATCCATCCGATGGAGAAGCATGGAAGCACTTTGATCGAGAGTATCTAGATTTTGTTTCGGATATGCGTAATGTCAGATTGGGGCTCTCCTTTGACGGTTTTACCCCATTCGGACTTTCGGTCTCCCAGTATTTATGTTGGCCTGTGATCGTCACTCCGTATAATCTACCACCTTGGATGTGTATGAAGACTCCGTATATGTTCCTAACCGTTATTATCCCGGGTCCGAACAATCCGTAGAGGAACATCGATGTGTATTTACAGCCTTTGATAGATGAGTTGAATCAGTTGTGGGAAGTAGGTGCCAACACGTACGATATTTCTAGAAAGCAGAATTTTCAGATGAGAGCAGCACTTATGTGGACCATCAACGATTTTTTGGCCTATAGAATGTTATCGGAATGGAGCACCCATGGTCATCTCTCATGTCCGTATTGAATGGACCGTACTAAGGCTTTCCGTTTGAAACATGGAGACAAACCATACTTCTTCGATTGTCATCGACGATTTCTATCGAAGGATCATCCGTACTGGAGGAACATGAATGCTTTTCGTGCGGGCGTTGTGGAGAAGGCCAATCCACTGCCAAGGTAGCCCGGATACACGATATGAAGTGGAGAAGCTAGAGGGGTAAGTAATTAATATGTCCAGGTTTACATCATCTCAATGTAATAGTATAAGCTACTATTATGCTACTAATCAGCAGTTGCTTCTGTAACGCCCCGTTCGTCCCGTTCCCCCTATTCGGAGAGCACGGCTAAGATATGCTTGGTACCGTTCGATCGGGACAGATTGAATCAAGATCCTTTCCTCGTTATGGATTGGTTTCTTCGGAATCAGGTCCCATAATCAATGGATCGTGCCTCAAGGAAGGACTCGGCGGCAGAGTAGAGAGAGGCCTTTCCGTTGTGTTGGTTTTCCTTGCCCGTTTTCGATTGCCGCTTGGTTGCGTACTTGTTGGTTTTAGGACTTGCGTTTTCTTGAACGGTTTCGATGTATTTCATTGCTTTCGTTCTTAGGATTTCGCATTTCGTATCGAGCCTTGGAGACCGAAGCAGGAGGTATTGATCATCCGTTGGTGCGTGCAGGTGATCGTGTAGACGACGTGCGAGCAGAGTCTTAGGGATCTCTACTTCTTCTTCCTATACAACCAACGTGTGAGTGGCTCTATTTCGATAAGCACCTTCTTTCCAAGGGCTCCGTTCTTAATAAAATTGACTCAGTTGTGCATTCAATCAAATGACACCACTTAAGTAATAAGTTGGATAACAAGATAAGATAAGAAGTAGGCTTGGAACACCCATTGCTTGTCATATAAAATCTTGCATAAATTCATTGATGCATGCATGTTCGTTGGATGTTTAATGGGTTGGTATTTATTGATAGTTCAAGGTGTTCTTCTGTAAACTGCTGCATGTTATTTCATATAACTGTTGGTTGGTTGTGATAGTACAGTAAAGCAGTTTCGTACATGATGTTCTTTAAATCGCTAGTAAGTAAATCTATGAAGTTCAGTTCATAAAAATGGTCATGGGAATCCTTGTGCACAAGGGATCCAGGTTCCTGCGAGCGGTTACCGGGGCACCGGGCCGTTTTGACCCGGGCGGAATCTACTTTCTTAGTCGTGGGAGCGGGAAATTGTAGCGGGGCTAGCTACCCGCGCTGCAAGCGTCGCCGCCAGCCCAGACTAAACCCATGATGGCTCCTAAACAATAAAGAAAGATGTTGTGTATATTTAAACTGTGCAGACTAACTATGTCTTCGTGACAGGGAAGGCCATGGTAAGTTGTACAGGTGGTTCAGACGGTACAGGTAAAGTCACCGAACGGTGGCATATGGAGTTATGTTAATTTGTTCTTGCATACCTGCTAAATGAAATCTGATCTAGGCAAGAATAGAAAGTCACATAAACACATAAATGTTGCATGTTCATTTAAAACTCATCTAAAAGAGCTTGGTAAAGTTGAGCAGCTAGCCTTCACCAGTACTTTTCGAAGTACTGACCCTCGTTGTAGCAGGTTCCCCGGCGCAAGGCAACGCGGCGAGGAGCTGGAGTTCTCTCCGGACCCTTTGGGATTCTTGGCGGGTCGTGGCCAAGACTTTGGAGGCTCAAACTTGAAGCCTTCCTCTCTCTCCCGTTGCGGAAATAACGCTAAGGCGATGGTGCTTACCCGCACCCAAGGTGTTTTGTGTTTTGAAACTATGTAAAGGGACATAATGTATGGATCGGCTATCTCATTTTGCGTCCAAGTTTGTAAGCCCGTGGGACATTTTATACTTTTGAGTCAAGCAATGTAACAAGATGTTCATTATAAATAAAAGAGATACTTTTCTATGCCTCAACCTTGTGTTATCTTATTTGTCTACTCTGTTGCATTGATCTAAAGAATATCCTTATGCCTAAGGCCTCGTGCATGCGCGCCCTACGCGTGCACGGCATCACGCCCCCTGGGACGATTATCGGTTAGCCGAGATCGGGGCGTGACATATTGGTATCAGAGCATGCTTCAGATCCTTTGATCTCACAAAGAAAGTTTCTAAAGAGGACCTTGTTCCTCCCGAGTAGACCCTTGAATTCGCTTGGCCAAAATGAGATGCGTTCCATACAATAAGTCTAAATATTTTTGAAAAAGTGCGTGGGAATTATTCGGTTGCTTGGACGGGATTATGATGTGAGGGCTTTTGTCCCAACTCATAGAGGATGTTTTAAGAGGAGACTTGTGTTATAATCGGCAAGTTATATGTCTATATGAAAACACCAAACGAGTAGAGTGCGAGATAAGAATATCGTTCAGACAGTGGTCCATGCACATGGCCTTTTGGCCAAATTGTGTTAAGTATTGTGCACCAAGACCCTTGGTGCTAGTGAGTTGCAGCGAGGATTGGGTATTGCTGGGATGAGAATAAAGTTGACTTGGAGGGAAATCGATAGAGACGTTATCGGATTGCCGCTAAGGCGAGTAATGGAAATCGTGTAGGAAATTTTCGAAAATAGTTGGACGGTTATTCATAGCGATAAGTTATGATTTGAAGCATAGTCTGTATAAGAGGACTATGAATACAGGTGTGTACGAGTCTAAGATCGCTAAGGCGATAAATAGGGACTGTGTTGGAGTTCTAAGGAACGAATTAGGCATACGTGTGAAGGATGCGAACACGAATCAGGAGTTATTAGGATGACTCAATTCCTGAGTAGTGTATGCGATAAGTCCCCTGTTCGATTATGCAATTTGTGGATATAATAAGTTATAAAGATTCAGGGAGTATAACTCGAACCCTGAGTGGTGTATTTGTTGGCTTAGAAATGCTTGAACGAAGTCGTGGATTCGGAGAGTTAAGCGAGTCTAGCGACAAGCGACGAGATTGGGTAAAGCCTTAGTATAAATAAACAGTGCCTAGCAAGTAAACGAACTCGGAGAAAGCATGCAATGTTTAGTTCGAACGAGTTACAATGAGTTGAATAAGGGATAAGGCTTACAACGAATAGAAATTCAGGGCAATTGGAATCGATATCATGGTCGGAAAAGACTTTGAGGATTGTACGAGCGAGTTTGAGTTGAAACAAGCGAATTACAAACTTGAGTCGAGATTGAATAATCTGAGATGCGATCGAAGTAAGTGCAATTAGAAATAATGGAGTGAACGAATGATAGCGTGCACGGAAAATTTGGATTTGAGTAGGATATCGCTCGATAGAATTCGGTTTGAGTATGAATGCGATGATTTCAAATTTTGGGAGATTTAGACCATAACAATGGTTGGAAAATAGTATGGATTGATGCAAGTTAGTAAAAAAATTATAATTTTGATGGATTGAGTTAAGCGGTACTAGATTTGGCTTGGAGTTTGGAAGAACGATCTTGAAATCAAGTTCAGGAAGATAATATTCGAAATCTGTCCCAGCGAGAACGATTATCCTGCGGGAGCGTCGGCGTGGTGATTTCACGTACGGTAGGGATAAGCAAACTCAAGAGAACAGGTTCGGTGATTATTCTAAAACGAACTCGATGAATGGAACGTATCAATGAGATAGACTTGGGTTTGGGAATTGATCTTAGTTGTTTGAGGAATGCTAAGAGTGACTAAGAAAATGAGTCTAAGGATTTCTCTTGAGGAGTTAGTCAAGAAACGTAAAGTAAGAGGTGTTGGACGTTTTCATGAACGGATACGTAGATTGTGCTGGACGACTTAGAGTTCATGATATACATCGATGGTCTATAATGGAAATGTGGCTTGATGATACAGGTGTAGAAAGGGATGGATTGGGGAATTCTATCAAACATGATACAAGAGATAGTGTATGTGAATCGATGGGTTGAACCTGCAACGTGGGCATATCGTGGGTTCGGTTGAACGAGCGTGTTGGTGTGATAGGATGATCTGTGCTCGATGTTTAGAAATCTGAGTGAAACGAGCTTGGGTAGAATACCCGTATAAAGAAATAATGGTTTGACCTTAGGGTGTTTGGGGCGAGCGTTGTGCAACACGGTTGCGCGATGAGTCGCAAACTTGAGTTGTACCTATGACTGTGTGTGCTGGCCTAGTGACTAGGTAGACGACCCTATGCCTTGAGTTAAACTGGAGTGGCTGACTTCAGAGTATCGTTCGGAAAGAATGATAGAACTGGGGCAACAAGACTTAGAGTTAGAATTTTGAATTGGGAATATACACTAGCAACGTTCGCGTTGAAACAAACGTAATGCAAGATAGGACTCGGGTGATAATTGATTTGGTTGGATAGGTTACGCGACGGTAAAGGATAAGACGATAGCTGGATCGAACAAGAGTTCGGTCATTCATATAGCAGGACGATCCGCGTTTCAAAAGATTTTCACGAGTAGCTTGTCAGACTTAGCTGTCACTGAGCTTGGTTGAAATACACATATTTGGGGGACGCCTTGAATATGGGTACGATCCAGACTTAGCGATATGCATAACTCGGATGCAGCTGCAAAGGAAAATGTTCGGATTCGCATGGATGAGTATGGCAACTGAAATGATTTAGCCTCAACCTAAATTTTCATAGAGGAAAGATTGTATCGTTCCTCGTGCTACCGGGATAGTTCTGCGCTAAGGCGCAGTACGAGACTGAGTTTGGGAATGCAATAGTTGAACGAATGGATCATTCGGATAAAATGATTAAGCACTCGGGCGAACGAAACAAGTAAAAACGAATAGAAAGTTAAGTTCGATTGAGCCAAGGGTGCGGAGGACTTGAGCGTACCCCAGGTAAGCAATTTAGCTCTGCGCTAAGACGCAATATAGACTGAGTCAGAAAACATTGGTGATTGGATGCGAATTTATTTAGTGAGATTGGACGGTGACTCAGAGAGATTTGATGCAAAAACGAGATTAAAAAATTGTCGAGATTCGAGCTTTTGGGTTAAGCGTAACGACGGGTTTCGATAGGCGACGTCAAGTAATAGGCTCAATTGTGTTGGGTTCCTATGGTGATAACATAACTAGTTGGGCAAGTCCACCCAATTATGAGTCGTAAGTGCCCGTTGAGTTATAGAATACCATGTGCTTGGGTAATATAGCCCTGCGCTAGGTGCAGTAGATTTTGAGACGGACGTGCAACGATCGAGTTGAGTATAACTCGATAGCATTGAACGATAGAGTCGTTCGATGAGAACTGGCCAACATTGGCGTGACGCATGGTGAGAAAATAGAGGATTGTAGTATTGAGACAGTCCTTGAAGGATAAGACGAGATGTATAGGGAAGTTTAGAAGTTATGCGATAGCACGAGTTGCGCTCAGGAAGTCTCGAGGACGGAACTTGTTCTGAGTGTTATATGGTGTAACAACCCGCTCCGCTCAACCCGGAGGGCCGATTCAAACGGCACAAGTGTAGCTATTTAACCGCCTTGCTCAGCAAGATGGCTCGTTCGATGCAAAGGCTTTCACGCTGGGATCCTCAATGGAGTCAGACTTAGGCTATCAGAAGCGCGTCCGGAGTCTAGCTCGACCGATGCGATACATCGCTAAGGTGAGTGACCCCGGTGAACCTGTCTTTACTTAGCTGCACAATAAGAAAATGAACATAGCGAAGGGGGATAACCCCGCTTTATTATCGTATAGAACATGAAAATCTTACTTGCTAGCTGCGTAGTCGACTTGGGTCAGTTGAATCTGCAAGCGGACTTGTCGTACGCGGCAGAGCCTGTCTAAATTTTGAATCGTAAGAAGAAGCAGTTGCGGAACCGAACGTCTCGCTAGTGCGCGTACTGTGGCGAAACCACTCGGTCGAGGAGTCGACCTGGGAACTTGAATCTGATGTGAGGGGAAAATTTCCCTCATTATTCCTTAGTGGTAGGTTATATTCTTAAGTTTTGGGACGAAACTTCCTATTAGATGGTTATGATGTAACGTCCTGTTCGTCCCGTTCCCCCTATTCAGAGAGCGCGGCTAAGATATGCTTGGTACCGTTCGATCGGGACAGATTGAATCAAGATCCTTTCCTCGTTATGGATTGGTTTCTTCGGAATCAGGTCCCATAATCAATGGATCGTGCCTCAAGGAAGGACTCGGCGGCAGAGTAGAGAGAGGCCTTTCCGTTGTGTTGGTTTTCCTTGCCCGTTTTCGATTGCCGCTTGGTTGCGTACTTGTTGGTTTTAGGACTTGCGTTTTCTTGAACGGTTTCGATGGATTTCATTGCTTTCGTTCTTAGGATTTCGCATTTCGTATCGAGCCTTGGAGACCGAAGCAGGAGGTATTGATCATCCGTTGGTGCGTGCAGGTGATCGTGTAGACGACGCGCGAGCGGAGTCTTAGGGATCTCTACTTCTTCTTCCTATACAACCAACGTGTGAGTGGCTCTATTTCGATAAGCACCTTCTTTCCAAGGGCTCCGTTCTTAATAAAATTGACTCAGTTGTGCATTCAATCAAATGACACCACTTAAGTAATAAGTTGGATAACAAGATAAGATAAGAAGTAGGCTTGGAACACCCATTGCTTGTCATATAAAATCTTGCATAAATTCATTGATGCATGCATGTTCGTTGGATGTTTAATGGGTTGGTATTTATTGATAGTTCAAGGTGTTCTTCTGTAAACAGCTGCATGTTATTTCATATAACTGTTGGTTGGTTGTGATAGTACAGTAAAGCAGTTTCGTACATGATATTCTTTAAATCGCTAGTAAGTAAATCTATGAAGTTCAGTTCATAGAAATGGTCATGGGAATTCTTGTGCACAAGGGATCCAGGTTCCTGCGAGCGGTTACCGGGGCACCGGGCCGTTTCGACCCGGGCGGAATCTACTTTCTTAGTCGTGGGAGCGGGGAATTGTAGCGGGGCTAGCTACCCGCGCTGCAAGCATCGCCGCCAGCCCAGACTAAACCCATGATGGCTCCTAAACAACAAAGAAAGATGTTGTGTATATTTAAACTGTGCAGACTAACTATGTCTTCGTGACAGGGAAGGCCATGGTAAGTTGTACAGGTGGTTCAGACGGTACAGGTAAAGTCACCGAACGGTGGCATGTGGAGTTATGTTAATTTGTTCTTGCATACCTGCTAAATGAAATCTGATCTAGGCAAGAATAGAAAGTCACATAAACACATAAATGTTGCATGTTCATTTAAAACTCATCTAAAAGAGCTTGGTAAAGTTGAGCAGCTAGCCTTCACCAGTACTTTTCGAAGTACTGACCCTCGTTGTAGCAGGTTCCCCGGCGCAAGGCAACGCGGCGAGGAGCTGGAGTTCTCTCCGGACCCTTTGGGATTCTTGGCGGATCGTGGCCAAGACTTTGGAGGCTCAAACTTGAAGCCTTCCTCTCTCTCCCGTTGCGGAAATAACGCTAAGGCGATGGTGCTTACCCGCACCCAAGGTGTTTTGTATTTTGAAACTATGTAAAGGGACATAATGTATGGATCGGCTATCTCATTTTGCGTCCAAGTTTGTAAGCCCGTGGGGCATTTTATACTTTTGAGTCAAGCAATGTAACAAGATGTTCATTATAAATAAAAGAGATAATTTTCTATGCCTCAACCTTGTGTTATCTTATTTGTCTACTCTGTTGCATTGATCTAAAGAATATCCTTATGCCTAAGGCCTCGTGCACGCGCGCCCTACGCGTGCACGGCATCACGCCCCCTGGGACGATTATCGGTTAGCCGAGATCGGGGCGTGACAGCTTCATTATTTTTTAGCACATATAATGATGAGTTGAGGTCGGTTAGACCCTACATAACAGACGAAGAAGTAAAACAAGAAATGAGATGCCATTTTCCTTCTTGGTTGAGCGCATATGTAAGGTGTTTGGTAATTACTTTTTATTTCTGCACTTGCACCATAAATAACTTACTATCGCTACTTTGGTAGTTAGGTCGATCGTCTAATAACAACTGAGACTGAATCTATTAGAACTCTAGCCAAGGGACCAATTACTGCCGTTAAAATATGGCCAAGTTTATATGTGAATGGGTTTAGGTTCAAGTCAACAAATGCTCATATCAGAGACAGCTTTCTGGATCTTGATTCCACGAAAAATAGTTGTTTGTGTATCAAATCTTCGAACTACAAAGACGTCGATCCAGGCAATGATTTCTTTGGCATCTTACGAGAGATTGTGGACTTGACATATAATTATGGCACAGAACCTACTAATATCGTGCTATTCAAGTTTGAATGGTTCGATCCGATTCAAGATCAAGGTTGAAAAATTGACAAGCATGGCCTTGTGGATATAAACTACAAGCGTAGATATCAAGGTTACCAACCATTTGTCCTATCAAGTCAAGCTCAGCTCGTGTACTTCACAACTAATCCTAGACGGGGGACAGCGTGGTCGGATTGGTGGGCAGTATGCAAGACTAAAGCTAGAAATACCTTTGACATTGACGAAATAGCTTATCAGGAGGACGATCTACCTCTTGTAATAAATATTGTAGATGTGGACTCAACGAAAGTTACTCATTACACGAGTAATATTGTGACGTCCCGCGATGTACATTTACGTCGCTAAAGAGTATCAGAACGTCACTACCTGATACCAATGACGTCGCTAGTATGTCACTAAACGTCGCTAATATGTTGATATGGCAAAACTTGCCATGTCAGCATTGTTGTAGCAAAACGTCGCTCATAATGTCTCTAATGTAGCGACGTTGTGTGACTAAATATTATGAACGATGACACGTCGCTAATCGTTGTATATTCTGCGATATCGTGTCGTCATAAATATACATAGCTATAGCGATGACTAGTGACATTTTTGTTGTCAGCGACCATGAAATATGCGACACCGTAAAAACGCCGCTAATTACGTTGCTAAATTATTTTAGCGACGTTAGTTACCTATTAGTGACGTTTTTAGGCGCTAATATGTGTTATTCTGGTAGTGATATTGCTACATATAATAGATATATCTCAATGGATTTGGATTGAGTAGTCCTACATATTATAGGAATACCTCAAATGAGCTGGATTGAGTATTCCTAAATATAATGGGAATACCACAATGTTTTGGATCGGGTATTCCTACATATAATAGGAATACCTTAATGGTTCATATTAGTTGTGGGTTTGAGGCTATATATATTAGGTGTTTTCTAATCCCAAAATATATCTCTAAATATTGCAAAAGAAGGTAAGAGTGCTTTACAACTATTGGAGAAAGAAAGAGGGGTTTGACGACAACATCGAAGAGGAGATCGTTTCGGGTAATTCATTCTCGTTATCTTCCTTCTTCATGTGCTTGTAATCGTATTTTCTTCTTCAAGGAATTGTGGTGATCCGTTTGGATCAGTGTGAAATTTGTAAGGAATATATATATTTCTTATTCCATTAGTGGATGCTTTCCAGGGTTCCGACTCTGATATATCGTCCCATAGTTTTTTATGTAAAAATCGTTTGTGTCTGCGTTTATTTTTTGTGCGTGTGATTTTGACGATTTGATTTAGTGTACCTTTTTTTTTGTTCTCTTGTAGCTTCTTGGTTTGGATTTTCTGTTTTTGTGTTTCGTTTCCAACAAAAAACATGTTAAGTTTAACATAAAATCATTAAGAATCAATTGATATTCGGTCGAGAACCACTTTTTGGTCCAAACCTACTCAATTTGGCCAATCTCAACCGTCCCAATTGCAACACCAAATGCTCAATCAACTTTTCAATTTGATCATTTCGGATAAGAATTTGTAGTACGAGAATTTCACTTATATTAAGGATTTACTGATTTTTTTTATTTCGACTGTTGAGAAAATCAAAGAATCAGATGAATATAATCTGACTGACTTATCATGACCGAGTTTAGAAAATTAATTAGAAACTCAATGATTCTCTTATCATTTTTTTATTTTTCCTTAAACTCATAATATTTCAATTACCGCTGGTCTAGTTGCATTTACTGATCCGGGTCATTTTTTGACTAGAGAAGTTAGGCGACTAAGTGTATGTTCTTTTGTTGACTTCATGCAGTGGTAGACATAATTTCCCTAAAATCGGATCGAATACAAATTAAATTTATATCCGGTACAAAACTAGACTCGGGGATAGAGCTATATATATTATCACCCTAGTTTCGCTCCTGACTAGACTTATCCAATAATGCTAAGTTTACTACCAAATGCTTACAACCCTCTCATCCCCTGCTATGTGGGCCACCTCCGGCCTTATTTTTTTTTCCAATAAACGACCGTCACGTAGCATTTCGGTCACGTAACGACCACCCGGACATCCAACGGATCCACCTCTCTCCCCTCCACCAATGGACGGCCGTCACGTGGACGTCATGTGGCGATTGTAAGAGGGTTGTAGACATTTGGTTGTAGTCATAACATTAGCCCATATTTATCTCTGTCGAGTTGTCTACCTAAGAGGTGGATTGCATGCCTGTAAATAAAAATCCTTCGCAAGTTTTGCTGGGTGCACTAGAGCATCTTTGGTAAGCGCATCCCACATTCCTGATTCTAAATTTAAAATGTAGGAGTTCATTTTGTAGAATAGTAAGTCTCATTACTAGTTTCAATATCTATATTTTGAGTCATATTGCACCCAAGAGAGCTATAGGTTGGGCCATCCAATTTCTAGATTATAGACTGTAGGAATCAATTTTGAAGAATTGTAAGTCCCAATTTGGAGTCCAACTTTCTATATTCTAGATTTTACATTATTGGATAAGTCTAGTTTCGCTCCTTACTAGACTTATCCAATAATGCTAAGTTTACTACCAAATGCTTACAACCCTCTCATCCCCTGCTATGTGGGCCACCTTCGGCTTTACTTTTCTCCCAATAAACGATCGTCACGTAGCATTTCGGTCACGTAATTACCACCCGGACAGCCAACGGATGCACCTCTCCCCCCTCCACCAATGGACGGCTGTCACGTGAACGCCATGTGACGGTTGTAAGAGGGTTGTAGACATTTGGTTGTAGTCATAACATTAGCCCAGACTTATCTCTGTCGAGTTGTCTACCTAAGAGGTGGATTGCATGCCTGTAAATAAAAATCCTTCGCAAGTTTTGTTGGGTGCATTAGAGCATCTTTAGTAAGCGCATCCCACATTCTAGATTCTAAATTTAAAATGTTGGAGTTCATTTTGTAGAATAGTAAGTTTCATTCCTAGTTTCAATTTCTATATTTTGAGTCATATTGCACCCAAGATAGCTATAGGTTGGGCCATCCAATTTCTAGATTCTAGACTGTAGGAATCAATTTTGAAGAATTGTAAGTCCCAAATTGGAGTCCAACTTTCTAGATTCTAGATTTTATGTTATTTTTTTTCCACATCAATTTTTGACCACACAATCTTTGGGACCGCAGCTTACTTTATCATTTTCTACTATTCTCATACAAATCCAACCCGTTCAACATTTACCTTATTTTTAAAATTTTGGACCCCAAATTGCATTGTCTAGTCCCAGCTGCTAATGATGCTCTAAGAAGTTGCAAAAATAGGAAATATTTATTCCATATCTTGTTGTTGTAAATACAATAAATAGTAGAAACTGGTGTAAGTGTTACAATACCAATTACAACATCAACACTTAAACAATTCCTACTCTACCTTAGGCTTATGAGGCTGTTTGGTTCGAATACTTAGAGTGCGAAACTGACAAAAATCTGAACTTTGGACCACTACATATGTTTATTTTGAAGATTTACAAACAAAATTTATTGTAATTTGACATTAACAATAAATTTTATCTGTTACAAAGTTGGAGTTTTAACATTAAAGATTTTTTTTCCTCCGAAGTGAAACGCGAAAGTAAAAAAAAAAAATTATTTCCACTTTGCGTATTTGGTTAGAGTACCACTTTCTCTCTACTTCAAAAAAAAAAAAAAAAAATTACTATTCATATCACTTTAACAAAATATTATACTTTTCAACAAACAAAATACCAAAATTTAAAATTGTTTACTTCTGACCATTACGTCTTTAAAGTATTCGATTTTTTTTTCTTCCTTCTACTTTACCGTTATACATACGTAAAATATCGATTTCTAATAATTTTTTTTTTTTTTTTTTTTTTTTACTTTGTCGAACCAAACAACTCCTAGACTAAACCGGCCTATCTAAGTTGTGAAATTGACCTTCAACTACCTATGTAATGTGCCCCTTGCTTTGCATTGAAATCCAAACTTGTTAGGTTAAAAGAGTACTCAGCACACATGCTTAATTTGTAAAACCCAACACAGAAATTACCCACCCCAACACGGTTAAAACCTACAAAATTACCAGCACCGCCCGCAGTCCGCGGCACCGTACCATTGCGTCGAGGACAATCGCTCACAAGCCCACTGGTATTTCCGTAATTAGTTCCACTAACAGGGGCAACTCTTCACCACCTCTCCCTCTTAAACTAGAGCTTTCCCACCAAACACCTGCCATCGCTCTCTCTCACACACCACTCTCCTCTTCCTCCTCCTCCTCCTCCTCCTCTTCCTCTTCCTCCTCCTCTCGTCACGTGCTTTATGAGCTGACGTCGGTCTGACGTCATCACATCCCCACCAAAACCAACGGCAATGGCGACGACGACGACGAGAGCGCTTCTGATCATTCTCCTACTCTCGGTGGGGTTTTCTCCGAGCTTCGACTGCAGAAGCGCAACGGCAGCTCGTATTATTTCTTCCGCGGACGAAACTGTCCACGTCATCATTGGCACGCGGCCTGCCCCTCCTCCCGACGCGAGCGGCGGCGGCGACGGCTTCGACGACAGCAAGCGCCGCATCCCGAGCTGCCCGGACCCGCTCCACAACAGGTAACGATCTCCCCGGAGTGCCCCTGGGGTATTATGGTAATTTTTCTGCTACTTGTTCTGTATAGGAAGAAGAAGAAGAGAGAGAGGGTTTGTACTGGTAGAATCTAATGTCAGTAATTTAGCTTTCGAAATTCGATATTTGAGTTTTAAATATATATAATATATGTAACTAAAGGGAGAGATTCTTGAAAAATAACACAGCGTTGGCATGGAATAATATTTGATTTTTTTGGTAGATTTTTCTTCTTCTTTCTACGATGGATCGAAGTTATGTAGAATGATGAATTGATGATTAATGGTAGTATGCTCGACAAATTAGCTAGTGTCGATTATTGTTAATATTATTTCTGTATAATTTTGGGGGTTAGCTGCATGTTGATTGTTTCATTATAAGTTGACGAGTTGTCGAATTTTGGGGGGAAATATATGTATAAATATAATTGGACCACAATTTCAATTCCATGGGACTTAGTAGGAATCTTTAGTCACACCAATTTTAGACTTTAGGATTATTTTCCTAAACTTTCTAAGGTTATATTAATTAGCCAAATGTTAATTATTTTATCTTTTATATTCTTAATTGTTTTTTTTTTAGTATTTCAATATAACGCTGGTCATCTTTGAATAATTGTTCTTTTCCTATTATTATAGAAGTAACCATCATCTTTTTTTTCTTCTTTTTCCTTCTCCTTCTCCTTCTCCTTCTCCTTCCATGCCTATGGTAAAAGAAAGAAAAGGTGGTATCAAAGATCCAAAACAACATACTAAATCATAAAAATAAAAAAAAATCATCTTTTTGAATTTTGTAGGCATAGAAGATGAGAAGAAACAAATACGCTATTTAGTCCTAAAATTCTGTACCTTTTTGGAAAACATGTATACTATCAATAAGAAAGTTTTTCTCGGTTATTTTAAGTTATTTATTATAAGTTAATAATACAAAATATAGAAATGTGTAATATTTAAACTAGATACATAAAATTAACTCTCAAGTCAATAAAAAGGTAGGCACACGCATAAATACTAAACATTTAACTAAATCATGAAAATTGACTCAAATAGCATAAAAGTTACATGATATTAATTTTAAAGTAACTTACCAAAATTGATGATGATTCAAGATTCTTACATATGTTCAAGTATGCGGAATTAAGCTAGACAATGTTTAAAACGATTTAAGTTATCTCCGGCAAAACCTACAAATTATTATTTTTTTTTTTTGTAAATGTTTAAAACTTAATTTCCTCAAGAAGTAAAATTTTAGGAGTTAGAAGAAGTTTATATTATTTGGTTAAAGGTATTTGGCCACCACCCTCTAGCTCATTTTCCTCCCTTTAAGTTCTTCTAATCTCAACCATCTTAATCCACCATCTGTGGTTTCCTCGATTCAATTTTTTTCGTATAGTCCTAACCTTTGGAACCCCCATAACCATTTCTTTTCTTCACAACCAAACACACACTTTTCTAATTGAAAAAAAAAAAAAAAACACATTCTTTTAATCCCATAGACTCATCAATTCTTATAATATGATTTTAGGCATTAATTTCTTCTACACTTTCTTGCTATTTACACCTCTATATATACTTAACATCCAACCTATTTGTACACAATCTGGTACCAGACTCTCAACCAATCGCTTATATATATATATATATTCTCCAAGCCGAGCTTCTTTGTAGTAATTAATAGTCCGTTCTCGTATTCTCTTCTTATTGCTTGTTATCCGATTAATCGCACTTCTCCGCAGTGCAACAACCTCACTTCTCAATTCCTCTTTCCTCCACAGAGTTGTTCTTGGTGGCTCATAAAGAAGCCGGATGGATCTGTTATGTTCATCTAGAAATGGAATCTGATAAACTGATCTAAGTGGGGATCTGAATATTTTTGTTGGACAGTCTCAAAATCATAAAGAATATGGTTGTTAGTTTCCCTCTGTTAAGAAAGTTGTCACATCTGCCAATCATAGGTGGAGCCACTGGTGGGTGGGCTGGAGCCCATCCAATTTTTTTTTTTTTTTGGCCCATATCTAGTTTTTTATTTTATTTCAAATTTCAGTCCACACAAGCCTACAACGGTCTTGTCATGTCCCAGTTCCAAAATATGTAGGATTATGATACGGGGTAATGATCAGCTACATATTAAGTGGACTCCAACACAGCTCAAATACGTATACGCTGTCCAAGAATGATATAACTATATCTATAACATAGCATCCATGTAACTCAATCCACGTAATAAGAACATAAAGAATGGACAATATGAATGCTAGTATACAACACAATAAATATATTTGTCTGAATAAGCTCGAGAGAACAAATATGAGTCTATAAATATTATGCTATCCAGCAGATACAACACAGCAGAATAAATTATAGACTACGGAAGAACAAATACATGTAAGGAAAGGCAATCTTCAACAATCAATCAGGAGAATATCGCAAAGCCAACTAAGCAACCTGGAAGGAAACCAGGTCTTTAGAGAGACGTAGCAAGATACAAACAACATGCTATATATATTGAAGTATAAATAAATGTATAAGAATTTTCTAGCCTTCTAAGTGCAATTTAGAGGATAACTTTCGCACAAATGGTCAGGGGTATGCTCATGATATGTACATATACCACAAGCAGTCATTTATATCTGTGCATAACGTTCAGCAAACGTCAGAGGCCAACATGATAATCAAGCTTATAATCTTCCATAGTTCCATTCGGAGCCTCTGGTCCACCGATTTGGGCAGCCCATACGCTTAGTGACTATCCTCCTCCTTATTTTCTACAGTGACCAAGTCGTATCCGAAACATATTTAGTTTGTAATTGTTTTAGTCTCTAATGCACCAATCATAGTAGTTAAGTTTCTAACCATCATACATCTCGTACGTATCGATGATCAGTCACATACAAAGGGGGCGTATCCTAGCATGAATATCATATACTATGTCGTGTGCGTGTCAACGTCGTAGAGATATAAGAATATCCCACAAACATATACTAGTCTACAAAATTAGGTCAAAATTCCTAAAATGAACAGAAAACAAGTAAATCAGTGAACACAGTCGATCGCACCCAAGTCTAGCTCAGACGCACATGATATATCTCTCACTACCAAAATAAGACATATTAGCGATGCCACAAAAAGTCGCTAATATATAAATAAATGTCGCTAAAATTTATTCGTGACGTAGTTAGCGACATTTTTGCGTTGTTACGTATTTCATGGTCGCTGACAACAAAAATGTCGCTATTCATCGCTAGGGCGAAGTATATTTGCGACGAGATGACGTCGCAGATTATTTTGGAATTAGCGACGTCTAGCGACTTGACGTTGGTAAATTACCGACGTAACTATTTGTAGCTAAACATCGTCACATTAGCGACATTATGAACGATGTTTTTTGCTACAACAATGCTGACATGGAAGAATTTGCCATGTCAGTCTGTTAGCGACATATTAGCAAAGTCCATGGTACAATTTATCGACATTTTGATACATGTTAGCGATATAACGTTACATCGCAGAATATTGCTAAATATAAAAAAATAAAATAAAAATAAAATATAATTTGTAAAATATTTTCAACAAAACTCTACCTGCAGTTATAAATTTACAGTTTATATAAATACACCCGGAGTAACCCTCCGTTAAATTCCCTGGGTTCACCGACCCCTTCGGTGGAACATTCAACACACGTAAATTCACATACAGTTAATATGAATACTAAACTAAACTCACATAGAAAGAAATCTACAAACTTACATTACACTAAATACGTCCCAAGAAGTAGACAAATAAATTTAAAATAAGTGTCACATACGTCTCAAAATGTAATAAAAAGTATGAAATAAATACATCTAAGACCCAAGAATGGGCCAATACACACAAACACACTAAAATTGTCCAAACGAGGACTATTGCTGATCAGGAGGAGCACCGACGCGCATCTGGGATAGAAGGAACTCATATTGCTCTTGTGAAAGCGTCACCGATGCCGATGGAGGAGGCAGTGTAATCGATAGAGTCAGTGTCGATGCCGACGGACGAGGCAGATGTATCTTCTCCAATGCTAGCAGTCGAGCATTGTATGAATCCATGTAAGATGTCATTCTTATACTGCTCTGAGCCCCTACATCATTCATCCTCGTCAGTTGATCGCCCATAGCAACCTGCGTCCCCTGCATCACCATCATGTTATGCCCTGTCGATGCAGCAAGATCAGTAATGCCATGTTCCGTCCTCTCGCTCAGAGCCATCAACTCCGTAATGGTACGCTCGAGCGTATCCAATCGTGTGGTGAGCGTCACATCGTCCATCTGCGGCTGAGACTAGGGCAGCTTCGCAATCCTGTTTAGCATCTTATCACGCAGATTAGCAACCTGGAGGGTAATGGTCTCCTCGACTCAGGCTGACTCCTGTGATTGCTGTGGGGAACACACACTGGCAGAGGGGGCTCTAGATGCCCGCATCGCAATAAGGGCACCATAGGATATCGTATCATAGTACGTACCCCCCTAAAGACCATAATGGCGGTCATTCAGAACTCCTCCACTGATGTAGCTGAAGAGGGCTGCTAGGAAGTACCAACCCCTCCCTCTACAGGAGCACTAGCAGTCGTCCGCTCATATAGCCTAAGATACTCATCCTAGAAAAATAGTTGCTAATGTCTAGCTACTTATTATTAACTATAATCTATTTGCATATTTTTTAAGTTATATTAAAATTAACACAAGGTTGTAAAACATACATAGGTCTGCATGACCCTCTCATCGATGATCTTTACACCATTTCGATGGGTAGCCAGGAAGACACTCACCATGTTGGTGTTGCGTTACGTCCCAGAACCAAAATACTAGAGAGCGGGGGCAGACAAAGCCAGCTACGTATACTATAGTACCCTATACCCCAAAATACGGTCACGTATGTCTAAAAATGTGAGAGTTTACTCTACAATCCATCACCAAACATATAATATTAAGGCATCCCAAAATATATATACACAGATGATCATGAAGCTAGTTACAAAATGAAGAACTAGAAAGAGTACCATGTTACATGATCAACTCTAGCTAAAGTCTAGAATATGCTTTACATATAGGCCTGCAGGCTAGAATGTCAAGTTCTAAAATATGAGCTAAATACGTGCTCGATTGCTAAACTCCTCGAAAGTAATAGGTATAAGCTCAAGTGGGTGATAAAGAAGAAAACTCACTCATGTCCTCGGGTGCTCCTGGTGTTCACCATCTTGAGGTAGAAAATATGGGAGATCCTACGGTCCTACTCCAAAATCTTGTCATACAAAACCAGTGAAGTCAGACCCCAAAACAGCAAGTACCACAATGGAGCCAAACTTAGGAACCAAAACCAGCATGCAGACAAATCAGTAAAAAATAGTATAAGAAACAGTTAAATAAATACAACGGGTAAGAATAACATTTAAACATGCTCTGGGGTATTAAACATGGATATCTGGAGTAAGGCTTCAATTACTGTTCTCGGGATCAGTTGTTCAAAGTAAATTCGAACAGGACTAGATTAGACTGTAAATCAAGCAATCATGGCCAATCATGCCTTACGGATTGCTATCATTAACTAAGTAGGTTTATCATAGTCCTAGTTACTAAGATATGCAGTTTGAGATTCCTTACAGCCATATGCCCTACAAACTAATCGGGTTATCCAGACGAACTGGTATATAGTATAGATTTATCAGGTATAATCATTTTTTATCTTTTCTGGTAGTGCAACACTCGATGGTGTACTGGACGTGGGGCCCTCACAACGGAGAGCTCCAAAACTATCAGGTGTCACCGGGATACCGGGATTACATGTAGCTAAAAAATCTTGCTAGATGCTTTCTAGATTATTATTCTAGTTATTAGACTAGACAATTATCAAGGATTTTCGACCGTAGTTGTAGAAGCATAAAATATGCTGGGAAATTATACGCGTATTAAACAATCAAAACCCCCAACATACATGAAGTCTGCGTAAAACATAGCTTCAAAGTTGTGTGGCATAAAATATGGCTTCAGAGCTGTCCGCGTAAAATAGAGCTTTAAGACTGTGTGGCATAAAATATGGCTTCAGAGCTGTCTGCGTAAAATAGAACTTGAAGACCGTGTGGCATAAAATATGGCTCCAGAGCTGTCCGCGTAAAACAGAGCTTCAAGACTGTTTGGCGTAAAATATGGCTTCAGAGCTGTCGATGTAAAGCAAAGCTGTTTGGCGTAAAATATGGCTTCAGAGCTATACGCGTAAAACAGAGCTTCAAGGTTGTTTTGGTTTAAAAGGTTGCTATACCTTCCCGCGTAAAGTTTAAAATTCGTTTGTCTCTAATGCAGCGTAAAGTTATACGAGAAACTCTTCGTATTACTCGGATGAATTTGTCAAACAAATCAGTGAACCTGACGTCTAACAAAAGTACTGCACGATGATCAAGAGGACGGCTGTGATGATAATTTTTGCACAGAGACCCAGGTTGTCATTTAGTGACATATTCTTAATACAAGTCATTTTTACGCATTCAAAGAATATGCTGCCTATTCTACATGGGCAGAAATAAATTTTTACGCTCAAGATAAAATAAAATTAGACGCCACGTCAAAAGCAGTTTTTCGTATAGAGCTCGAGGCATATCTCTGCATTTAATGCACGAGATGGAGGCATATCTCTGCATTTAATGCATGAGATTTTGTTCTATTTTTGAATTTCGTCATGACTGAGAAAGCTAAAACTGTGACTAATATGCTCACATCACCATTCTTGCATTTTATGCCAACCAGGCTATTTTCAACTATAGGAGTACGCCGTATGCTATCTCCTCGAAATACGCCAACTCGGCTATATTTACAAAGGTACGTGATAAGGCTATTTAGCCCAGAATACGCTCAAAACCTCATTCGTAAAGGATAATTGGCTATTTTATGCTGGTTATCTATTATTCATGAAATTATCAAGTTTTACGTAAAGTTTAGCCTTTTACGCCAACAAGACAGTTATTTAGATTTTTTGCCAACCATCTTTATGCAGGGGCAGTTACCTACGTGACTTGCATGCCATGATATTCAAGAAGCAGTTATACGCATTACCTTATAAAGGGACACGTGTCATACGCAGATCCAGAAGACTATGGGAATGTGGGTAGCAGTTATCATAACCGCAGCGTAAAGGAAGTCTTCTTCTTCTTCACAGTTTGGCCTTTTATGCCAACAAGACAGTTATTTGGCTTTTAAGCCAACCATTTTACGTAAGGGGCAGTTACCTACGTGGCTCGCATGCCATGATCTTCGAGAAGCAGTTATACGTGTTACCTTATAAAGGGACATGTGTCATACATATATTCAGAGGACAATTGAAACATGGGTAGCAGTTGTCATAACCGTAGCGTAAAAGATGCAACTTTCTTCACAGTTTGGCCTTCTACGCCAATAAGACAGTTATTTTGGCTTTTACGCCAACTAGACAGTTATTTGATTGATCTCTATAAATAGAGACCCCTGGTTACAGGGAAGCACAAAAAGTACAGGCACAACAATCAAGGAGATCAGAGAGAAAGAGAGCACAAACAGAGAGTTTTGGTTGACAACTTTGGCAACAGGAATTCGATCCTACTTGCAACTCTTGAAGCTTCTTCTACAACACTTCTTCATCATCATGTGGTCAAAGGAATAAAGTGATCGACCGCATATCAGACTTCTATAGCAATACTTCCCCAGAACCATTTTATTGTACTTAACATCCTCGTATAGGATTAATTGTACTCTTTTCTTATTTGTAAACAAAAAGGTTTCGTACAAATCTCTTCTTTGTTTATTATCAAACTAAAATGACGACTTTGCTGGGGACGACTTTCTCCTCTGACGAGAGATCAATTGCTCAACACGATGCTGTATCCATCGGATTGACGAAGAAGACTTTGGTCATCCAGTTCGACCAATCTGCCTATGAAGATATGCTTCATGCATGGGGTAGCTCTCATTCCTCCTCAGTCCATAACAACAGAAAGTTGTGTAAAGTATGGATGCCTAAGACATCCTTTACCCTTTCTGCAAGCTCTCAATCACTGATCAACAAGGTTGTGACAACACAGCCAATACACCCTGTACGTAAAAATTTATCTTTCACCTATGACGTGGTAGACAAGACTTCTGGCAATGCCTCAGTGCCAATCTAGAAGTCTCAGACACGCCCTGTACGGAAAACTTTATCTTCCGTTTGTGACGTGGTAGACAAGACTTCTGACAATACCCCAGTGCCAATCCAGAAGTCTCAGACACACCCTGCGCGTAAAACTTTGTCTCCCGTCTATGACGTGGTAGACACGACTTCTGGCAATGCCCCAGTGCCAATCCAGAAGTCTCAGACGTGCCCTGTGCGTAAAACTTCGTCTCCCGTCTGTGACGTGGTAGACAAATTTTTTGACAAGGCCTCGGTGCCAATTCAGAAATTTCAAACATGCCGTGCATGTAAAATTATATCTCCCATCTATGATGAGGCAGATGTACCCTTTGATCACATAAAAGGAAAACAAGTGGCGAATCTTTCAACCTCTAAGCTTTTACGTCCACAAGAGAAGAAAGTTTCCACTTTACAGATTATGTGTGACGCTGAAGGCCGCTTGAGGACTTTCTCTATTTTACGCGAACCTGTGCAAAAATCCAAATTGCGCCAGGATAAGTTTGTCCGCGTAAAGAAGACCCATTTCACGGGAAGAGACGTTCCTCAGACAGAAGATGGATCATATGCTACTCATATGGGTGGACTGTTGTATTCCTATGGCAGAGAAGGGGTTATGGTTTCTAATCTCCATATTCCTACTGATGTAAAAAGGTAGAATAAGCTTTCTTCTTCTGGTAATCTCCCTGACTTGCATGATTTCTTGATCCAGAAATGCAAAGACAGGGGATCTCCTAATATGTCTATTACACCCCCTAGAGAACATTGCTGTAATAGTCATAAGGTTGTAATTAACTGTTGCTATTCTAAAGCAAACGATCATTTTTTGATCGATTGAACTATTCTTTGTCATTACAGGAAGAAGAACCAGACAACGACATGTCTAGGGGTAGTCTCCCTCGATAAAACAGAGCAGCATCCAAAGCTGGGGGTAGAATTCCCTCTGAGTCTGAAGATGATACAACTATGACCATCTTCCATGAGGACTGTATGACTCAGGTATCGGAAGCTTTTAAGCCAAAGGGGACTTTCTCCTTCAATGAGGATGACATCATTGAAATCTTCAATATATTGATGAAGGAAAACAAACTTCGGCTACCCAACATCAGATGCCCTGAAAAGGCTGGCAAGGTCGATAACCCAAAATATTATCTCTTTCATCGGTACATTCATCACCCCACAAAGGAATGCTATGTACTGAAAAGGAAAATTCAGGAGTTGATCGACGCCAAAGTCATCACTTTGTATTTATAAACGAGAAGACAGTCACTGCAAATTGATCTCACTCCAACTTGGCAATTTTCTCCCTCAAGAAGTATCGGATGATGAGTCCCTAAAGTCTCCCCAGCGAAGCAACCTTCAGGTCTATCCCCACTCAGCAAATCACTCCCCAGTGAATTTTTCGGACATGGGTTCACGTCCATATTACCTCTGAACTGTTGTCTAAATATTTTTTTTCCAGCTGAGTTTACCATGTCCAAGTGACCTCTGAGCAAACCTCCTAGGTTGTTGCTATCGATCAGTTCACGTCCATATTACCTCTGAACTACGTCTTTCTACTTTCTCTAGCAGAGTAAATCTATCACCATAAAAATGGTCACTTCCATATTACCTCTGTCCATTTTTTCTTTATCCCCACAGAGTCATATCTTACCACGTCCACATTACCTCTGAGTAAGATATTTTCAGAACTTTTTTATATCCATATCACCAATGAGTAAAGTTCTGCTCTTCGACTTTCTACTATCACGTTCGCATAACCCCTGGTAGTGCTAGTCATTTCAGCATCTTATCTGTACTTAAGGTACGTCATGGATAATAAGTCCACAACCCAGATGTACAAATCAACTCTTGGTTCTTCATCCCCAGCAAGTGCCTATGTGCAATATTTTCTCCTTCGTTACAAATTCTTGTAAAAAGCCATCATCCGTATCCAAGAGTCTCGGATACGCAATGGATGATGGATCCTCAAAATCTTCCCAGCGGAGCAATCCTTTGGTCTACTCGCACATTTTTGTAGTGACTATATAAACCAATCTTGTTAGAAGCTAGCCATGCTCATATTGCCTCCGAGCTATCGTCCCATTAATCTCCCCAGTGGAGCGATCTTTTGGTCTATCTTCATGTTCGGATAGACCACACTCAACAAAGCACTCCTCAATAAATTTTTCGGACATTAGTTTACGTCCATATTACCTCTGAACTGCTGTCATAATATTTCTCTCAGGCTGAGTTTGTCATGTCCATGTTACCTCTGAGCAAACCTTTCAAGTTTTGGCTATCGATCATCACGTCCATATTACCTCTGATATCGTTTGTCATCCCTACTTATCACCCGTACTTTCCAAAGTACACCAGCAGTGTTAAGTCCACAAAAACTGCCACGTCCATATTACCTCTGATAGGGCTTATTTCGAACTTATTATTTGCACTCAACATGCGCAACAAATAATAGGTCCACCAAGGATCCCCAAGTGGGATGTCCTCAACAAACACGATATTGTACTACATCCATATTACCTCTGGTACGATATCCGAAGTTCACATAAACAATCTTAAAGAAATGGAGGGCCCTTATGTGATTTAAACAACATTTTCAAATGGCGCTTACAGATTAGCCAAGCCTAATAGGGATTTGATAATGGCTCCTATCAATGGCAAATTTCTGAAGAAGTATTATGCTTGATCTCCTTTACTTAACGGAGTATGATAAAGATTTCATTCTGATGATACTACGTACAAAGATTACCTGAATCATATTCTATCATGTTCATATGACCTCTGAATAGATATGTTTAACTAATTTGAAACTTTAAACCTATCATATCTATATTACCTCTGATAGTATTTTGTATACAAATTTAGTTGGAACACATTCTATCGTGTTCATATTAACTCTGAATAGATATATTCAGCAAAATCAGTTACCGAAAGTATTATGTCCATATTATCTCTGATATCACTTTCATCTTAGCCTATCATTTATACTCTAATAATAAGTGATGGGTCCACAGAGTCAGAAAATGTATCTTCATTATCTCTGAGAATATCAAATTACATGGTAAGGGAGGAGCAAAAAAAAAGTACATAATCCATCATTGTGGAGGAGCAGTTAAATCGCGGATCTGTTGTGCTAAAGCAGCCATCCTTTCATTCCTGGGGTTTAAAATTCTGGTGCGAGCCAGTTCCAGTCTTGCTTTGTCATTGCTCAAGAAAGATAGTTCAGACAGAGAATCAACAAAACTTGAATGGATGACACCCACATGTGTCAAGTTCTGTTGAGCTGTATTCACTTGGCCCTCCAATACATCATGAACTAGCGATGCTTTGAGAAGCCTCTCCCTTGTTTGAGCAAGTTCAGCTTCCAGTTCTTGAACCCTCACTTCATATCCCTCACATTCGGCACGGCACTGAGCTAGCTGAGGAATACTCTCTACCAATATTGCTTGCTCTTTCTCCATCTCTTGTTGCTGTTCCTGGATGGATTTGTTCAAGGTTTCTGCCCTCTGAGCAAATTTCGAAGTTAGAGAGTCATACTCAGCCTGAACCAAGTCATTGATGCTGCATCGTTGTAAAACCCCCTCCCTAGAAAATCGTATATACCTCTTTTATTTATTAAGTATTAATTAAATTATAGTAATTAGGTCCAAATAGGAGAAATAGATTTGTAATAATTTTTATGTTAAGTGTTCGGGCACTTAGATGATTTATGGAACCATCAGAAATTTTTTCGGAATTTATTCCATGTAGGAGACCCCTTGAGCAGTTGCTAGCCTAACGATGTGCAATACCCTAATATATAAATTTTCTTATGTATATATATATATATATATATATATATATATATATATATATATATATATATATACAAATATATATATGTATATATATATATTTAAAGAAAGAAAGGAAAAGAATTAATTTAATAATACTAATAATAATAATAATATAATAATAATAGTAATAATACTATTAGCCTTAGGAATTTCCATTTACTTACAACCATTCAGCAGCAACTTGCTAATTAGGACCGCCCCCTTTAAGCATATGTTCCCAGGACCCTTGCTATCCCACGTTAGCAATTCCATAACTCCCAGGGAACCGAACCCCCCTCTTGGCCGAATGCTTTAGCGGCCAAACCCGAAACCCTTTGGTCCGCTCCACCCTTCTCTCTTTCAATATAATATATATATATTAGCTCCCAAAAATCCTAACCTAATAAATCCAGACTTCCTCTTCCCATCTAGAGCCGTCACCGCAGCCAGAGAAGCCCCACCAAGCCATCCAACCATCCCGTCGACGCCGACCTCGCGAACTGCAGTTTCCCACTCGAGGCACCTTCGCTCCGGCGTGATTTCCCGTCAACTCGCTCATCCAAACGTTGTTCCGTTTTCTTAGGTATGATCTTCCCTCAACCCTCTCCAATAATTGTTTTATAGTCAACCTCGGAAAATGTGTGCCCCTAGGTAAAAAACAGCGCCCAAGTCAGCACGAGCAGACAGAATTCTGCAATCGCAGAATTCCAGAATGACCATCCATATTTCCGAGTTCGTATCTCCCACCACAGAGATCCGAATTCGGTGATTCTTTTTGATACCTGTAGATTACATGACCTAGTTTATTTTCTGTATTATAACTTTGTGTTATTAGTCGCTGTGGACAAAATTATATTCGTCACAAAACTGCGCGTACCCACTTTCTCCGGTTTTATAAAAGTTGGAGATCGGAGCGCGCCCCGCCAAACGGGACCGCCCCGCCGTGTGCCAAGTATACCAAATGGTGCACATAGCATAACGGGACATGTGAAAATTTGTGGGGACTGATTAGGACGCGTGAGCGCGCCGGAATCAAGTCTTATCCGCGGACACATCTCGTATCGCCACTTTTGTGAAACTCGCACGTATTTTGTGTACGCATGTCAGATTGCGACGAAACTTACGCCACTGGACTCGTGGTAATACGCTGGTCCAGTGACCCAATTTTTACGCATTTCTGAGACGGTTGACCAGATCGCCAATTGGCGGGCCCCATAGTTGACTTTTTGGACCAAATTTTGTTCGGCTCATCGGAATTCAAATTTGGACATATCGTTGGGTTCGTATTGACATTTAGAGTTGTTTGACCCATAGTTTGTCCCATTTAGAGACTGCTACCCTCGGCACGCTTTTCGGTACAAAGTGGGACACACGTGGACCCCACTTTTGTCCAAAAATTACCGTTTTGCCCCTGTGTCCAAATTGGACGAAAGGAATGTGCTTTTTAGCTATTTTGCTCATTCCGAAAACATTGGTGATATTTATTTCAGCATCCGGAGACATTTGTTCTGTGGCCATAGCTTCTGGTCCTGTGTATTGGACATATGGACGTGACATTTTGCGGTTTCTTGCCAGGCAAGTATACCTTGCCATTGTACTATTATTTTTATTCCATATGTTGCATGCCTCTTTATTTTCTGTCTTTAGTTCATATATTTTAACTGTTATATAAAATGCACGCGACGTTGTCGTCGCGATATATTTTTATTTATGTATTTGCATTGACCCTGTTTATGAGACTACCCCATTATCATGTAGTATCATTAGGTTCATTGGCCGTGACACAGTTGTTACACGGGTGTGAGTCTCATATAGATTACGGACTGCGTGACAGGTCTGGCCTCCTGTACGTATGGGCCGTGCGTTAGGAATAACTGCTGTTAGAAACATTGCATGCTAGTAGGCTTGGCAGTTATTAGAGGTCCAGGGACATAGCTTATTGTAGTACGGTGGTCCCATCCTTGTCCTTGTTTGGTTGCAGGATTGGGCTAGGGTACTAAGAATAGGCTATGGACCAAATCGTGTCATGGATGTGACATGCTTAGAGCATGGGGTGGGGAGAACAACAAGTACCGCATTTGAGCTCCTTTACACTTTTTCTGTGAAGCCCGGATTCTCCGCTGGAGATACGGGTGATGATGACCCTTATATATTATGTACTATCAGGCGGGCCACCGGCGTTCAAAAGACGACGTGCCTTTTAGGCCCCTGGCTCTTCACAACAGAACCATGCCAAATCCCAGTTTTCAGCCAGATAGCTCACTTGTGGGGAAATGTGTTCTTAAACTGCATTCATTTTAGACGGTTAGGCGACCCCTTTGGATATTTTATTCAGTACTTTATTGGCATGTGTTTAAGTATACTTGTTATGTCCCTCTGAGGACCTGGTCGACTGCCAGGTGTACCTGTTCTTGAGTATTTGCAGGAGCACAGATTTGGAAGGATATAGATACTCCGTGGATGTCTTCTCTTCGAGCCGTGATTGCTAGCTGGTACTTATTGTTTGAGTGAGTTGTACTTATATTGTATTTACTTTTTCCATTGAGTTGGTAGTGGATTTGTTTCCACCCAACTATCATCTTTAGATACTTCTTGTTGAGATCTAGTTTCATAGATACTGGTTATTTATTTCTATATGATTTTGGTGGATGAGATTTAGATTTTACCCTGTGACTTGTATTACATTATACCACTTGTGGATTTTATATTCATATTACAGCGTACGTATGGATTTGGTTTCCATATATTGGAGTTGCCATATCTATGCGGCTGGCATGCTTACGTGTCCTAGTCCTACGTATTTTTGGGACTCGGGCGTGACATATTTTTGTGGTGGCCCATGCAGGTCCAGAGCATATTGTCTCGGTTACGTTACTGTACCGAACAAGCCTGCACCTAGGACTAGAGTATAGGATCTCATCCACAATTGACTATGACTCATCTTTCTTCTAATCTGTTCTATTTGAATAATTGCATCCTGCTTGATTCCTGTACTCCCATAATAGTTCTTTAAGTATAGCCTTCTCCTAGAATATAGAAGTTCCTGTTGTTAGATGATAATTGGAGTAGCACACCCATTTAGAATACAACGAGATTATAGATACACCACTAAGTTTAGATTATCTAGCGAACCTTAGAATCCCTTATCCCTATAATTGGTTTACCATTACCCGGATGTATTATGAGGACTTGAGAGTAGTATAGACACTACTAGAGTTAGTTAGAAGGTTACCATAATGTTTGCCCCTAGCATTGAGGAACCCATAGAAAACAAAAACTTAATGTTTGGACTGAACCTAACCTTCATAGTTAGATAATATTGGAACTATAAACTTAGATCATTGTCTTATTATTAATAGACAACACCCTAGGAAGCCTAGAGGAATATAATCAACACTTCTTCCTTGATCATACCCCGAACATAGCAACTAACACCCCACTCCCCTTAGAGAACCATGATGCTATCTAGAGCCCTCTATCTTTATTTTATATTGTTTTCCTACGACCATAGCGCTCGCTATTTTGCGACGGCTAATTACGTTTCTTCTCTTCATCTTTCAACTCGTGCCATCTGACACTTCGGATAGTAGGCCAAGTAAATTTATTCTTTGTTAAGGGCTCACAGTTTACTAAGATTATAGTTGTAGCCTTGAGTGTGAATTTTTTTATGCTTGGTAGTTAGAACTTGATAAGTTTAAGTTGTTTTATAGATTATGACCGATGATTAACCCCTAGTTTTTAAATCATGTAATTTGTACCCTCACCTCGATACAAGTTAGACCCTTCCTCCTTGACGGCCAGTAACTCTTCTATCCTTACTATTGACACTTGTTCTATAAGCACTATGACTAAGAGGTAAGATGACCATGACCTATGTAATATAAGAGGATACCCTAACAAGTACCAAGACCTCTTCTCATAGACCTTAATAGGAGCTTCTACGGTATCCTTAAGACAATATAATAGTAGTTAAATTATTTTAAATTGGATAGTATATCTCACCACCTAGTATCATATAGCCCTTGTGATCCATTGATGAAGTGTAACTGAATGGCATTAATTGTATGCTAGCATAAGACGACAGAGTTTATTCAGACGATAGAATTTAGAGGTCCTTGCCCCTCTTTGGTCGACTAGCGACTTAGACAAGGAGGTTGTATGATAACTGTAGAAATTGTAGAGTCTTTTATTATGGTTGCTCATTTTGTTTGTTTGTGAACTTGAATAATTTGTGCCTCCTTTCACCATCATCTAGCGTGCTTATATTTCATATACTACCTTGAATTATGTTGCTATTATAGCCTAGTTTTTGCAAGCTTATTCCTTATCGAGCTTGTTCATGACATATGTATTATTGGGGAGGCCCACAATAATACAATTCAGAATCAGTGTATTACGGTCTGATCAACTATAGTGCGCTTGATTCGCCCTTTGCAATAATACCTTACGTGGATTGAGATATATAATTGACTAGTAGACACCTGTACTTGCCCTCTAGATATGTCTAAGCATATCGCATCCGTTACATAACTGTACCGATGCGAGCATGTGGATAGGCATTACCAAAATAGGATTTCAATCCATAACTGCTTTGACAATTCCCAATTGAATTCTTTAAACGCCTTGATCCCAATACTTCTATTCTATTACGCTGCCCTTGAACTCTTTATTATTGATCTTCGTCTTCCCTTATCTTGGAAAGACGAAACCTCGTGCTGGGTATAAAGTTTGATACACAGAGAGTACTAGATATACCCCATAGGCCGATCACATACTTGAGGATTATTCTTTTGTAATTAAGGACATATCATATATGATATAATCGGCGTTGAAGTTTTGAGGATTGAATGACATGAGTAAATAAATTAAGGAATATTTTCTTAAGGTATATAGCCTTAGGTGATAGGTAGAAATTCTAAGTTGGGTAGCAGTGCATTGTCAACTCGGGAGGAATTTCTTTTACATTATGAACGAGTAAGACTAGATTGGGAGAGGTTCAAGCCATTATAATTTTAAGAAATTTAGAAGGATGACTAAGATGATGAGGATCATTGAATTGATATTGAGGACCCAATATTTATACCTTAAGTGCATGAGTTAAATTTTTGAACAATGAAGGTAGAATCACCAATTTGAATTTAGAGGATAAATATAGAATTTTAGACTTGAATATTGGTGGACTGCATTTAAATTATTTTTTAATTTGGTGAATTGAATTAAGAATTAAAAATTTTGGTTGGACGACCTATTTGAAATAATGAGGATGTGAATGGAGTTAAAGAGTTGAGGCATACAAAATTTTATAAGTAAAAATGGGAATATATTGGACTCAAACCACTTCTAAAGGAGATTATGATAGTTAGAGATCGTGAGGTAGAAGTTATATGAGTATGTAAATCTTGGAGATGTTATGTGGATATGGATAATTTGAAACAAGGGGAGAAGAGATAACCATAGGTTAAATTTTGATTAGAGCAGTGGTCATCTTAACCTAGAAGTGATTGCCATGGATATGATTAGGATTTTAGTTATCGCAAGAAGATTGCGACTGACTGTCTTATTGTACATAAAGGATTAACCGATTCTGCCTTATTTCAATTTTGAGGACGACATTGTCTTAAGTTGGCTGAATTGTGAAACCCCCTCACCTAAGAATTTGACCTACTCGGCTTAGATAGTGAGACTGAGGCTAGCACGAATCCACTTAGAAATAGAACACGATATTTTATTTAGTTTTATAACATGATATCACCTGACACGCCTTACCGTGCTCCGATAATTGGAGCACTACACTAGCCACTGCCTTCCTACAAATTCTACACCCTTATCCTAGGCATGTCCATCATCCAATTCTCATTTTTGTGCAATTTTCCAATTGTTGGACGCTTTTATGCAAAAGAGAAATTGTGCGTCCACACCATTGGACATGACACATGAAGAAACCTATTTTTCGCTCATATGAATTTTCTATGATTTTTTTTTTCGGGAAGTGCAACGTGCAACATCGCCCACCCCTTTAAACCTAGCCTTGCATTTTAAACAATGCAAATCTTGCAACATTCTTGCATTCTATCGTGGCTTAATTTTAATTTCGAGGACAAAATTTTTATAAGTTGGGTAGAATGTAAAACCCCCTCCCTAGAAAATCGTATATACCTCTTTTATTTATTAAGTATTAAGTAAATTATAGTAATTAGGTCCAAATAGGAGAAATAGATTTTTAATAATTTTTATGTTAGGTGTTCGGGCACTTAGATGATTTATGGGACCATCAGGAATTTTTTCGGAATTTATTCCATGTAGGAGACCCCTTGAGCAGTTGCTAGCCTAACGATGTGCAATACCCTAATATATAAATTTTCTTATGTGTGAATATATATATATATATATATATACAAATATATATATGTATATATATATATTTAAAGAAAGAAAGGAAAAGAATTAATTTAATAATACTAATAATAATAATATAATAATAATAGTAATAATACTATTAGCCTTAGGAATTTCCATTTACTTACAACCATTCAGCAACAACTTGCTAATTAGGACCGCCCCCTTTAAGCATATGTTCCCAGGACCCTTGCTATCCCACGTTAGCAATTCCATAACTCCCAGGGAACCGAACCCCCCTCTTGGCCGAATGCTTTAGCGGCCAAACCCGAAACCCTTTGGTCCGCTCCACCCTTCTATCTTTCCCTATAATATATATATATATATATATTAGCTCCCAAAAACCCTAACCTAATAACTCCAGACTTCCTCTTCCCATCTAGAGCCGTCACCGCAGCCAGAGAAGCCCCACCAAGCCATCCAACCATCCCGTCGACGCCGACCTCGCGAACTGCAGTTTTCCACTCGATGCGCCTTCGCTCCGGCGTGATTTTCCGTCGACTCGCTCATCCAAACATTGTTCCGTTTTCATAGGTATGATCTTCCCTCAACCCTCTCCAATAATTATTTTATAGTCAACCTCGGAAAACGTGTGCCCCTAGGTAAAAAATAGCGCCCAAGTCAGCGCGAGCAGACCGAATTCTGCAATCGCAGAATTCCAGAATGACCATCCATATTGCCGAGTTCGTATCACCCACCACAGAGATCCGAATTTGGTGATTCTTTTTGATACCTGTAGATTACATGACCTACTTTATTTTCTGTATTATAACTTTGTGCTATTAGTCGCTGTGGACAAAATTATATTCGTCACAAAACTGCGCGCACCCACTTTCTCCGGTTTTCCAAAAGTTGGAGATCGGAGCGCGCCCCACCAAACAGGACTGCCCCGTCGTGTGCCAAGTGTACCAAATGGTGCATACAGCATAACGGGACACGTGAAAATTCGTGGGGACTGATTCGGACGCGTGAGCGCGCCGGAATCAGGCCGTATTCGCGGACACATCTCGTGTCGCCACTTTTGTGAAACTCGCGCGTATTTTGTGCACGCATGTCAGATTGCGACGAAACTTGTGCCACTGGACTCGTGGTAACACGCTGGTCCTGTGACCCAATTTTCACACATTTCTGAGACGGTTGACCAGATCGCCAATTGGCGGGCCCCACAGTTGACTTTTTGGACCAAATTTTGTTCGGCTCATCGGAATCCAAATTTGGATATATCGTTGGGTTTGTATTGACATTTAGAGTTGTTTGACCCGTAGTTTGTCCCATTTAGAGACTGCTACCCTCGGCACGCTTTTCGGTGCAAAGTGGGCCACACGTGGACCCCACTTTTGTCAAAAAATTATCGTTTTGCCCCTGTGTCCAAATTGGACGAAAGGAATGTGCTTTTTAGCTATTTTGCTCATTCCGGAAACGTTGGTGATATTTATTTCAGCATCCGGAGACATTTATTCTGTGGCCATAGCTTCTGGTCCTGTGTATTGGACATCTGGACGTGACATTTTGTGATTTCTTGCCAGGCAAGTATATCTTGCCATTGTACTGTTATTTTTATTCCATATGTTGCATGCCTCTTTATTTTCTGTCTTTAGTTCATATATTTTAACTGTTATATAAAATGCACGCGACGTGTCGTCGCGATATGTTTTTATTTATGTATTTGTATTGACCCTGTTTATGAGACTACCCCATTATCATGTAGTATCATTAGTTTCATTGGCCGTGACACAGTTGTTACACGGGTGTGAGTCTCATATAGATCACGGACTGCGTGACAGGTCTGGCCTCCTGTACGTATGGGCCGTGCGTTAGGAATAACTGCTGTTAGAAACATTGCATGCTAGTAGACTTAGCAGTTATTAGAGGTCCAGGGACATAGCTTATTGTAGTACGGTGGTCCCATCCTTGTCCTTGTTTGGTTGCAGGATTGGGCTAGGGTACTAAGAATAGGCTATGGACCAAATCGTGTCATGAATGTGATATGCTTAGAGCATGGGGTGGGGAGAACAACAAGTACCGCATTTGAGCTCCTTTACACTTTTTCTGTGAAGCCCGGATTCTCCGCTGGAGATACGGGTGATGATGACCCTTATATATTATGTACTATCAGGCGGGCCACCGGCGTTCAAAAGACGACGTGCCTTTTAGGCCCCTGTCTCTTCAAAAGAGAACCATGCCAAATCCCAGTTTTCAGCCAGATAGCTCACTTGTGGGGATAGGTGTTCTTAAACTGCATTCACTTTAGACGGTTAGGCGACCCCTTTGGATATTTAATTCAGTACTTTATTGGCATGTGTTTAAGTATACTTGTTATGTCCCTCTAAGGACCTGGTCCGCTGCCAGGTGTACCTGTTCTTGAGTATTTGCAGGAGCACAGATTTGGAAGGATATATATGCTCCGTGGATGTCTTCTCTTTGAGCCGTGATTGCTAGCTGGTACTTATTGTTTGAGTGAGTTGTACTTATATTGTATTTACTTTTCCCATTGAGTTGGTAGTGGATTTGTTTCCACCCAACTATCATCTTTAGATACTTCTTGTTGAGATCTAGTTTCATAGATACTGGTTATTTATTTCTATATGATTTTGGTGGATGAGATTTAGATTTTACCCTTTGACTTGTATTACATTATACCACTTGTGGATTTTATATTCATATTACAGCGTACGTATGGATTTGATTTCCATATATTGGAGTTGCCATATCCATGCGGCTGGCATGCTTACGTGTCCTAGTCCTACGTATTTTGGGACTGGGGCGTGACAATCGTGATAATTGCAAATATTCGTTAATGGGTTATTCTAAACCATTAACCATTTGCTCTAGCGCATTAGCTCTCTCAGCGTTATTAAAATTTCTAATTAGCGCTATAGTGAGCTTGGAGGACATCTTTAAAGCATCAAAGTCTAGATTCTTCTTCAGCACCATGGATATTAGTTCTTTCAAAGTGAGGTAGAATATGCTAGTGTATTGTTCAACTAGCATGGCAAAGCTTGAATGGACGTTAGGAGTGGCCGCAATATCAGTGAATCTCCTTTCTGGAATGACTGCAGAGGATGTTGCCACAGTCGTTGCTTCAACAGATGGCGCGACAAAAGAAGAGACACCAACAACAGTTGAAGTTGCTGGCATGCTCGACGAAAGAGACACAGTCGAGATGGCTGGTTCATCCACCTCTGACATTATTTGAACTGCCGCTGGCTGAATTATATTTGAGAATGTTGTGGATGAAAGATCAACGGCTTCAAGATATGCTTCTTCAACAGTGGTCACGGCCGTTTCAGTAGCTGGATCCGCAACAAGAGCAGAGGATGTTTCATCTCCGCCTTCCACAGAAATATCTTTGCCTGAAAATAAGATAAGAGAAAGTTAATATCAATTTAATATTAAATTTTCCTGAGAAAAGCTAAAGACAATATTTATCCATGGCCGATGGTATGTATATTGCGTCTGCAGCCTGTATAGCTAAATTATTTCTTAATGATGCTAAATAAGCTATCATAACTGGCGAGGAGGGTACACCAACTGACGCTTGAGGGTAGTCATCCCAGTCATCACCCAGATCTACTCGAGGTTCATCGGGTGGAATCTCGTTTGAAATACTTACAGATAAATGAGGGGCTAGTCCCATTATTTGTCTTGTAAAAGGTATATGGATTATTAGCGAGCTCGGCCTAGAAGGCGATATAGAAGCATCACCAGTAATGGGGGTAGATGTAATCGCGACAACAGTCGCGGGCAAAGAATCTCCAGCACTTTCAGTTGGGACTATGGAGGCTCCTTCTTTAAAAGGCGAAGGATCCCTAATCAAAGAATTATCCCTAACAGGGGAAACAATAGGTTCACTCCTAAAAGAGGCCCCCTTGGTGAAAGTCCTTTTAGGACCTTTTGTAGTCTGCTTCTTCTTACGTGGGGAAGGCTCTTTCTGAGTAGAAGCCTTTCGTTTATTGGAAATTATGAGAGGCTCTGCCGGGAGAGCTATTACGCCTCTCGGTAATATCAACAAATATTTATCTGCACCAGTAGTTTCATCACCTTCATCAAATGAGACATATGGTACCTCCTCTCTTCCAGTGGACTTATAGGAGGGCATTCTGAAACTTCCATATACATCAAAATTATGATGGAAGGTATTGATGGAGACATAAAACTGTTCATATGAATGAAGAATGCACAATTCCATGGAGAGAGAAGTCGCGGGTACAACAAAGGTTGTCCTAGTACAACCCATGATGAAATAACGCCATCCTCTAGCTCCATCAATAAGCCCACCTTTGAATTTAAAGCTGGTGATGGAATTTTCCACATACAACTGATCATATCCAAATTGCCTGGTGAAACGGCTAGGCAGATAAGGTTCCAGGTAGCAGTGGTCCTCACTTCTATACAGTAGATGTGAAGGTCTAATACAGACCAACCAGTAAAAGGCTTCAGGAGAAAGAATAGACTTTCCCTGACCTATATCATGGAGTTTAGTCCCCTGCTGATTGATATGTACGGGTGAAACGGTGCAGAAGAATTTCCAACTATGGACAAAATTCAGTGCTAGTCGACAATCTATGACGCTAGTCACATTCCAAGAAGAATTCCTGTAATTCAACATGAAGTTATTGCTCGAACCACTGGCAGATCCGAGAGACATCACTCTGGTGTTATGAAGGATTAATCATCCTATTAGATATAAGAATGGTAATTCCACTCCGGGATATCATTCGCGCTGAGTGGTATCGGCCAGTAGTCCATCAGTAATAGCCCTCAGGCTAGCTTGTATCCTGCATACCATGGCAGGGAGTAGGCTCAATTTTGTCCCAAATACCAAACGCACTGCGGGCCATAAGGTATTACGATGAATACGATCTGCTGACGCAATATCAGGCACCACCCATCGGCGTAGCCAAATAGAAAGGAAACCAGCCAGTTGAGCTTCTTTTGACAGAGGCTTTCGATAATGCCTCATATAACTGTAGGCTTTGGTCCCTACAGGATAACCCCCTATCTCTTTATTAAGAACACAATCTGGAGCCTCTACATCTTCAATAAGATCATCGATTGTGTTGGCATTGAGAATGCTTAGAGGGTTCAAAGGTTTGTCTTTGCTATCTACAACCTTGTCCTGCTTGGCATTTCTAGCCTGATGGAAGAAAAGGTAAGATATCTATTTGTTAATATGGGCTAAATAATAAGGCTCTCTATAGAAAGTGGTGCAGGCAAGATAGTGGCTCATCAGTTCTTGGTATACCGCCACTACCCGAGGGTTGGTATCCTTCAACTCTCTGTTGGTGGAGACATATTCTTCATAAGAAATGTCTCCCATTGGCAGCTTTGAGATATATGCCATCTCATGAAGTGCTAGGCCCAACTCACCTATTGGGTTGGCGAAAGTCCCAGTAAGCGAGTTATATCGCTCCATCAAAGCTAAGAACAAATCGGTGTTGATAGGCAGCCCAACACTAGTAGCACTCACAGCCTCAAATAAGTTAATACTTTTTAGCTCTATTTAAAAGTCTTCAGGGCCCATGCAGTTAAACTGGCCTATCGAAGATTGTGGGGGTTAAGCCATCCACTTGTGCGAGGGTTAACCTTGGGATATACTCCTCCCTGCTCCATGAATTCATTGCAGAAAGTTGCCATTTGAAATGGCTGGATCAAGGAAGAGTCTTCACTAGGGACGCTGCCTGGTAGTAATCCTCTGAAGGTCATAATAGGACCTGAGGGACTACTCATAAAGGATCCTCGGTTTAATCCTTTCTTATAGAAGATCTTCCCTGGCTGGCCATGAAGATCAGGAGTTAGAGTCCATGCCATCCTTCGGCGATGTGTGGCATAGAAGAATGCAAAAATGGGGTAGTCCCTGATCATCTTTGGCAGGTACATAACCATGCCCTCAACAAAAAATACCCAATCTTCCTTCTTGGGCTTCATTTGGGATTGCTTATCAATAACATCCCCAAATAAGAAAGCTGGTTTCTTATACTCGATTCCATCTATGTATGTCAAGGGTTCCCCGCTGATCATACTCAGCAACTTTCTTTCTCCTTGGGCCGAGATCAGAATTCCCCTTTCTTGAGGATACTCGTTTCCAGAGATGAGGAAAGTTATATGGAATAAGTCCTCGAAGTAGTTAAACTTTAACATTCCAGGAGCAGAACTCATTACTTCAGCCAGAGGAGGGATCTGTAGGTCCACTGCGAAAAAGCAAGAGAATATGTCAGGTTTTACGCTGGAATTTACTTTCAGTGCATAAAACGTAAGGTTTGCATTATACGCCAAAATTTGACAGTCTGATTTTTTACGCCAGATTACAAAATATGGAGTTTTATGCTGGAATTTACTTTCAATACATAAAACATAAGGTGCCACAAGTTTTGCAGTATACGCCAAAATCTAACAGTCTGAGTTTTTACGCCAGACTGCAAAATATGGAGTTTTATGCTGGAATTTACTTTCAGTGCGTAAAACGCAAGGTTCACAGTATACGCCAAATTTGACAGTCTGAGTTTTTACACCAGATTGTAAAATAAGGAGTTTTACGCTGACACATTAAAATGTGGGCGTATTTGCGCATACACGTATAACGTGCGCGAATGATTTTTATTTCTCTCGAAGTTTTACCTGTGATGCCCGGTGCATAGCTAGACGGCGGAACACTTCGTTCAGAACGAGGCTCACTTGGCCTACTAGGAGTCGCTCGTGCTTGAGCAGAGGAGCGAGATGATTGTAGTGCCTCAAATCCCGATCCGACCGGGATGTGCACTATATAATTGGGCTTGTGGCTAGTCCGTCAGAGTATGCTTAGATCTTCGGCATCTTATTGCCATGGACGAAATGCGATGATCCTTTCCAACTCATGGAAAGGCCTCTATTGAAACGAGTCCAATAGTTTTCGTGTTTGGTTGCTTGGTTTTCTTGATTGCCGCTTTGGGATTTGATTTGGTGTTGCTTTCGAGTTGCTTAGTTTTTGCTGTTGGTTTTATTGATTGAAGCTTGAATTTTGGGGAGTTCGGCAAGGAAGGATAGGCAAGAATTCTAACTCGGTGCTCGTGCTGTTGCAGGTCCGCGTAACTGACGTTTGATCGTCGCTAGGCGGGATTCCTTGTTTCAGCAACTTTTTCCTTAACCAGTGAGTGGTTTGGTCCCTTCTTTCCTACTTCTTTATGCCAACATCTCTAATGTTTCAAACGTTCACTCGATGATGCCCGGTTGGACGCCTAGAAAATGCTTAGCCATAACGCATGCCAGCCACTAAGAAAGGAACATGGGAATTGTAGACTAATTTTACTATATGCTTGCACACCTTATAACTTGAGTTGGTTGGAATGGGAATTTGGTTGTTGGTTACGGCCTGGTGCCTCGGATAGAGTTTGGACCCATGGGATATCAAAATCGGAACACCGCATCGAGAAAATATGAACTGTTGCATAAGATATATATTGCTGCTTTACTTTATCTGTTTAATTCGATACATTATGTGAGATATAAAATGTTCATGCATTTGCATGGTCTGGGACAACTTGTGCACAAGGTTTATCATTTCCTCGAAACGGCTTTTCGGGGCACTGGAACCGTATCCATCCGGAGGGAAATATTGATTCGTGTTCGTCACGATGCATTGCGGGACCTCCAGCGGGGCTTGCTACCCGGGCTGATAGGGCGCGCCGTTAATGCTTGGAATAAGTTCCTAAGGTGTCGATCACACCAATGACCACATAGAATAGAACACATACTAATTTATTGTCTTATGCAGATAGTAAGTATACTTATGTTTCATTGCAGGGAAGGCGTGCATCGATTGAGTAAGCAATCGGTGTACTGGTTGGATTTAATGCTATTTTTCATTTCTATCAAAACATGCAACTGATATGAATTGAATTCACTTGCTTCTTTATAGAAGTAATCTTAATGCATGCTCGCCCCTAATAAGCTAGTGTCGATTTAGTCGAGTGGGATTTATCCCGCTCACCAGTATAAGTTGAGTACTGACCCACGTTGTGGGCAACTATTTCAGGCACTCAGACGGTGCAACGCTAGTGGATAGACGAAGAGGCGTTAGGAGCACCTCTATTTTGAATTATAGTTGAAGTCAGATCATTTTGGAGGCTTGGACTTTCAACCTATACAAGGGCGTAATGTATGGACGACGGGGACTATCTGATGGAGCGCGCCCTGCATTTTGAGTTATCTTTTCTAATGTAATTGAAGTAGCCGAGAAGGCGTATCAATGTAGAATCTATGTAAATTACTCTGAATTATCAATGAAAAAGCATATTTTCTTCCTGCACTTGTGTTCAATTATCTGTGAATGTGTTTTCTAAATTGTGTTTCAACGTGGGTTCCTATAACTGCAAGTTCTTTTCTTGTACGAGCGCAACTCCAGGCTCGTACGACATCACGCCCCAGCGAGGACGAATCGGTTCCGTGAAGGATCCAGCGAGGACGATTGACCCTTTCGGGATCGGGGCGTGATATATTGGTATCAGAGCGTAGGCTTTACATCCTTGGGATTTCAAAAGATTATAAAGGAGTTTGATGCGCCTCTCGGTTGAGTTGCATTCGGTGTCCGCTGCATGAGATGAGTCGCCTATACAATGAGCCCATAGATACAAAAATCTATCATTTTTGAGGTGTTAACAGGCTACTCTCTTTTGTAGAATGGCTAAGAAAAATATTGTCGCTGCAAGCAGTGCTCAGCCCATCCAGAACGATCCGGCAAGTTCTGGAGAATCCGGAGGAGCGGGTTCAATGGATATGTCCGAACGGCTTATGCATCTCATGGAGGTGCAGCAACAACAAGCCATTTCTCAACAGGCACAGTTGGCTGCTCAACAAAAGCAGATGGATACCATGATGCAACTGATTGCATCCTTGGTACCCAACAACGGGGGAGCCACGGTGACGCCTGCTGCACCGCCGGCTGTGGCGGTAGAGGATGAGTCCGAAGAAACACAGCATCCAGCAAGGAACACCTGCCGTGCGGCAGAATTCACTAAGATGCATCCACCAACGTTCAACGGACGAGCAAAACCGGACGTGGTGATGGGATGGATTGTAAAGATGGAGGGACTCTTCAATCTGGTCGGCATTAGGGGATCCAAAAGAGTGGCCTGTGCATCAGTTCAACTGGAGCTGCGTGCGCATGATTGGTGGGAAGCCACTAAGCAGGAGATTTATGATGCCAATCCTAACTGCAAAATTACCTGGGAAATGTTCAAATCTGCCTTCATTGAACAATATATTCCCCGGGCTGTGCGGCAACAAAAAGAAGACGACTTCAGCAATCTTGTGCAAGAAAGTATGTCTGTCGACGATTATGACTCGGCGTTCGCTAAGCTAGCTAAATTTGCTGGGCACTTCTTGCCTAACCAGCAGGCGTGGTGCTACCGCTTTCAGAAGGGTTTGAATGACGATTTGCGTAGGGACGTCATCAACCAGAAGTGTCAGACATACAGGGAATGTTATGAAGCTGCCCTGAACATCGAGCGGATCTTTGGGCGCTGTCCACCAAAGGCCGATGTGCAAACCTCCCGTACCAACAATAATAAGCGACCTTGGAAAATGGAAGGGTCTGGAGCATAAAAGCGTCCGCACACATCTGAGCATAGGGGCCCGTCCCGTGCACCATACTGCAACAGGTGCGGCAGGTTAGGGCATCGAGCGGAGGAATATCGAGTTACTGGATGTTTTAAATGTGGTCGTCTGGACCACAAGCATTTCAACTGCCGTGAGCCAAAACCGAATCAGAACAATGGGAATCATAACAATGGGAATCAGCACCATGGGAATCAGAACCACGGAAATCACAACAGGGGGCCTCCAGCAAGTGATGCCAATGCTGTGGCATTGAACCCACGACGCCAGGGTGCTCAAGGACGAGTCTATGCACTGACTCGGGATGAGGCATCCGTCTCTAAAACTGTCGTGACAGGTACATTACTTTTCAGAGATTTGCCCGCTAGAGTCTTATTCGATTCAGGTGCTACGCATAGTTTCATATCTGCTGATTTTACTATTGAGCATAAATTAGCTTCTACTCCCTTAAATATGAATATTTGCGTGAGCACACCTTCGGGAGTCAACATGCCCGCCCATGCGATCTGTAAGGATGGTTATATTTGCATCGGAGGCAGGAAGCTTTCCTTAGATGTCATTGTATTAGACATTAAGGATTACGACATTATTCTCGGGATGGATTGGTTGGGTGCTTGTCATGCAACAATTGAGTGCGCGGAGAAGCGAGTCATATTCCGTCTACCCGGCGAGGCAGACTTTTACTATTCGTGCAGCGCTGCACCAAAGACGGCAATGATGATATCAGCAATTTCGGCTAGGAGTATGCTGCATTCGGGTTGTGGAGGGTACTTAGCTTCAGTTCGAGACACCCGGCAGGAAATTGCAAATGCAGCTCAGGCTGATGTTATAGCAGATTTCCTTGACGTGTTCCTGGACGAGCTACCTGGAATGCCTCCTGATCGTGAGATCGAATTCAACATCGACACATTTTTGGATGCGCGACCGATATCGAAGGCACCTTATCGAATGGCCCCAGCAGAGCTGAAGGAACTTAAGATTCAGTTACAAGATCTGTTGGACCGAGGATACATTCGTCCAAGCGTTTCTCCGTGGGACGCTCCGGTGCTGTTCGTGAAGAAAAAGGATGGATCCATGCGGCTATATATTGACTACCGAGAACTAAATAAGGCGACCGTGCGGAACCAGTACCCATTGCCAAGGATAGATGACTTGTTTGATCAACTGCAAGGTGCAACAGTTTTCTCTAAAATTGATCTCAGGTCAGGGTACCACCAGTTGAAAATCAAACCAGATGATGTTCAAAAATCTGCATTCAGGACCCGATACGGACACTACAAATTTCTTGTGATATCGTTCGGCTTGACGAACGCCCCTGCAGCTTTCATGGATCTGATGAACCGCGTGTTTCGGCCGTACGTAGACAAGTTTGTGGTCGTGTTCATCGACGACATTCTAATATATTCCAAGAACGAGGCAGAACACAAGGAACACCTAAAGATCGTGTTGCAGACATTACGAGAGCATCAGTTGTTCGCTAAGCTCAGCAAGTGTGAGTTCTGGTTGAACAGCGTGGCATTCCTGGGTCATGTTGTCTCGGCAGAAGGCATCGCCGTGGACCCGAAGAAAATAGAGGCGGTGGTGGATTGGAAGCAACCTACATCAGCCAGCGAAGTTCGAAGCTTTCTGGGCCTAGCGGGATACTACCGTAGGTTCGTGAAGGATTTTTCTAAACTGGCCTCGCCTTTGACTCGCCTCACTCAAAAAGGGATTGTATACAAATGGAGTGATGACTGCGAAGCCAGCTTTCGAGAACTTAAGCAGCGTCTTGTATCAGCTCCGATCCTTGCTCTTCCAAATGGGGTAGAGGAGTTTTAGATATACAGTGATGCCTCAGGACTCGATTTGGGATGTGTGCTCATGCAGAGGGATAAGGTAATATCGTACGCCTCCAGGCAACTGAAGCCGCACGAGAAGAACTACCCGACGCAAGACTTAGAATTGGCGGCAATTGTATTTGCACTGAAGTTGTGGAGGCATTATCTTTATGGTGTTGCTTGCAAAATCTTCACAGATCACAAGAGCCTCAAGTATCTATTCACACAATGAGAACTGAACCTCCGACAGCGGCGTTGGTTAGAACTGATTAAGGACTATGATTTGACGATCGCTTACACACCGGGCAAGGGAAACGTCGTTGCTGATGCTCTGAGTTGGAAGTACGTAGGCTCGTTATCCATAAACAACCATTTACTTCGAGATCTTGAGGCGATGGGCATCGAGCTTCGGGTTCAGCATCAAGGAGTGCAGCTGGCATCACTCCATCTTGAACCAAGTTTGCGTGATAGAATCAAATCAGCTCAGGAGGG
This sequence comes from Iris macrosiphon, assembly GCA_036927795.1. NCBI lineage: Eukaryota > Viridiplantae > Streptophyta > Magnoliopsida > Asparagales > Iridaceae > Iris > Iris macrosiphon. Next base: position 92,938,092 of record JAYESA010000016.1, on the reverse strand, counting down.
CGATCAGTTCCTAGCGAAGGCACGCGGACTGATTTCGGCGGGGAAGACGTCTGACTTTGTGGCAGGAGAAGATGGGACCTTACAAATGAAAGGAAGGCTATGTGTTCCTAACGACCCAGAACTCCGAAGGGAAATTATGGCAGAAGCACACTATGCGAAGTATTCCTTGCATCCGGGGAGCACTAAGATGTACATGGACTTACGCAGAACCTTCTGGTGGCAAGGTATGAAGCGGGATGTGGCGACCTTTGTGTCACAGTGCATGGCCTGTCAACAGGTGAAAGCTGAACATCAGAGGCCCGGCGGGGAGCTGCAGAACCTCGCTATTCCTGAGTAGAAATGGGACAACATCACTATGGATTTCATTATGGGATTTCCGAAGACGCCACGGGGGCATGATGCGATTTGGGTCATAGTTGATCGTTTGACCAAATCAGCCCACTTTCTTCCTATAAAAGTTACTTGGAGCGTCGATCGGTTAGCACAGATTTACATAGACGAGATTGTTCGATTACACGGAGTACCTGCCTCAATCGTCTCTGACCGTGACGGATGCTTCTTATCTCATTTTTGGACAAGCCTACAGTCTGCTTTGGGAACCAAGCTACAGTTCAGTACTGCATACCACCCCCAGACTGATGGCCAGACAGAAAGGACAAATCAGATACTTGAAGATATGTTACGGCTGTGTGCAATCGATTTGAAGACTAGTTGGGACACGCATCTCACGTTAGCGGAGTTTGCGTACAACAACAGCTACCAATCGAGCATCCAGATGGCACCGTACGAAGCACTTTATGGGCGCAAGTGTCGATCTCCAATTTGTTGGGACAAAGTCGGCGAGCGGCAAGTACTCGGGCCAGAGCTGGTAGAACAGGCAGTTGAGAAAGTTTGCTTGATTCGGGAAAGACTCCGCACGGCGCAGAGCCGACAGAAAAGTTATGCCGATGCTCATCGTAGACCTTTGGAGTTCGTGGTCGGGGATCATGTATTCTTAAAAGTGACGTCGATGCGTGGGGTGATGCGTTTCGGCGTGAAGGGCAAACTGAGTCCCAGATTTGTCGGCCCCTTCGAGATTCTGGAACGAGTGGCAGCTGTACCATACCGAATTGTACTACCTCCCACCTTGGCTGAAGTGCATGACATATTCTATGTTTCTCAACTGCGGAAGTATGTGCATGACCCGAGTCATGTGGTTAGCTTCGAACAATTGGAACTGCGCACAGATTTATCATACTCAGAAGAGCCGGTGCAGATTCTGGATCGTAAGAAAAAAGTACTTCGCAACCGTACGATGTCCTTGGTTCACGTGCTGTGGCAGAACCATTCAGTTGGGGAATCAACCTGGGAGATGGAATCGGAGATGAAGGAGAAATATCCTTCGTTGTTCATTCAGTCGGAACGAAACTTTTTCTTAGTGGTATATTATGTAGTGCCTCAAATCCCGATCCGACCGGGAGCACTATATAATTGGGCTTGTGGCTAGTCCGTCAGAGTATGCTTAGATCTTCGGCATCTTATTGCCACGGACGAAATGCGATGATCCTTTCCAACTCATGGAAAGGCCTCTATTGAAACGAGTCTAATAGTTTTCGTGTTTGGTTGCTTGGTTTTCTTAATTGCCGCTTTGGGATTTAATTTGGTATTGCTTTCAAGTTGCTTGGTTTTCGCTGTTGTTTTATTGATTGGAGCTTGAATTTTAGGGAGTTCGGCAAGGAAGGATAGGCAAGAATTCTAACTCGGTGCTCGTGCTGTTGCAGGTCCGCGTAACTGACGTTTGATCGTCGCTAGGCGGGATTCCTTGTTTCAGCAACTTTTCCCTTAACCAGTGAGTGGTTTGGTCCCTTCTTTCCTACTTCTTCACGCCAACATCTCTAATGTTTCAAACGTTCACTCGATGATGCCCGGTTGGACGCCTAGGAAATGCTTAGCCACAACGCATGTCAGCCACTAAGAAAGGAACATGGGAATTGTAGACTAATTTTACTATATGCTTGCACACCTTATAACTTGAGTTGGTTGGAATGGAAATTTGGTTGTTGGTTACGGCCTGGTGCCTCGGATAGAGTTTGGACCCATGGGATATCAAAATCGGAACACCACATCGAGAAAATATGAACTGTTGCATAAGATATATATTGCTGCTTTACTTCATCTGTTTAATTCGATGCATTATGTGAGATATAAAATGTTTATGCATTTGCATGGTCTGGGACAACTTGTGCACAAGGTTTATCATTTCCTCGAAACGGCTTTCCGGGGCACTGGAACCGTATCGATCCGGAGGGAAATATTGATTCATGTTCATCACGATGCATTGCGGGACCTCCAGCGGGGCTTGCTACCCGGGCTGATAGGGCGCGCCGTTAATGCTTGGAATAAGTCCCTAAGGTGTCGATCACACCAATGACCGCATAGAATAGAACATATACTAATTTATTGTCTTATGCAGATGGTAAGTATACTTGTGTTTCATTGCAGGGAAGGCATGCATCGATTGAGTAAGCAATCGATGTACTGGTTGGATTTAATGCTATTTTTTATTTCTATCAAAACATGCAACTGATATGAATTAAATTCACTTGCTTCTTTATAGAAGTAATTTTAATGCATGCTCGCCCCTAATAAGCTAGTATCGATTTAGTCGAGTGGGATTCATCCCGCTCACCAGTACAAGTTGAGTACTGACCCACGTTGTGGACAACTATTTCAGGCACTCAGACGGTGCAACGCTAGTGGATAGACAAAGAGGCGTTAGGAGCACCTCTATTTTGAAGTATAGTTGAAGTCAGATCATTTTGGAGGCTTGAACTTTCAACCTATACAAGGACGTAATGTATGGACGATGGGGACTATCTGATGGAGCGCGCCCTGCATTTTGAGTTATCTTTTCTAATGTAATTCAAGTAGCCGAGAAGGCGCATCAATGTAGACTCTATGTAAATTACTCTGAATTATCAATGAAAAAGCATATTTTCTTCCTGCACTTGTGTTCAATTATCTGTGAATGTGTTTTTTAAATTGTGTTTCAAAGTGGGTTCCTATAACTGCAAGTTCTTGTCTTGTACGAGCGCAACTCCAGGCTCGTACGGCATCACGTCCCAGCGAGGACGAATCGGTTCCGTGAAGGATCCAGCGAGGACGATTGACCCTTTCGGGATCGGGGCGTGACAATGATGAAGCGACTTTCTTTTTTTTAGAGGCGGAGGTCTGTTTCGGTGCCATGGCAAATCTGAGTTTTTTTCAGAAAGAGACGAAAGATTTTTCAGAAAAAGACGAAGGATTTTTCTCTCTAATGACCTTCTCTCTAATGACCTAGGCCTATTTATAGAGTTCAAATGACTCTCCGAATCCTTAACCAAGTCCAATTTTTTATCATAGTCGGTTATGATATGGGGACCACGTCAGCCGATCATTTGAGAAGGAAGACAGATAGTCATGCTGCGTAAAGGATCTATTAGATGCTACGAATCTATAATTTTTCGTACAGAGCACGGACCTATGATTTTATGCTCCGATGCTACGGATCTATGATTTTATGCTTAGATGCTACGGATCTATAATTTTATGCACAGAGCACGGATCTACGATTTTACGCTCAGATGCTACGAGTTTATGATTTTACTCTCAGAAGCTACGAATCTACGATTTAACGCTCAGAAGCTACGGATCCATAATTTTACGCTTAGATGCTACAGATCTATGATCTTATGCGCAGAGCAAGGATCTATGACTTTATGCACAGAGCAAGGATCTATGATTTTATGCTCAGATGCTACGAATATATGATTTTACATGCATCTTAAATTATGCGGGACAGATCAGTTAGCAGAATACGCGTATATATTGATAATCTGAGTTTTAGGCTCGAAAAAGCCAGTTACAAGAATTTACGCAGGAAATGCTCTTTTTATCAGCGTTTTCTCTTCTTTTTCATTCGAGAGGACTTCATCAAACAAAGGGCCAAGGAGTTCCCTGAAAGTATCTGTCTTCACTGGGAGATGACTTTTCTTTCTTGGCCATTGATAGTTCATTCGAAGTTTAGCCAGAATCTTTTACATCTAGTTCAGGGATGGCCTGTTCGGCAGACATTTCTTGTCCTGTCTCAAGAATCTTTCGAGAAGCCATTTTTTGAAGATGATGTTCTGAACAGATATTCTTCGGAGAAATGACGGTTCAGAATTCTATGTGACTCCTCGTCAAAAACAGCAATATGATTGGATTTTTAAGACAATTTAATGCTAAAAAGTTTTTACGCATCTTCCTTTATGCGTAAAAGTTGGAACGTGACTGGATGCATATTTATCAGAGTCTGTGTAAAAATTACTCAAGCATGTTGATGCTGCGTATTACTAGACTTCCTCACAGCAATATGGCAAATCAATAGTGCGTAAAAGAAGACAAGTTTATTAATCATGATTACATATGATGAAAATCTATTTTTTTAAAAGGGATTTTTTTTTAATATTCAAGATCACGATTACATATGACGGGAATCCATTATGCTAGGTTCTCGTCTAATAGAGATCTTCATTTTTTCTTCTACAACACTTCTTCAGCTCCTATATGTCGGGTGCCAAAAAAATAGTGAATGGAGGGAGGATACAAAACTGGGCCTGTTTAAATATTCAAGCTCACCCCCTATACGTCATCGACGACCATGCTTAGAATTGTGTTTGGGATTCAGATCCTACACAATACTAGAAGACACAGCCAAGCTGCACCCCAGGATCCAGCTTCATAATAGGGGAAAATACAACTAGCAAGCTGTGTGGTCTAATGTGACCATTTCTCTCTCTTTGACGAATTGCCATATAAAATTGTTGATTACCTCGAGCAAAAAAAGCTATGATATCCTTCCTTGGTCCATTATTACAGAGAATATTTGCTCGAAGATATCTCTTTTTACGGCTCCTTATATGCTGGAAGAGAATAATCTTCATCTTTCTCGGTTCAGCCCAATGAATCTCAGCAGTCAACTTTGTGGTGAAGGAAGTATGGAAAACCAAGTTCTTTAGCTTGCCCTTATATAGGCAGAAGAGAACATACAAATCCCAATACCTTCTTAAATGTAGCCGAAAAAGTAGCCTTGAAGAACGGGTCAAACTTGACCATTTCATGCTTCATTCAAAGTATTTTAAATTACGAGAAATTTGAAAACTTTAAAGGGGGTATTGTAGAAGCATAAAATATACTAGGGAATTGTACACGTATTATACAGTCAAAATCCCCAACATATATGAAGTCCGTGTAAAACATAGCTTCAGAGATGTGTGGCGTAAAATATGGCTTCAGAGTTGTCCGCGTAAAACAGAGCTTCAAGACTGTGTGGCATAAAATATGGCTTCAGAGCTGTCCGCATAAAACAGAGCTTCAAGACTGTGTGGCATAAAATATGGCTTCAGAGCTGTCTGCATAAAACAGAGCTTCAAGACTGTTTGGCGTAAAATATGGCTTCAGAGCTGTCCGCGTAAAGCAAAGCTGTTTGGCGTAAAATATGGCTTCAGAGCTATACGCGTAAAACAGAGCTTCAAGGCTATTTTGGCATAAAAGGTTGCTATACCTTCCTGCATAAAGTTTAAAATACGTTTATTTTTAATGCAGCGTAAAGTTGTACGTATAACTCAGTGAACCTGACGTCTGACAAAAGTACTGCACGATGATCGAGAGGACGGCTGTGATGATAATTTTTGCACAGAGACCTAGGTTGTCATTTAGTGACATATTCTTGATACAAGTTATTTTTACCCATTCAAAGAATATGCTGCCTATTCTACATGGGAAAAAAATGAGTTTTAAGCTCAAGATAAGACAAAATCAGGTGCCACGTCAAAAGTTGTTTCTCGTACAGAGCTCGAGGCATATCTCTGCATTTAATGCACGAGATTTTATTCTATTTTTGAATTTCATCATGACTGGGAAAGCTAAAACTGTGACTAATACGCTTATATCATCATCCTTGCATTTTATCCCAGCCAGGCTATTTTGAACTATAGGAGTACGCCGTATGCTATCTCCTCGAAATACGCCAACTCGGCTATATTTGCAAAGATACGTGATAAGGCTATTTAGCCCAAAATACGCTCAAAACCTCAGTCCTGAAGCATAATTGGCTTTTTTTATGCTGGTTATCTATTATTCATGAAATCATCAAGTTTTACGCAGAGTTTGGCCTTTTACTCCAACAAGACAGTTATTTGGATTTTTTTCTAACCATCTTTACGCAGGGGCAGTAACCTGCGTGGCTTGTATGCCATGATCTTCAAGAAGCAGTTATACGTGTTACCTTATAAAGGGACACGTGTCATACGCAGATCCAGAAGACTATGGGAACGTGGGTAGCAGTTATCATAACCGCAGCGTAAAGGAAGTCTTCTTCTTCACAGTTTGGCCTTTTACGCCAATAAGACAGTTATTTGGCTTTTACGCTAACTATTTTACGCAAGGGGCAGTTACCTACGTGGCTCGTATGCCATAATCTTCGAGAAGCAGTTATACGCGTATTCAGAGGATAATTAGAACGTGGGTAGCAGTTGTCATAACCGCAGGATAAAAGATGCAACTTTTTTCACAGTTTGGCCTTCTACGCCAACAAGACAGTTATTTTGGCTTTTACGCCAACTAGACAGTTATTTGATTGATCTCTATAAATAAAGACCCCTGGTCATAGGGAAGCACAAAAAGCACAGGCACAACAATCAGGGAGATCAGAGAAAAAGAGAGCACAGACAGAGAGTTTTGGTTGACAACTTTGGCAATAGAAATTCGATCCTACTTGCAACTCTTAAAGCTTCTTCTATAGGACTTCTTCATCATCGTATGGTCCAAGAAACAAAGTGATCGACCGCAAATCAGACTTCTATAGCAATACTTCCCCAGAATTATTTTATTGTACTTAACATCCTCGTATAGGATTAATTGTGCTCTTTTCTCGTTTGTAAAAAAAATGGTTTCGTACAAATCTCTTCTTTGTTTATCATCAAACAGTGGTGCTCAGGAATCTTCCTTAGACATGATGCAAGACAAGATAGTAACTTGATAAGTTCAATAAAAATAAACCACGGGGATACAGGTCATGTAATACAGGTGTACTAATAGCCTTGATCAGGACAGTTACAGAAATTCTCAAGTCAGGAGTGCGCTACATCGAGCCATTGTCAGGATTATCAGGATCAGGAGTATCAGGGTTATCAGTACAGGGTCAGTATTATCAGTATTATCAATTTTCATATCCAGATTCAGGAGTTAATTTATAATGTACAATCACTAAATCATGTCAGGAAATCATGATCAATATCAAGAATGTCATATTCAGGAAATAACCAGAATTAACTAAAATAGTGGGATTAAAGAGAACTAGGGAATCATCAAGAGTTAAGCACCTTAAAGTGAATACTGGCATATAGGTGCATAAATTATTAATTCAGGATTGACGCATAAAATAAGGCAAGAATATAACATCCGCGCACAATGGGTCAAAAACTACCATTAGCGCACAAACGGGTATTGGCGCAGAAATGACCAAAAATAGATTTGGCGCATAAATCACAAATTCGGACAGTTCGGGCACACTTTGATACAAAAGTGCTCCGAACAAAGATGGCACACAATCATACTAAAGTATACTTCTAGGATCTTATCGCACAATGATAGAATTGTGCGAGCTAGGAGCTTGGCGCATAAATCTATCATTGGCGCACAAACAAGCACAAAAAGTTCTAGTAAAGACAAAACACAGTTCTCAAAACATGGGACAACAATCGAGATAATACTACAGTCGATTACATAATTCTCAAAAATTGTCAGAAGTCATTGCTTAGGCATTAAGTAATACGAAAGGCTACAAAGTACGACATCTCTGGAGGATGCCTCATAGGGCGAGACAAAGCAGAGTGCGCCATTCTCTAAAATTAACAAAGTGCACCGATAATTTTTTTTACCAAAGTGCGTCAACTCTGCAATATCTGCAAAGTGCGCCAACTTGGTAATTTAAGTGGCGTATATTCTTGATGACTTCAAGACCCATTCAAAAGTGTGTGAAGTAGGATTGGCATACTTTTGAAGGAATTATCTTAGTACAAAATATACGTAGGAGTAGAGAAGTGCTCCCTTATTACTTAACATATCTTGGCATATTTTTAAAAAAAATTTAAAATACACAGAAGTGCGCTCACTGGAACTACGCTTATGCGACAAGGGTCCTGTGTACTTTTTGTATACATTCTCAGGCCAACTTTTCATTCTCTGACTTGTTGTTCTTGGATTCTATGAGTAACAATACAAGGAAATCAAAATCATCATGAAGACAGGTTCTAAGCATTAAGAAAATAAAACCTATCAAATGGTTAAACAAGTTATACTAAGAATCAAAACAAGATCCAATGTTTTTTCTTCAGTTGGCAAGTTGTACTTGCCTACGATCAAGTTCTAGCCTAATACCAACACTACTAAGTTCACCCATTTCCAAGGCCTAGCTCAGTTGCTGCTATCTGCTGAAGAAGAAACAAAGTTGGAAAAAGAAATAAAAGGAAAAGAAAAGTGAAGGAAAGAGAATTAATTGCTTAAATAGCCAATGGATTGATTGTAGGCCATTATATCATAATCTATGCCTCTGACCCGGGTTTATCATAGCCATGCATACGAAAACCAAGAGACCAATAGTCCAAAGCATGCAACTAAGGGAAAAACTTGTAAAAACAATTTAGACAATGCATGAATGGCATGAAGCAAGATGTAAGCAATTAAACAATAAACAAGCTAAACATGTATAATATGCGTATGTCGGGTACGTATACTAGAACAGTGAGACGAGTCTCACAACTCTCTCCTCCTTAAAAAAATTTGTACTCAAAATTTCAATAAGTCACGGGGTCTAGCAAGAACTCTGTGGACAAGCAATCAAGGTAAGCAATGGCATACGAGAATCAAGAACAATCCTAGAACAAGACAAGAATGCACAAGACAAGATTAGGGTATAAGATATACGAACAAGTATATATAATGAGTCAAATAGATACAGATATCGAGCACGGATATCATCCTCTCGCTTCCAAGTTGGCTCGCCCGGTGAGTGATGCCCCCAAGCAACTCAGACTAATTGAATAGTCTGGTTCTTAGGAATCTTCTCCCTCCGGTATAAAATGGATACATGTCTCTCCTCATACAAAAGGTCGATACCAACGATCAATTTTGAATGAACCAGGATATGGCTTAAATTCGGTATATACCATAGTTATTGGGATACATGACAAACATTATGTATCTCACGAAGCGACGACGAAAGAACAAGACTATATAAAATATCTCCTACTTGGTCGAGGATATTGAACGGACCAATATATCAAGGACTAAGCTTTTTTCGCACACCAAATCTGATGACCCGTCGAAAAGGCAAAATTTGAAGGAATACATGGTTGCCGAAAGAAAACTCAAGAGATCGCCGATGTAAATCGGCCCAATGACGCTGGCGATCTTGTGCTACCTTGGTATGCTTCTGGACTTGTTTGACTACCTCAACTGTCTTGCTATCATCTTGGGACAATGCAATTGCCTCTCGCCAATATCATTCTAAGCTACAGGGGATCTACACTTTCTGCAATACAGTGCCTCGAAGGGTGCTATCTGGATACTTGCTTGGAAACTGTTGTTGCAAGAGAATTTGACCAAGTGCAAGTGATCCTCCCACGAACTACCAAAGTCAAGGGTACATGATTAAAGCATATCTTCTAGATTCTGAATTGTACGTTCTGACTGACCATCTGTTTGGGGTTGATAAGCTGTACTAAATTTCAGATGGGTACCCAAACTCTGTTGTTGACTCTGCCAAAAGTGAGATATGAATCTAGAAACTCTATCTGATACGATGCTGACTGGAACTCCATAATGTCTGACAATATGATTCATGTATCCGAACTAACTTATCTGTAGACTATCCCACCCCGAAGGAAAAAAAGTGAGTAACCTTTGTAAGTCAATCTACTACTACTACCCAAATTGTATCTCAGCCAGCTGGGGATCTAGGAATACCTAACACGAAATCTATGGTGATATACTCCCACTTTTATTACAAAATTGGTAAAGGTTGAAGAAGTCTTGCTGGTCTCTGATGTTCATCTTTAAATTGTTGACAGACCAAACATCTAGAGACAAACCGAGCTATCTCCCTCTTCATTCTATCCCACCAGAAATGCTGACGAATATTACTATACATCTTCGCTCCTCCTGGATGAATGGAATACTGAGAACTGTGGACTTCTGACATGATCTCTTGACAAAGTTCTCCGTTAGGTACACAAAGATGATTTCCAAAATAGAGTATTTTGTCACTGTGAATGCTTAGTTCTGTTCTATGTCATGCCTCATATTTTGTTATAAGTCGCTGAAGTTTGACAACTGTAGACTGTGTTGCTATAATCCTTTCTACTATACTGGATTGAACTTGTAGACCAGCTATCAATGCTGGGTCGTCTGGCAATACTACTTTTATGCCCATCTCATGAAGGTCTTCTAGAATCTCTTGTCAAGCCGTAAGGAAATAAACTCCTGTCCTCCGGCTCAAAGCATCGACAAGGACATTGGCCTTCACAGGATGATATCGAAAGTCAAGGTCATAGTTTATCATCAACTCTAGCTATCTTCTTTGTCTCATGTTGAGATCTGATTAAAGACGTACTTCAAATTCTTAGGATTAGTATAAATCTCTACTCGATCCCCATATAGATAATGTCTCCAAAGTTTGAGCGCAAATACTACTGCTACTACCTCCAAGTCATGCGTCGAATAATTTTTCTCATGGTCTCGAAGCTATCGCGACACGTAAGCTATAACATTACCATGTTATATAAGAACACACCTTAGTCCTTTTCCTGACGTATCACAAAATATACCGTAAAACGACGTCCTATCTGAAAGCGTCAAAAATGGTATCGTAATCAACCTCCGCTTGAGCTTCTCGAAGTAGGTTTGACATTCTTCTGTCCAATCAAACCATAAATCTTTTTATGTTAGCCGCGTCAAGGGTACAATAATTTGAGCAAGTCTGATATGAAGCGCCGATAATATCCTGCTATTCCTAGAAAACTATGACTTCTTCAACTGTTCGGAGAACTAGCCACGTCTAAATGGCTTCTATCTTCTGGGGATCCACTGCAACTCCTCCTTTAGCATTAATATGCCCTAAATTTGAAATAAGATCAAGTCAGAACTCGCACTTGCTGAACTTGGCATAAAACTTATGTTCTATCAGAATTTAAAGAACTGCACGAAGATGCTTCTCGTGCTCTGATTTACTTCGACTGTACATCAAAATGTCGCCAATGAATACTATCTCGATCTTATCCAAGTATGACATAAAAATACAATTTATGAGATCTATAAACACTACTGGCGCATTGGTTGCTCCAAAGGGCCTCACTAGAAACTCCCTATGGCCATATCTTGACCTGAATGCCGCCTTGGGTATATCCTTCTCTTTCACTCTGATATGATGATATTCTGACTGCAAATTAATCTTGGAAAATACCGCTGCTCTACTAAGCTGATCGAATAAGTTATCGATCTTTGGCAAGGGTTACTTGTTCTTAATGGTTACCTTATTGAGGGTATGATAATCAACACACAATCGTAACTTGTCATCCTTCTTTTTTACTAGTAGCATTGGGGCTTCCCAAGGCGATCCACTAGCACGAATGAATCTCTTGGTTCTTAATTCTTCAATCATTTGGTACAAGACTTCCAGCTTTGATGGTGTAAACCCCCTCGATTTATTCTGTAGATAGTTAGGGTGGATTTGGAAAATTTTGGTTTTGGTAGCAGATGTCGAGGTTTAGAGTGGAGATAATTTTATCTGGTATTTAATTCATTTAGTTAAAACCCTTGGCGCGCCCTATCATTGCTAAATTATTCGGAGCACAATATCAGCTCGTAAATTCCATCAGACTTTTGTACTTCCGACTTGACCCGCCAAATTAGGCACTGGACTTTTCCGTCACTCAAAATCAGTTTTTCGTTGTGCTCTAAATTAATTGCACAATTTTCCGAAATCGTAACCCATATTTAATTCCGTGTCGGACACCTGTGTCATTACCCTAAATTTTGAGATACCAACTTAACCCGTTGAGCCGGACCAACTATAGGGTCCAAAACTGACTCCAAGCCCCCACCATTTTTGATCTTTGCGTCATTTTTAGATTTTGACCCCAAGTGCCCCCATTTATTTTAAAAATGTGGGACACTTTAATTCTATTTAAATAGGGGATACCAACTTTGCCTAATCCTATTTTAATCCTTAATTAATACCGTTGGCCATAAAATTAAACCCGTGCCAAACCCCCAACACCCCCTCGCCATGCAAAATATCACCCACAATTTTCTCCACAATTTTAGCGTCATTTTATGTGTTCGTGTAATTTCCCGAATTTAAGGAGCTAAGTTGCAATTAATGAATTTATGTATCATCACCCTATTGGCCATGAACAATGGAGAGGTCACAAAATGGGGTCCTAATTTCACCCATCCATTCACCACCCTTCATGAAAAAATCAATTTTTCTTCATGACAAATCTCCACCCTCTATTTTGAATGGCAACATCATCACCCTCCATCCATTTCATAATCCCCTATAAAACATCACCTCACCCCACCCTCATAACACACCACCGGACCTAATCCTAATGCATAGAAAACCCCACCCCCCTCTCTCTCCTCCCTCCTCCATATTATTTTTCCTACAAAAATTTCTGTCTTCTTCCTTTCTCCTTACTTCTTCCCTTCTTCTTCCTGTGGACCATCCGGCCGGCCAGATCGTGCACCCACGGCGGCTCCGGCCTGCTGCCGGCGGCTCCAGCACGACTCCCCCACCCGACTCTACCGTGCAACCCCCACAGCGCTCTAGCTACTCCCCGTGCAGCTCCAGTGCAGTGCCCGACCGGCTGTGCGAGTCCCTTCGGCCATCGATGGCTGATTTCGAACTCCGGCGGGTAGCTGACATTTACAACACCACCTCTCTCGAGCTTCTCCATCCCACTCGAGCTCCGGCAGTCGAACGCAGCTGCGGACCGCCGCCATCAACCTACTGATCGCCGATCTGCTGTCCCCGCGCCGAGACTACGCCACCGCCAATGCTACCCCGACGCGTCGACCTCCTCCCCCGCTTCCACTGCACCCTAGTCGACACCCCACCGAGCTCCTCTACCCTCGTCTGCGTCTTCTCCGACGAGGTCCTCAATCCGGCGACCCCCCACAAGCTCCCACACCACCCTCGACTGTCTACACTCCGGTCAACACCTCAATCCGACGCTGCCATGATTGCTCCTCCGGCATGCCATCTCCGCCACCAGCCTCCTTCACCCGAGCCGGGCTTGCTCCGGCCTCCCCCATCCGATCTCCTCCCTGTCCGGTTCCATCACCACCACCACAAGCTTCCTCATCTGACCACCTCCACCACGAATCATCACTACCACCACAACGAATCAGCTTTCACCCCCACCATCACTTCCTCCACTCTTCTTCTCCGGTGAGTCACAGTCCATCTTCGCTGCTCTCCACCGCGTTCCATCCCCCTTCCGGCCAGCGAACACCTCGCCAAGGTATACGACTCCCTCCCCCTCTTTGTGGATATATATGTTTACTGTAGTGTATTACTCGAACCTTGTGTTTAAGGGTGTGATTTAGGTTAATGTTGATTAAGGGTAATGTTGATTATAATGACTTGAGAATAGGGTTGAATGTGTTGATTAGGATTTATATTGGTATAAGTGTGGTATAGTTTGATGAGCATGGGATATCGACATGAGATTAGGATTTATGATGTTTTAGGGTTTATGAAGGTGTAGTGTAGATCTTTGATCTTGTGTTAATTATGGAGGATTATGTATTATGTAGGTTAGGGTTGTTATTTACATAAATAAAATAAAATTAAATATTTCGCATGGGAGTTTAGTACTTTGTTTATAACTAAATATCCTGGATATATTACATGGTGGTAAAATACTAAATAAATTATGGAGGTGAGTTTAGGGATCGTCCTTCATAAGTTTATAAAATGGATTTAAATAATAGGCATTGAGATTTAGGGTTTATCATATTAATTTATGTGCATTGATGAACAGTAATTTTGGGTAAAATAATAATGATGGTTGTATAAAGGAAGACCAAATATTTAATAAGAAGTTACTATCGAGGAATGAGCATACCTGAACTACTGAACCACGTGATGAATATGGTAAGAATGAGGATTGGTCGATGATAGTGTACTGATGACTAGATAATTTGACGTATCGTACCGATAGTCAACTGTGGTCAACCCCCCTAGTGTCTTGTCCCTGTGAGTCGTAGCTGAGACTGGGTTTAGGTGTAGGTATGTGTAGCATCCCTGTCTATCGTGGAATAGATTATTGATTATTAGTTTGTATCTCATCTCTAGGTACTGCGGGACCTGAGGGCTTGGACGTGGTACCGGAACCCCGTCATCAGCAGCCGCACGCAGGCAAGTGTACCTTGCCACCCTGTATTTCAGTTACAAGGGCTTGGACGTGGTACCGGAACCCCGTCATCAGCAGCCGCACGCAGGCAAGTCTACCTTGCCACCCTGTATTTCAGTTACAGATATTTATTGTTTCGTTATGTACTTTATGCACGTATTTATGTTGACGTTCGATACTTCGCGTTCGGATCACAACCGGGTGCATTCGTTCGTCGTAACATCTTAGAATAATTGATAGATGCTTTATAGTACCTCGATGCACGTACCTGAGTACATCGACACCCCAGGACACACTCATACACTGTGATCGTGCCAGATTCCTGTATCCTGATACTGACATCATGACCAGAGACTGGGACGACCTTAGGGTCGCGTCTGTTGAGTTACTTCCGTGAGTCAAGACTGTTAGAATAGAGGTTCAGGTTCAGCGCACAATCGTTGACCGCTTGGGAAAGGAAAGACAGTTACTAGACGTTTGGGCTCCTATGCACGCGCTTATATATGTATATGTAGTGATCCTGTATTCTAGAGTAGTGTATCACCCGTGTGTCTCTGTGCTCGGAGCTATGGTACGCCCCGTGTGTCTCTGTGTTCGGAGCTACGGTTTTATTTTGGATAGCCCACGCGTCGAATATTGTCTTTAAAATGTGTCACACTAGTTTGGTTATGCTAGAGTACCTTGTCGTGCACTTGTACTCTCTGTTTACTTGGCATGTTGTATTTCTGTACCTTGTTACGTCCCTCTTAGGACCTGGTTCCCTGCCAGTTTTGCAGCATAGATGATTACGGAGCATTTGGAGTTGCTGTTGGAGTTGTAGGTCTTGCGGGCATGGTACCAGGTACTCACATTATATCTTCCGACATTATGGTTATTTTATATTGTTTATTTTATCTGCTGTTGTAGCCTAGTTTTTATAGACTCATACTTCTTCTCGAGTCTATTCGAGTTAGTGTGTTATTGGGCGGCCGACTCTAGCACATATAGCTCTTTCTTGTATACTGTTGTACATTGTGGATTGAGACATAGAGGTTTACATTTATGGAATATCTAGATAGTGCCCTTTATATTACAGCTTATACGTATTTGAGTCAGACCAGAGTCTGGTCGAATGTGTAGCTGGCATGTCACGTATTCCTGGTCCTACGTATTTTGGGACTGGGGCGTGACAGATGGTGCCATCCTGTAGACTCTATCTGACACTGGTATTGTTCCTGGAAATAGATAAATGGTAAAATCTATTTCTCTTTTTGGTGGCATGCCTGGAAGCTCTTCGAGGAACACATCTGGAAACTTATTGACCACTCTGGGAATTATACTCCTTCTGCTACTGCCATTCTCATGATTGTTGACGAAAACTCTATCTCTCCTCTAGAAAATAAGAATTTCTCCACTCCGGGGATCCAAAAGATAATCTTGCCAGCATGGCAATCTATCGTCGCATATCGGGCAGTCAACCAATCGATGCCTAGGATGACATCATAATCTCCCATAGGAAATTCTATCATTCTAGCGAAAAATTCTCCCCCACACACTATAACCCGACACGAGGTATAAACTCTATCGACTGCCATGATATCGCTACCGGTAAGTATATTGAGTCTTACTGATAAGGATTCAGATTCTAATATAACCCATGTCATAAATTATGCAGATATAAATGAATGTGATATACCAGAATCAAACAATACTGAAGCTGAATTAGAGTTGACGAGAATGGCACATGCCACCACCTTACCTGAAGCTAGCTGCTCCTCCACGGTGAGTGCCATAGCCTAGCCTCGTCCACTTTGTGCTAGTCTTTGTTATCGCGGACCTCTTTGCCTGGCTTGTACTTATGCTTGGGCCTGCGCATACTGTTGTGGCCTCTATTGCTGGAATACTTAGGATTGGGTCGGTAAAGGCCTCTAACCTTGCTTCTGCTGAACTGGCACTAGATCTTTGTATTGTGGCCATATCGAGGAGGATGATGAAGAACTAGCTTTATGTGGACAAAATCCCACTATGTGGCCTAGTGCCTCATAGGCTGAACATAATCCTTGTGCTCAACAACACTCCAAAAATGCGTGCCCAGGTTTCCCACAATAAGAACAACCTGCTGAAGAAGATGTATTCTGCTGCTGAGGTTGGGTCGGTACTGTTTGCTGGATTGAGGCTGTTGAAGCTGGCCTCCTCGGAGATCCAATGGTTAAAGCCATAACTGCCCGGGCTGGTACTGAAGACTGGGAGTAACCTCCTGATGTGTGGGTCCTCTTCCGCCTTCCAGTTCTATCCAAGATTCTTTAGGAGGTATACTCATGCCTCCTTGGTGTCCGTAATACTGCATCAAAAGTCTGGAACTCATATAGTTCTACCACCAATATGACTTCTATATGAAGTCCCTGCTGGAACCTCCTAGCTCTGTCCAATTTAATTTCCAGCAAGGTTGGAGCAAACCGACTAAGTCTGCAGAACTCAACCGCATTGCTATCGATAATCCTGTACATCTGCTTTAAGTTGTTAAACCTTTGTTACAGATCATAACACGATACTATGTCAAAATATAGGATCTAAAATATTTCACTGAAGACAGCCCAAGGGATGGGTACTGTTAGTAAAATTATCTGTGCTACCCACCAATCTCGGGCCAAGTGTAGCAACCATAGTCGAACTACTGACACTTGCTCTCTGTCAGGCACTCCTACTGCCTCTAGGATAGCTTTAGTATCCTGAAGTCAAGCGTCCAATGCAATAGCATCCTCGGTGCTATAGAAATACGAGGGTTGGAGGCGCTTGAAGTTGCTTGCCGAGTTGTTGGCACGTTGTTTGTCTCTTTCCAAAGTCCCTTGTACTGACTGAATGAGTACGTCCTTTCGACATCCTTGAGAGGCCAATAATTTTGAAGGATATAAATAATCATACTGTTTTCCCCTCCTGCATCAGGTACTAGTTGTACGGGAGGTACTGGCTAGATATGAGATTCCTTATCTTGAGCTGTTTTGGACCCGGACCCGGAATCCTGAGGCTGAACCTCAAGGGTTTGCTGGGCATCAGGTTGTTGCCCTACTATTGGAGGAACTCGGGCTGGATGATCAGAAGGACTAGGTATATTATCCCTGAAAGATAAAGGACACAATGATCATCAAGGGGCGAACATGATTGATCGAGGATAAATGCAGATGTTGAATCAAGATTTCAGGGATATAAATTTGACACTTGGAGGAGATCAAGGACTAGCATGATTAAGACTTCTATAATATCTGGTAAAACCCCATAATTCTAAATTTCTAGACTTGCATAGGCTACCACTTAAATCGTATTATGCCCAAAGCCAGAATATTAGAGAGCGGTGCAGACAAAGCCAGATACGTATACCAGAGTACCATATACCCAAAAATATAGTTACGACTGTCTAGACCTGTGAGGGTTTACTCTACAATCCATCAGGCAATCCTGGGTCAAGAAACCTAGGTACCTCAATCTTAAGCAAGCAATAAGTTACAAGATGTATGATCACCAAACATATAATAGTGAGGCATCCTAAACTATACATACACAGATGATAATGAAGTTAGTTACAAAATAAAAAACTAGCAAAAGTACCATGTTACATGATCAGCTCTAGCTATAGTCTAGAATATTCTTTACATGTAGGCTAGCAGGCTTGAATGTCAAGTTCCAAAACCTGAGCTAAACACGTGTTCTGTAGCTAAACTCCTTAAAATTAATAGGTACAAGATCAAGTGGGTGATGAAGAAGAAAACCCACCCATGTCCTCGGGTGCTCCTGGTGTTCACCATCTTGAGGCAAAAAATACGGAAGATCCTGCGATCCTACTCCAAAATTTGATCATACAAAACCAGTGGGGTCAGACCCCAAAACACCAAGTACCACAATGGAGCCAAATTTAGGAACTAAAACCAGCATGCAGACAAATCAGTAAGAAATAGTATAAGGAATAGTTAAATAAATGCAACGGGTAAGAATAACAATTAAACATGCTATGGAGTATTAAACATGGATATCTGGAGTAAGGCTTCAATTAATATTCTTATGATCAGTTGTTCAAAATAAATCAGGACAGGACTAGACTAGACAGAAAATCAAGCAATAACGACCAATCATGCCTTACGAATTTCTATCATTAACTAACTAGGTTTATCACAATCCTAGTTACCAAGATATGTAGTTTGAGATTTCTTACAACCACATGCCCTACAAACTAACTGGGTTATCCAGACTAACAGGTACATAATATAGATTTATCAGGTATAATTATTTTTTATCTTTTCTGGTAGTGCAACACTCGACGATGTACTAAAAGTGGGCCTCTCACGGCTGAGATCTCCAAATCCATCAGGTGTCGCTGGGATACCATGATTGCATGTAGCCATAAAATCTCTCTAGATGCTTTCTAGATTATTAGCCTAGAAAATTATCAAGAATTTTTGACCGTGGTGCTCAGGAATATGTCTTAGACATGATGCATGACAAGACAATAACTTGATGAGTTCAATCAAAATCAACCACGGGGATACATGTCATGCAATACTGGTGGTACTAATAGCCTTGATCAGGACAGTTACAAGAATTCTAAAGTCAGGAATGCGTTACGTTGAGCCACTATCAAGATTATCAAGATTAGGAGTAACAGGGTTATCAGTACAGGGTTAGGATTATCATTATTATCAATTTCCATATAAATATTCAGGAGTTCATTTATAATATACAATCACTATATCATGTCAAAGAATCAAGATCATTATCAAGAATGTCATATATGAAATAACCAGGATTAACTAAATTAGTCGGATTAAAGTGAACTAGGGAATCATCAAGGGTTAAGCATGTTAAAGAAAATACTGGCATGCAGGGGCTTAAATTATTAATTCAGGGTTGGCGAATAAAATCAGGCAAGAATATAACATCCGTGCACAATGGGTCAAAAACCACCATTGGCTCACAAACGTGTATTGGCGCACAAATGGCCAAAAATAGTTTTTGCGTACAAATCAAAAATCTGGACAGTTCTGGCTCACTTTGATACAAAAGTGCTCCGAGCAAAGATGACGCATAATCATACTGATGTGCACTTCTAGGATCTTGGTGCACAATGATAGAAGTGCGCTCAATAGGAGTTTGGCACATAAATCTATCATTGGCGCACAAACAAGCGCATGAATGTTTACTAAAAGACAAAATACAGGTCTTAAAGCATGGCACAACAGTCGAGATAACACTGCAGTCGAGAACACAATTATCAAGAATGGTCAAAAGTCATTAAGTAATAAAAAAGGCTACAAAGTGCGCCATCTCTGGAGAATACCACATAGTGCGCCACATAGCAGAGTGCACCATTCTCCAGAAGCAATAAACTGCGTTGATAAAGAAATTTTACTAAAGTGCGCCAACTCTGTAATATCTGCAAAGTGTGCCAACTTGTTTATTTAAGTGACGTACATTCTTGATGACTTGCAGACCCATTCAAAAGTGCACCAAGTAGGATTTGCATACTTTTGAAGGAATTGCCTTAGTACAAAACGTTCGTGGGAGTAGAGAAGTGCGCCCATATTACTTAACATATTTTGGCATATTTTCTAAGAAATTTTTGAAACACACACAAGTGCGCTCACTGAAACTTCGCTTATGCGACAAGGCTTCCCGGCGTACTTTTTGTATACATTCTCAGGTCAACTTTTCATTCTCCAACTTGTTGTTCTCAGGCTCCATGAGCAATAATACAAGAAAATCAAAATCCTCATGAAGACAGGTTCTAAGAATTAAGCAAATGAAACCTATCAAATGATTAAACAAGATATAGTAAGAATCAAAACAAGATCCATGGTTGTTTCTTCGGTTGACAAGATTTACTTGCCTACGGCCAAGTTCTAGCTTAATACGAATACTAGCAAGGTCACCCACGGCCAAGGCCAAGCTTGGCTGATTCTCTCTTCTGGGGAAGAAGCGAAGAAGGAAAGAGAAATAAAAGGAAAAGAAAAGTGAAGGAAAGATAATGTGATTGCTTATATAGCCAATGGATTGATTGTAGGCCATTGGATTATAATTCATGTCTTTCACCCGGGTTCATCACAGCCATGCACACAAAAACCAAGGGACCAACGGTCCAAAGCATGCAACTAAGGGGCAAAATTTGCAAAAATAACCTAGACAATGCATGAATGTCATGAAAAAGATGTAAGCAATTAAACAATAATCAAGCTATACATGTATAATATGCGTATGTCGGATAAGTATACTAGAACAGTGAGATGAGTCTCACACATCCTCACCCTCTGTACCTGTTAAAAATATATTATTTATTATTAAAATTAAATATTTTATGCTACTTTTATTAAAATAATATATATATAATAGAATACATACCAAATGACAGAAATATTCTGTCATGGGAATCGAGCCACCACACCACTTTTTTGACCTCGACCTAGCCGCCTTTGTCGACCTTTCCTTATACCTAAGATCGTCAATTCTTGCCACAATTACAGTCCGCTCCTTAGGCGGGATCCATCCTTGGATTAATTTTTCGGAGCGATGGTGAGCCTTCTTGTCGTCGATCGCATCACGGATCAGCTTGGCGGCGACGGCAAGAAACTGCTCCTCGATCTTCTCAGTCCAACTTTTACATATTTCTGTTTAGTTTTAGGATCTCGTATATACAAAATTTGTGTTTAAAACTCTATTTTGGACGATCAATCCAAATAAACCGTTAGGACGAGACCCAAATTATATTATAGATAATATAAAATTTAAACCTAAAATTTTAATATTATACGAGATCCTACGAGTAAATAACCCTTATAACTTCAATACAGGATCAATTTTTAGTTCCGACAATGAAAGTCTTGTCTTAGCTCTCTGAGCTTTCTGAAGAAGAAGAAAATCAGTCTACCAAGAATAGATGTCCACATATACGAGAATCTATTAAAGCCTATATTTTACCATCATAAAAACTTCTTAGCTAATACACCGATTCTATGATCAAAAGAAGATTAATCACTTACATCATGTAAAATCAGTTTGGTTGTACTAAGACACAAACATATTGGTGTTTGTATGTTGTGTTGAATGAGATGTCATGAACATTTAATAGTAATTTGAATTATGTGAATGATGGTGTGACCACTTTACAACCCAAATAATCTTCCTATAAACTAGATCACAATTATCAGGAAAACTTGTAGATTTTGATAGTCTTTTATAGCTACAAGTAAGTCTGTCCTATCTGTAGGACCAACTCTAGAGGGGGTTTGGGGTGAATAGAGTTTAGAAAAAATAATCACTAAATAAAAATGTAAATTAAAGGCCTACTTATAAACTGCAGTAACAAGTATTAGAAAAAATTTGTAAGCAGAGTATAAGTAAAGTTTAGAAGAGCAAACTCAAACACAGAGAATTTTATCCTGCTTTTTCTCGTAGAGGATTAGTCCAGGCTCAACAACTCTTACTCGGTGTTAATCCAATATTTGTGAAATATGGTACACATACGTCTTTGATCCGAATAGCACGTCAACTTCTTACAACACGAGCTTTTGATTCGAAAAGCTCGAAGACTTCAGACATGAATTGAAAGCAGCTTTTTAACCATGCTTGTACAACTTGACTCAACTTCTAATCAGAACGACACTTGGCACTTAGAAGAAAATAAGAGTTGTATTAGAAATGGAAAGAGTGGAGCTGTGTATAGAATAAAGAAGATGAAGAATGAATAAGTGATTTCTAATAGAGAAATTCTTCTTTATTTATAGGATTTTATGGACAGAGTTCGGGCCGAATTCGGATGCATAACCTTCAAAAATTTGAACGTTGTGAGCCTGGTCTTCAGGAGATGAGTCTGACTTGGGATTTAGTTTTGAGTAACCGAGTTCGGTCGAGTTCAGACAGAACTCGCACTGAGTTCATTCAGAACTCTATCCGAGTTCATTTTGTTCAAATCCAGACTATGTTAGGCTCAATTGACCTAGTTTTTGGGTAGGTTTGAGTCTTGGCTCAAATATAAGAGTGAATCTGGTTTGGGTAGGCTTATGTTTGAGTGGACTTTGGATTATGTTTCAACTAGATCCTAAATACGTTCTGACTCACATAAGTGCTAGACTCAAGAAATAAAAAAATACATAAAAAGAAACCGAACACAATCTCTTGTCATAACAGCTTGTGATGAAGTCATCATCTGAAAAATACATTTTTTGAACAAAAATATCATAGTTGTAATGTATCGACTCATAGTTTAGATCGATTATTAAAATTGGTTTGACCATGACCAGATGGGCCAACAAAGACAAGTTTATCGTAGCCAGCCACCTTAGCAATAATTCACCTCGGTTGAGGGATACTCCGAGCGAGCCTCTGAAAGCCTAAGCCAGAACTCCTGAAAGACCAAGTCTGGAAATCTTTTTGCCTCAAACGAATATTCTCGCTGAGCAAAGCGGGTCAAAATATTATACTTTTGCTGTTTATATCGGCAGTCTGCGTGAGCGAAACGGGTTATTACATTATACACCACTCAGAAAAGTCTCATCCTTGAGACTTCCTGAGCGCATGTCGTTTTATTGCATTATCGAATCTATCCCAAGCGTAGCAATCGGTACTAGTAAATCCATTTCTTGTTCATAATTTTCTACTCGTTCCTTATGTCGTATCGGGTGTATGATGAGTCAGTCTCAATTGCGCCTTAGAGTGGGACATAATGCTTAACGTGGGGTATGTTTCAATCGATCTTGATTAATGATCTAAGGCTGAGGCAAACTTATACAAGTCGTTATACTTGTCCGTATAGATATTCACTTGCACTAGCATCTAGATCAGCATATCACGAGTCTGGATCGTGCAAATATTCAAAATGCACCTTAAACATATGTATGCCAACCAACTTAGCAATAGCGAAGTATTAGCACTCGAGTTTCACATCTCATTGAGTCTTGGATCGTGCACACATTCAAGGTATCCCTCAAACATATGCATTCAACCAAACTTAGAGATAGTAAAATCGGACAAGCTACTTGCAAAAATCTTGAGGGTTCTTATTTGACTTCCAACAGGTTCAATCAAATTATATATCTTTTCCTTTTTAACTCAATTCAAGTATTTGTACCACCGTTAAGCATGATCTATTCGATTTAACTGACTAGCGTTCATCCGTTCGGGTCAAACATAACACACATTATCGTTTTAAGTCTAACCCTAAGTCTTGCTGCCTCAGTTCTGTAGCTTGTTCAAGCAATATGCCAAAGTCGGTCACACAGGTTCATTCACTCGGCATAGGGTCGTCTGTCTAATTTCTAGGTTAGCTCACAAGGTCATAGGTACAAGTTCAAGCATACGATATATCGTGCAAATTTGTCGCACGATGCTCGCTCCAATTCCTAGTGTCAAACCATTGTTCATTTACACGGGGTATTCTACCTAAGCTCGTTTTACTCAGATTTCTAAACATCGAGCACATATTTTCCTACACACAATAACACATTCGTTCATACAGAGGTTCAAGTCCGTTTAGTGAAATCTATAATATTCAAGATATAGGACAAGCCTAGTGAGTTGCATAGTCTGTCTCTCCAAATATGTTTTGATTGAATCCCTATCCATTGCAAGTCTAGACTACCAAGCCAATATTTAATTCTAAACCATTTTATTTATAACTCTAAATCGTCCAACATAATTCATGTATCTGTTCACGAAACCATCAAGCGTAATTTATTCCAGGTTCTAGGCTAACTTATCAAAATATTTCTGATTCACTTGCATTTTCAAATTTGTCTTATCGTGTCGAACCAAAAGTCAAGATGATCCATAAGTTATCACGCTCCGGTTTCCCGCAAGTTTGATTATCCTCGTTGGATGTGAGATCACCCTGTCAACGCGTCCATTGGATAATCGTCCTAATCCGGGCGTGACACATGCACGAGCATAGAGTTATGCTCGCACAAGACAAGAACGTTTGAACGTTATGGTTATCTTCGGCACGATAAGATACCTTAATATTTTACTTTGCACCATCCAGTTATATATAAAATCTACCAAGTCATATCCGTTCATGCAGTAATTATAATTCGTCTAACAAAATCATCCAACTTTAATATTATCGTTCGATAATTCCATAATCTACTTATATCTTCCTCAAAAGTCTATTCCATCTTTTTGATACATTCCATTCCATCGAGTTTTTTTAGAATAATCATCGAACATTTTCCGTGAGTTCGATCATCCCCGTCGTAGGTGAAATCACTATGCTGGCACTCCCGCAGGATAATCGTTCTCGTTGGGATCGATCTCGAATGTTATCATTTTGAACTAGATTTCAAGATCGTTCTTCTAAACTCCAAGCCAAATTCATTATCGTTCATCTCTTTCATCGAATCAAGATATTTATTTCTGGGTTAACTTCTATTCGAGCGATATTGTATTCAAGTTCAATCCAAAATCGCTCGTCCAATCCTCCAAGTTTCCAACAAGTTTCCTTAACCAGATATCTGTTTCCATTTTCGTGAATCCCAATTCGATATAAGCCTTATCATTTATTCAAGACATTCTCCAACCGTTCGATCCAACTTATCGCACGAGGCCTATGAATCCTTTAGGACATTTTGGAATGATTCATACACCACTTGAAATTGAGTCATCCAATTAAATCCTCAATTATTTTGTCTTCTGACACAAAATACCATTCGAGAAATTTCTCAAGATCCAAGCACGCTTCTCTATATTCGCTTAAGCGATAAATTTGCAAATATTCTATCGGTTGCCGTTCTAAGTCTGACTTGTCTTATTCCTGAGCGATATCCCATTCTTGTTGCAACTAGCTTGCAATAAAGGGTCTTGGCATACGATACTATGTACAACTTAGCCAAAATACTGTATGCAAAGCAAACCGTTTGGGCAATATTTGATTCCGTACTAACCAGCTGGGCAAACATGTATAGGTCCCGGGTTCGCACATAACGCACAAGTTCTAGCACGAGTCTAATCCCGAAGGGTCTAGCACAGGTCGGCACAAAGGCCTAGCATTTTGATTTCGTACAAACAATCATATTATTCACATGCACATTTTAAAAGTATTTAGACTCATTATTAGAATATTTTGTTTGGGACATTGAGAGAGAGTGTGCACATAACCCACGAACGAGCTTTCAAAACTGAGAAAATCGAAATAAAGTCCAAAGGCGTATAGCCAAGTTCTGATACCGATCTGTCACACCCCGATCTTCCGCAGGCTAATCGACCGTCTCCGCTAGGCGAGAATGTCACGACCCGTACTCGGTGTAGGAATGCAAGTCGGAAACAACGTCCAGCCTACGCCGCAGCATCGACGGTAGAAGCTGTCTTGGTTATCTATACCATCTAAACATCTCACAATAATATAAAATCTGTTAGCAACATCTCAACGCAAAACTCAATCACATTCTAAAGCATGAGAAAATATCAAGGAAGTCTAACATAACTATCCATATTATATATAACAAAACCAAAGAAACAATAAACAAACTCTCAAATATGAGCCAAAAACAAATCCGGTACCAAAGTGTTAAAGAAACTAACTATAAAAAAACTAGTGATCCGGATAAACCTCCCGACAACTACTCTAGAACAAGTGGGTCCAAGTCTGCACTATCTATAGGTCGAAGTCCATAGTATGTCGGACACTAATCTCTCGGATCCTCTAAAAAATATTTTTCAGTCAGGAATGGAGCAAAGTACATCTCTAACAACAGTTCTAATCAATGATATAAACTATGCAACAGTAAATAGATGCGACTATATAAGATGCAACAATAGATACAAGAGGTATACAATAAAGGAATACTATAAATTAATACGAGAATGAACAATATGACAATGAACAAGAATACTAATGACTAACTATGTAAGTACTAGCTTTAACATGTGATCGACTTGGAAACTTGTACGAGAAAACTTGCACAGGAATAATGGCCTGGTTGGTCATACGTACGGTGTATGACCAACACTCAAAGGAAAATAAGACTTGTACAAGAAGGGTAAGATCACATATCTATACTAAAATACTCTTCACTCCCGACTGGTATAGGGGATCTAACCATGGTACGCTATGGCACAGGATTTTCCAAGAAGACAGTGACTTTTCTCGAGAATTAGTGTTTGTACATGTACAAGATAATCAATGAAATAAGACTTGCACAAGATACACCATATACCAAGGAATAATATCTCATGACGAAATTCGGATATACCAATCCGTGTAACCATCGTGTCAAGAAAATATAGATAGCTACACTAAATACAATGAACATATAGGATATCATAAATGAGAAACTATCAGAGAATGTACTTGCTTGAAGTCTGGTGAATAGTCTCACAGATATCTGATACGGTACCTCGAAGACCTAGATATGGAATAAAACATAAATACAAGGTTTCAGAATAAAAATAAGTTAAACTAGTCAGCATCTATTTCAAAGAGCCATTTCTAAGTCAAAACAGCCAACTAGGTCAACTCTAAGTTAAACTGGTCAAACTTGGTCAAACTACATATTTCTAGGTTGTAAGAGTCTAACTAAAAGATATTGGGTTCATACACTCTGAATCTAGGTCATACAAGCTATATCTTAGGATACTAGGATACCGTATCTCAGGATACGCAAACAAAAGATAAATATCACATATTTATAATAAAGCAATATTAAATATAAAAATCATAATTATAAATGCTAAATGGATACCTTGGTTTTGAACCAACTTGGTATAGCAACACTAAGCCTCTATCTTGATACCCAAACACAATACCTTGGATATCCCCAAATACCTTGACATTTACCTTGGTATCTCAAGGTAAATTCAAAATCCATGAGTATAGCTAATACACATGTAAACCTCCAAATACCAACTATATGCCAAACATATACTAACATAACTAAAGCATATGCTAATATAACTAACTATTAAATACTATAACTACTCACATATAATAGCTATTAATATAATACCTACATAATAACTTACTACCAATATTTATAATATGCATAGTTATATATAGTTAAGAGTCTAACTAATAGGTGTATATATATCTAACTATTTAAATAACAAGTATATAACTTACTACCCACTACTAGTTCATATGCACATATCTTCATATATAGTACTTAACTAGAGATACAAGTACGTATATATATATATATATATATATATATATATATATATATATATATATATATATATATATATATATATATATATATATATATATATATATATATTCAATTAACTCGATAAATATCAAGCTACTAGTAAATACTAGCTAACTACTACTAACTATTAACTAAATAACTCAAGAAACTAACTTATCAATAACCAACTAGTACAACTACAAATACATAAATACCATTATGAATATATATATACACAAATACCATATATATATATATATATATATATATATATATATATATACTATTAATAATAAAAGATAAATATAACTATAACCGCAAATCTGTCGCCAAACTGCTGCTGCCATCGCTGAAACTGTGGTCGCTGAAGCCGCTGCTGTTTCTGTTGTGGTCACTGCTGCTGTTGTCAGTTAAAGCTGCTGTCGCTGAAGCGCTGCTATTGTTGTTGCTGCTGTTGCTGTCGATAATGCTGTTGCTACATGCTAATGTTGCGGCTGTCAATAAATCTCACTTATTCTAACACTTAATATATATACTTATATATATATATATATATATATATATATATATATATATATAACTACAACTATATATATATATATATATATATATATATATATATATATATATATATATATATATATATATACTCCTCTATATACATATATACGTATCCACAATAATACATATAGTATAACATACACATATTTTAGCATCATATATACATATTATTCATATTATCACATATACGTAGACATATATATTTAATCATGCAAGTATATATATATATATATATATATATATATATATATATATATATATATATATATATATATATATATATATACATAACATACAAATATATATAGATAACATATATATACACATAACATATACATATATATACTACTATATTTAATAGCTATTACATATGTAAAAGTATAGCTACATATATACATAACACATAGGTACATATATATATGATACACTAATACATAAATATATACATATACATAACAATATATATATACATGCATATAATTACATATCATAATGACTAAGAATAAAGGGGAAAGTAAATCTAGAAATAAATTACCCAAACACATGGAGTGTATTGCATTCGTATCCTACTAGATCTAGGATACGCTTGCGATACGAGTCCACCACACATCCAAACGTACCCCGAAGTACACGAGAAAGTCTAATATATTATTTATGAACAATACGAAGAGTCAAACACAAATCTATGTGTCCGTGTCAAAATGAGACATGCACAAAGTCCCGTGTCGGAGAAAAAACTCCCAAATAAACATGTATCACCAAATTATTCGGATATGACCTACACGTACCCAATTGTGGATACGACACTAGTCCCAAACAAATAAGCACATACCAAATTGATCAATAGGACCAATTGACACATACAACAAGTGTCAATCTAGGAATTTCTCCAAAATTGACACAAAAGTACCATAACTTTCTTAATAGGCCTCCTATGAACGCAAAACCAAATCCTTTGGGTAGCCTATGCATATGGATTAATTTCTCATGGTTAAATCTCAAATTTAGAACCTAAATTAAGGAAAAACTGAATTTGTACCTATTAGAAGATTGATTCCCATAAAACCTCCAAAAACTGGTAAAATGAGCCTTCAACTTGTAGATCATTGCTCCTCTTTATAGATTCATGCTTCATCCTTATAGATCCTTGATCTACTAGTCTCCAATGGTGATTTGGAAAAAAAATAAAAGGAAATTTGGAAGGGATTTGATGGAATTTTGTTGAGGAAAATGTTAGATCTAGATTTGGAATAAAAAATAAAGAGAGAGAAAGTTTTCATTCCCTTTATATAGGCCTCACTTGCCCCCTTCCTTAAGCTACTATATAAATTCTAAAATACCCCTTGGGGTCTCTCATGAAAAAATTAATTAAGGAGGAAAGGTTCTAGTTTAATGGGTTTAACATAATTAATTATTCCTCCTAATGATTGGGCTTCGAATTATTGGGCTCAATTCTAACTAGAATTAAATGTTGGTCCATGAGTCTAAACTAAACTAGTTAGTTCCACTAACACAAGTCCAAAAATAAATCTAACATGCTAATAATAAATAAATAATATAATAAATAAATATTCAACATGCACAATATTTAATTAATTACCAAATAACTAAAATACTCTTTCCTAGAAAATATGGTAGTGACAAATCTACCCCCTTAGAAGAATTTTGTCCTCAAAATTAAAACTCTCACCCCTCTCTCTTAGGCCAGTCATACCCTATTCATACAAATCTTACTATGGTCAAATCCAATCAATCATAGTCTAAAATAGTATATATCCTATATCATACAACCCTATCATTCTACTGAAAGAGAAATTATAGTTGGATATAGTCTCTTAACTAACATGAAATTAGTCTCTGCCCTGCTAGAGTATCTCCCTCTACTAGTACGGGATAACTTGCTATGCCACCTGTGGCCTATTCTATCAAACACTATTCATTCACTAATCATCAACCTAGTCAAGATATTCTTAATACTGATGGTTACCAAATACTAGTGATTTTTAGGTCATGGACATGCTTAACTCACTGCACTCGCTACCTAGGATACTACACAAAATACCGCTAAAATACTACTTCTCTTATCCGTTTTATTTCTTATAATCACTAAAATTTCCCAATAATTCTCTTGTAAGGAACACTTGTATACTTTTTCCATTATATGTTTTATTAGCACACCCTTGTCCAACTTGAATACTCCAAACAGGATGTCTTACTCAAATCTTGTTACTATCTACACAAGGTACCAGCTCTTATATGTATTTTTAGATGACATTCTCATACCAAGTTACTCATGTCTCTCCTATATATCATTATATTAGTTACTAAAATGCTTGCCTAAACTTTCATAATACTTGAGGTACTCCGACTCTTGTTACTAGGGTATCTCTTTCTATCTGATATTTGGTGCAACTCATCCTCTAACATTTATTAATCATCTTAAAGTTCTTATCTGTACATTAGTATCACAATACATACACAATTATCTTCTAGTCATTACAATACTATGACATATCATATGTATCCTTATACCCTCGGACTATTCTCTGATACATACGACCTCTATAATCAAATTTAGCAAGGTACTATACTTACTTACTTCTCTCTCTATATATATTATCTTCCTCCTCTAATGCTTGGATCACTTGTACTATTACTCGTAAATATTTTTCTATCCATATTAACTGATACACTAATCCAATATCATTACACAAGGTACTTACTGTTACTAGCATAATTCTCAACTAATCCCTGATATAGAAATACTAGCACTCTTGATATAGTAATACTAGCTTTCTAACTACACAACATATGTCTTAAGGTTCTAAGACACTAGCTTCATCATTATATCATCTCATCACATTCACTAAAACTCATGATCACTTGTATCCAATGCATTAGTTATTAACTTCTATAATACACATGTCTCACTTCACTCTCAAAGGCAGACATATTATTTCATATCTCTATTGATGTATATGTATCTCTCCTCAAATCTTTTACAGATGGATACACAAATCAGTGATACACTATATATCTTCCATGACTCTTAATATTTTTTAACCCATGACACTCAAGCTTCCACTTTTTGATACTCATAAACATCCATACTGACACTCATTACCTACTGTGCATCATGCACACAATTTCTCATCACTTCTTCACCTATTGCTTTCAACACATTACTAGCCTCAATATCAGGTAATATACCCATCACTAGTCATATACTGGTGAACTCCTATCTACTCACATCAATGCTCTACTTTTACTTGTAACACAAGTCTTACAACTTTAACACAATGTATTCTGATTCCTTCACACTCTCATATATACTTATGGGTACCATTCTACTATGGCATACTCACTAATACCCTTTACGTATATATATTTCTTTACTCTGGACACATCCAAGTATCAACCACCCAATTATATATCATGATTTATTAATTTTTAACATATTTTTTTTGATACTTAATTGTTTACATGGCTCACCCAACTACATGAATTTATGACTATCCAAAACTGGTATGCTGACTCTGATATTAACTCATGGAACCACTACTAATACTCTCTACTCTCCCTTTTGCCTATAGTACTCATACTATATATAATGATACATATCATAGAACTATTGCTATAAGGTACTACACTATGGGTTATCTCTAGATTGATACATATTGCTCTCATGCCCTCTTACTGACTCACAAGTCACACTCTCAAAAGTTAATACTTATAATCAAGTCAGAAACCTAATTGCAATTCACCAATTATCACACTAACAAGAAGCTCTATAAGGAACTGGACTAAAGAACTGAAGGTATCTCTACTACTAAGCTAAAGAATGATGGAACAAAGTCTTATAATAACAGGAGTAGAAAGTATTAAGATGATACTTTAAGAACCGATTTAAGATACAATCTGAAAATTATACACGTCTTTCCGAAATTATGACACTTAGAATTCTCACCACGCCAGTAAGCATAGCTGCGATAAACGATAGATCCCGTAACTTAGGTATGCACCTCTATAATCATGTTGTCTAGAATTCTCGCTGTGCCAACTAGTATAACTGCGAGAAATTCTAAATTTTATAACTAAGATATGTAAACCCGAAGTCAGGTCCCTACGTTTTCGCTACTCCAGCTAATATGGCTACGATAAACTCTATGCTCCATAACCAAAGCAGTCATTTTATCTTTCTTACTGTCCTCATATGTCATCAGATAATACCGTAATTTAGTCCATAAAATTCCTCTCGATATGAAATCAAAACTCAATAACGACACCATGAATTTAAATTCGATAACCAATCACCAAGAATCGAAATAACAACAAGTAGGAGCGGATGAAAAATAAGGGAAAGATTTAAAATGGGAATTGTAATAAGATTCTCAAGGGTCGTCCCAGGAATCTCTCAAAAAATTTGTGATTAAGTATCCTCTCATCCTATTATCTTATATCTTATAACCTACATCTCATATCTAATCGCAGGCTCGCAGTAGTACAACTAAGTTATCGTACTACTAAGATATCGCACAATTTATGAAACCTGACCTACATGGACCACCACTAAAAATGTGTCATGACCCGCACCCGGTGTAGGGATGCAAGTCAAAAATAATGCCCAACCTACGTTATAGCATCAGCGATAGAACGCTGTCTTGGTTAACTATACTATCTAAACATCTCACAATAATATAAAATCTGCCAATAATATCTTAAAACAAACTCAATCACATTTTAAAGCACAAGAAGATATCAAGAAAGTCTAACATAACTATCCATATTATATATAACAATACCAAAGAAACAATAAACAAACTCTCAAATATGAGCCAAAAATAAATCTGGTACCAAAGTGCTCAAGAAACTAACTATAAAAAAATTAGTGATCCGGATAAACCTTTCGACAATTACTCCAGAACTAGTGGGTACAAGTCTGCACCATCTATAAGTTGAAGTCTATAGTATATTGGACACCAATCTCTCGGATCCTCTGAAAAATATTTTTCAGTCAAGAATAGAGCGAAGTATATCTCTAACAGCAGTTCTAATCAATGATATAAACTATGTAACAATAAATAGATGTGAATATACAAGATGTAACAATAGATACAAGAGGTATATAATAAAGGAAATAATGTAAATAAATACGAGAATGAACAATATAACAATGGACAAGAATACTAATGACTAAGTGTGTGAGTACTAGCTTTAACATGTGATCGGCTTGGGAACTTGCACAAGAAAACTCGTACAGGAATAATGGCCTGGTTAGTCATACGTGCGGTATATGACCAACACTCACAGGAAAATAAGACTTGCACAGGAAGGGTATGATCACATATCTACACTAAAATACTCTCTACCCCCGACTGGTATAGAAGATCCAACCAAGGTACGCTATGGCACGGGATTCCCCAAGAAGATAGCGACTCTTTCCGAGAATCAGTGTCTGTAGGCTTGCACAAGATACACTATATACCAAGGAATAATATCTCAAGACGAGATCCAGATATATCAATCCGTGTAACCATCGTATCAAGAAAACATGGATATCTATACTATATACAATGAACATAGAGGATATCATAAATGAGAAACTATTAGAGAATGTACTCGCCTGAAGTCCGATAAATAGTCTCACAAATGTCTGATACAGTGTCTCAAAGACCTAGATATGGAATATCACATCAATACAAGGATTTAGAATAAAAATAAGTTATACTAGTCAACATCTAGGTCAAAGAGCTATTTCTAAGTCAAAAAAGTCGAACTAGGTCAACTCTAAGTCAAACTGGTCAAATTTGGTCAAACTACCTATTTCTATGTTGTAAGAGTCTAACTCAATGATATTGGGTTCATACACTATGATCTAGGTCATACAAGCTACATCTTAGGATACTAGGATACCGTATCTCAGGATACGCAAACAAAAGATAAATATCACATATCTATAATAAAGCAATATTAAATATAAAAATCCTATTTACAAATGCTAAATGGATACCTTGGTTTTGAACCAACTTGGTATCGCAACACTAAACCTCTATCATTATACCCAAACACAATACCTTGGGTATCCCCAAATACCTTGACATTTACCTTGGTATCTCAAGGTAAATTCAAAATCGATGAGTATAGCTAATACATATGTAAACCTCCAAATACCAACTATATGCCAAACATATACTAACATAACTAAAGCATATGCTAACATAACTAACTATTAAATACTATAATTACTCACATATAATACCTATCAATACAATTCCTACATAATAACTTACTACCAATATTTATAATATGCATAGTTACATATAGTTAAGAGTCTAACTAATAGGTGTATATATATATCTAACTATTTAAATAACAAGTATATAACTAACTACCCACTACCAGTTCATATGCACATATCTACATATGTAGTACTTAACTAGAGATACAAGTACGTATATATATATATATATATATATATATATATATATATATATATATATATATATATATATATAGATCTATTCAATTAAGTAGATAAATATCAAGCTACTCGTAAATACTAGCTAACTACTACTAACCAATAACTATTAACTAAATAACTCAAGAAACTAACTTATCAATAACCAACTAGCTAACTTACAACTACTAATACATAAATACCAATATTAATATATATATATATATATATATATATATATATATATATATATATATATATATATATGTATATATATATACACACACACACCAATACCATATATATCTATTTTTAATAAATAAAACATAAATATAACTATAACTGCAAATCTGTCGCCAAACTGCTGATGTCGTCGCTAAAACTGATGTCGCTGAAGCCGTTGTTGTTTCTGTTGCGGACACTGTTGCTGCTGTCGCTGAAGTTGCTGTCACTGAAGCGCTGCTGTTGCTGTCGCTAATGCTTTTGTTGTTGCTATATGCTACTGCTGCTACTGTCACTAAATCTCACTTATTGTAACACTTAATATATATACTTATATATATATATATATATATATATATATATATATATATATATATATATATATATACATATATATATATATACACTCCTCTATATACATATGTATGTATCCACAATAATACTATAGTATAACATACACATATTTTAGTATCATATATACATATTATTCATAATATCACATATACGTACACATATATATTTAATCATGCAAGTATATATATATACATAACATACAAATATATATAGATAACATATATATACACATAGCATATACATATATACACTACTATATTCAATAGCTATTACATATGTAAAAGTATAGCTACATATATACATAACACATAGGTATATAGATATATGATACACTAACACATAAATATATATATATATATATATATATATATATATATATATATATATATATATATATATAAAATTATATATCATAAAGACTAAGAACAAAGGAGAAAGTAGATCTAGAAATTAATTGCACAAACACTTGGAGTGTATCGCACCCGTATCCCGCTAGATCTAGGATACGCTTGCGACATGAGTCCACCACACTTCCAAAAGTACCCCGAAGGACACGAGCAAGTCTAATATATTATTTATGAATAATACGAAGAGTCAAACATAAATCTACGTGTCTGTGTCAAAATATGACTTGCACAAAGTCCCGTGTCGGAAGAAAAACCCCAAATAAACACGTATCACCAATTATTGTGATACGACCTATACGTACCCAATTGTGGACATAACACAAACTCCAAACACACAAGCATATGCTAAATTAATCTATAGGACTAATTAATACACACAATAAGTGTCAATCTCGAAATTTCTCCAAAATTGATACAAAAGTATCATAACTTTCTCAATAGGCCTCCTATGAACACACAACCAAATTTTATGGGTAGTCTATGCAATGGGTTGATTTCTTATAGTTCAATCTCAGATTTAGAATCTAAATTGGGGGGAAAAGCTGAATTGTATCTTTTGGAAGATGGATTTCGAATGAAACCCCCAAAATTGGTAAAAATAAGCCTTCAACTTGTAGATTATTGCTCCTCTTTGTAGATCCATGCTTCTTTTTTGTAGATACTTGCGCTACTAGTCTCCAATGGTGATTTGAGAAGGAATTGGGTAGAAAATTTGTAGGAATTTGATGGAATTTTGTTGTGGGAAATTCTAGATCTAGATTTGAAATAAAAAATAAAGAGAGAAAGTTTTCATCCCCTTTATATAGGCCTAACTTGCCCCCTCCCTCTAGATACTATATAAAGTCTAAAATACTCCTTGGGGCCTCTCACGAAAAAATTAATTAAGGAGATAATATTCTAGTATAATGGGGTTTAACATAATTTATCATTCATCCTAATGATTGGACTTCTAATTATTGGGCTCAATTCTAACTAAAATTAAATATTGGTCCATTAGTATAAACTAAACTAGTTAGGTCCACTAACACAAGTCCAAAAATAAATCTAACATAATAATAATAAATAAATAATACAATAAATAAATATTCAACATGTATAATATTTAATTAATTACCAAATAAATAAAATATCCTTTCCTAGAAAATGTGGTAGTGGAAGAGAATCACAGCGCCAGCGCTCCCGCAGGACGATCGCTTAAACCTATCTGGGCGTGATATCGCACAAGCGTGGAGCCGCGCCCGTGCAAGCCCATGGTTTTTGCTGATTGTAAGAGGTCTCAGCCACAGAGTCACACAGATTATCCGAGTGCAGCAGAATTATGAATACATAGGAAATTGGTAACAAGTTAACTGAGTCGTCAATAGCGAAAGCATTAGATAACACAAGTATAGAAGTAAAGCAAACTTTTTATTGATATTTGAATAAGTGTTACAAGCGGCGTATAGTCGAGATCACAAGTCGCTCAAGCCTCTCTCTCTGAAACAGTAAAAGCGTGCCAAGTGGCTACATTTGTGGAATGATATATAGGCGATATTCCAACATTATGTCTTGTATATGTGCTTTAGTTTCGTACGCAATCCAAGGCTCCAGAGTGAACTCTATGCCTTAGCACGCACGAAGGAGGCTTTCGCACTGAACAAGATTCTCCCGCACCCTACAAGCAATCTGGTGGGTTATCAGTACATGAATGCACTGGTGGAGAGGCAACTCGCCCGCTCGACAAATCCAAACATGTTCAATATATTCCGTGCACCATCTATTAAGCTATATTTCTAGTTTTGCCTAGGATTAGTTTTATGGCATAATTAAAAGGCCTAACTCGTATGGCGGTG
Source organism: Iris macrosiphon (assembly GCA_036927795.1). Lineage (NCBI taxonomy): Eukaryota > Viridiplantae > Streptophyta > Magnoliopsida > Asparagales > Iridaceae > Iris > Iris macrosiphon. The sequence continues at coordinate 92,900,643 of JAYESA010000016.1, read as the reverse complement.
CACTGAACGATTTAAGAGAAAACATGATGAGACTTACCAACTTACTTATGCAAACACAAGTATTATGAGCGAGGTTATATTTTGGATGTACGAGTCTTAAGAATTTCTCAGGTGTGTTGCATAATACGTTCGAGTGCTCCATATATACGATTGTGTTATGATCATTCAGGTATTTCAGATATTCTCGATTCGATGCAATGACTCACACGCGGATAGCCGCTAAGTGAGGATGACTTATCTATATGAACAATTATCGCTGGCATAGCCATAAAGGATGAGTTATAGTCGATGATGAGGATGGCATGCAACAAAGATTTATGAGTGGCTACCAAACCATCCCGTCCAGATGTATAAGACTAAACGTTAGTTCCATCTGGATCAGATCAACCCCGGTGCCCCAGAACCGTCCGTGGAACGAGATCCAAAGATCCCCCTTGATTCCAAGTTGTCTGCGACACGCAGTCTTGGGTCTTCCAATTTTACACAACTTGACATGATAATCCATGATTCTTGTTCCTGAATAAGATTTGCTTCGCGAGCTATGATTCTTGACTTGCTTGACATGATTCTCTTCAGATGTAAACTTGATATGACTATCATCCAGATGTAGACTTGACAAGATTCTCTTTCAGTGCTCAACTTGCCTTGATGCATGTAATACCCCGTTCCGCTCAAGCGGACTGCCGTCTCAATCGGCAATCGTGCAGCTGTCCCGACCCGCTTTGCCTTAATCAAGAAGCAAAGGATATCCAGACTTGTCCCTACAGGAATCCGGCTTGGACTTTCAGAGGCTCGCTCAGACGTATCGCTCTACCGAGGCGAATCATCGCTAAGGTGGGTGGCTACGGTGAACTTGTCTTTGCTTACCCAGTGCACATAAAATCTGGAATATTCATGCTAGTCGCTAGGTGATTCACCCCCTGTATACTAATAAGTCTAACGCACCTAGCTAAGGGAATAATCCCAACTGTATTGCTTGCTAGAACATGGAAATAAAATACTGCTTATATTCAGACCCTCGCATGCTAAGTCCCTTAACGGTTTCATCTCTCGGACTACCTTCGGGCCCGAGCAACGTGCCTGTTTATGTTCCTAGAAACGCATGCTTGTCTGCTTGATAGTTACCGTATTTTCATCCAAACCCCGTAAGACTACTACGTAGTCGTTCCGTGCCTGAACGAACCTGTAAGTATCCGGGACCGTTAGGTCATCAACGCAGCCCCGAACCAGGGGAATGCATCAAGTCAAGATATTCACTGTATAGAACAAGATCCAAGTATCTCGTGTACTCGTGTACTCGTGTTCTCGTGCACTCGTGTTCTCGTGTTCTCTTGTTCAAAGTGCACGCGTGTTCTCGTGTTCTCGTGTATTTCGTGATAATTGAATGACCCAAAAAGAAAGTGCATGTCGCGGACAACTCGGAAATGAGGTATAGTTCCACGGATGGTCACCGGGGCACTGGGGCCGATCCGATCCCGATGGAACTCTTGTGTGGTCCCTCGTGTTCGGGCGAGTGGTTTGTAGCACCTCGTGTACTTACGTTGCATTCCACTTTCCCGGAACCACATCACGTGTGTAGTCCATCGTGTGCGGACAAGATGGTTTGTAGCGCATCGTGTACTTTGTTGTATTCCATCTTGGCCTTGGACTACTTTATGTACAATCCATCGTGTACGGGCGAGATGGTTCGTAGCGCATCGTGTGCTCTCGTTGCGTTCCACTCTCGTCCGGGATTAGTCCTTTATGGCTTTGCCAGCGACTCATGTTCATATAGATAAGTCATCCTCGCTTAGCGGCTATCCGCGTGCGAGTTACTGCATCGCATCAAGTACAACTGAGCACACTAAATACTGTCCCGTTCAATAACTCTCGTGTTGCATGTTGCATATGCTTGCCTCCTGAATGCTTATACTTGCCCGTGCTTGAATTAACATGTTTGCCTCAATGTTTGCCTTGGACAGGGAAGGAGACGGTAAGTTGGTGAGTCTCGCCGTGTTTCCTCTAACATCGCACGGCGCACTGCCCGACACGATAGGCTATTCAATATCTGCATAAAACTGATCCTAAGGCAACTAGAAAGATAACTTAATTGTTGTGCACGAAACCTGTATTACGTGTTTGGATTTATCGAGCGGGCGAGTAGCTTCCCCACCAGTTCATTCAATGTACTGATAATCCACCAGTTTGATATGCAGGGTGCGGGAGAACCTCGTGCGGTGCGGACGCCTCCTTCGTGCGTGCTAAGGCCAGAAGTTCCCTCTGAAGCCTTGCAACGGTGCGTCCGGGACTGAAGCACATATACAAGACATAAGTTGTGAACATCGCCTGACCATCGCCTGTACATTCATTCCACAGTTGTAGCCACTTGGCACGTTTTTACTGTTTCAGAGAGAGAGGCTTGAGCGACTTGTAATCTCGGCTATATGCCGCCTGTAATACATGTTTCATATCAATAAAGAGATTACTTTACTTGTTTCTATGCTTCTGCTATATTTGTCAACTCAGTAAACCTGTTACCGATCGCCTATGCGTTCATGACTCCGCTGTACTCGGACAATCTGTGCGACTCTGCGGCTTAGAACTCTTGCCGCCAGCCAATGAACCATGGCCTTGTACGGGCGTGGCTCACGCTCGTGCGGCATCACGCCCAGATGGGTTAAGCGATCGTTCCGTGGGAGCACTGGCGAGGGTGATTCCCGCCTAGCGGGAACGGCCGATTTGCCTGCGGGAGATTCGGGCGTGACAGGTTGGTATCAGAGCCTGGCTTCTACGCCTTTGGACTTCGATTCGATATCTCTGTTTCGAAAGCTCGTTCGTGGGTTATGTGCGCGCTCTCTCTCACTGCCTCGATGGGATGTTCCAATAATAAGTCTAAATACTTTCAAAATACGTTTTGAATGATATGCTTGCTTGTCTGGTTGTATGCTGCGAGTGGCCTTTGTGCCAACCTGTGCGAACCCTTGAGAGTATCGCTAGTAGCTTGTCCAATTTTTACTAACCCTAAGTTTGGTTGAATGCATCTATTCGAGGGACGCCTTGAACTAGTGCACCATCCAAGACTTAAGAAAAGGTGAAACTCTAGTGCTGAGACTTCACTATCACTAAGCTGGTTGACGTGTTCACACTAGAAATGCATGTCGAAGGTGCGCACGATCCAGTCTAAGCGGTATGCTGATTTTGAAGCTTGTGCAAGTGAAGATCCAAATGAACAAGTGCAACGACTTGTCTAGGATTGCCTCAACCCTAGATTACTGCTTGTCCTTAGAAAGTCTCGAGGACAAGACTTTTTCTAAGTTGGGTAGGATGTAACACCCCGTTCCGCTCAAGCGGACTGCCATCTCAATCGGCAATCGTGCAGCTGTCCCGACCCGCTTTGCCTTAATCAAGAAGCAAAGGATATCCAGACTTGTCCCTACAGGAATCCGGCTTGGACTTTCAGAGGCTCGCTCAGAATTATCGCTCTACCGAGGCGAATCATCGCTAAGGTGGGTGGCTACGGTGAACTTGTCTTTGCTTACCCAGCGCACATGAAATTTGGAATATTCATGCTAGTCGCTAGGTGATTCACCCCCTGCATGCTAATAAGTCTAACGCACCTACCTAAGGGAATAATCCCAACTGTATTGCTTGCTAGAACATGGAAATGAAATACTGCTTATATTCAGACCCTCGCATGCTAAGTCCCTTAACGGTTTCATCTCTCGGACTACCTTCGGGCCCGAGCAACGTGCCTGTTTATGTTCCTAGAAATGCATGCTTGTCTGCTTGATAGTTACCGTGTTTTCATCCAAACCCCGAAAGACTACTACGTAGTCGTTCCGTGCCTGAACGAACCTGCAAGTATCCGGGACCGTTAGGTCATCAACGCAGCCCCGAACCAGGGGAATGCATCAAGTCAAGATATTCACTGTATAGAACAAGATCCAAGTATCTCGTGTACTCGTGTTCCCGTGCACTCGTGTTCTCGTATTCTCTTGTTCAAAGTGCACGCGTGTTCTCGTGTTCTCGTGTATCTCGTGATAATTGAATGACCCAAAAAGAAAGTGCATATCGCGGACAACTCGGAAACGAGGTATAGTTCCACGGACGGTCACCGGGGCACTGGGGCTGATCCGATCCGGATGGAACTCTTGTGTGGTCCCTCGTGTTCGGGCGAGTGGTTTGTAGCACCTCGTGTACTTACGTTGCATTCCACTTTCCCGGGACCACATCACGTGTGTAGTCCATCGTGTGTGGACAAGATGGTTTGTAGCGCATCGTGTACTTTGTTGCATTCCATCTTGGCCTTGGACTACTTTATGTACAATCCATCGTGTACGGGCGAGATGGTTCGTAGCGCATCGTGTGCTCTCATTGCGTTCCACTCTCGTCTGGGATTAGTCCTTTATGGCTTTGCCAGCGACTCATGTTCATATAGATAAGTCATCCTCGCTTAGCGGCTATCCGCGTGCGAGTTACTGCATCGCATCAAGTACAACTGAGCACACCAAATACTGTCCCGTTCAATAACTCTCGTGTTGCATGTTGCATATGCTTGCCTCCTGAATGCTTATACTTGTCCGTGCTTGAATTAACATGTTTGCCTCAATATTTGCCTTGGACAGGGAAGGAGACGGTAAGTTGGTGAGTCTCGCCGTGTTTCCTCTAACATCGCACGGCGCACTGCCCGACACGATAGGCTATTCAATATCTGCATGAAACTGATCCTAAGGCAACTAGAAAGACAACTTAATAGTTGTGCACAAAACCTGTATTACGTGTTTGGATTTGTCGAGCGGGCGAGTAGCTTCTCCACCAGTGCATTCAATGTACTGATAATCCACCAGTTTGATATACAGGGTGCGAGAGAACCTCGTGCGGTGCGGACGCCTCCTTCGTGCGTGCTAAGGCCAGGAGTTCCCTCTGAAGCCTTGCAACGGTGCGTCCGGGACTGAAGCACATATACAAGACATAAGTTGTGAACATCGCCTGACCATCGCCTGTACATTCATTCCACAGTTGTAGCCACTTGGCACACTTTTACTGTTTCAGAGAGAGAGGCTTGAGCGACTTGTAATCTCGGCTATACGCCGCCTGTAATACATGTTTCATATCAATAAAGAGATTACTTTACTTGTTTCTATGCTTCCGCTATATTTGTTGACTCAGTGAACCTGTTACCGATCGCCTATGCGTTCATGACTTCGCTGCACTCGGACAATCTGTGCGACTCTGCGGCTTAGAACTCTTGTCGCCAGCCAATGAACCATGGCCTTGCACGGGCGTGGCTCACGCTCGTGCGGCATCACGCCCGGATGGGTTAAGCGATCGTTCCGCGGGAGCGCTGGCGAGGGTGATTCCCGCCTAGCGGGAACGGCCGATTTGCCTGCGGGAGATTCGGGCGTGATAATGCATTTCCTTGGTGCGGGGACTGCCTTGGCGACCTGACGGTCCCGTATAATTGAAGGTTCATTTGCACAGAAGACCTATTCGATAGTCTTCTGGTTAACTCGAATGCATGTACGATATAGATTGCATTTACTTGGTTGTGGCATATATTTCGTGTGGCAAACATTGAATCAAGGCAACATTATAAGTTTACATATAAGCAGGCAAGCATTGCATTCATAAGAAAACTTAAGCATTCACGTTTGCTCGGACCCGAAGGTAAGCCGAGGAGTGAAACCATAAAGGGACTTACCGAGCAACATAATCTAGGGTCGTGCAATATAGCAAGTGGATAGTGCACTACAGAGTATATTGATATCGTTCTACTCGAGGCATAGTGGGGTCTAGTTTCACCAGGCAAATGTAGTATGCAAGGGTCCATATATATATAAGAAAAGTTTTATTTCTATGTTCTAACACAAGCAATACAAGTTAGGATTATTCCCTTAGCTAGGTACATTGTATTCTTATTAGCATCCAGGGGTGATTCACCTAGCGACTAGCATGTACCATTTCATATTTTGAAGTGTACTGGCTAAGCAAAGAAAAGTTTATCCTAGCCACCCACCTTAGCGATAATTCGCCTCGGTCGAGGGATACTCCGAGCGAGCCGCTGAAAGCCTAAGACAAAATACCTGAAGGACCAAGTCTGGGAATCCTTTTGCCTCAAACGAATATTTTTGCTGAGTAAAGCGAGTCAGGATATTGTACTTTTGCCGTTTGTATCGGCAGTCTGCGTGAGCGAAATGGGTCTTTACACCTACAAAGTCTACATTTATCCTTCTTATCTAGTGAGAAAATTTTCTTAGGGTACTTATACTTCCCATTTCCTTCCTCTATCCAATGTATCATTGGGTGTCTGCATATTTCTTCCAAGTCTAACCTGGAATTGAGATTGTCTTTTCTCATCTTCTTTGCGTCCATCACAGTATTAATTATGTTATCAAACACAATCTTCTCGATATGCATGACATTAAGGTTATGTTTGATCAATTTGTGCTCCAATATGGTAGGTCCCATAATATGCTCATCTTCATCCAGGTATGAGTGCAACCAAATCTATCATACTTGTTCCCTTAGTAGGCTCTTCAATAGTACTTGATAAATCTTTAACCTCTTTCTATTTCGTGTCTCCGGACCACCTTGGAGGCAGATTTGTCTCCATAACACTGGCACAAAAAGCGTTCATGTTCCTCTGGAACGGATGGTCCGACGATAGAAATTGTCGATGATAATCGAAGAAGCACGATTTTCTTCCGTATTTTAAATAGAAAGACTTTGTGTGGTCCATGAAATAAGGACATGAGAGACGACCATGAGTGCTCCATCCAGATAAAATACCAAAAGCCAAAAAGTCGTTGATGGTCTACATAAGTGTTGTCCATATCTAAAAATTATCCTTTCAGAAAATATTGTACGTGTTGGCAGTTATGGGAATTATATGCGTCTTCTTGCACATCCAAGATGGTAGGTTGTACGGAGTGACAATAACAGGCCAATACGAATACTGGGAGCCCAAAAGTCCGAATGGGGTAAAACCATCAAAGGAGAGTCCCAATCTTATATTATGCGGATCGGAAGCAAAATCAGGATAATCTTGACCAAAGTGCTTCTATGCTTTTTCATTGAATGGGTGATCCAATACTCCTTAAATCTGTTCCCGCCTATGCCAACTCATATTTTTGGCAGTCTTTTTTTTACCATAAACAACCTCTACAATCGTGACATCAAAGACAAGTAGGCATCGAATAGGCTTGCTTCCTTGCACCACTAGACCTTCCTGTACTAGTTGTCTTGTAGAGATCAACACCATAAAATTTGTACACGTCTTAATCCTTATCATCTTTATAGTACAACATGCACCCGTTGTGACATGCATCAATTTTCTCATATCCCATCCATAGCAATCTCACCATTCTCTTAGATCGGTAGATATTTGTAGGTAACTTAGCACCAACTGACAAGATCTCTATAATCAAATCCATTAATCAGTTGTAGCATTCTTGCGACATATTAAAATCGGACTTGATGCTCAACAGTTTTATAACCATCTCCAACGGTGAATGATCCTCACAACCAGGATATAATGGAGTCCTTGCATTCTCCAGTAACTACATAAACTTTGCAGCATCGGCATTCGATACATCCTCAACAATATCATGATTATCCGGATCGAAATAAGGCACCCCAGCGTCGAAAACCATATTTACCCATCCGTCGTCGAAATTAGCATGGTCGTGGACATCCATATACGACTCTACAGAGGGTTCCGGCTCCGATGCTAAAGGCACAAGTTCTCCGTTTGAGGTCTACTAAAAGTAGTTTGGGGTAAAACCCCTCAAGTACAAATAATATGTCACATCCACTTCTGGATGATATTCTAAGTTGTGATATCTCACACACGGACTCTTAATTTTGGTGTTGTCCATGTACTGAGGGAATGCCTTGGCTAACAGCTCTACCCCATATATGAATTTATCTCTTACATCGCACATATCATCATGATGACGGTTGTACATCCACTCACGATGTCGTAAGTAGTAATTCATATCCATCTTTAGATACTTCTGCAATGATGGATACACATTATTCAAGTATATTATTCAAATAGATGCAAAGATGCATGGATACACATGTTCATCAAAATATAACTCCTATTGATGCATGTGTATTCGAGTTGTGGTGAATGAGTATCCATATCGTAATTCATGAGTATCCGTATAATAAATAAATATATAAGTATGCTATTTATTCCAAACTTAGTATACATGTGGACAACTCCGATTTGAGGATATGGGTGTCATCACGTATTCCTTGTGAGCAATTCTCTAAAAAGAAAATTTACTTCTATAAGCCTTTTGAGGCTATTAGAGTTCTACTAGAAAATGCTAAGAACGAAAGATTGAGTTGCCTTTCTTTATCCTCTCAAAAAATAACTGAAAATACTTTTGCAAACTAGTTCTCACTACAAGTATTTTTAGATATTTTGATCATTTCGTTCTTAATATTTTCTGGTAGAACTGTAATAGCCTCAAAAGACTTGTGGAAGTAATTTTTTTCAGAATATGGCTCACAAGGAATACGTGAAAACTCATATACTCAAGACACTTACTTGTATCTTGACATTATACCAATCTTACGTACACTTGATACCATACCAAATCTTATATCTATGTACACTACACTAGGATACCCTAGGATACCCAACTCAACTTTAATACCTTAATATCACATAGGTACTTATCTACCTATATGATACTCACTCATGTATCACTAATACACATATGCACATACCATCACATACCCAAATACCTGACACCAGTACACAAATCAAATTAACATTTTTAGCGACGTATAAAATTGTCGTCGCTAAAAGTCGCTAAATATTTTAATTTTCGTGTATACATTGGTAGGTTCAAACATGTTTTAATTTTTGTATATACATAAGGATGTGGTGGAGATACGACGCAAGCCTATCTTGACACCCTAAACTAAAAAATACACATTTTACGATACCGTGTCAATACCAACTTATGTTAACGTGAATAGCCACAAGCGCGCACACACACACACATATAAAAAATAGTTCTAAATGAGGTATGAGTAATAAACAAAAATAAACCAATTGAAAAGAGATGGGAGGGTTAGCCTTGGAGAATTTTAGGGTTTGGAATTTGGGTGTTAGGGCTTAGAATTTGGGTGTTAGGGCTTATGATCTACTTTTTTAACTTCATACTCGGGTTGGGTTTAGGAGTGGAGGAGGGACTCGAGTGAGGGACGTTGTGACAGTATGTATATGTCTGTGTAAAATTTAGTGTGTATGTGTCCATGTGTATCCTGTGTCAGAAGTGTAGCCATTTTATTTTGGATTAGGGTTAGGGTTTAACGTGAGGGCGGAGAGGAGTCAGAGCGGAGGAGGGGCATTGGAGGGAGGAGGAGCGTCGGAGTAAAGCCGAAGGAAGGTGGCTGGGGCACGGTTGAGAGAAGGCTTGCTGGACGGAGGTGGCTTTGGGCACGTGGGGGGGGGAGGGGAGTCATCGGGGTCTCAGGTGGGGTGGTGGGTAGGGGTCTCGTAGTGGTCTGGGCCTTAGAAATTTTGAGAGAGGGAATGAGTGAATGGGGGAAAATAAAAACTCAAACCCTATATTAACATTTTTAGCGACGTCTAAAACTGACGTCGCTAAAAGTTACTAATATTTTATTACACTGCGACAATAACTAAACGATGTCGTTAAACGTCGTTGTTTCAAAAATCTTATATACGTACAATGACCCATACCGGCGTTTATTTTCATAATACTAATGGTAGTTGCTATGAGTCGTGGAACGTCGCAAATCAATGACATATTGCGACATTATGCATAGACGTCGCTAAATTCTTAAAACTTAGCGACGTTTTGTTATGATGTCGCTAAAAATGTCGCTAATATGAGTAATTTTGGTAGTGTCATAAAAAATGAACAACAATAACGAACATACCCATACTATGCATATATATATATATATATATATATATATATATATATATATATATATATATATATATATATAACAATAGATAATAGAAATGTATACTTGTCTGGAGTTGGAATGGAACTGTGACGACATTCTAGCAAATAACTCGTAAAGTAAGGAATACCAAAAAAAAGTGGAAATGTGACAGACAACTCCGGATACTAAAATAAACATCACCAACGTGTCCAGAATGGATGAGGTAGTCAATGTCTATCCATAAGTCCAATTTGGACATAGGAACAAAAATGATAGTTTTAGATCAAATATATGGACCACTAGTGTGTCCATTTTGCACCCAAAAAAATACAATGTCACGATTCAGCAAAAAATATATTTTTTTGGCAAAATGATACCACGAGTCCAATGGTGGTGTCAAATTAGTGATATGAACTCCCAGATTCAAAAATAGAATTTTGTTTTAAACAATTTACGCGAAAGCGCGATTTCGAAAGATCAACTTTGGCGTTCAAATTTGACCGGTCAAACGACAGAATAATTGAATGAAATTTAACAAGGAGAAAGGTGGTTATACCTGTTGTGCAAAGGTAATAACATCTCGACAAACGGAGCTACAACAATGAAGAAGAAAAAATGCAAATTTGGCACCCCAAAACTGTCAAAAATAAAACAGTTTTGAACGTGCAACTTGGCGACCAATTTTGACTTATCAAATGAATTAATTAACAATTGAATTTTGCCAGAAATGAAGAGGTTTTTACCGAGATGGAGTTGAAAGTATCAGATTAATGATCCAATGGTCCAATCTTCTAAAATTCATGAGCAAATTTGGCTCTGTGAAATTGTATTCTAAAGTGAAATTTAAACAGTTTTATGAGTTAACTCTAACCCCAAATTTGAGGTATCAAATCTTGACATAATAGAATGAATTTTAGACGTACTAATGAGATTATGATAGAACGATTAGATAGGAAAATGACTAGTTCCAGCAAAAATTCTAGAGCTCCAAATTTGGCCCAAATATGCATTTTTTTAGAAAATTTGGACGTTTTAGAGCCAATTTTCTATAGAAATTTGATCACCCAAATCTCGGAATTATATAGAATAAAATTTTGTCGGTAAGAATATGTTATACCAGCTATTCTACGGAAGAAGTGGTTTAGAAAAGCGCTTCTTGGATGAAGAGAATCGGTTGCTCTAAGGCAGTGCGACAAGGCAAAATTCTGAATCTCCAAATATAACGGGTTTTCGATTCAAAATTGGAAATGATGGGTCGAGATTGCACATGGTGGTCAGCGTGTGGCTCCAGAGGCCTGGGGGTTCTTTTGTCATCGACGCGGTATAGGTGCTAGATGACGTGGGTGAGATATTGTTTGTCTGTGTGCGGATTCGACCACTACCAGAATAACACACATTAGCGACGTCTAAAAACGTCTCTAATAGGTAAACTAACGTCGTTAAAATTTAACGACGTAATTAACGACAATTTAATGGTGTCGCATATTTTATGGTCGCTGACAGTAAAGACCGTCTTGGTGAAAGAAAAGGAACAAGGGATGATGGAAAGAAAGATTGGAAAAGAGGAAATAGGGATTGGAGATGCTCTCGGAGGATAAGTGTGGGTATTCTGCGCGAGGATAAGTGAGTAAATGGGTTTACTCATAAGGTATTTTTAATTTTATTTTGGTTTGGGTTTGGAGGCTATATAAATTCTTATGAATTTATATAAATACTTATATAGGTATATATATAGATAGTTATACATATACTCATACATATAACTATATACAAAAGGAAATAAATTTTAGATGTTTATAAAAATACGGGATTACAAGTCTACACTCCAGCAGAGAGGGGGAGCTACAGCGTCAAGTCCCACTGTCGATACTTCCCTCGCTGTTCCAATCCCCCTACTCTCGACGAGTTTAGCCACATCGCAGATCCTCTATTGATGGTGAAAGATGATACCAAAGGCTCTTAATGTTCGAATTTATTTCTAAAAGAGTCTACATGATAAACTAAATATTTTTTTACATATTCCTATTTTTTAAGTATGTTGGACACTATTTTTTTAGTATGTTGGATACGGTCCTACATTGGTTAGACATGATATGGTATAGGTACAATAATATATGGACATGACGATACTGACACAATATTTATTTTGTTAAAAATATTTAGAATATTTTAAGTTTTGTCTGGGTTAAACTAAAATTCTATCTTCGTCCTTGCTACCAATGTTACTTTTCTCAAATAGTATAGCCATATTTACTATCACAACCATCATCTCTAGAACCAGCTCATCCTGCTCAACTACTTATAACTCTCGTTGTTCCTCCTACTACGATTCCGTCTACTTTTATGTTGCATAAGAAACATGGAACTTGCACTATGTATCTGACTTTAAACTTCATTTTTACCATTGCCTCACTAATTAGTTCTGTCCTCAAGTTTGTTTGCTCTCTTTCCTCCATTTTCCCTCCTAGTTATAAGTAAATAAGGTTCTTCAACATCTCATGTTGGCGAGCTCCTATGGATGAGTAAATGTAGTCTATATGGTGTAACAACACTATTGAAAAAATAAGACATGTTTTGTCTTTGCGAAGAGATGAGAAGAAAATAAAATGGAAAAGAAGGGAAAAATAAAAATATTGAAAACACACAAGATTTATCGAGATTCGGTCCAATTTGGTCCTATGTCCTCCCACCATTCTTCGCCGTTTTTACTATAATGAAATGCAAGATTACAAAGGGTGCCTCTATCAAACTGGTGCAACTTAGCTTGAGGATCACTTTCTCTATCACAAACTTACTTGAGGTGGATCTACAACAATGTTGGTGACGAAGATTATAAAGAACTTTTGTTGTTGTAATAACGTTCATCATCTTTCCGCTATTTATAGGGAGGATGTGACTCTTCAGTACACATCTTTCTATTCATGGAGAAGCCTAAAGGTTAGTCCTTCCATCTCCCAATGTATGGAGAAATGCAAAACATCAATGTTGCATGCATGTAGAATATAAACATATAGGCCTTTTCAAATAAGCATAACTTATTCAACACACATTCAAACGCTCTGAATCCAAGACTGGATTAAAGTTGGAATACTTTTCTACAACTTTCATATCGAAGACCAAGCCAAATCACAATCAAAATGATTCAAATCAACGACGAATTTAGCGACTCTGGACAATGATGTCGCTAATATTATTGAAATTAGGGGCGTGTTTTAAAAACTTCGAAATACGTCGCTATCAGTGACTTTCTGCAACGTTTAGCAACGACCTTTAGTGTTATGAAAGATGACGTCGCCGACAAGTCGCTAAACGCCGGCATATTTTTAAAATAGCGACGGTTAGCGACTCCACACCTTATATGTCGTAATATATTAAAAAATTTACGACGTTTAGCGACGTCTGGTATTGACCGTCGTATATTCTGCGACGTCTTCTCGTCTCAAATATACGTCGCTATAGCGACGACTAGCGACGTTTTTGTTGTCAGCGACCATGTAATACGCGACGACGTAAAAACGTCGCTAGTTACTTCGCCAAATTATTTTAGCGACGTCAGTTTACATGTTAGCGACGTTTTTGGACGTCGCTAATATGTGTTATTCTGGTAGTGAATAATCGCTACAACATTTCAAAAAAAGTCTTCCCAAATGAATCCGGCCACAAAAAACTGCACCCTAAAAAATGGCCAAGTACATGGCCAAACCAAACCATGGGTGATCGATTTACATGGATCAAATGCATATTAATTCATAATAGGGATGGACCTGGTTCCCATCAAAAAAATTCTCTATCCTCACGAGAAAAAAAGTTTCAAACTGTAGTCATACTTGACATCCTTCGTCAAAAGTCATGTTTCTCTATCGGTAGAGGCACTACACCAAAACAGGCGATTGCCAACGGTTATTACAGTGTTAAATAATTTTCATCACTGTTATTACCATGACAAATACAACGTTACAGATTATTTTACACTTTTTTTCACGATAAACCGTAACAAAATTATTTTTTGTCACGGTTTTTGTTACAGTAATAATCGTGATGAAAATTTGTCCGAGTAATAGCCATGCCAAACCAAATATGATCAAACATGTAACATTTATTGATCATTATTAGTCTACCTGAAAGTACTATTAAACCTCAAGTTACAGGGGAGATCTTCAGTATCAACTAATACTTGTTGTGACTTAAACGTTTATGGAAATATCACTGCTATTTATTACTATTCTCCTTTGCTGTAGATATTTTCATATAAACTCATTAGATTCATCAGTCATATATGTAACTTGACACGAGAACATAATACATGTTTACACCCAATAATAGGAAGATATATTGAACTTTGGTAGTCTTTACTACACACAGATATCCGAGAGTCGAAGAGAGAATTCTAAGTGGCAAAATCCCTCAACGTTTTTCCATAGATTTTTCTATTACAACAAGTAAAATAAGAAAAATAATACAAACTCCACACCCAAATTTTGGGGAACATGAACCAAATTTATGCTTCTAAATCGACAAAAACTAAAATTTACTTGTCAAACTTGAGTAACTTACACCAATTTGAGACAATTTATAAGAAAAGTCAAACCCTATACCATAATTGGGGAGAAACTCAAAGTTTTGAGTTTACAAATAAAAAAAAAGTAAATTTATTTTTTCAAAATTCAGCACCAACAACAAAGTAATGGCATTACAATAACCAAAAACGCAATCCAAAGCCCTAAAGTAAACTTTACTTTCGATACGATATGGCATGCCCTCAACCTAGCCGTCCGATAGTTCACAACAGCAACGACAAGGAAAAATTACAATAACACCTTCAGGAATGCACTACCATTGTCGTCATCGACGGCCACAACAATATCGAAGGTGGAGATGAAGAGGACGGTTCGATCCAATGCGACGGTGTTCCTGGCGAAGCTGAAGAGAGGAAGAGGTCTCTATTAAGGGGGAAGAAGCAGTGGAGATGGAATAGTAAGAGATTTCGTTGATGGACCCCATGCACACACGTCAAGGAAGGACGGAAGTTGAATATGAAATTAGGGGAGGAGGAGGAGGAGGGAAGCTGAAATGAGAGAGAGAGAGAGAGAGAGAGAGAGAGAGAGGGGGGGGGGGGGGGGGGGAGGGGGGGGGGGGGGGTTGGAGAGGGAGTTGTGATTCGTGAAAATTGAGGAAGAGGGAAATGTAATTTTAATTTTAACATTTTTCTCATAATTTGTAACAATTATTATGGTAACTACAAATAAAATAAATAAGTAAAATTATAATTTAGTTACGGTTATTTAATTATTATTGCTGTTATAATCGTAAAAGTTTGTAATGGTAATAACAGTTACCAATTAAAAAAAAATTTGTTACAAATTGTATATTTTGGTATAGTAAGGCTTCGTCATCATATAGACAAATTTTACTTGTATCAATCTTCTTAATGTTCATCAAAAGATTCTTTAAAGCATCTCGGATTAAAAGATGTCGTACATCGATGTGCTTTATCCTTAAGTGATAGGTAACATTTTTACTTAATTTTAGGACGCTCTTACTATTATAATATAGAGTGTACTTCTCATGCTTGAGGGATAACAGTCACGCCCCAAAACCAGAATACTGGAGAGCGGGACTAACAAGGCCATCTACGTATACTTTGAGCATACCGGTACTCCGCATATACGGTAAAGTTGTAATACAAGAGGGGTCATTTCTAAAAACAAACAGTCAAGCCTAGGTCCAACAAACCCTAGTGTCTCAATCATAAGAATAACAGAAATAATAACTAGATGTAAGATTAGCTAAAATATAATAGTAAAGTGCCCAAAACTATAATATACAGATGATCATAAAGCTAGTGAACACAAAATGCATAAACTAGCCAAAATCTAAGTCATACATGATCAACCCTAGGATATGTCAATCATGCAATTGCTTGTAGGCTAACTGATAAAACCAAAGCCCGAGCTAAACACGTGCTCGGTGGTAAACGCCAGAAAAAGTAGAATGTACATCAGAGCGAGGAAGTAAGAAAACTCACTCAAGTGGTCTGGTGCTCTCGGTGGTCACCATCCTAAGGAAAGTATGAAAGATCCTCCGATGCTACTATTGGATCTGGCCATACAAAACCAGTAGGGTCAGACCCCAAATAGCAAGTACAATAAAGTAAGACAATCTAGGAACTTAAACTAACAACTCAAGCAATACAACTTCTGAAAGTAAAGACTGAATATAATGATCTCACACTACCAGAAAAAGTCAAATTAACGACGTAAAAAAATGTCGCTAAATGACCAAAAAATGTCGCTAATAGAATTTAGCGACATAATTAGCGACGTAATACAGAAGTCGGAAATTAGCACGTCGCTGAAAGAAAAAATGTCGCTACACCGACGTTTTTTAGCCACTTAAATATGTCACAGAAAATAGTAACATTTAGCGACTCAACATTGCTAAATTAGCGACATTTTAATACGTCACTAAACGTCGCTAATTAGCGACTTATTCAGCGACGTTTAGCGACGTATTTAGCGACATATAGTAAAGTCGCTAAACGTCGCTAAATTTTATTGAAAAATAAAAAAAATGATAAAAATTACCAATCTCCTGCAATTTATGAATTTCTAATTAAAAATTTACCCGGAGCAACCCTCCGTTGAATTCTCTGGGTTCGCCGACCCCTTCGGTGGAACACTTAACACCGGTAAATTAACATCATTTAATATGAATAAAAAGTATCACAGTCACACAATACACACAAATATTATAGACAGACCTGGAGCAACCCTCCATTGAATTTTCAATAACACAAAAAATGTCTATATATAAGTATCACAGTTACACAAATTACATAATATATAAGTATCACAGTCACACAAATATATAAGTATCACAATAACACAATAACCACAATAAAAGTATATGAAACATCACAGTATCAATCTCGAGGATATCCAATATGTGGGGCACATACCAGTCCCTCAGATACTGCGCATAAACAGCGTCTATAGGTGCTGGGTCGCTGGAACTCCCCGACTAAGATACATCCGCTATAGGTGTTGGGTGACTAGAACTCCCGGTCTAAGATACAGCATGTGGTATCTCTTCCTCCTTAACAGTAGGAGGCATCACTTCCTCCTTAACGGTAGGAGGTATCACTTCCTCCTTAACAATAGGAGGTGTCTCTCTCAAGCGACGTGCACGTGCTCGGGTCATGGGTGCCATCTGGTAAGATAGATGAAAATAAATAATATAATTGATAACAGATATAAATATATTATCTGATATTAAATATTGTGTAAATTTATATCTTAACTATTATCAACTGATACTAATATATATATATATATATATATATATATATATATATATATATATATATATATATATATATATATGCTTTTGCTTATGCTTATGAGCTGCTCTCTTTTATTTATTATTGAAGATCTCATCCTGCATCTTCTTGTTAGGATTCATGCACCTTCTTGTTAGGATTCATAAGTGCATATGCAAGTTGTGACACACTACTGCAGTTATTTGTCACCAGATAATTTGCATATGTAGGATCACAATTTTGTGAAATTACTTTAAAAAATATCGAAGTTATTATTGAAGATCTCATCCTGCAGCTTCATTCTAGTACTCCTCTCGCTTGATCTCTTCTCTCACACCAATGCTGAGGACCGCTACCATTACTTTGTTGTATGTCACAATTTTGGGAAATTACTTTAAAAAATATTTAAGTTATTATTGAAGACTAAACTCATTTGTGCATGTTGGTGCATTGCCATTATGTGTTGTAGTAGCTAAATCATAATTATCACATATGCTACCAGTTTGAATTTATATATAAATTAGGGTTCCTGTATAGCTTTTCACTGGTTGGCATAGGTCCTACTTCTATTGTTAAGTAGGTCTCCAACTTGATATGTATAGGTCTTCTTAGTTTTAGACTATAGATAAGTTTATTTTAAGCTAATGGAACACTATAATTAAATACTCACTGCGTTTGCTTTAAGTAAGATCGACAAATATATTAAAAAAAAGGAGAAATATTTGATGTTGACTGTGCTTCCTGCTGTGCTGCTTGTTTATTCTCGCAAAAATCAAACATAACAACAATAACAAAGGACATTTTATTCCCGCAAAAATAAAAAAACCTTAATAGCTAAAATACTGCCCTTGTTGACATATTTTTACTTTAGTCGCTTCAACATTAATTATGCCTTTGAGTTGTAAGTAATGATATTTACATTCCCTGGTTGTATTGTATTATATTATATTAGGCATAGAATTTGACAGATGAGAAGCGGTTGGGCTGATGGACCCGAGTTCGTGACTCAATGTTCGATCAGGCCCCGGAGGGAGCTACACGTAAAGGTTCACCATCCAAGGGCAAGAGGGGACCATGTGGTGGCACGCACACAGCTCCTGGCTCCTTGCTATGTTATACCGCTATGACATGTCCAAAGCATAGATATCACTACCTCATGTGTTTTCACCCCACTGTAGCTTGAGGTATTAGCCTCATTATAGTATTGTAATATAACCTAGCATGAGACTACATGTTCCTTTACGGTGCTATGCGCTCCTCTATGACATGTCCCAGATCCATGTGGTGCCATCTTTTGTGGTGTCATGCTATTGTAACATGAGGGACTATGTCTCTTGAAATGTTATAGTACTACAACTCTCTATTTTTCATAATAATGTCACCTCCTTTATGCGATGTTATGCCATTGTGAAATGGCTAAAAGTCAAGGTCTCACCATATATGGTGTAACACCACTATAGCATATGGTACTAGTCCCTTTGTAGTGTTGAACTACATGTACTTCATATAAAGCAAATCGAGCATTCCAAATGGTCAAGAAATCATATAGAGTAACACCACTACATGTCCTTCCATAGGACTTGCTAAAGCAAATAATAGACCATAGAGGTTATGGGATCTAGTCCCAGCAATGTCCCAATGGACAAACCTTTGTACATGATATATCATAGTCAATGATTATTTTTTGAACAAAAGTAAGATACATAGTAGATTTCTCTTTAAACTAATAACAAAATACTTTATGGTACAAATATAAAGATATTATAATAGAATTCCTTCAAGATTATTTTGTCTTTTGTGTCTTTGATAAGTTGGCGCTTGAGGCCATTGATGAACAAATTTGTCAAATTCTTTTGTCTTCGAACATCAACAACTGCAATAATGTCATCTGAGATGTGCTCATTCAATATTGTTTGATGGAGCCTCAGAATCCTTCTTTCCCATTGAAGAGAGCATTGGATGATACTAATATAATCACCTGGTTCTCGTAGTATTTCAGTATAGCAGGAATTTGCATACTAATTGAAGAAGGATTATGCATAAGCTACCGAAGCCATTTTTCTTCATATGTTGCTGCAACCAGTGCATAGAACTCAAACTTCATAGATGAGTGTGAAAGAAAAGTATTCTTCTTTGACTTACATAATATAACAGCTCTATCCATTGAGAAAAAAAACCCTCCTGTGGTCCTTTTCTTCTCCTCTTTGAGCACCACCTAGTATCACTAAAGCCTTCTACCGAAGTCAGATAACCACTGTAGTGTAGTATATACTTATGAGTTATCTTGAGATATCTAATAAATCTTTTCATAGATTTGCAGTATAGCACACCTTGATTGATCGTGAAGACTTAGCCGCTGTGACGGGTGAAAAGAAAGCGAGTAAGTTGCTAGATAATAGAGCAAAGATTTTGATCATAATAGAGTTGGTAGAAAATAGAGCAAAGATTTCAACCACTCTATAACACTACAAGAAGACAATTGTCGAGGTGCTACTAGGTAATAAAGATCATTATTACTCAAAACAAGATTCGACTCTTTCCGTTGATCCACTCCAAGGAACCAGCAAGTTTAAAATAACTTACGGAATGCTCAATATTGTCATATTGCTTGAAGTGTCACAATGAATGGACCACTCAGTGGATGTTGCTTCAGTATCTTTTCTTTTTTCGTGTTTTATGATATCTATGTGTAAAAATACTGACCATATATATGGTAGCCAACCCCCTCACAGTCATAACCGACAATTAACAATATATGCAGAATACCATGAATTTAATTTCCATTAAGTAGGAGGTTACCAACAATAACTCATTATAAATAGGAAAATTACAAAAGTGAACCACCACATTAGTAATAAAATTGTGGCAACAGAGCAGATAGCCTACGAAACTATAGTTCTATGGAACTACAGCACCACAATATCGCAGAACCATAAAGCTGTGGAGCTTACAGAACAACAGAGCCATGGAGCTCATAGAACCACGAAGTTGTGGAAATAATAGAGCCCATAGAACCATGGAACATAGAACCGTGTATGCCACGGATGACAAAGAATCATAGAATACATAGTATCAATGAGTAACCGTGCGATGTTTGTGTATATGCAATGTGTGCATCAAATTACCACTTTGTGCCGCATCAGCGCCTGAGCCTGAGTCCAAGGGGTCAAGATCTATAGAGAATCATTCATGAAATAGTGACAAAAATAAATATTTTTGATGGAATTTAAACGTTGTCCAGTAGGACCCCCCCCCCCCTTCTTCACCCACCAACATCAACAACTTGAGTTAGCACACCTCATGTGTACAAAATAAAAAAATGATAGTTCAAATTTTGAAATACACACACTTGGTGGAACCAGGTCACTATTGACTAATTCAAATAAAACCCAACAATGATATGCTATTTTTAGTTAATTGTGTTTTTTATGACATTAGCATCTTCCTATAAATTGTCCTCTTTAGAAGCGTTATGTGCTAGAATTGAATTCACTATTACCATGGTTTAGGACTAAATTCTTGGTCGTTATGTTACTAAAAGGCCTTCGTATTCAATCACTTTCATTCCCAAGACCTTACTTTATTCACTAATTTGTTTCTCATTGAGGCTGGCCGAAAGGTTGATTCCCCTATTTTGACTAATCATAAATATTGCTTGGATCTATTAAATGCTTATGGTTTTATGGGAAATAAGTTTGAATGTGAAACTCTCCAATCTTGGCTTTGATTTTATGATGCTATTTTCCATAATTTTGATATATATCGTCAACTTATGGGAAAAACGTCTACGTGGCGGTCATTCATCTAGATATCTACTCTGTATTAAACACTGACAACCAGTATATGCAGTCTTCTACAACTTCTCATCTTCATATAGTTGAGTGTAATCTTCAATATCTAAAAAATTCTTCTAGCTAATACATTGTCATGCATTTTTCTTCAAACCACTTTATTTTTAATTTTTCTTCAAGTTGGACTTAACATTTGCATTCTAGTTTGCGGGCAATGTAGGAGCCAAAACAGATTTTCTCTATGCATTTGACTAATGTTTATATTCTTATTCAATTTAGTCCCATATCAAAAACTTCTTAAAAACTTATTATTTCTTATATATTGCTCTTATTTTTCTGAAGCCAACTTATTATATTGAATCTTCTCCTAACTAATACAATGATTATATGATACAGTTGTGTGGTGTATGTTGGGCTCAGTCTAGATTTGGTAACAACAAACTTTGGAGCCCAAATATGGCAATAATTTGATTTGATGCTATTTGAAAATTTACATTAATTTGATTAGATTTATAAATCTTTATCAAAATTTTAATTTGACCATATTTGGACGTACATAATTGGTACTACTATTTTAGGTAATTGGTTTTCTATTTTAGGGTTTTCTATTTAGAAATTTCTATGACCTAAACTAGGATTTTTTAATTATATATATGAGTTGAGGATGGAGGCACAAAGTAGAGCACAATATGGAGATTCAAGGTGCTTGTCAACAAGAGATCTAAGAGAAAGTCCAGGCATTACTCTTAGGGCTTGCCATCCAAGACATAAGGAAGAGAAGATCTGATTGAGGAGTCGTATCATTCGTTTAGGGAGATCGCTATGGGTAGGGTGACTGATTTTATTATAATCTCTTTTCTTCTTAAGTGTGGTGAGGAGGTTGAACCTATTATGGCGAAGGGTTCAATATTAGTTTTTATCAATCTTGTAATTTTACCTAATTTATATAGATTGAGATTTGTCCAAGTGACGTAGTCACCGACCATATACCTTATCTTTATCTGTGCTTGGTGTTCGTTAGACGGGGGTTTGATATCTCAAGTGGGTTGACCTAAATTTTTGTTGCGATCAGTTTCAAACATGGTGCTAGAACATTTATAGGGCGTGTTCGATCCCAACGTCTGGTATCAGAGAATCTAGCTATAGTGTCTAATTTCCAAACAATTGGTATCAGAGCTCTCAGGTTTACGAGAGAAAATGTGCAACCATATCTACGGAGCAGATGAACACACGTATGATCACCTTCATAGGGGAAACTGGGAATTTTGGAAGCCAAGGATGGAGGATCTACTCTCGTCTAGGTACTTACATGGTCCGTTGGAGGGCAATAGCACGAAGCCATCGGGGAAGATGCTGAAGAGTATAAATGACTGGATCGGAAGGCCGTTGGATTCATCCGCCAATGGTTGGACGATTCAGTATTTTACCAAGTATCCATGGAGAGTTAGGTAAAAGCATTATGGGAGAAGCTGCATTCGCTGTATTAAAGGAAGATGGCTGACAACAAGGTGGCACAACATCTGAATGAGGTTCAAGGTATCATCAATCAATTGTCTGCGATGAAGATGGTGATTGATGATGAGCTTAAGGCTCTTCTGCTTTTGAATTCTCTGTCAAAGAGATATGAGACATTGGTGGTGTCAGTAATCAACTTCGTACCGGATGGGGTTATGACAATGGAGGTAGTCAAAAGTACTTTGTTGAATGAGTAGGTCTGGCGTAAGCAAGTTGAATCATTGCAGAAGTCCGTTCTGGTTTCTTCTTACGAAAAGGGAAGACCCAAGTCACAAGCGAAGACAGGGGGAGTTCTCAGTATCTTGTGACTATGGACCACAAGGAGGACTGCTATCATTGTGACAAAAGGGACCATATCAAAAGTAACTGCATGAAGCTCAAAGTTGAGAAGGCCAAAGGCAAGGATGATCAGGAGGATCTCATGGCTATGGGAGATATCATCATCGTAGCAATCGACACATAGGAACCTTGTGGCGCATGTCATGAAGGAGATTAGGTCATGGACACGGGAGCATCGTATCATGCCACTCAGAGAGGAGGATCTTCATGTCATACCTAGGTGGTATGTTTGGATATGTGAAGATGGAAAATAAGGGGACGGCTGTAATTGTAGGCAATATTGATAATATGCACTTGACAACGGAGCTTTAAGAGAAGCTCATTCTCAAGGATTGCGGCATCTACCAAGTTTGTGCTATGACTTGGTTTCAGTAGGGAGGCTGACGGATGATGGCTATCGCATCGTATTTGGGGACAAAGATTGGACGCTTACGAAGGGTTCCCAATAACTGGCTCGAGAAGATTTATATTATGGCATATACATGATCAAGCCACTGAGTTGTACATACAGGCCACATACATCGGATGGAGGCTCGAGGGATGTTCGACAGGAGTTAGTGAATCGTAGAAAACTTGCTGATGGACTTTGAGATTTTTTGAGGGAAAGGAAAGATTCAGTTTGTCAAAACAAAGCGACGAATGATGATGAGCCAAAGGGTCTGTCTATCGGTCCCATGATAGTTGGTCGATCTTCAAGTGGGGGTTGTTCCACAGATCGGGTTTTGGTGACAGTTGGTTTGCCATAGCTTCACGGAATGAAATTGGTTTCAATATTTCGAAGCTAGGGAGGAGATCAAGGTGTGCAACAAACTCAATCAGAGATGGGTGTATCTCCATTTGCATAGTTCTGGTGGAGCTATGGGTCATCGACGACGTGCATAATGCATGATGTACTCATTGAGTATGCATGTGTACGGGGGAGCTTCAGTATCGGACACAAAGGTGGGCAGGTTCATGACTCTGAATTTCAGAAGAACCATACCGTCTACTTAGTTGGGCCAGCCAAGGGTAAAGAATCTCATTCGAAACGGTAGTACTTTCTGATGGAAGGCGAAAGTCGGGGATATGCAGCCAAGACTTATGGTGGGACTGATCGTCAGTGACTTCGATCTTGGTCGTATCAATGATATAGTGTTATGCATGGTAGCTAACATCGACGTGGCGGTCGAGGAGCTGGAGACGAAGGAAGATGCAAAGTAGCTCGGGGGGATCGGAGATCGGTGGCATGGGGGAGCAGGAACTCTGTTACAGGGCGACAGACATAAAGTCCAATTGAGAGCCATGTGTCAACACCCTCTCATCAGACTGGAGGGGGAGTATGTTGGGTCCATGCTAGATTTGATAACAACAAATTTTGGAGGCCAAATATGACAATGATTTGACTTGATATATACAATTTAAAAATCTACATTAATTTGATTAGATTTACAAATCTATATTAAATATTTAATATAACTATATATGGACATCCATAATTGGTGCTTCTATTTTAGGTAATTGATTTCCTATTTTAGGATTCTTATTTGGGAATTCCTATGACCTAAACTAGGGTTTCTCAACTATATATATGGGTTAAGGGTCGAGGCATAAAGTAAAGCACAAGGTGGAGATTCATGGTTCTTGTCCACAGGAGATCTAAGAGAAAGTTCATACTTTACTATTATGACTTGTCATCCAAGACAGAAGGAAGAAGAGATCTGATCGAGAAGTCGTCGCTTTCGTTCAGAGAGATCGCTACGGGTAAGGTGAGTGATTTTATTGTAATCTCTTTTCTTCTTGAGTGTGGTGAGGGGGTTGAACCTATTAGGGCAAAAGGTTTAACAATTTTTTTTGTCAATCTTAAACATTAATTTTTTGTCAATCTTCTTATTTCGCCTAAGTTATATAGATTGAGATTTGTTTGGGTGACGTAGTCACCGACTATATACGTTGTCTTTATCTTTGTTTGGTGGTCGTTAGACGGGGGTTGGTTATCTCAGGTGGATTGATCTAAGTTTTTGCTGCAGTTAGTTTCAGATATGGTGTCAGAACGCTTGTTGGACATTTCCGATCCCAATGTCTAATTCAAAGCATCTGGCTCTAGTGTCTGATTTCCCAACATTGTATTCCGAATTTAATGTAGAGTTTGAAGTCAGTCCTACAACAATGGAAATGCCATTCAATTGAGTTAAATATTGATTTTGTAGACCTACGTTCCAAATATCCGAGTTTATCCGAGTTTCAAACAGTTGAAGACGACATGGGATCCGAGTTTCATACAGTTGAAGAATACATGGGATGTTACCAAATACAGAACACATCAACTTTACTCAAAACAAGCAATAAATATGTTATGGCCATGTGCATTTCCCATTTGGATTTCTTTAGGTTTGGAGCCAATGGTGATCTGATGGAGGAGCATATGCTTTGATCTATTGCTGCTGCTGCTGCTGATTCGGGAGGAATAGGGAGCACTGTAATGTTTTGTCCATTAGTCTGTTGGATTGGAATCTCATTGACTCTTCCTCAAAAATGTTATGGCCATGATTGAGCTTCATAGCTCTATAATAAATTTAATCAACATTGGGAATCATGTATGCAAATTTCTTAAATCATTCAAATCTAGCTAAGAGGTATGATAGTTATTCAGATAGGTGACTTAGACGTCATGTTCCTGCAGAGAATATTTTCCGTATATCTAACACCAAATTTAACTTCCTCTTTTTTTTTCTTTTTCTTTTTAATTGGTGAATTATAATTAAATGATCGCCTTTTCACATCCCTAATTTCTCAGGGCTACAAAGCTATCCGTAAAACTCTAACAGGGAAGTTGAAATCCATCACGCCAAAGCTTCATGCGTGGGGGAGAGCTACTTTTGGCAATATTAAGACTAAAATTTCTGTTCTTAAAAAGAAATTATTGGACACTCAAAGTTTGCAACCTTCTCTGGATGGACTCAATGAAGAGAGGCGGACTATCAATGAGCTTAAAAATCTACTGCAGCTTGAGGAATCCTACTGGAAACAGAGACCGCATTGTCGATGGATTAAAGAAGGAGATAGATCTACTAAATGTTTTCACCTTATGGCCTGCAACAGAAGGAGGAGGAATGATATCAGATATCTGCAACTTATGGACGGAAGTTGGACTAGTGATTCTAATATTATCAAATCTACTATTGTTTCTCATTTCAAAGACATCTTCGAAGGAGAAGAGGTAACTCCATTACTCCCAATTTTATCTTTACTGATTCTCCTATATCAGAAGAACAGAATCACAGTCTCAGTGCCATTCCATCCATGGAGGAAGTGGAGAGAACTATCAGAAGTATGGGTGCATTGAAGGCCCCAGGACCCGATGGGTATCACTCTCTCATAAACTCATTTGAGATGGATTACAAGTGTGAGGATTACAAGTTGGATATTGTTCTTCTTGTTACTTGTTGTGTTCAACATTCACCATCTCCCCTCTATTTATAGGGAGGATATGCCTCTTGGGTACATCACATTCGTTGCATGGAGAAGTCTAAAGGAAATATTCGTTCCTTCAACCAAGGTTTGTTCATCTATCATCAATGTTGCATGCAAGCTGAATGCATGCAGAATATGAATAGATAGGCTACTTTCGATGGTCAGAACTTTTTCAATACACCTCAAAATGACCTGGTTCAAAGCCTGGATGAAAGAAAAAACTTTTCTCAACAACTTTTGTATTGAAGACCGAGTCAAATAATGATTGTAAAAGCTTCGAAATAGCCTCCCAAAAATAAATTTTGTCACAAAAACTGTACCCAGAAAAATGGCTAAGTACTTGGCCGAACCCAACCATGGGTGACTGATTTCCATGGATTAAATTCATGTTTATTCATCATGGGGATGGATCTCGTTCTCATCAATCTCCCCCTCTATCTTAATGAGGAGAAAGTTCTCAAACAGTAGTCATATCTGTCATCCTACGGCTGAAGTTATGCTTCTCTTTTTGTAGAGACTTCGTCATCATGTCAGACATATTTTGTCTTGTATCAATCATCTTAATATGCATCAAGCGATTCTCCAAAGCATCTCGGATTCAGTAATGATGTACATCGATGTGCTTTGTCCTTGGGAGATAGGTAGCATTTTTACTCAAGTCAATGACATTGACTGTCACAATATAGAGTGTACTTCTCTTGCTTGAGAGATAACTCCTTTAGAAAAAATTTCGTCCATAAGAGCTCTTTGCTGGCTTTTATAACAGTAATATATTCAACTTATATGTTGGATAGAGCGATACACTTTTGCAGCATTGATTGCCATGATATGGCTCCCCCTGTAAAGGTAAACAAATATCCTGAACAAATATCCTGATGTGGACTTTCTCTTGTTCAAGTCACCTGCCATGTCAAAATCAGTGTAACCTTTCAAGATAGGTTTACCATCTCCAAAACATAAAGAATATTTAGAGGTTCCTGTAAGATATCTTAGGATCCACTTTACTGCTTCCCAATGTGCTTTACCAGGATTGGCAAGAAAATGACTTACCACTCCAACCGCATGTGCTATGTCGGATCTTATACAAACCATTGAGTACATCAAACTTTCGATGACCGAGGCAAATGGAATGCTCTTCATCTCCTCCTTCTCCTTCTCGCTTGAAGGACTTTGTTGTGCACTTAGCTTAAAATGAGCTGCTAGCGGTGTGCTGACTGGCTCAGAGTTCACTATATTGAACCTCTCCAGAACATGTTTCATGTATCTTTCTTGTGATAGCCATAACTTTCTCGCACTTCTGTCCCAAGAGATCTTCATTCCCAATATATGTTGTGCTACTCCTAAGTCCTTCATACCAAAGGACTTGCTTAACTCTTTCTTCAACCTGTCAATCTTGGACATATATTTTCCAACAACAAGCATATCATAAACATATAGAGAGAAAAATAAAATCATCAACAGAGAACTTCTGGACATAAACACAATGATCTGCAGATGTTCTTTTGTACCCATAGTCAAGCATAAAAAAATTAAATCTTTTATACCACTATCGCGGTGCCTGCTTGAGCCCGTACAAGCTCTTCTTCAATTTGTAAACCAAGTGTTCATTGCCCTTTACCTTGAAACCCTTTGGCTGCTCCATATAGATTTCTTCCGCCAAATCACCATGGAAAAATGCAGTCTTTACAGCTAACTCCTCAACTTCAATATCTTGGGAAGCAACAAGACCAAGAATAACGCAAATAGAAGACATCTTCACAACAGGAAAAAATATTTCTTCATAGTCAATACCTTACTTCTGACTGAAACCTTTCACCACGAGGCGAGCTTTGTACTTGACTTGGCCATTTCCTTCATTCTTGATTTCGAACACCCTTTTGTTCTTCAAGACTTTTCTGTTCTTTGGTAGCTCCACCAAGTCATAAGTGTGGTTCTTATGCAAAGAATCCATCTCCTCTTGCATAGATTTTTTTTACTTGGCATGATCTTCATGAACTTGTGCTTCATGTAAACTTTTTGGTTCACCTGCATCTGTTATCATCGTATATTCTGAAGCGGATATCTAGTTGAGGGTCGTCGTTCTCTCTCCGACCATCTCAACTGAGGTGCTGGTGGCTGATCCATATGCGGCGGCTCTGCATGTTCATGCTCCCCCTGATTAGAACCTGGAAAACCTGTAATTTCTTCTTCTTCCTGCACATCTTGAAAATTATTATTTTCTGGCATAAGAGAAGGAATAACAATAGGCGTGAAGATTGGATCTGGGATAATGTGAGTATTTTGTGGATCTTCTTCTTTTTCAAAATCAGCAAGTCTTTTATCTTCATAAAATACAACATCCTTGCTCCTTACAATTTTCTTGTTTATAGGATCCCACAACCTATATCAAAATTTATCATTTCCATATCCTAAGAAGATGCATGGAATGGCTTTGTCATCAAGTATTGTTCTTTTCTCCTTAGGTACATGCACAAATGTCTTGCACCCGAATACACGCAAGTGGGAATAGAAAATATTATTTTCACTCCAAACCCTTTCAGGAATATCTCCATCCAAAGGAACTGAGGGGGACAAGTTTATCAAGTAGCAGGTTGTTCGGACTGCCTCTCCCCAAAATATTTTTAGTAATTTGGCTAAGGATAGCATACTTCTTATCATTTCCATAATTGTGCGGTTCATTCTTTCTGCAACTCCATTATGTTATGGTGAGTGTGGGACAGTCTTTTGGTATCTAATGTCATATTTAGAACAATAATCTTCAAACATCCTTGAAGTATACTCACCACCATTATCCGTGTGAATACACTTTAAAAGCTTTTCGGTTTCTCTTTTTACTTTGGTATGGAAGTTTTTAAAAACTTCAAAGACTTGATCTTTGGCTTTTATGACATTCACCCACACCTTTCTAGATGCATCATCTATGAAGGTCACAAAGTAGGAGGCACAACTAAAGGTTTTTACATTTATGGGTCCGCACACATCCGAATAGACTAAGTCCAATACGTTGGTTTCTTTTTTGTTATAATTTTTAACAAAATCTACCCGGTATTATTTTCCAATTAATCAATGATCACAGTGGGATAATGTTATACCTTGCATGGATTGAAGTCACTACCAGAAAAAGTCAAATTAGCGACGTCTAAAAACGTCGCTAAATAACAAAAAATCGTCGCTAATTAGGTTTAGCGACGTAATTAGCGACGTTTCAAAGCAGTCGGAAAAAACCAAGTCGCTAAAACAAAAAATGTCGCTAAACGTCGCTATGCCGACGTTTTTTAGCGACTTTAATATGTCGCTAAATTTAGCGACGTTTTGCGACGCCAAGTCACTAAAAAGCGACGTTTAGAAAAGTCGCTAAACGTCGCTGATTAGCGACATCTATCGCGACGTTACACCGACGTCTTTAATGACCTGGCTATACTGCCATGTCAGCAATTGGCGACGTTTAGCGACGTAATTAGCGACGTTATTAGCGACGTCCTTAGCGACGTTTTACAGCGTCGCTACTTAGCGACGTAATTAGCGACATAATTTAACGTCGCTAAACGTCACTAAACGTCGCTAATAACGTCGCTAATTTTTAAAAAAAATAAAAAAATAATGTGCAGAAGCAAACATTGGTGATTCCCTGCAGTTTTACATCATCTTCATCATACACACCAACATAATTCAATCTAGTTAACTATATAATCCAATTAAATTAAAGACCACAAGAAGTATCAATCCAATTAAATGTGGATAACTATATAATCCAATTAAATTAACTAAAAAATTTAAGACCACAAGAAGCATCATACATCATGTCTATTGTTGAAGTATCAATAATTCATAAATAATAATAAAAATAACTATACTACTACGGATCTGCAGGAGGCTGACCAGCGGCGCGCTTGAAGGATAATAACTCCTCATACTCGTCCTGTGGAATCGACACCGATGTCGATGGAGAAGGCAGTGACGTCGGTGGAGGCCGTGCCCGCTCCAAGTCTGCGAGTCGCTGGTTGTAAGAATCCAGGGTAGATAACAGCCTCGTACTGCTATCACCCATTGAATCCTACATCCTCGTCAGGTTCTCTCCCATCGATAGCTGTGACGCCTGCATCCTCGTCAGCTTCTCGCCCATCGATAGTTGTGACGCCTGCAGCTCCATGATGTTGCGATCATTGGAGGCTCTAATATCATTTGTCAATTCTCGTAGCTCTGTCATGCTGCGGTCGAGCATATCCAATCGTGCGATGAGCATCGGATCGTCCGCCTGCGGCTGGGACCGGGACTGGTCCTCCATACTTCGCAGCAAGTCGTCACGGAGAGACGCAATCTGACGGTCAACGGCCTCCTGGACGGCCTCCTGGACTCTGGCCGACGACTGCGAGGGCTGCGACTGCGAGGGGTGTGTGGAATGCACAGCTGTCGGGGAGGCCCTAGATGACTGCGTCGCAACCAGGGCGCCATAGGAGCCCGTACCATAGTACGTACCCCTCTGGAGACCACCAGCTGCGGTCACCCACAGGTCGTCCGCCGACGGAGATGGACCGGGCTGCGACGAAGCACCAGCCTCTCCAGGTGTAGGTGCACTAGCAGTCGCCCGCTCACGAAGCCTAAGATACTCGGCCTAGAAAAGGTTTGGAAACTCAATAATTGCCTAAGTTATATTAAAATAAACACAAAGTAAAGTAATACTTACATAGGTCTGTGAGGCCCTCTCATCAATGAGATTTTCGTCCTTGCGATGGGTGGCCAAGAAGACGGTCACCATGTTTGCATCCTCACCCCTCTGTACCTGTTAAAAATATATTTTTTATTACTAAACTTAAATATTTTTTCCAAGTACCATTTTATGGTACTTGGTACTTATATTAAAATAATATATTTTAAAAGAAAAAACATACCAAACGACGGAAATATTCCGTCATCGGAATCGAGCCACCACACCACTTGGCAGCATTCTGCCTAGCCGCCTTAGCCTTCTTAGACCTTTCCTTGTAGCTCGGATCGTCGAATCTAGCCCTCATCGCAGTCCACTGCTCAGGCGTGATCCAACCTTGGATCGGTTTTCCAGCACGATCATGAGCCTTCTGGTCATCCAGAGCATCTCGGATAAGCTTGGCGGCAACGGTAGAAAAGAGCCGCTCGATCAACTCGGCCCGGTGCGGAGGATAAAAATACGTTTGCTACAATAAATAATTCATTAAGTTAGCATCACGAATATGCATAAATTAGAGGATTTATTTAATATACTTTTACCTGGAAGTGCGCAAACCAGAACGCCTTCCTCTCCTCCGGAGCCTCAGAGTAGTTGATCCAAGGGCCACCGTAGTTGTTCCTCAGAAATTGGCCCAAGCGTCTCTGAACCGACGATGGACGATATCTATACAGAAATAATAATTTAGATTACTGAAAAAGTCAATATACGATGAATAAAGAGAAACACAAATATATACTAAACCATCTAATTGACTTACTTTGTACCGTCGGCCCAAATCTCTGTCCTCGTCTCCTCCGGTGGTGCGCATGGAGGATCTTGCTGATACTGGGACAACGTCGGCACGACCTCCTCTACATGCTCATCTGTCTCCATGGTTCCGTCAGCAGGAGGAACGCTGGACGAGGGAGTACTATCACGCCTGGAACTACTCGTCCCAGGAGTGATGCCACGCAATGTCGTCGCAGTCGGAGATGTGACTGATCGATATACTGGAGTACTGGGCGACGATAATCCGGAACCAACAGTATGCATTACCGGAGTGGCACTCTGTCTACCTCGGGACCTGCCGAATCCTCCGCGTTGTCCTGTCATATCTGATAACAACATATGATGAATATAGAGAAACACAAATATATACTACATTCTACAGTCGAAATGTGATATATATCTCAAAGCATTATACAGTCAAAATATAATACATATATTCGTTAATGTCAACATCTACTTCTACATGCAATATTTACAGTCCAAATACAGTTACATTCTACATGGAATATTTTATATTTTCAATCATCTTCAGAAAATTTATCTTGTTCGCCTTCCTCGTCCTGCTCTTCCTCTTCCTCGTCTTCACTTTCATCTACTTCGTCGTCCTCTTCGGATAATTCTACATCTTCTACATTATTACTCGTGTAATGAGTAACTTCCGTTGAGTCCACATCTACAATATTTGTTACAAGAGGTAGATCGTCCTCCTGATAAGCTATTTCGTCAATGTCAAAGGTATTTCTAGCTTTAGTCTTGCATACTACCCACCAATCCGACCTCGCTGTCCCCCGTCTAGGATAAGTTGTGAAGTACACGAGCTGAGCCTGACTTGATAGGACAAATGGTTCGTAGCCTTGATATCTACGCTTGTAGTTTATATCCACAAGGCCATGCTTGTCAATTTTTCAACCTTGATCTTGAATCGGATCGAACCATTCACACCTGAATAGCACGATATTAGCAGGTTCTGGGCCATAATTATATGTCAACTCCATAATCTCTCGTAAGATGCCAAAAAAATCATTGCCCGGATTGACGTCTTTGTAGTTTGTAGATTTGATACACAAACCACTATTTTTCGTGGAATCAAGATCCAGAAAGCTGTCTCTGATAGGAGCATTTGTTGACTTGAACCTGAATCCATTCACACAGAAACTTGGCCATATTTTTACGGCAGTAATTGGTCCCTTGGCTAGAGTCCTAATAGATTCAGTCTCGGGTGATATTAGACGATCGACCTAAATACCAAAGTAGCGATAGTAAGTTATTTGTTTTGCAAGTGCAGAAATAAAAAGTAATTACCAAGCATCTTACATATGCGCTCAACCAAGAAGAAAAATGGTATCTCATATCTTGTTCTACTTCTTCGTCTGTTATGTAGGGTCTAACCGACCTCAACTCATCATTATATGTGCTGAAAAATAATGAAGCAACTGCTGATTAGTAGCATAATAGTATCTTATACTATTACATTGAGATGATGTAAACGTGGACATATTAATTACTTACCCCTCTAGCTTCTCCACTTCATCCTCGTCGCAATTGAGTAATATATACAATTGAGCAGCCCTTAGCTCATCGTCATTCAAATATCTCTTCTTCATTTTTCCTGAGGGCTTTCCGGATGCATTGAATACTTTGAGTATTGCATCATTAGATTCCTGATATGCGTCGTCATATCTGGGAGCTTTCGTCCTATTAGTAGCAACATGCGGTTTGAAATACGTCGAGCAAAAGTTTATAATCTCCTCGAGAACATAAGCTTCACAAATAGAGCCTTCAACCCGTGCCTTATTTTTTACCTTTCTCTTTAGGTGATTCAGATGGCGCTCGAAGGGGTACATCCACCGATAACCGACAGGACCACTAACACGTGCCTCATAGGAAAGATGAATTGGCAAATGCTCCATAGAGTCGAAGAATCCAGGAGGAAACACCTTCTCGAGCTTACATAGTGTTACCGCAATGTCCCTCTCTTGCTTTTCTAGACGATCGACGAGCAACTTAGTACAACAAAGATCTCTGAAGAATATGCTCAGCTCTGTCAATGGGTCCCAAACGACCTGCGGTAAGAATTCCTGAAATGCAATCGGAATTAACCTCTCCATGAATACGTGACAATCGTGGCTCTTCATACCTACTAGTTTGTTCTCCTTGAGGTCGACGCATCTTTTCAAGTTTGACACGTACCCGTCTAGAAATTTTAGACCCTGAATCCACCTACAAAGTCTACCTTTATCCTCTTTATCCAGTGAGAAAACTGACTTAGGTTGCTTAAACTTTCCATTCCCCTCCTCTATCAAATGCAATGCAGGACGTCTACATATGTCTTCTAAGTCCAACCTCGCATTCGGATTATCTTTCGTCTTCCCCATTACATCCATTACAGTATTAATTATGTTATCAAACACATTCTTCTCGATATGCATGACATCAAGGTTATGTCTGATCAGATTGGTGCTCCAATATGGCAGATCCCAGAATATACTCCTCTTCGTCCAGTTATGGGTGCGACCAAATCCGTCACACTTGTACCCCTTAGCAGGCTCTTGGATAGCACTTGGTAAATCTTTTACCTCTTCCCATATCGTGCATTCGGGCCACCTTGGCGGTGGATTGGCCTTCTCCACAACTCCCGCACGAAAAGCATTCTGATTCCTCCGGTACGGATGATCCTTCGGCAAAAATTGTCGATGACAATCGAAGAAGCACGATTTGTCTCCGTGTTTCAAACGGAAAGCCTGAGAATGGTCCATGCAATACGGACATGAAAGACGACCATGGGTGCTCCATCCCGATAACATTCCATAGGCCGGAAAGTCGTTGATGGTCCACATAAGTGCTGCCCTTATCTGAAAATTCTGCTTTCTAGAAACATCGTACGTGTTGGCACCGACTTTCCACAGCTGATTCAACTCATCTATCAAAGGCTATAAATACACATCGATGTTCCTCTTCGGATTGTTCGGACCCGGGATAATAACGGTTAGGAACATATACGGAGTCTTCATGCACATCCAAGGCGATAGATTGTACGGAGTGACGATCACAGGCCAACATGAATACTGGGAGCCCGAAAGTCCGAATGGGGTAAAACCGTCAGAGCAGAGCCCCAATCTGACATTACGCGCTTCCTCGGCAAAATATGGATACTCTCGATCAAAGTGCTTCCATGCTTCTCCATCGGATGGATGATCCAATACTCCTTCGATCTGTTTTCGCCTGTGCCAACTCATATTTTCTGCAGTCTCCTTAACCATAAACAACCGCTGCAACCGCGACGTCAAAGGCAAGTAGTGCATCGAATCGGTAGGCTTCCTTGCACCGACAGACTTTCCTCTAACAGTGGCCTTGTAGCGATCAGCACCACAGAATCTGCACGCATCTTCATCCTTATCGTCTTTGTAGTACAACATGCACCCGTTGCGACATGCATCGATTTTCTTGTATCCCATCCAAAGCGATCTCACCATCCTCTTAGATCGATAGAAGTCTTTAGGCAACTTTGCACCCTCGGGCAAGATCTCTATAATCAAATCGAGCAGTCGATTATAGCATTCTTGCGACATGTTAAAATCGGACTTGATGCTCAATAATCTTGTAACCACCTCCAACGGTGAATGATCCTCACAACCAGGATATAGTGGAGTCCTTGCATTCACAAGCAACTCCATAAACTTTGCAGCATCGGCATTCGGTGCCTCCTCAGCTGCATCATAATTGTCCGGATTGAAACTAGGTCCCACCGCATCATAATTGTCAGGATTGAAACTAGGCCCCGCCGCATCATAAACCATGTTCACCAACCCGTCGTCATAAGCATCGTGGTCTTG
This sequence comes from Iris macrosiphon, assembly GCA_036927795.1. NCBI lineage: Eukaryota > Viridiplantae > Streptophyta > Magnoliopsida > Asparagales > Iridaceae > Iris > Iris macrosiphon. The sequence continues at coordinate 92,865,006 of JAYESA010000016.1, read as the reverse complement.
GACATCCATATACGGCTCCACATAGGGCTCCGACTCTGATGCTAGAGATACAAGTTCTTCGTGTGCGGTCCACTGATAGTAATTCGGCGTAAAGCCCTTCGAGTATAAATGATATGTAACTTCCACTTCAGGATGATATTTCCTGTTGCGACATCTCACACACGGACACTTAATTTTGGTACTGTCCATGTATTGAGGGAATGCCTTTGCGAACTGCAGGAACTGCTGTACACCCTCAATGAATTTATCTCGCACACCGCACATGTCATCAGGATGACGGTTGTACATCCACGAACGATGACGCAGATAGTAATTCATATCCATTTCTAGAAACTTCTGCAAAATTGACAGTATGTATCATATAAATCATTACATGCAAAATTAACCGTACTATAAAAATCATAACTGATATAATACATATTTTTATTTATCAAAACTGCAGCTGCCCCCAACCTCATAGTACTATGAACTGCACTATAAGTGTGCAATCAACACTACAAATAGTGTGTCATACTATAGAACTGCAGCTGCCCCCAACCACACTCCTAGGTCAGTGTCCGTTATGGGAAAAGCAGTCATGGAATTGCACTAAGGCACCTGGTGCTTGAACAATTTTTGCATCAAAAGTTTCCCAAGTACACGGGCTATTGCTCTATGAAATGGATAACCCCATGCATTGTGGCTGTACTCACTCACATTTACCGGCAGATTACTGCACTCCCTTTAGTAAAAAAACCTAACCCCCCAAACTGGCACACTGATACACACATACACTCTTAAGAATTCTGTAATCAAAACTCACCTGGTACCAATAACACCTATTAAGTACTCTAAATTCTATACTTCATATAAACACTCCATCTATACTCATATAAATACTCCATCTATACTCCCAGATCTGGGATACACCTATATGAATGCTCAACCTTCACACCTATTACTTATTCTCTTCAACACATATATTCACTCAAACACCTGACTAATACACCTCTTTAAATCAGTCACCCACTGCTACTGCTTACCTTCTTCCTCAATATTTGATTACCCCTTATCCCGAGCCACACACTCATGTGTGCACTATAGTATCACTATGAATACCCAATCTTCTCTCAGATGTTGGTGTTATATCTGACACTTGCCCTCATGTCCTTCAAATCATACGAGATCAAACCCCATCTCAAACACATCCAAATCCTGCGTTGCACTAGTTGCTGACTGGCTCAGTAAGTTGCTGCACAAGGATGCAGTGTTTACACTATATTAGGACCCCCTCACACCTGCCTGCAGAAGCTAACAACCAACTACAATGCACCTAAACCTTAATGCACACTATGTTCAGCTGTGCAGTGCCTCCCCAAGTTGCCTGTTGCACATTGGGCTGATGTACCTCAAGTCTCCCCCTGCTCACTGCTAGTAAGCAGTGCTCACTGCTGCTGTTACCTCTCTCGTCGACTTGGGCCAGTCAGCCCTAACCCTAACCCTAACCCTAACCCCATGTCAATAAACCTAACCCTAACCCTAGGTCGTGATCAGTGTCTGTGTAAGTGTGTGTGTGTGTGCCGTGTCTGTGTCTGTGTCAGTGTCTGTGTGTGTGTCGTGTTTGTGTCAATGTCACATGTGTCCTGTGAGAGAGAGAGAGAGAGAGAGAGAGAGTAGGGTTTACCGGAGTAGTCGCGGTGGAGAGCGGGTCGACGGAGCGCGGGGGGGGGAATTTTTTTTCTTTTCGAAATTTCAGCAGATGGGGAAAAATGAAACCGATCCCTAATTAACCAAATTTTAGCGACGTTTAGCGACGTCCAAGAAAAAATGTCGCTAATTTAAATTTTAGCGACGTCAATGCGTCGCTACACACGTTGCTAAATATTTTCAATATTAAGGTCGCTATATACGTCGCTAAACATCGCTAAATTAGACATATTAGCGACGTTTAGCGACCTAAACTGAACTTATAGCGACTTATCTTTTAAAATCTTAATAAAAGTCGCTAAACGTCGCTAAATGTCGCCATTTAGCGACGTCTAGCGACGTTTTAATAAGGAGTCGCTAATTTTTATATTATTAGCGATGTTTCTTTTGACGTCGCTAAAATAAGTCGCTAAGACCGCTTTTTCTAGTAGTGAGTAGTTGTCGCATTGCGAGAGTTTGTAGTCCTTTCTCACTCATGTAGCCAAGCCGCTTGTGCCATAAATCCATAGAGGTACATTCCACTGTTCCAATTTTTTCATTCTCTAAGTGGAACTGAGTCTTGTAGAGAGTGCAACACTTATTTTTTCTCAACAGTACAAGTGATCATTTTGTAAGCTTCCAACATCATTTACCAAAGCTGCTTGTGTATCCTTCTTCAACAAGCTTACCGGTGGAGAGAAAATTAAGACGGAGATCGGGCACAAATCTAACATCTTTTAGAACCATCTTTGTTCCAAGGTTAGTGGTAACACAAATATTTTTAATGCCAAGAATTTGAGAAAAGTTTGTTACCCATTTTTACCATTTCAAGGTTACCTTTACGAAGCTAAGTGGTATAGTCCTTTCGAGGACTAGCATGGTAGGAGGCACCAGAATCAATTACCCATTCTGAGTCTTGGCAAGTGAGATTTGCACAGTCTTTTTCACATGTCGAGAAAAATATAATTTTATTGTTAGTGACAACTGTTGCACTTTCATTCTTTTCTTGCTTCTCATTGGTCCTTCCTTCCTTTTGTTCTCGCTTGAGCTTGCGGCATTCCCGTTTTATGTGTCCACTCTTCCTGCAGTGATAGTAATTAATGTCCTTCCTAGCCTTTGATTTTTTTCTCGATTTGTCACGGTTCTAAGGCTGTCAGCTTTTGCTCCTCCCCCTATTCTCGGTGACAAGGGCATGAGAATGGGAGGATTCAGATGACTTTCTTTGGATTTCTTCATTCAAGAGGTGTAACTTGGTTCATGGATACAACTCCGTCAGATGCAGAGTTGCTAAGAGACACCACCAGAGTCTCCCAACTATCCGGTAAGGAGATAAGCAGAAGAAGGGCTTGAAGCTCGTCGTCCAACACCATCTTCATAACTGCAAGCTGATTAACAATACTTTGGATTACATTCTGATATTCAGATATGGAATCACCTTCCTTGAACCTGAGATTGACAAGCTTCCGAATCAAGAAAGCTTTGTTGCCTACGGTCTTCCTCTCGTAGAGATCTTCAAGTTTCTTCCACAAGTTGTTTGCCAAAGTCTCATTCGACACATGATGGAATACAGTGTCATCCACCCATTGTCGAATGGTGCCGATGATCTTCCGGTCGAGTTTTTTTTATTCTTTCACCGTCATGAAAGCCGGCTTGGAAGATTCAACTTCAACCGGTGCATAGAGGTCCTTGCAATAGAGAAGGTCCTTCATCTTCGCCTTCCATATCATCTAGTTACGGCCATTCAAGCTGATCATCCGAATGCCGCCAATGGGAGTCTCCATCTCAACACAAGAAGATTAGCAATCTGTGCTCTGATACCACTGTTGGAAAAAATAAGAACTTTTCCGTCTTTGTGATGAGATAAATAAAAATGAAAGAGAAGAGAAGTTAAGAGAGAGAACCGCACAAGATTTATCGAGGTTCAGCTCAATTTGAGCCTACGTCCTCCGTCCGCCCCTTCTTCACCATTTTTACTATAATCAAATGAAAGATTACAAGGACCTTCTCTCAAGTTGGTACAACTTAACTTGAGGATCACTTTCTCTCACAAACTCACTTGAGGTGGATTACAAGTGTGAGGATTATAAATTGTGTATTGTTCTTCTTGTTACTTGTTGTGTTCAACTTTCACCATCTCCCCTCTATTTATAGAAAGGATATGCCTCTTGGGTACATCATATTTGTTGCATGGAGAAGTCAATAGGGACGATTCGTTCCTTCTCCCAATATTCGTTCTTCTGTCATCAATGTTGCATGCAAGTTGAATGCATGCAGAATATGAATAGACATGCTACTTCAGATGGTCATAACTTCTTCAATACACCTCAAAATGACCTGATGCAAAGTCTGGATGAAAGAGAAAACTTTTTTCAACAACTTTTGTATTAAAGACCGAGCCAAATAATGATTACAACAGCTTCGAAATAGCCTCACAAAACTGAATCTTGTCACAAAAACTGCACCCAGAAAAATGTCTAAGTACTTGGCCGAACCCAACCATGGGTAACCGATTTCTATGGATTAAATTTATGTTTATTCATCATGGAGATGGATCCGTTCCCATCAGTGTTCTTATTGGAAAGTAATTGCAAAATGGATTTTTTTTAGAAAGTTAAAAAACCCAGGAACGCATCGCTAATCTGGAGCAGTTTGCTGAACAACAGAAGAATTCTCTCTACTGGTGCATGTTGGAGAATTGGTGATGGGTGGATTAATATTTGGAAAGAACCTTGGATACCAACTCTTCCTGGTTTCATGGTTGATGATACAGGACATACCCATCATGAAGTACAACTTGTTAGAGAACTTAATATTCCTAGCACAAGTCAATGGAATTCAAAACTCATTCATCGATTATTCCGGCAGCATGAAGCATCTGAAATTCTCAAGATTAGTCTATCAGCTGGGGAACGACAAGACACTATACTCTGGCTCAAGTCGATCTCTGGTAAATTCACGGCTAAATCTTATTATGAATCTATTCAAAGGAGTTCCCCATCATCCTCAGGCTATAATTCTTCCCTGTACAATTGGAAGATGCATTGGAAAGTTCATGGATTAGTTCCAAAGTTATCTATGTTCATCTGGGGCCTTATCAATCAAGCTTTACCCCTGAAGTCATCTATTGGAAAGTTTATCGATACGATTTGATACATTATGTCCTCTGTGTGGCCTGTGTGAAGAAACATACAATCATCTCTTCCTTCACTGTTCGGTCATTCAAGCTCTCGGGTTTGCATCATCTCTGGGGTTACGAGTGATTGAAGGTATGACTATTAATGCCCTGCTCAGCTCTTGGTTATCCATCTTGTATAATTTAGAGGCTTATAGAATGGGGGATACTCTAGTGTGGGCCATTTGGAAATCAAGATGTGATCTCTCTTCAAAAAAAAAAAAAATCAAATTTCAATATCTCAAAGGTATTGCTCATTGCATCCAAGCTATACACCTCGTATGATAATGGTGAAAAGGAGGAGCTTAAACGTCTGTAGGAGCTTAGAACTGAAGCTACTGATTATCATCTCTGGCGAGCACCTCCATCAGGTACTATAAAAATTAATGTCGATGGTGCGACCGCCTCTTCTTTCTATATAGGTGCCGCTATAGCAAGGGATCAACGTGGGGCATTCCTATCGGCCATGACGAGAACTACTTGCACTCCTCCACATTCTCTTTTCAGTGTTGTAGCAGAAGCTCGAGCTTTTTTACTGGGGATCAAACTGGCTACAAGGTTCAAAAGAAGCGAAAATAATTATCGAAGGCGATGCTTTAAACGTGGTGCGCATGCTACAAGGAGATGACGATTTAATTCCCTGGCAACTGCATTCCATGATCAAGGATATTAAAGCTTCAGTACCAAACGACAACGTAAACTTTGCCTTCACCAGCAGATAAGGGAATTTTGTTGCTGACATAATCGCCAAAGAAGCACATAATACACATTTAGATGAGATCTTTTATGTCCCTCCACTTTGTATCCAGCAACGCCTAAGGGATGAAGCTGTTATTGTTGTATTTGAAATTGCTGATTATATCAGCAACATTTGAAGGAAACTTTTCGCCTTTCAAAATAAAAAGAAAAATCTAAAAGAGTTTGGACCATAAAATTTCGTTTGGTAAGAATGATAGAAAAAAGGAAGGAAGGAAGGAAAACAAGTAGATATTGTTAGTCCCGAGATAGAGCAAAAGATGGAGGAACGAAGTCCGGGAACAGAGGTTCAAGCTAACTTAAAAGTCTATCCTCTGTTGATCCTAAAGTTGTAGGCGAGAATACAGAAGTTAAAGCAAACAAGTTTGTCCTATGAATATATCGATTCCAACGAAAAACTATAAAAGATCATATTACGACTTCTTCAGGATTACAAAACACAAGAACCAAAATACGTTCTTCGTTACAAACACAGTTGCAATTGGTACAGAACGTTTACAACTAGAAGTATAGAGAAGTAGAAGAAGACCGGAAGAAAGGGTTGATGGGGTGATAAGGATCGTCGTTGCTCTAAGCAAGATTTGCCCCCACACGATCTACTCCCAAGAAACAACAAGTTCTGAAGATAACTTCTGGAACGCTCGTCGTCACCTCTGTCCCAACTTGTACGAACTCCTGGACTCCAATGACAGCAGCAGCAATATACTCTCTCCGTCTTTAAGTTCCGAAGTAATTCCTCAATGGAGGCACGAAGAGAGTATTTATAGAGTTGGGATGAAACCCTAACCCTAATCTTGGCCGTCAACTAACTACGGAAAGATAGGAATCAATTGAATTCAAATCCCACAAAAATTAGATTTGAATAATTGAATCAATAATTCCATAATTGTCAAAATCCCATAATCAGCAAAATTATGCACCAACATCGCTCTCTGCGTATATGCGTACATCAATACAACAGCTACTGCTTCTGCGCATAGACTAGCAGCTCAGCCGCACATATGCGTAGCAGTGCAGCAGCACATGCACGTATACGCGAATAGCTGCACATAGCCTCGCATAGCCCGCGAAAAGCCTGCTCTGCGCCAGCTCATGCGCTCACATATGCACCCGCGCTCACATATGGGACTATCTTTCTAGCCTTGAAAGAGAAAAAATCTCTCACAAGTAAAGGAAAAACTCTAATAATCCATCACATATCTCAATATATGGGTTGAGCATTCCCCACAGTGACTGTCCATCCTGCATTAGGATAGATGTCACTTACGACTTCATGAATCATTCTGCAGGGGGTCAAACCCTAGTATGATACAAGAATGGACTAAGCCTTGAATCTGAACCATAGCTGTAATTCTTTCCACTCGCACAATGACATCAATTATGCATCTGCACTACAAAAATACAAAGTTTTAGCGACAAAATATTTCGTCGCTAAAATGTCTTTTTCCGTCGCTATTTTAATATAGCGACGGATTAGCGACGAAAATATGGCGTCACTAATTTAAGTGTTGCTGCCATATTTTTATCGCTAATCTGTCACCATGTCGACAAACTAGCGACGAAATTAGCGACAAAATTCAGCAACATTTTAGTGACGAATTATTTATGTTGTTTTATTTGGTGACGGGTTAGCGATGGATTGGCGACGAAAAGTGTGAGACCATTTTTATCAAATTTTACAGAAGCTTACCGACTGCATTTTTGTCGCTAATCCATCGCTAACAACGACGAAAATAGCGACGGATTTAGCGACTATTTATGATACATATATCTCAAGTTTTTTGGTACCAGACATATTTAGCGACGAAACTTTTCGTCACTAATCCGTTGAGATAGCATCGCGGATCCGTCGCAGACCTAGAATATTTCAGTTTTTTGTCGCTAATCCGTTGCTAGTCCGTCGCTAAACATAATTTTTGTCCAGAATTGAATCACTTACTTCTTGCTCCTGTAACATTATAAAAAATCAATCTGAGATTCAAACACATCACATACAATAAAACATATTAAATACAAGTGCATAGCCCTAAATAATCATATTGTCAAGTTATACAACCACATAAATTATCATATTAAATACAATAGAACATATCAAACACATAAAACTACCATACTCCAAACATATAAAATTATACAACCAGTACATCCATCAAACTGTCAAATTATCAAAAAAACAAAAATACATCAAGTCAACTGTGGAGGCGGCGGCGGCGGCGGCTATCGGCTAGTCATGTACTGCGTCATAACCGCAGCGATGATCTGTTATTGATTCTCAGGAATGATAGGTGGAGCAGCAGAAGAAATCGGAGATAGAGCCGGAGGAGGAGCTGGAGTAGCCATCGTTGGAGCCGTCGGAGGAGCAGGAGCTGTAGGAGGAGCAGAAGCTGCAAGATCATGAGACTCTACTAGTTGTCTAACCTACCTATGTACCTCTAACAGAGTCGTCCTGATCTGCTCCAAACTTATAGCACCAGAAGGAATGTCGGGGGCGAGCTCTGATGGAGCTGGAGGAGCCGTCGGAGGAGCTCTGGAAAGAACCGACGGTAGGGATGCCAACAATCTAGTCTCGTACACGCCGTCGCCTTTTTCTCTCCCGACAGCTTGTACCCACCGATCGTTTCTCTCATTCGGCATACTGCTCTCAGACCCACCCACCACCGTCTCATACATCTTCTATATTTATTTATGTAAATAGGTTTAGATATCGTAGGTTAGGATTAATCTTTTTATTGACTATAACTAAGGTTAGGTTTAGAGTTAAGGATTTTAGATAAAATAGGTAACAATATTAAAGTTAAGGTTTGATTTTTAGGGTAAACAAATATAGTTAAATTATAAAAAGAATATAATTAAATTCCGTTGACAAAATTTTATAAACAAAACTTATGTATGCTTTTGTTGTCCGCTCATCTACGAGCTTCCCATCCTTCTTTCTTTTGTGCATCCGCTGAAAGATTACGGGAAAGTCAATGGTCTTCGGGTCTTCCTCGACTATGATGGCCTCCTCGCACTGTAAAAATAAAGTAATCAATTAATAATAATAAAATAAGAATTACCAAAAATTGATCTAGCAAAAAATTATAATACTGACCATCTGTCGAAAATGCTCGACGGTCGAAATGGATCCACCAGTGTGGAGACCACCCTTAGCACAGGACGCTCTCGCCTTCTCGCACTTGGCCTTATAGGCCGGGGCCTCCATCTTCTCGTTCATCTTCTCCCAAAACTCCTCCTTGAGCCACTTCTTGCGAAGATGCCCTGAATGTGACTCCAGCTCCTTCTGATCATTTATCATATCCCTAAACCTTTTGCTGGCGACAGTCTTGCAGCTCTTTCGGATTGCAGACTCTCTATAATCCGACCACCAGTACTTCTTCTGCAAATTAGAAAAATATTTTTTAGCATTTTGATTAAAAAATTATATATTATTCTAAATAAAAATCTTATACATACCCGCAGCATATCGAGTCAAATTAATCGTCGATCTAGCGGGACATCACTGAAGTTGATATAAGAGCCATAAAAGTTCGCCCGTATGACGTCCACCAAATCAGTGCCAGCCTTGGTCGGAAAGAACCTAAATAAGTAAAAAATATACAATTAGAATAAAAAGAAAGAAAGAAAGAAAGAAAGAAATGTGTGAATTCACTACCAGAAAAAGTCAAATTAGCGACGCCCAAAAACGTCGCTAATTGACCAAAAAATGTCGCTAATCTCGTTTAGCGACGTAATTAGCGACATTTTACAGAAGTCGGTAATAATTACGTCGCTGAAAGGAAAAACGTCGCTAAACGTCGTTATACCGACGTTTTTTAGCGACTTAGATGTGCCGCTAACTTAGCGACGTTTAGCGACTCTCAGTCATTAATTAGCGACGTAATTAAATATCGCTAAACGTCGCTAATTAGCGACTTATATAGCGACGTAACAGCGACGTCTTTAATGACCTGGCAGTACTGCCATGTCAGCAATTTGCGACGTACAGCGACATATTTAGCGACGTTTAGCGACGTCCTTAGCGACGGCTAATGACACGTCGCTAAGTAGCGACTTTTTTAGCGACTTATAAAAATGTCGCTAGACGTCGCTAAACGTCGCTAAACGTCGCTAAATACGTCGCTAATGTTAAAAAAACCTGAATTATTCCAAACTATTATTCCTGCAATTTATAAATTTCTAATTAAAAATAGACCCGGAGCAACCCTCCGTTGAATTCTATGGGTTCGCCGACCCCTTCGGTGGAACACTCAACACCGGATTAACAATATTTAATATGAATAAAAGTATCACAGTCATAAAAATATCACAGTATCACAGTCATAAAAGTATCACAGTCATAAAAGTATCACAGTATCACAGTCACACAAAATGGGCATAAACAGCGCCACAAAATACATAATATATAAGTATCAGAGTATCGCAGTAAGACAAAATGCATAATATATAAGTATATGAAACATCACAGTATCAATCTCGAGGATATCCAAAACGGGGCAGATACTAGTCCCTCAAATACTGTGCATAAACACCGTTTATGTTATCAAGCTCCGATATGGGTGCTGGGTGACTGGAACTACCCGTCTGAGATACAGCCGCGATAGGTGCTGGGTGACTGGAACTCCCCGTAGGTGGTATCTCTTCCTCCTTAACAGTAGGAGGCATCACTTCCTCCTTAACAGTAGGAGGCATCTCTTCCTCCTTAACAGTAGGAGGTGTCGCTCTCTTGGGTGCCATCTGGTAAGATAGATGAAAACAAAGAATTAGCTATTAGATCGGAACGGAAGAATTAGATGACTCACAAAGAATTAGCTGTTTGTTGCAGTATAATAATGTCCTAACAATAAAAATACTATAAGATGTATCTAGTCAACCAACAGATACAAATCTATTGGTAGTGTTAATGATGGAGATGATAATACGAATGATGATGAATATTTATCCCTTTTAGTTTTGAGAAAGGTGATTATGGACATTAATAAATCATCTGTATGTTTGTATTGTAAAATAATGTATTTAACATTAATCAATCATGTTTAAGAGATTCTAAAGATAATATTAATCCCAAATACATGTGGCACCTTAGGCTAGAATGTATTTGTGAAGATAAGATTAACAAGCAGGATGAAAACATAGATAAGATTAACTAGCAGCTTATGGCAACAATATTGTTGTTTAAACTTCAACAATACCAGACTCACCCTTAGAATGCTTTCATAAGTTTAAACAATATTGTTGTTTAAACTTGTATGGGCCAAACATTAGAAATTTTGACATCTTCAACATTGTACATTAGTAACTGTTTATGTTACACTATATTGTTATATAGGTTTCAAACCCTCATTTTGCTCTTTGTTCCTTGTGCTATTTAGGCAACACCAAGTGTCAAGCTTCTTTTGTAGTACGGTTTATGCTGCTATCCTGACATTTTTCACAGGAATGTGCAGGCCCAGATTGAAGCTGAGGACATGGGCGTCTTTCAACAACTCAGATCCGAGGATTAGGTAAGACCTTGATTCTTTTAAATATCATTTTGCAGCTATGTGCTCTACAAAGTACAAAAATCTCTTATTTCTTTATTTATAGAAAATATTTGCATAAACTATGTTGTTATGTTGTTATGATATGTAAATATTATCTTTAACATGTTTTAAAATATATTATTGATGTTGAACAATTTCTTGTATTAATGGTTGGCCAAAGGCATAATAATATGTGCATTCCACTTGCATATCAGAATATCTACATCTTGACTATTATGCACAGTTTAGGTTGTCGAAATTTTGAACTTTTTTGTTTCCTTAACAATTGAAACAAGAATTAACATTTCAAGGTTGATATTTTACTTGAGATTTGTACATGTGCAATCATGGATTACTGTATCTCTCATTCTATGCACTTATATAAAGAAAGAAAGAAAGTGTCAAGCCATGCATAATTATTGACACATTAATTTATGTGGAAACCGTGATTTTAACTTCAAAAGATTTAATGAGAACCTTGCAGACCCACTTATCATCTATCGTGATATCACCTGTCCCTAAACCTAACCCCTGATCAAAAACCCTAAACCTAACCCTAACCCTAACCCTAATCCCAGGCCAAAAAACCTAACCCTAACCCTAAACCTGACCCTAACCCTAATCTGCGTCTGTGTGTGTGTGTTTGTGTCTGTGTGTGTGTCGTGTTTGTGTGTCTGTGTCTGTGTGTGTGTGTCTGCATCTGTGTATGTGTCGTGTATGTGTGTCTGCGTCTGTGTGTGTGTGTCGTGTCTGTCGTGTGTGTCTGCGTCTGTGTGTGTGTGTCATGTGTGTGTGTCTGCGTCTGTGTATTTGTGTCGTATGTGTCGTGTGTGTGTGTCTGCGTCTGTGTGTGTGTGTGTCGTGTGTGTCTGTCAGTGTCTGTGTGCGTGTGTCATGTCTGTCAAGTGTGTCTTGTGTCAGTGTCACATGAGAGAGAGAGAGAGAGAGAGAGATTACCTAGAGCTCGAGGAGGAGAAGGGGGATGCCGGAGTAGCCGCAGCCGTGGAGAGCCGGTCGCCGGAGAGGGGGGGCGGGGGAAATCGAAAAGTTTCAAAAAATTTGACAGATAGGGAAAAGAAAACCGAGCCCTAATTAACCAAAATTTAGCGACGTTTAGCGACGTCAAATAACAACGTCGCAAAAATATAAATTAGCGACGTCAAAAACGTCGCTAAATACGTTGCTAAATATTTTTGATAGATACGTCGCTAATTACGATGCTAAACGTCGTTAAATCAGATATATTAGCGACGTTTAGTGACCTTAATTGAACTTATAGCGACTAATCTTTTAAAATCTTAATAAAAGTCACTAAACGTCGCTAAATGTCGCCATTTAGCGACGTCTAGCGACGATTTTTATGGAGTCGCTAATTTAGCGACGTTTTTACTTGGAGTCGCTAAAATACGTCGTTAACCTCGCTTTTTCTAGTAGTGATTGACAATAAGTAAAATTTATATCTTTTTCCATCATTTATATCAACAAACCCAAATTGGTTGTCAAATTTCCATCCTTGCTTGGGCGTTGAGTCAAACCAATCATATTTAAACAACACAATTTTTGTCTTATAAGAGTATTCCAACTCCACGACATCTCTTAGTATACTGTAATTATCGAATTCTGGATCCTCATCGTAGACTGAACCTCTCACACATACTCCAGAATTATTTGTATAATTAGCCTCCTAATAGACCAATGATTGATTAATAGGCTTATCAGTGGTTCTAAATTTGAAGCCATTGATGGTGTATCCATCCCAACACTTTGTCATATTTCTTGGTCCGATAGCTAATGCTCAAATTCGTTCGCATATCATAGAATTCCTTCGCATCAGGATTCGGATCCTCCGGATAAAAACCTGGACCGGCCGCATCAAATACCAACTCACGTCCCAGGTTTTGCTGTCGATATTCAAAGTTATCTCCGAGAGTAAACTATTCTACCTCCGTATTGAAGGAAGAATGATATTAAAGAGTCAAAGGTTCTCCTTGAGCCATCCACTCCTTGTAGTTCGGTACAAAATCCTTCTTGTAGAGATGCTCCATCACAAGATCCACCTCTTTGAATGGTATATTATGACATTTGATACAAGGGCACTTGATGAGCCTTCTATCCATGAAATAAGGTTGACTACTGGCGTATTTGAGAAATTCCTCAACGCCCACCCTGAAATCATCGGTCAAACCAATCCTACTCTCATGTCGTCGATTGTACATCCATGATCTGTCAACTAAGTATCCACTCATTGTTCAAACCAATTATGTATATATGTACCCTATATTTTCAAACAATATGGATTAAATATAAGTATCAAAAAACTTAAAGAATAAGAATATTCTAACTTAGTACTTAATTGTAATAACTAATTATTATTCACACTAGTTCGATAAAGTAACTACACCCTATATATTGATACACCTAAAACCCCTTCCTAGTATTTTCTAAAATATTAATAATTTACTAATAGTTATTTATTTCTGATACCAAAAATTTGATACTCCTGTTCGATACTCCGATATATACCGATACCGTCGATCCTGATACTCATAGTAATGGTTCGATACCGATTTTGATACCGATACTTGTTCATGTATGTACATCTTAACTCCTAACAAATCCAAAGTTGAAACTTTCTACTTCTATTTTGACTTATTTTTCTTTCTTCCCCAATACAAGGCACGTAGACAGTTATTGCTAGGCCCCGGCAACCACTCAAAGCAATCTATTGTTGGTTTATTTATTGGTTGAGATATAGGACTAGATGAATTTTTATTACTTGGAATTTATTTTAATTTCTGAATAAATTCCTCTTCTACCTATTTGCAAAACCTACATTCTAAATTTTTTTACTTTAATTATTTTTCAAAGCCAACCCGTAACTAGTGTCCAAATAACAATTTTGTAGCTTGCCAACACGATCCAAACCAAACCTGTGAGTAGTATTTATAACCTAATGTTTATATGTATCTTCTAGTGTCTTGTGTCAAGTGTCTTCCCACAAAATTCAAATATATTAGACAATGTACCATGTGTCCTGTGTAGTCTTACCCTAAATAGATATGTGTAGGGTTAGGGTTAGGGTTTACCAGCATATCGTATCCGTATGTGTCAATGTCCAGCATATCGTATCTGTGTCCAACGTATCAAAAATACCAAACCATTCATTTTCTCTTTGTATCCGTGTCTAGCGTATCGTGTCTGTACGTGTGTCTAGACCCCCATAATCCGAATGCAATAATTAACCAATTCAAAATAAGGGTTAGGGTTACCTTAGCCGGAGGAGAAGGCGATCTGACAGAGACGGAGGGGTCAGGGGTGGAGGATGAGGGCTTGGGGGTCGGACGTCGGAGGAGGAGAAGGAGGAGGAGGAGGAGGAGGAAGAGGAGAGGGGGTCGTAGGGTCGGAGGGTCGGTGGAGGAGAAGGAGGAGAGGGGGTTGGGGGGTCGGTGGAGGAGAAGGAGGAGGAGGAGGAGGGGGCGAGTGAGGGCAAGGGGCAGCCGGAGAGGGGGAGGTCGCCAGAGAGGGGGAGGGGGTCGGGGTGGAGGAGGAGGGCTTAGGGGTCGGACGCCAGAGGAGGAGGAGGAGAGGGGGTCGGGGGGTCAGTGGTCGGTGGAGGAGGGGGAGAAGGAGAGGGCAAGTGAGGGGGGCTGCCGGAGAGGAGGAGGTCGCCATAGAGGGGGAGGGGGTCGGAAGGGCAATCGTCGGAGAGAGTGAGAGATTGAGAATGGGGTAAATAAAACGTGGTCAAAATTTTAAGTTTTCACAATGAAAGATAATTTCGTCGCTAATCCGTCGCTCAAGTAACAACGATAGATTAGTGACAAAATATAATATATTTTATTTTGATAAATAATTTAGTCATGATTCTCTCAAATTTCCTTCGCTGACTCTACGACGGATTAGTTTTCGTCGCTGAGATCCATCGCTATTTAACAGTATTTTTGTAGTGCTGGTTGCATGTTAAAGGTCCAGTGCTGACCTAGTCTCGATATATGTATCTTGGATGTCTACAAGTTTACCCTCAAAAGATGGCCCACATCTCTTTCCAAACACTTAGGCGAGTTCTTTTAGAGAGTTTAACATTCCCAACATGAAATTTTGTGCTTCCTTGTGGTGCTACGTCGCTATGACTTGGCCTAAAGCCAAGGTCCACAACCTCTTGGTGGTGTCACCCCACTGTAACATGAGATCACCAGCCTCTTTGTAGTGTTGTACTAACACTCTCTACTATCTGATATTAGGCTACTTGTATATATATGGTGCATGCTACTACCGCCATGACATGGCCCAAGGTCGAGACTCTTACCTCATCTTAGTATTACGTCACTGTAGAATGGGGGATACCATCCCTTTGTAGTATCGAGCCACTCGTGCTTCCAGTAAAGCACATCATACATTCAAAATGCCTGAGAACTCATTTAGGCCCATGGTCATCCTCCCACGGGACTTGTTCTGTATAAAGAACAAATAGTAGACCACAGTGGTTCTGAAACCGTATTCCCTTAACGTCTCAAATGACTACCCATTGTATCTGATATTCTCCCAGTCAGTGATATTTTTTTGAACCAAAAATTAGATGTCTAATAGATTTCTTTTTGAACTAATAGCATAAAATTTTATGTTAGAATTATAAAGACACAATATCAGAATGTCTGCAAGCCCACTTTTCTTGTTGTGTCCTCGACTATCTGGTGCTTGAGGCATTTGGAAAATAGATCCGCCAGATTCTTCTTGCTCTGAACATCAATCAATGTAATAACTGTAGCTTTGATGAGACATGCAGTGCTCTGTGTTATAGCCGCACAGTTCTCTTCTTACTAATAAATAGATCATTTGATTCCACCACTGCAGCCGCCTAGTTTTTGTAGTATATCGGTAACACCGAAATTTGCGTACCAACCAAAAAAAGATCATACTTAAGCTCCCAAAACTATTCTACTTCATCCGCAGCAGACTTTAGTACAAAGAACTCAAATTCCATGGAGGAATAAGAGATCAGTGTATGCTTCTTCGACTTCCATGATATAGCAGCTACACCCGTGGAGAAGACGAATCCTCATGTAGACATTTTGCTCTCTACTTCTGAACACCAGCTTGCATCACTGAAGCCTTCCACTACTGTTAGATATATGTTGTTGTACAGTACAAACTTCTAAATCTTTTGAGATATTGCATGACTCTCTTCACAGCTTTCCAATGCTCAATACTGGGATTGCTCTTGAACCGACTCAGCATCCCCACGAAGAAGGCTATATCAGGCCTAGTAGAACTCATTGCATACATTAAACTCCCGATGATGCTCGAGTACTCCAAGTGCCTGATGCTCTCCCCTAGATTTGGCTTCATCTTCTTATCACACCTATACGGAGTATCAATCCCTAAAAAAGTTTGATATCCATAGCGTTTGAGCATCTTATCAATATAATGGGACTGCGATATTGCTAGTCCAGCTTTTTTCCGGATGATCTTTATCCCCGGGATAACATCAGCTTCCCTCAAGTCCTTAATACTGAACTTCGATTAGAGGAATTTCTTTGTCCCCGTGATACATTCTAAATCCGTACCTAGGATTATTATGTCGTACGTATACAAACAAACAATAACTCCTCTCCCATCAGTGAACTTAGTGTAAACAAACATGTCCGTCTCGCTGACCTTATAGCCGTTTGTTCTTATGACTTCATCAAACTTTGTATGCCACATCTAGGAAACTTTCTTCAGACCATATAATGATTTTACCAACTTGCAAACCTTGTCTTCAAGACCCATGAAGACAAATCTTTCTGGTTGTTGCATATAAATCTCTTCGGTCAACTCTTCATTTAGGAATATTGTTTTAAAATCCATCTGATGTATCTCCAACTTATGAATTATACCCAGAGCAATAAGCATCCTGATGGTTGTCATCCATGCCACTAGAGCATACATGTCAAAATAATCGATCCCCTGCTACTGAAAAAATCTTTTGGCAACCAGTATTGCCTTGAACTTGTCAATAGATCCATCGGCCTTCATCTTCTTCTTGAAGATCCATTTGCGTCTGATTATTTTTGCTCCTTCAGGTTGATCGACCAACACCCAAGTATTGTTGGAGGTTATTGAGTCATACTTATCATTAACAGGATCCCTCCAGCAGACAACATCTCTGGTCTTCATCGCCTTATCATAGGTAAGCGGATCTGCTTCCACATGATATATGATAAAATTATCTTCAAAGTCCTTCTGCCTCCTTACTCGCTTAGTTGACAGCTCTGCGAGTTCTTGTTCGAATATTGTCTTACCAATGATAACCTCTTGGACTACATTGTCATTGGAAGCAATAGCCTCCTATCCACCTATATTATTCTCCGAAATATCTGCAAGAAAAATGTTCTTATGCCTTTCAAATTTATCTTCAAAAAATTATGTGTTGCGAGATTCGATGATATATTTCGATTCAATATCAAGAAACCTCTGAGCATCACTCTTTTTAGCATATCCCAAGAATATGGTCTTAGTAGTCCTCATTTCCATCTTCTGAATCATCGTATCTGGAAGCTTCAGATATGCCAAGCACCCCTACATTCAAATAATGTTCAAGTTAGTCTGACCTTGAACCAGAGTTTATGAGGAGTAATATCAGAAGTTGCATATGATACTCTATTCAGAAAGAAAGTAGCCGTAAGCACAACTTCTCCCCAAAAGTAGTTTTGAAGACCTACAATCAATATCATGGATTTCATCATCTATGTTAATGTGTTGTTCTTCCTTTCTACGACTCCATTGGACTGGGGAGAATACGGAGCAGTAGTCACATTGATAATTATATGTTCTTTGCAGAATGATACGAATTCAAGAGACTGATACCCTCCATCTTGATCACTTTTGAGTCTCTTGAGTTATTTTCTAGTTTGATGTTCAACTTTATGTAGAAGCATATAAAATCTACACAATGCGCCAACAGTGATCAAGAGCCATGTGCCGCAGTGATCAAAGACCCATGTGCCGAAGTAATCCAGAGCCAGGCGCCATCCACAACATAAGTAGTGTTCCTATGCACCAGCAGTGCCATGCGCCACTACTACAGTCCAGTGTTCCCAAGTGCCAATAGTGCCATACGCCACAACTATAATCCAGTGTTCCTATGTGCCAGCAGTGCATGCGCCACTACTATAGTCTAGTGCCACCATGTTCCAGCAGTATTATGTGCCACTACTCCCCATTGATCTCCATGCGCCAGGCAGACGTATTCCCAAGGTGCAATCAAAATCATTATGACACGTGTCACGAGTATTATAGGCATCAGCAATCCCAGATCTCGAGTGGCCATGAGGCAACCTATTGCAACATGCTCCACTATACGGCACCACGATATGCGCACATGCATGCGCGTAAGGCTCTCTAAAAGCTATAAATAGTGGGCGTCTCCCACACATGAAGAGGACCGCCATCATGACCATAAAAAAGAATAAAAAGGATAAGAAGATAGAAGCGCCGCAAGGGATGCCCGTTGAGTCGTATACTCTAGCTCCTTGAAGCTTCGTCAACCTCCTTGGTGCTGGATTGTCAATGGACTAAAGGAGCTGATGCAATACTCGATCTCCACTGTCACACTTACCCAGATTCTTTTTTTTACTTGGACTCTACGTATTAGAGATTCTTTTGTACTATTTGTCTATTCCAAATCAATAAAAAAGTTTGTTCAACTTTTTTCACTCAAGCGTTAATTCGGCGATGTCGATACTTCAGCCCTGAACTCCTTGAACTTCTCGAATGCTTCATCCTTCGACTTGAGAAGATAGACGAATGCGTACTTCAATAAGTTGTAGATGAACGAAATAAAATACTTTATCCCAACCTTTGTGGAGAATTGTTTGAAATCACAGATATCTTAGTGCACCAGCTTAAGAAGATATGTACTTCGGTTCATCTATTTGAATGGTTTTCTTGTGATCTTCGTATGTGCCCAGACTTCACACTTCTCTACCTTATTACCCCCATATTTGGAGATAAGCCCTAGACTAGGCATTTTGTGAATTCTTTTATAACGCACATGTCTTATTATATTATGCCACAACGAGTAATTTCAATATTTCATAGATAGTATTTTTATGTCATGTTTAGATGATCACTACTGACAGTGAGATTAGAAAATCAAGAAGCTTTCTTTTGATAGTGCTAATGTGGAAAATAAAATCAAGAGGATAACCAAAAGAAGAGACTACATTAGCATTATCATTCTGAGTTACAAGTTAAAGTTTGAACATCCCTTCGGTACAAAATATTTTTTTAAGTATGTTCCTTTATAGGAACTACCCATTTGACCAGCGTTAATGTCCATTCTCAATCCTATGCTACACAGAAGACTTTATGAGATCAGGTTTTTGGTAATCACCGGTATGTGCTTCACATCATGAACCGTCAGCGACTTCTCCGAAGTCAAATACAGTACTACCGTCCCGATCCCAAGTACTTCAGCTTGTGCCTTATTTTCCACCAAAATATTCCCAGAAGTGTCACATTCCAGTTCCGCAGAACTGAATGTCCTCGTTTGGGAACAAGGACTTCCCATACCCCGGTTCTGTAGAGCCGCCCGTCTTCGCTGGGCATGATAACGTACAAGCTTGGGGTTGCGCTTGTACAAGGAGTGCTCATGTTCATTTTATGAACAAATATTTGAATACAAAATTTGCAACATTCAAAGAGAAATTGAACACATTTGAAAATAAAAATGTGCTCTTTATTGATAATTATTGAAATAGAAACATAAGACCCTCAAACGACCGAGATAAAAATTCCAAACTTGGCTTACAATTAAAGAAATATTGAAATAAGATACAACGTTGCTCCATACATCATATCCCTTATTTAATATTGAAAAACCCATAGACCACCTTCAGCAGAAGTCTTCTTCTCCACTTGGAAGCTTCAGGTGCAAGGCTTCTAAAGAGTCGGACCCAAACCGTCAGCGTTTATGAGCAGCAACTAAATCCTCAGCACCTGTGGATGCCCACAAACGTGGGTCAGTATGCAACATGTACTGGTGAGCAGTCGCAACCAATCTCACCTAAAAATCCAACACTAAATAGATATGTGAAAGCAGCATTTATTATTGTGATCTTGCTATGGTACCTTAAGTTTAATTAACAATTCAAATTTCAAGAACTTAAGGAAAATATATGTTTATCACCATATTCGATGATTCTTACCCACGGTCATTCAGTCATCCCTGTATATGAATAATAATTTACTCTGCATGTACAAGACATTATTAGCATGCACCTTGTCTATATGAAGGTCACTGGCTAAGCCATCACAACTAACTTAGAATTTCGGTGCCCCTTTTAGTACAGGGAGCTAGTCTCACTGAAGGTCCTGAACTTTCGATGCAAGTACTTTAGCATCCATGTTCCCCCTGGGATAAAGCGGTCTCGTGGCCCCGGTGCACATCCTCGAGGAACCAACCCCTTGTGCACAAGTTTTTCTATGACCATGCTTGGAATACAACTAGCTAGTAGAAGAAATAAGCAAGTACAGAAAACTTGATATAGTATGTCACAGTCGTATTGTTTGTCTTAGCCACAGCCCACCATACTTACCGCCCAGTCTAGGGTCTTTTCCACATAATCAATTATACTACAACAATCCAGTTTATAGGAATGTGATTATTTATCTTGCTTATCTTTTTGAGTTTTTTGCTAGGTATCATTGATCGTTTAATCAGACATAATGACTAAAGGATTCATTTAAGGATCGAAGTGACTCACTAGTTGGTGAATTGCTGAGAGAGATCTTTCATGCTTCTTCAAGCTCGGTTCACAGGTTCACCTACATTGGCACCAATATGGGTTCATAATTCTTCTTCTCTTTCTCTCAGTAATTTGATATGAAATATGAGACAGTGAAAGCATGCAATGAAAACAATTCATCGAAAACAATCACGAAAATGCAATCACAAAACCAATAGCAAAAACACATTGAAAACCAACAGCGCACGAGTTTTGAGGCTTCGACCCTTATATAGAGTTCACTCCCCAAGACACCATGTACTGCATCTTGGGAGAAACTTCTAAGGATTCTATCCCATAACGAGAAACGGCTCCCCGTTTCTTTGTCCCGATCAATTGATACCGGCAAAGTTTCCCCATTCTCTAATTCTGACTTGACCATTCGGCCGCTAGCCCAGTCCGTGCTCCACAACATGATCAGAACACTACATATTAACAACTAACAAAAAATTCTTCCCCGAAACTTAAAGAAAAACTCACCTCCGTAATCGAATAACGAAGAAAACTTTTCCTTCATCTCCGCTTCAAGTTCCCATGTCGACTCTTCGACGGAGTGGTTGTGCCAAAGCACGCGAACCAAAGTAATAGCTCGAGTCATGTTCAAACAATTTTGGCCCAAGTGCTTGTCACACACCGACTTCATCCCAGCAAATCAGTAACCTACACTTTCGCCCGTATAATGCTTTATACGGTTACATCTCTATACTCTATTGGTAAATATTATTGTAGGCAAATTTTGCTTGCGGCAAGTGACTATCCCAACTTGTCTTCAAATATGTAGTCCATAGGCGCATGATTTCTTCCAACATTTGGTTAAACTGTTCGGTCTGGCCGTCAGTCTGAGGATGGTACGTGGAGCTAAAATGCAAAAACGTGCCAAGTGTTGCTTTGCAGACTTTTTCAGAACCATGATAAGAATCTTTCATCCAGATCTGACATGATTGAAGCTAGCACACCGTGTAGTCGGACTACTTCATCCAAATATAGTTGAGCTAACTGATCGACGATCCAGGAGATTTTGATCGCGATAAAATATGCCAACTTGGTCAATCTATCCACGATTATCCAAATCGTATCATTTCCTCGCTCCGTCTTCGACAAGCCAACTATAAAATCAATTGTAATATGATCTCATTTCTACTCTGGAATCAGGAGGTTCTGCAATCCCCATCTAGCCTTTGGTGTTCTGCTTTTACCTGCTGACAAGCCATACACTGTGACACAAAGAGTGCCACATCTTTCTTCATACTACGCTACCAAAAGTTTGCGCGCAAGTCTTTGTACATCTTGGTACTCCCCGGATGTAAGGTATAACTTCCGTAATTCGCTTCCGTCAATATTTCCTTCTAAGCTCTATATCGTTAGGCGCACACGGTCTTCCTTTCACTCGTAATATCATGTTCTCATCTTTCGTAAAGTCTGTTGTCTTTCCTGTTGAAATAAGCTCATGCATCTTCTCCAGGTACGGGTCATCCTTCTGTGCGGACTTGATCCCTTCTAGTAAGCTCGACTCAAGGTTCATTTGAGACAGTTGTACCCCTCGGTGTCGAACTTGGAGTTCGATAGCCATATCCTCCAAATACCGCAATAATCATTTGTCAACTGATAGAGATGCCATATACTTCCGGATCAGTGCATCCGCCACAACATTGCCTTTGGCCAGAGTATAATCTATTGTCAAGTCATAATCTTTAATGAGTTCCAGCCAACGCCTTTGCCGTAAGTTCAATTCCTTTTGGGTAAAAAGGTATTTGAGACTCTTATGTTCCATGTATATTTTGTAAGATGCACCATAGAGATAGTATCGCCGTAATTTCAACGCGAACACAATTGTCTCCAATTCCAGATCACGCGTAGGATAGTTCTTCTTGTGTGGATTAAATTGGCTCGAAGCGAAGGATATCACTTTATCTCTTTACATGAGTACACATACTGTAGCGCCCCGTTCTCCCGATGCGGAGAGCGCGGCTAAGAAACACAAGACGGTATCGTTCGATCGGGATAGATTGAATTAAGAACTCGTCCTCGTTATGGATTTGTTTCTTCGGAATCGATTCCCATATTCAGTGGACTGCGCCCCAAGGATCGGCTTAGCGGCAGAGTCAGGAGGGACCTCTCCGCTGCTATCTTTTATTGCCTCCGTTTTTGATGTCGCTTGTTGCTTTCGTGCTTTGAGTTGGTTTTGGGATTCGCTTGTTTTCCTTGAACGGTTTCGATGGTTTTCATTATTTTCGTTCATTGACTTGCACTTCTATTCCGAGATTGGAAAGAGAGGAAGAAGTACTAATCGAGCTGTTCGTGTGCAGGTGAACGAGCAGTAGGTGGCTTGCGAGCGGAGTCGTGAAGCGCCTCTTTCCTTCTTCTTTCCAAAATCTAAGTGAGTGGCTACCAACCCGATTAGCTAGCCCTGCTTCCAAGCTTCACTCCTTTGCCCCGATCAAACGATACCAAGTAATAACTAAAAGAAACCAAGATAAAAGAGAATAGACTTGGTACTTATGCTTGTCAATGAAACTTGTGAACGGTTATATCTTTGCATGCTTGTTCGTTCGGAAATGTTCATCAAATGCATAGATACAAGTTTAAACGTATATCCTGATGCATAAATATAACGTAGTTGCAATGTAAAATGAATCATGAAATACCGCTTGTCTTGTACTCACGTAGCCTCCGGGCGAATGCTTGTTAACGTAGCCTCCGGGCGAATGCTTGTCAACGTAGCCTCCGGGCGAATGATTGTTAGTGTGCGATCACGGACAACTTGTGCACAAGGTATAGTTCCTGCGGGCGGCTGCTGGGGCACTGGCACCGTTCCGGCTCCGGACGGAACAAACGTTTAGTCTCACGTACTAGGACAGGGTGGTATGCGGCGCCTAACGTTCTTGCACGTAGCAAACCATCTTCGTCACAGACTAGTGTCCATTATGGCAATCAAGCCAGTGATCATCGTGTATATTTAAACCTGTAGCATACTAACTTGTGTCTTCGTGGCAGGGAAGGCAGGGTAAGTATTGTGCAGGTAATTCAGACGGTCAGGTAAAATCCACCTAACGGTGGCACGTTCATTTCAGTAAATTCAATATGCTGCTTACTTGTAAATAAACTAAGGCAAGATAGAAACCCACAAAATATGCATGCTTCACTAAACAACGTGTTGATTGGTATAGTCAGGCTAGCTCGCCTTCACCAGCATGTTTCGATATGCTGACCCTCGTTGAAACAGGTTCTCCGCACCAAGGCGAACCGAGCGAGGAGCCGAAGTCGTCTATCCGATCCAGTCCAACTGTTGGCGCATCTTCACCGCGCCCTCGAAACCTTTTGAAGCCAGAAGCTGCAACTCTTCATACACAAATGCAGCTCCATGGCAAAGCCGTCCTCCAGCCTGGAGGTCTTTATCATTTAGAGTTTATAAAGGGATGTAATGTACAGGACTGCTATCTCATTTTGAGTCATCTCTTTTGTAAGCCGTTCGGCATATTAGCTAACTCGTTCAAGAGTTTGTAATAGATGTTCATTATCAATAAAGAGAACTTTTCTATGTTTCAAATCTGTGTTTCAATTTATCTGCGTACTCTGAATATGTGCTTGCTATGCAAATCATTAAAGCCTTGTGCGGGCGCAACCCCAGGCCCGCACGGCGGTCACGATTCGGGGGACGCCTCAAGTGATTCTACGGAATTGGGTCATGACATAGTGGTATCAGAGCACAGATTCAAAGTTCCTTAGACTTCGTGCTGGAAAAGTTCCTTTAACGATCAAATTCCTGTGCGAACTCTTGAACTTGCTAGGCCAAAATGAGATACATTCATGCAATAAGTCCATAATACATTATGATCCTAATATAATTTACCTTCTTTTGAAGGAATGGTACCTGCGCAATCTGCAGCGCAATTCCCGGACGAAACGCAAGGCCAAGAGAGTAGTTCGGGCACTTCGGGAAGTTCAAGAAGACAGCGAGCCATGCCAAGCATCGATCCCGTTCAGCAAATATTGCAGATGTTGGAGGAAAACCAACAAAGGGACGAGGCTCGCCATGAACGGGCCGAAAAGCGGGCGGAAGAGAGTCAGCTCAAGTTTCAAGACAATATAGAAGCACGATTCTCAGTCCAACAGAAGCAGGTAGATACCCTGCAGCAGATCATTCAGACTTTGGCATCCAACCAGTCCGCGGCAACGCCAGCGACTCCGGTAGAACAGCCCGTGCTTGAAGTAGAGACGCCGCAAATACCAAGGACGAGGGACGTGACTGCCTTCGACTTTGGCCACTTCAAGAAAGTTTGCAACACCCCATTCAACGGGACTGAGGACCCAGTCGTAGCTCTAGATTGGTTGGCCGAACTTGAAGATCACTTCGCTCTGCTAGAGGTCCCCAAAGAAAAGCGCGTCGCCTGCGCGCAACTACAGCTCTGCCTCAACGCACACGATTTGTGGGACGTGCATCGACGATCTCTCCAATTTGATCACGGAAAGGAGGCGATCTCGTGGACGACTTTTCGTGCCGCGTTCGAAGAGGAGTATGTACCCCCTCCAGTCCAACGCCAGATGGAAAACGAGTTCGTGCAGCTGCGGCAAGGCAGCATGACAGTTAAGGAGTACTCCGCCGAATTCAACCGACTCTCCAAATTCGCTAGGGCCTATTTACCTGATGCAGCGAGTCGAGCTAGAAGGTTTGAAGGTGGACTACGTCCTGCCATCCATTCGCACGTAGCCATTCCTCAATATCGTACGATGCGTGAAGTCATGAATCACGCCCTGTCGCTCGAACCACTCTATCCTCATATTGCTGCCGGCGCTGTGCATACATCCAGTCACAAACGCCAAAGCAACGAAGGCGGAAACACCGCTACAAAGCGCCACAACAACGGTGGTCCACAGAGAGGGCAGCTATGTCACTTCTGTAGGAGGCCAGGGCACCTGGTCAACGAATGTCGTCTGAAACAAGGATTATGCCTCATCTGTGGCGATGCAAACCACAGAATTCGTGACTGCCCCAAATACTCTGCTAAACATCCCCAACGTAACGTTCCCTGATGGTAGGTCCTGTTCTTAAGTTTCGGGACGAAACTTCCAATTAGTTGGGTAGGATGTAGCGCCCCGTTCTCCCGATGCGGAGAGCGCGACTAAGAAACACAAGACGGTATCGTTCGATCGGGATAGATTGAATTAAGAACTCGTCCTCGTTATGGATTTGTTTCTTCGGAATCGATTCTCATATTCAGTGGACTGCGCCCCAAGGATCGGCTTAGCGGCAGAGTCAGGAGGGACCTCTCCGCTGCTATCTTTTATTGCCTCGGTTTTCGATGTCGCTTGTTGCTTTCGTGCTTTGAGTTGGTTTTGGGATTCACTTGTTTTCCTTGAACGGTTTCGATGGTTTTCATTATTTTTGTTCATTGACTTGCACTTCTATTCCGAGATTGGAAAGAGAGGAAGAAGTACTAATCGAGCAGTTCGTGTGCAGGTGAACGAGCAGTAGGTGGCTTGCGAGCGGAGTCGTAAAGCGCCTCTTTCCTTCTTCTTTCCAAAATCTAAGTGAGTGGCTACCAACCCGATTAGCTAGCCCTGCTTCCAAGCTTCACTCCTTTGCCCCGATCAAACGATACCAAGTAATAACTAAAAAAAACCAAGATAAAAGAGAATAGACTTGGTACTTATGCTTGTCAATGAAACTTGTGAACGGTTATATCTTTGCATGCTTGTTCGTTCGGAAATGTTCATCAAATGCATAGATACAAGTTTAAACGTATATCCTGATGCATAAATATAACGTAGTTGCAATGTAAAATGAATCATGAAATACCGCTTGTCTTGTACTCACGTAGCCTCCGGGCGAATGCTTGTTAACGTAGCCTCCGGGCGAATGCTTGTCAACGTAGCCTCCGGGCGAATGATTGTTAGTGTGCGATCACGGACAACTTGTGCACAAGGTATAGTTCCTGCGGGCGGCTGCTGGGGCACTGGCACCGTTCCGGCTCCGGACGGAACAAACGTTTAGTCTCACGTACTAGGACAGGGTGGTATGCGGCGCCTAACGTTCTTGCACGTAGCAAACCATCTTCGTCACAGACTAGTGTCCATTATGGCAATCAAGCCAGTGATCATCGTGTATATTTAAACCTGTTGCATACTAACTTGTGTCTTCGTGGCAGGGAAGGTAGGGTAAGTATTGTGCAGGTAATTCAGACGGTCAGGTAAAATCCACCTAACGGTGGCACGTTCATTTCAGTAAATTCAATATGCTGCTTACTTGTAAATAAACTAAGGCAAGATAGAAACCCACAAAATATGCATGCTTCACTAAACAATGTGTTGATTGGTATAGTCAGGCTAGCTCGCCTTCACCAGCATGTTTCGATATGCTGACCCTCGTTGAAACAGGTTCTCCGCACCAAGGCGAACCGAGCGAGGAGCCGAAGTCGTCTATCCGATCCAGTCCAACTGTTGGCGCATCTTCACCGCGCCCTCGAAGCCTTTTGAAGCCAGAAGCTGCAACTCTTCATACACAAATGCAGCTCCATGGCAAAGCCGTCCTCCAGCCTGGAGGTCTTTATCATTTAGAGTTTATAAAGGGATGTAATGTACAGGACTGCTATCTCATTTTGAGTCATCTCTTTTGTAAGCCGTTCGGCATATTAGCTAACTCGTTCAAGAGTTTGTAATAGATGTTCATTATCAATAAAGAGAACTTTTCTATGTTTCAAATCTGTGTTTCAATTTATCTGCGTACTCTGAATATGTGCTTGCTATGCAAATCATTAAAGCCTTGTGCGGGCGCAACCCCAGGCCCGCACGGCGGTCACGATTCGGGGGACGCCTCAAGTGATTCTACGGAATTGGGTCGTGACACATACCAAGCCCTGCCCTGTAGCATCACTGAAAAACTAAAATCCCTCATTGCCCTCCGAAATTATAGGAATTGGAGCTGACACGAAATATTGTTTCAATTCTTGAAAACTAGCTCCACAGTCATCAGTCCAATTGAATGTCACTCCCTTGTGGGTGAGGCGAGTCAGAGGTGACTCCACTTTAGCAAAATCTTTTATAATTTTTTTGTAATAACCCACCAAACCAAGGAAACTTTGAACTTCGCTAGCTGACGTGGGTTGTTTCCAGTCCACTACTGGCTCAATTTTCTTTGGATTAACAGAGACACCTTCTGACCAGATAACGTGCCCAAGGAACGACACACTACTCATCCAAAATTCATATTTACTCAGCTTGGCATAAAGCTAATTTTCCTTAGGGTCTGTAGTATTGTTCTCAAGTGTGTGGTATGGTCTTCCTTGCTCTTTGAATATATTATGATATCATCGATGAACACGACCATAAACTTATCTAAGTAGGGGCGGAAGACTCGGTTCCTCATATCTGGGAAGGCAGTTGGAGCATTGGTCAAACCAAATGGCATAACTAAAAACTCGTAGTGTCCATATCTCATACGAAATGCTGACTTAGGGACATCGTCTGGCTTAATCTTCAACTGATGATAACCTGAGCGGAGATTAATCTTCAAAAATACTGTCGCACCTTGAAGTTGGTTAAACAGATCATTGATTCTGGGTAAAAGATGCATGTTCCGAACTATAACTTTATTGAGTTCACGGTAGTCGATGCACACCCGCATCGTACCGTCCTTCTTTTTCACAAATAGTACTAGGGATCCCCGTATGAAGAACTATCCTACTCATGTTGGGAGCAACTTCTAAGGATTATATCCCATAACGAGAAACTTTTCCTTATTTTTTGTTCTGATCAATCGATACCGACAATGTTTTCCCATTCTCTGATTTTGACTCGGCCATTCGACAGCTATCCAATCCGTGCTCCGCAATAAGATCAGGGCACTACAGGAAGTAGGCTCGTATGTGGTGAACAAATAGCTCTTCAAGAAAATATGGCAGGATGCACCAGTGTCCACCCACCAATCAATATCCACACCAGTTGAGTTAACCTGCACAATCATACCAACCAAGTTAGTCTTACATTTATTTTACAATTTGGGCTTGGATCGGCAATCCTTCTCGTAGTGGCCCTTCTTGCCAAAATTGAAGCAAGTCACATCAGACTTTGGTTTTGGCATTAATGAAGTCGACTTCACCTTCAAATGGTTGAAGTCCTTCTTCTTATTGTTGTCACGCCCCAATCTCCCGCAAGCTCGATAGTCCCCACTGAACGTGAAATCACCACGTTGCAGCTCTCCCTCGGGAAAATCGTTCTCTTCGGGACGTGATGCCGTACGAGCCTGGAGTTGCGCTCGTACAAGGCGATGTTGTTAAACACCAAAGTTATCATCGAAACAACCAAGTTACAGCAGAAGTCGTTTTGTGTACCAAGCACACATCAAAGTATACGTAGCGAAGCTCACGATAGGGTCCAAATGAAATGCCCCGAAGGCAATGCCACGGAGATGATGAAATGCTCTTGCTCTTTTCTCTAGCCCACAAAGGTACTTACAGTTCATACATTTTGTCCGGTATATCCAAGCAGCGCCACTACGCCGGCGTACCTAAAATATTGCCCACAAACGTGGGTCAGTACACAGGCGTACTGGTGAGCAGGGTAACCCACTCATCTAAGCTGACACTAAGTAAAAAAATAGTGAATGAAACCAGTTATATGGTGATCTTTATAGTTGAATCCTAGATTCATTTTATGGCATATGAATGACATGTTAAGGAAAGCTGTAAAGCAGTTTACGCATGCAAGCATTCAATCTCAAACTAAACGACAAGCATTTATATATAATCGACCCGAAGGATACTAGCACGCAACCCGTCCTACTCAATGCCATCGTTTGCACGATAACATATCGAACCATCAATCCCGCCTCAACATCCATCCTCAACGAAAGTTTATATTCCAATCTCAAGTGCACACTCTTGCTGAGGCAAGGTGGCCGCGCCTACACGATGCAACAAACCAACCAAAGTAAAGCAAGCCAACATTTATTCTATATGAAGTCACTGGCCAAAAGCCATAAAGGACATTGATCGGACCAAGATCAACAGGGCAGTCCTACCCGATCCAGGGCTGGGGAGCTACTCCCTCGTGGTGGTATCGGACTACCAGCACTGCGCCCATTCGCGCGATGCCCTTTGTTTCCTCCATGGTGGAACGGTCCCGGTGCCCCGGTGCCTCATCCCGTTCCAGGAAACGAAACCCTGTGCCACACAGGTTGTCCGTGACAATGCAGACACGTAGGTATGACGAGAGGATCGAACATTCTCGCCCTACCAAGCGATCCTAGACTCGTTCAACCGATATCCAACCAAAATATCCATAACCATTCTTCCAACATATCCAACCAAGGAATCCAAATCTCGACCTCAACATATAGCCCAAGGCACCAAATATCAAGTGTTTCATAGGCACAATGCCTCTTCTCAACACAGAGTTATAAATTGGTGCAACACCCATGCTCAAAGTAAATCCCATGGCACAATACCCCAACCGTGGCACAATGCCACTTCAGTGGCACGATGCCCCATTCATGGCACAATACCCTCGCTGATGCAGTTGTTCGGTTTTGAACCACAATTGCTCGCTTTGCAAGACAAAGCGACCAAGTGATACTCGTGCACGGATGCACGCTCGCTCGCCCGAATTCCCGATATTCCCGATATTTTCATTGCCTCAAAGTATCACTCCAACTTATTCAAGCATAATCCCAAGTATCCAACCGACTGCCTCAATTGTAATAATCTAACACTAGCTCCAACTATCCAACGCGTAAATTATTTCAAGCCACAATCCTACCAAGCCAACGACGTACACTCTATGCACGCCTCAGTGTAGTGATTCTCAATGTTTCAGCCCAAGTATTCAAGCCTTTTACGTGTTTTCCATATTATTAGGCATGAAGGAGTAGAGGAGAAGGGAAAGAGCCCACTCACAATGTTTGATCCCGTTAGGCATCATGTCCTGCCGATACGGCCAATCCCTTGAACCCGTGGTCCGATGCAAGCACGATCTACTCAACTGGTATGACCGTGCGAGCAGGCCGTGCTCTCCGAATCATCCGACCGATCGGACTAAGGAAGATGGCATTATCTCTCCCATCCAGCTATCCAGTACTATTCTGAACGAACACCTGATTTCCACCGAACCCGCTAGCCATCTGCACATAAAACCAACTAAATCAATCCTTCTTTCCAAAATCCAATATTTCAAATATAACTAGCATTTGATTTATTACATCCGACTCAGCATAACGCTCCGAGCGGTTGCGGGGCGTTACATAATATACCACTTAGAATCAGGTTCGTCCACGAACTGTGCTGGTACTCATTCCTTACTAGCATGCCACAATCCAATTCCATGGATCTGCTCTATGCAACTCACATATTCACGATCCTGACTCAGCATCTCGCTCTGCTGAATGCTCGTACAAATTTCACGAATTCCCACATCCTCCTTGCAGCTTAATATGAATTACTCGTATCGCTTAGTTTTGGATCGTACACATATTTAAGGCATCCCTAAAATACATGCATTTTAGTCGAGCTTTGCGATAGCAATTTGAACAAGTTACAAGGGTATCTTTATGTTCGAGGCATCCATTTTGCTTTACTCCCAATTAAACCAAATCACGATTCCCATTCCAAACTGTTCGATTGAGCACTATTCTCAATTATGCAGATTTCTCACCGACTCAATCAGTTCGTATTCCAACTCAATAATCCAACTATTTCTGAATCCGCACTAGCAACATCTCGAAATATTATCTTATGCACCGAACGATCATCTCAACTGATCTACCCCAGCTATGCGACTTACCCAACTATAAACTTTGCTTAGATCAGCTCAGTCCAACACATTTTTCTGCCATCTCAATATCTCACTGGGTGATCATCTATATCGAGGTTCGTGTGATCCACGAAGATCTCGTCGCCACGCCAAAGGATAGTGTCGCCACAATTTCAACGTGGACACAGTCGCCACAATTTCTAGGTTGCGCATGGAATAGTTCTTCGTGCTGCTTCTACTGCCTCGAAGCATAGAATATCACCTTTGCCTCCCGAACGAGCACGCTTCCCATACTAGGTTCCGAGACATCTTGTAAATCTGAGGCAAATTTGTCCCTTTCAGTATTCGTAAGGATTTGATCTGAACGAGCCGTTGCTTTAACTTTACGAGCTAGTTTCACAGTCGTCAATTCATATGAATGATATTCCCTTCCAGGGCACGATGAGTCAGAGGCAATGCCATCAATAAAAATCTGCGACTCTGAATCTCATCAGTTGACTTAGGCCAATCCCACCATCGCTTCGATCTTTCGGCTGCATCTTTAGCTGAAGACTATCCCAAGGGTCTCTCGAATCCAACACTCAGTCAATAAGCCAAATCTCATTGCTCACATCTACCCTCGACGCATTTCTAAATACGCCGCCTCAAGGGTCGTTCTATGGGTCTATCATATTCATATCCGAATTCAGCGGACAAGTCGCTAGGGTCAGCTGTCCCGAAGCTACGCTCGATAATTGTAATCATTACGATGGACAGTTACTATAAACCATGCTATACCTCATCTGCAAATTCAAACCAAAATCCAACTATTTCATCCGAGCGAAGTTTCCGAATCCGAGAACCGCGCTCGTTGAAACCGTCTTCTATCAATCCGTCGTTCTGCCCTGAATCCATCAAATTCCCGAATTGCCATGTTCGTCTTCTCGCACTATCAATTGCAATGATTCTCAAAATTCGAGACTTGCTTAAATTTCTATCCGTTTGCCACGTTCCACAATGCACGTCCAACTTACTCGAGCAGTACAGTGATTTGTTCCGACGTTGCTTCCATATTTAGCTATCTTCAAAAGTCAATCCGCCACACTCTTAGCCTTCCATTGTTGCCACAATCTGTCCACATCTTCCGGAGAATTCGTCTACCATTGTTGCACCATCTTGCCCAAAATTCTATTTTCGCTAAACCTGCGTCGACTTTTCGAGCAGCAATATCCAAAATCTTCCAAGTTTGTGTGAATCCATCGTATTGTCCCTCCAAACCAAATCGTTTTTCATTGCTCAACCAACAGCTCAAATGTGTTGCCCAAAATCATAGTTCGCGCTCGCTATCATTCGATTCATCCATCGCTCGTTCAAGCGTATCCCAACTGTTTATTCCGATCTTGTCTGCTTCTTAAGCCCAATGATACTTTCATTTGTACCAGTCCGTTCTCTATATGCTCAACTCAATAATCGCTTGCTCCATTTTTCATTCTTCCCAACTCAACCGACGTGCACCAACCAACTTGTATTCCCGTTACCCGAGTCCGTTCAGGCAATTTCCAATGATGTCCAACCAAAATATTCCAATGCCTTGCTCAATATATGGTATCCCATATACTACTCCGAATCAAGTCGCTACTCGCATTACGATTCCTTTCACTTATCCAAAATCCGTTCGAATTATCCCTTAGGTGTGATCATGCCTTTCCCAATTCGAGTTTGACACAAAACTCAGGCAACGCTTGAATTATCCAATTATTTCCATCAATCTCGTTATACAACTCGTGCCATATCCCATTCTTAATACTTTCAATATTTCTCAAACCGTCTGCTACTTTCGCAACACGAGCAATCGTGCAACGATTGTCTTCCAAGTAGTCCAGCCCAATACCCAATGGTTTTGTCACGCCCCAGTACCAAAATACCGTGGGACCAGATACGTGGCAATGGCCAACAGTACGCACCGATGGACAAACCCAATTTAATGGATCCATCAGGACATACTTAAGCTGTAAAAACAAGTCTACGACAATATGGCACAACTAATCTCATCCACACAAAGTATAAAAGTATGATCCACAGAATAAATAAGGAATGTAAATCATCAGCTAGTCTCAACAAAGTACTTCGGGGAACAACCCGATAAATATCTGATACAATGGTTCAACAGACCAGAAATAAATGACTGGAATAAATGAATAAATACTGAGCATGAAACATGGATGCTCAAGAAAAGTCTTCGGCTAACACCTCGTCCTCGGGTGGCGGTACAGCTCCTGGATTAGCTCCTGCTGTGGTCCCGTATACCTCGGGATAGATCTCGTCCTCAAATCCTGGGGACATAATCCGGATCCAGGTCCTCAGGGGACATAGCAAGGTACAAGAAAGGTCAAGCCAAAATAAATGCAGTACAGAAAATAAATAGAATAATTAGGGCAAGTATGTAAACATCTGTGTGAAATACAAGAGAGAACATCAATAGTGCTCAGGCTGAAACAACTACAAGCTCTGTGTAGGGGAGCCGGTAGCAGTGATATCATGAGGTGGTCTAGCTCAGCGGGAGACTGAGTAGCCGGCATAACATAGTCAACCTGTAGCCTGTGGGTCTCTCCAGCAATAGATGGAACAATAAAGGAATACTAAATAACCAGCTAAGTGATATGCAAGATGAGAGCAGCACTAGAACTCAGGCTGAAACCACTACAAGCTCTGTGTCGGGGAGCCGGTAGCATCAGTAATAATGAGTAATGGGCCAAGCTCGGGCTTCAGAGTCTTGTGCCTCATAATAGTAGGGGTGTATATATATATGATCAGCCTATAGTCTGTGTGTCTCTCCCCACCCAATGTAACCACACATATCATGACCATAACGTCTCATGTCCATGTCAGCGGGATCATAACTAATGCACAAGTTAAAATGTATCTAAGAATATAGTATCTCTGTCAAGTCCTGTATCCTATACAGAATCACCACGAATATCTCGGGAAGATCCTGTCTCATGAACAGTGTCAAGTGTCATGGGTCTTAGTGTACTTGGTAAGACAAGTACGAGAAGATAAAGTGTCACGAGTATCCATCTCTAGATGACAATACACAACACCGCGTACGATGTTGGCATCCGACTGATAATCGAACGCTAAGTATGTCACACGGTCCTAGGTTAAGCATGCACAGCAATATAATGAAGCAAGGAAAATATATAACAATAATGAAGAGTTTGGCAAGGTACACTTGCCTGGTGTTTGAATACCAAAAGCTATCCCTGTATTAGTGGATCCGATGGGTACTACTCCAAAAGCTGTAATAAACATTACCAACAGTCTCAGAAGATGTCGAATAGCTAGAAACGCCTGTCCTTACGTCCAATTTGGACACAAGGGCAAAAAAGGCATTTCCGGGCCAAAGCGGGTTCCACATGTGGGCCACTTTGCACCGAAAAGCGTGCTAGGGTCAAAGGTCTTCAAATTCCTCAAACTCAGTGTCTACAAGTCAGGAACGATGATACAAACCCAACGGAACTTCCAGAATTGGATTTCGATGAGCCGATCACAAAATCGCCCGTCAAGTGGAGCCGGTGGGGCCCACGATACGCGATTTTGTCAACGTTCTCCGAATTGAACCAAACTTGGGTCACAGGACCAGCGTATTGCTACGAGTCCGATGGCGCAAGTTTCGTCTCGATCCGACGTGTATACACAAAGTTACAGCGTATTCCAGAAAGGACAGATACGGGGTATCGTCGGCGGATACGCGTTGATTCTGGTGTGCACGCACATCCGAATCGACTTCTGCGAAATCCCACACGACCATATCAACGACGCGCATGTTTCGGTAAAGGCCGCGTGCGACCAAGTCGTCCCGTTTGGCAGGGCGCACTCAGTTCCGGGGTAAAACAGGGCGTTGTTTTTCCTGTTTATGGATCGCGGTGTGCGATCACCACAGGACGCGATGTACCGAACGGGTTGCACGGGCACCGAGAGGGTTATGCAGTCTATGCGTAGCAACTGACGGAATCAAAAACGGAGTTACGAGGTGAGAGAAAATGGTACATGAACAGGACTTCGTGAACGCTGAATTCCACGTGTCCGAGAGTCAACTTCGTGTCCTGCGTATCGAGTTGTTGTGTCCAGGCTAGGGTTCGGGGTGCGGCCGGAGAACTGTCGGAGAGTCGCTGCTCTGGTCGGCGAGGGGCGGCTCGCCGGGCGGAGCAGAGTCGGCTCGTCGGCCTGAGCGGAGGGGAACGTCGGCCGGTCGTGGTGCGGGGTCGGCCTGGAGGAGGTTGCACAGCTGAATGTGCTTGGGTCGCTGCACCGAGGGTCGGGGCTTGCGCTGGCCGGAGCGGGGCTCGGTCAGTCGGCGGATAGCGCTGTGTCGGCGGAGCAGCGAGGTCGGCGGGGCTGGGTCGACGACCGCGGGTCGTTGGGTGACAGCGGTGGGAGGCGTCGGGGTCACGGGTGCAGGGGCTGGGCAGACTCGACGTCGAGCGGGCGGTGGAGGGAGAGGGAGGCGTCGAGGGGTTGTCTAGGGTTGCGGCAACGACGAGTTGGGGGAAGATAACGGCGCGGCGGCTAGGGTTTTCTAAGGTCTGGGCACTGATGTCGAGGCAAGAATATAAAGGCTGAGCACAGTAAAACCGGTGGAGGCTAGGGTTCCAATTGGGTTTCGGGTCGGGTTTGGCTCGGATCCGACCCAATAAGCTGAGTTTGGTTCGGTTTAATAAGCCAATAGTTTTTAGGGCTTAAAACGCTACTCCGGAGTCCAATAAATTCACCGAAAAATATCCTGTGTCCGGTTTTCCATTTTACATCTAAAATATTATTTTCATAATATTTTAACACCAATAAACTGCATTTAAAAATCTTTAACTCACAATCACCTTGGTTCTTCTTCCAGAAAAATACCAAAACTTTCGGGAAAAATTATATTAAAATTACTCTGAAAATTTGGGTGTTTACAATCTTCCCTCCTTAAAGGATTGCGTCCTCGCAATCAAAGAATAAGCTATTAAAGGAAGAACTATAAAAATACAAGGTTACTCAGGTGCTAACTGCCTCGGCGAACAAGTGGGGCTAACGCTGGCGCATACTATCTTCTCGTTCCCAGGTCGATTCTCCAGGAGAATGATGTTTTCATGCTACACGAACCAATCTGATTGTCTGTCCCCGCAATGTCTTCTCACTGACGTCGAGGATGCCAACTGGTTGTTCTTCATATCTCAAGCTTGGGCCCACTACGATCTCTGAATGATCGACTACGTGACTTGGGTCGGTCACGTACCTTCGCAGCTGGGAGACGTGGAATACGTCATGCACTCCCTCTAAGGATGGAGGTAATTCAAGACGATAAGCCACCACACCAACGCGCTCTAGAATGTCAAATAGCCCAATATACCTTGGGCTCAACTTGCCTCTGCTCCCGAATCTGATAGTACCACGAGTGGACGAAATCCTCAAGAACACGTGCTCTCCTTCTTTAAACTCTAGGGGACGTCTGTGCGTATCTGTCCAATGCTTCTGCCTGTCCTGAGCTGCTCGAAGATGATTCTGAATCTGTTTTACCTTCTCCACTGTCTGCGTTACCAATTCTGGACCCAGTATTTGACGTTCACCAACGTCACTCCAACATATAGGCGATCTGTACTTCCTTCCGTATAATGCCTCGAATGGTGCCATCTGAATGCTGGCCTGATAACTGTTGTTGTAGGAGAACTCTACCAAGTGCAAATGATCTTCCCAAGATCCTCCAAAGTTTAGCATACATGATCGCAACATGTCCTCCAAGATCTGAATGGTGCGCTCCGATTGGCCATCTGTCCGCGGGTGGTAAGCCGTGCTGAATTTGAGTCTGGTGCCCAGACTCTCTTGCATGCTTCTCCAGAAATGAGATGTAAATCTTGAATCTCGATCCGATACAATACTAACCGGCACTCCATGTAATTTGACGATTTGTCGCATATACATATCGGCTAGTAGATCTGTGGACTATCCAACTCTAAATGGCAAGAAGTGTGCTGATTTAGTGAGTCTATCCACGATAACCCATACTGCATCTCTTTCGCTGGGGCTCCTTGGAAATCCTGTGACAAAATCCATCGTAATATGCTCCCACTTCCATTCTGGTATAGGAAGCGGCTGTAACATACCTGCTGTCCTCTGATGCTCGGCCTTTACTTGCTGGCAGACTAAGCATTTGGCCACAAATCTTGCAATCTCCCTTTTTATTCCATGCCACCAATAATACTGTCTCAAGTCTCGGTACATCTTGGTCCCTCCTTGGTGAACAGAGTACATAGAGCTATGTGCTTCAGTCATTAACTCTTGTCTCAATTCTCCATTTGGAACATACAAGCGATTTTCAAACCTCAATGTCCCGTCTTCGTGTATGCGAAGTCCTGTCTGCATGCCTGCTTCCGTCCTCTCCTTCAGTCTTCGAAATCTAGTATCGGTGGGCAATGCCTCTTTAATTCTTTCCACAAGTGACGACTTAATTTCAAGATTAGCCAGCAATCCACTTTGTCCTGGTAAAACAACCTCTATCTGAAGCTCCTGTAGATCTCTCAATAACTTGGGCTGCATTGTCAAGAAATAAGCCGTAGGCTTCCTGCTGAGGGCGTCTGCTACGACGTTCGCCTTTCCCGGATGATACTGCAGATCTATGTCAAAATCTACCATCAGTTCAAGCCAACGTCTCTGCCTCATGTTAAGCTCCTTCTGAGTATATACATACTTCATACTCTTGTGATCGGTGAAGATTTCTACCCTCTCCCCATAAAGATAGTGCCTCCATATCTTCAATGCAAATATAACTGCTGCTAACTCCAGATTGTGTGTTGGATAGTTCTTCTCGTGGACCTTCAACTGTCTTGATGAATAAGCAATAACTTTGCCATGTTGCATTAAAACACATCCTAGTCCACTACCTGATGCATCACTGTAAACAACAAAACCTCCTGTCCCTGAAGGAAGAGTCAAGACAGGTGATGTTGTTAATCTTTTCTTCAATTCTTCGAAGGCCTTCTGGCAGTCTTCTGTCCATATAAACTCCTGGTCTTTACGTGTCAGCTTCGTCATTGGTTCTGCAATCCTTGAGAAATTTTCTACAAACCTTCGGTAATATCCCGCAAGTCCGAGAAAACTTCTCACCTCTGCAACTGATGTGGGTGTAGGCCAAGTCTCTATTGCCGCAACTTTCTCTGGATCAACCGAGAGTCCTTCTCCAGAGATGATATGTCCCAAGAAAGGTACTTTGTCCATACAAAACTCACACTTACTGAGTTTGGCATATAACTTCTCCTGTCTCAATGTCTCTAACACGATCCTAAGATGCTTCTCGTGCTCTTCATGGCTCTTGGAATATATTAGAATATCGTCAATGAACAAAACCATAAATTTATCCAAGAACTGATGAAAGACTCTGTTCATCAAACTCATAAACACCGCTGGCGCGTTGGTTAAACCAAACGGCATCACCAAGAACTCATAATGTCCATACTTGGTCCTGAAAGCTGTCTTCGGTATGTCTTCCTTCCTTACTTTGATCTGATGGTAGCCGGATCGAAGGTCAATCTTCGAGAATACCCTTGCACCACTCAATTGATCAAATAGATCATCAATGCATGGTAAGGGATACCTATTCTTGATGGTTACAGCATTCAGTACCCTGTAGTCAATGCATAACCGTACTGTTCCATCCTTCTTCGGCACAAATAATATGGGTGCTCCCCAAGGTGAAACACTGGGCCGAATGAAACCCTTCTCCAGAAGATCGTCAACCTGTTCCTTCAACTCCACTAACTCCTTAGGTGCTAGCCGATATACTGATGAAGTGATAGGCTCCGCTCCTGGAGTTAAGTCTATTATGAATTCTATTTCCCGATCAGGCGGTAAACCTGGAAGATCATTAGGAAATACATCCACAAATTCTGATATGACTCTTGGGTAACCTGTCTTCCCTTCTACAAATAGTACCCTAAGAGTAGGCTGAACTCCTTGCTCTACTGCTCCTCGAAGAAACTCGAATTCTGGATGTCCAAGCGGTCTAAATATGACCTGCCCAAGTCGACAATCAAGAGTCGCATGGTACTAACTTAACTAGTCCATACCAAGTACAACATCATAATCCGGCATAGAAAAGATCAGAAATTGAGCGCGCATCTCTCTTCCACAAACTACTACAGAACATGATCTACAGACGTCACTAACCGGAATAATTCCACCTCCCGTAAGAATTCTCTTCATCTTCGGAAGGGGTGCGGTAGCTACTCTATGGGTGGCTACAAAACTAGCTGCTTTAAATGAATGCGATGCTCCAGAATCAAATAATACTACAGCTGGTAATGAAGCTACTAAAATAGTACCTGCGATGACCTCGCCTGCTGTAGCCTCCTCTTCAACAGCTAATGTGA
The DNA here is from genome assembly GCA_036927795.1 of Iris macrosiphon. Classification (NCBI taxonomy): domain Eukaryota; kingdom Viridiplantae; phylum Streptophyta; class Magnoliopsida; order Asparagales; family Iridaceae; genus Iris; species Iris macrosiphon. The sequence continues at coordinate 92,825,000 of JAYESA010000016.1, read as the reverse complement.
AGGTCTGTCCTCGTCCCTGAGCTGGACCTCTCTGCTGCTGCTGAGCCTGCTGAAATAGAGCTGCCTGTGGTGCCAGGGGTGGTCTATGCTGATTCCCTCCTGGGGCTGGTGGCCTGACGCCTCCAACTCCTGCCTGCTATGCTCCTACGGCTGGATAAGCGGGTCATGGTGCAGGTAAAGCTAATCTCGGTGCTCCCTCTCTACGCTCAGTGCAGTCTCTGGTCTGATGCTGGTTGGACCCGCAAGCCAGGCAGAGTCCCAACTTGCGTCTGCATTCTCTCTCAATGTGACCTATCTTGTCGCAGTGGTGACAAGTAGGGAGAGATATGGCCCTGTGTACTGTCCTCTCTGGCATACTCCTCTGGGACCGTTTTGCTGAATCCCCATGTGCTGTCCTGGATGGTGCTGAGTTGATAGGCCTCTTCAGGTTTGACTCCCTTTTAGTGACACGCTCCATGCGTCGTGCGGCTGCGAGAACGTCGGTATAAGATGTAGGCGCGACCGATCCAATCAATCTTTGGAGCTCAAACTTCAGTCCGTCAAAGAACTTCTCAGCTTTCTCTTCCTCTGTCGCAATCAAGGTTGGGGCAAAGCGACTGAGGCGAATGAATTCCGCGTTGTATTCTTCCACCGTCATATTGCCTTGGATAAGACGGTTGAACTTGTCTCTGAGCTCTGACCGTGCTACTGCGGGAATATACATCTCCCGGAAAAGTCTGGAGAACTCTTCCCAAGTGACTCGGTCCTGCCCGAGCCTCCTCTCCTCTGCTAACCACCAGTGATGTGCATTCTCAGTTAACTGCATTCTGACTGCAGTCATCCACTTCTCTCTCGGAAGTTCAGCGGCTTCCAACTGATGTTGTATGGTTGTGAGCCATTCATGAACTTCTGTTGGCCCCTCTTTACCAGAAAATGTACGAGGTTTGAGCTGACGGAAGTCGGTGATAGATCCCGTCGTCGATCGTCTCGCTGGTGGATTTGCCTGCTCCAATGCGGATACCAGGCTGGTTCTCAGATACTCGGCCTCCTGCCGATGGGCCTCTTGCTGAATCTGCTGCTGGGCTTGCATCATAGCATACATCATCTGGAACATCTGTTGCCCGTCCATGGCTTGCCCTGGCAGGAAAACTGGCATCTGGGGAGTGAACTGTGGTGGAGGTGGGATGTCATCTCTCCGGAACCTTGGATTAGGCTGACCGGTTTGATCGCTCTGCGATGCTTGTCCTCCATTCCCTGGAGTCACTCCATCTATATAAGTAACCACAGCGTCGTGTGGCGTATCCAATGGAATCTCGTCTCCGTTCCTGGGATCCATTTCTCTCTGCAACCAAAAGATAAACTGTAAGAACGCACAGAGGAATTAATACAGGATGCAAATCAAGTAACAATTTCGAGTTCGATATAGAGTTCAACAATGGGTTAAATAATGGATGAGATCCTAGAACTTATCATATCCTTAGGGCAGGCTGGTTCGGTCCCTAAGTTGAAACGTAGACCTGCATGGGCCACCACAAAAACCATGTCACGCCCTAGTCCCAAAATATTGTGGGACCAGATACGTGGCAATGGCTAGCAGTACGCACCGATGGACAAACCCAATTTAATGGATCCATCAGGGCATACTTAAGCTGTAAAAATATGTCTACGACAATATGGCACAACTAATCTCATCCACACAAAGTATAAAAGTATGATCCACAGAATAAATAAGGAATGTAAATCATCAGCTAGTCTCAACAAAGTACTTCGGGGAACAACCCGATAAATATCTGATACAATGGTTCAACAGACCAGAAATAAATGACTGGAATAAATGAATAAATACTGAGCATGAAACATGGATGCTCAAGAAAAGTCTTCGGCTAACACCTCGTCCTCGGGTGGCGGTACAGCTCCTGGATCAGCTCCTGCTGCGGTCCCGTATACCTCGGGATAGATCTCGTCCTCAAATCCTAGGGACATAATCCGGATCCAGGTCCTCAGGGGACATAGCAAGGTACAAGAAAGCTCAAGCCAAAATAAATGCAGTGCAGAAAATAAATAGAATAATTAGGGCAAGTATGTAAACATCTGTGTGAAATACAAGAGAGAACATCAATAGTGCTCAGGCTGAAACAACTACAAGCTCTGTGTAGGGGAGTCGGTAGCAGTGATATCATGAGGTGGTCTAGCTCAGCGGGAGACTGAGTAGCCGGCATAACATAGTCAACCTGTAGCCTGTGGGTCTCTCCAGCAATAGATGGAACAATAAGGGAATACTAAATAACCAGCTAAGTGATATGCAATATGAGAGCAGCACTAGAACTCAGGCTGAAACCACTACAAGCTCTGTGTCGGGGAGCCGGTAGCAGCAGTAATAATGAGTAATGGGCCAAGCTCGGGCTTCAGAGTCTTGTGCCTCACAATAGTAGGGGTGTATATATATATGATCATCCTGTAGTCTGTGTGTCTCTCCCCACCCAATGTAATCATGCATATCATGACCATAACGTCTCATGTCCATGTCAGCGGGATCATAACTAATGCACAAGTCATAATGTATCTAAGAATATAGTATCTCTGTCAAGTCCTGTATCCTATACAGAATCACCAAGAATATCTCGGGAAGATTCTGTCTCATGAACAGTGTCAAGTGTCCTGGATCATAGTGTACTTGGTAAGACAAGTACGAGAAGATAAAGTGTCACGAGTATCCATCTCTAGATGACAATACACAACACCGCATACGATGTTGGCACCCGACTGATAATCGGACGCTAAGTACGTCACACGGTCCTAGGTTAAGCATGCACAGCAATATAATGAAGCAAGAAAAATATATAACAATAATGCAGAGTTTGGCAAGGTACACTTGCCTGGTGTTTGAATACCAAAAGTTATCCCTGTATTAGTGGATCCGGTGGGTACTCATCCAAAAGCTGTAATAAACATTACCAACAGTCTCAGAAGATATCGAATAGCTAGAAACGCCTGTCCTTACGTCCAATTTGGACACAGGGGCAAAAAGGGCATTTCCGGGCCAAAGCGGGTTCCACATGTGAGCCACTTTGCACCGAAAAGCGTGCCAGGGTCAAAGGTCTCCAAATTCCTCAAACTCAGTGTCTACAAGTCAGGAACGATGATACGAACCCAACGGAACTTCCAGAATTGGATTTCGATGAGCCGATCACAAAATCGCCCGTCAAGTGGAGCCGGTGGGGCCTACGATACGCGATTTTGTAAACGTTCTCCGAATTGAACCAAACTTGGGTCACAGGACCAGCGTATTGCTACGAGTCCGATGGCGCAAGTTTCGTCTCGATCCGACGTGTGTACACAAAGTTACAGTATGTTCCAGAAAGGACGGATACGGGGTATCGTCGGCGGATACGCGTTGATTCCGGTGTGCACGCACATCCGAATCGACTTCTGCAAAATCCCACACGACCGTATCAACGACGTGCACATTTCGGTAAAGACCGCGTGCAACCAAGTCCTCCCGTTTGGCGGGGCGCACTCAGTTCCGGGGTGAAATAGGGCGTTGTTTTTCCTGTTTTTGGATCGCGGTGTGCGATCACCACAGGACGCGATGCACCGAGAGGGTTATGCAGTCTACCCGTAGCAACTGACGGAATCGAAAATGGAGTTGCGAGGTGAGAGAAAACGGTACCTGAACAGGGCTCCGTGAACGCTGAATTCCACGTGTCCGAGAGTCAACTTCGTGTCCTGCGTATCGAGTTGCTGTGTCCAGGCTAGGGTCGGGGTGCGGCCGGAGAACTGTCGGAGATTTGCTGCTCTGGTCGGCGAGGGGCGGCTCACCGGGCGGAGCAGAGTCGGCTCGTCGGCCTGAGCGGAGGGGAACGTCGGCCGGTCGTGGTGCGGGGTCGGCCTGGAGGAGGTTGCACAGCCGACTGTGCTTGGGTCGCTGCACCGAGGGTCGGGGCTTGCGCTGGCCGGAGCGGGGCTCGGTCAGTCGGCGGATAGCGCTGTGTCGGCGGAGCAGCGAGGTCGGCGGGGCTGGGTCGACGACCGCGGGTCGCTGGGTGACAGCGGTGGGAGGCGTCGGGGTCACGGGTGCAGGGGCTGGGCGGACTCGGCGTCGAGCGGGCGGTGGAGGGAGAGGGAGGCGTCGAGGGGTTGTCTAAGGTTCCGGCAACGACGAGTTGGGGGAAGATGACGGTGCGGCGGCTAGGGTTTTCTAAGGGCTGGGCACGGATGTCGAGGCAAGAATATAAAGGCTGAGCACAGTAAAACCGGCGGAGGCTAGGGTTCCAATTGGGTTTCGGGTCCGGGTCGGGTTTGGCTCGGATCCGACCCAATAAGCTGAGTTTGGTTCGGTTTAATAAGCCAATAGTTTTTAGGACTTAAAATGCTACTCCGGAGTCCAATAAATTCACCAAAAAATACCCTGTGTCCGGTTTTCTATTTTACATCATAAAATATTATTTTCATAATATTTTAACACCAATAAACTGTATTTAAAAATCTTTAACTCACAATCACCTTGGTTCTTCTTCCAGAAAAATACTGAAAATTCCGGGAAAAATTATATTAAAATTACTCTGAAAATTTGGGTGTTTACAGGTTTCACACTTTTGTTGTACGAGCAACTCATTCCAACTATTCCGATATTTCCAAGCCAAACCAAACCTACTCAACCGATGCGCCACAGCCAAAATTCCAACTTTTATCCAACACAGTCGTTAGACGAGCAACTCGTGCAACGATTTATTCTTATCGAATGTTCCTACTCACCATATGCCACATTACCAAATCTCGTATGCCAACTTAATGATCCATTAAGGCAATCAGAACCTTCCTGAACGACAAGCCAAACCAACCCAATGAAAGCCCACAACTTGTTGCACAAATACAACAACGCCTAACGAGGCTAAGCGATCCTACGAAAACCAACCAAGCAACACAACCAAGAATAACAAGCAGCCACAACCAGCAATATATAGACTTATTGCATGAAACATCCGATGCGACACCGAGTAGAGTCAAGAGCTAGATGACACGCGGAAGCTATTTAGAGTTTGTGATAAAGCGAAGGACCAAGTCCGAAGAAATGAACCAGGCGCTCTGATACCAATCTGTCACGCCCCAATCTCCCGCAAGCTCGATAGTCCCCGCTGAACGTGAAATCACCACGTTGCAGCTCTCCCGCGAAAAAATCGTTCACTTCGGGACGTGATGCCGTACGAGCCTGGAGTTGCGCTCGTACAAGGCGATGTTGTTAAACACCAAAGTTATCATCAAAACAACCAAGTTACAGCGGAAGTCGTTTTGTGTACCAAGCACATATCAGAGTATACGCAGCGAAGCTCACGATAGGGTCCAAATGAAATGCCCCGAAGGCAATGCCACAAAGGCGATGCCACGGAGACGATGAAATGCTCTTGCTCTTTTCTCTAACCCACAAAGGTACTTCCAGTTCATACATCTTGTCCCGTATATCCAAGCAGCGTCACTCCGCCTGCATACCTAAAATATTGTCCACAAACGTGGGTCAGTACACAGGCGTACTGGTGAGCGGGGTAACCCACTCGTCTAAGCAGACACTAAGTAAAAAAATAATAAATGCAACTAGTTATATGGTGATATTTCTAGTTGAATCCTAGATTCGTTTCATGGCATATGAATGACATGTTAAGGAAAGCTGTAAAGTAGTTTACGCATGCAAGCATTCAATCTCAAACCAAACGACAAGCATTTATATATAACCGACCCAAAGGATACTAGCACGCAACCCGTCCTACTCAATGCCATCGTTTGCACGATAACATATCGAACTATCAATCTCGCTTCAACATCCATCCTCAACCAAAGTTTATATTCCAATCTCAAGTGCACACTCTTGCCGAGGCAAGGTGGCCGCGCCTACACGATGCAACAAACCAACCAAAGTAAAGCAAGCCAACATTTATTCTATATGAAGTCACTGGCCAAAAGCCATAAAGGACATTGATCGGACCAAGATCAACAGGGCAGTCCTACCCGATCCAGGGCTGGGCAGCTACTCCCTCCTGGTGGTATCAGACTACCAGCACTGCGCCCATTCGCGCGATGCCCTTTATTTCCTCCATGGTGGAACGGTCCCGGTGCCCCGGTGCCTCATCCCGTTCCAGAAAACGAAATCCTGTGCCACACAGGTTGTCCGTGACAATGCAGACACGTAGGTATGACGAGAGGATCGAACATTCTTGCCCCACCAAGCGATCCTAGACTCGTTCAACCGATATCCAACCAAAATATCCATAACCATTCTTCCAACATATCCAACCAAGGAATCCAAATCTCGACCTCAACATATAGCCCAAGGCACCAAATATCAAGTGTTTCATAGGCACAATGCCTCTTCTCAACACAGAGTTATAAATTGGTGCAACACCCATGCTCAAAGTAAATCCCATGGCAAAATGCCCCAACCGTGGCATAATGCCGCTTCAGTGGCACGATGCCCCGTTCGTGGCAAAATACCCTCGCCGATGCAGTTGTTCGGTTTCGAACCACAACTGCTCGCTTTGCAAGACAAAGCGACCAAGTGATACTCGTGCACGGATGCACGCTCGCTCGCCCGAATTCCCGATATTCCCGATATTCCCATTGCCTCAAAGTATCACTCCAACTTATTCAAGCATAATCCCAAGTATCCAACCGACTGCCTCAATTGTAATAATCCAACACTAGCTCCAACTATCCAACGCGTAAATTATTTTAAGCCACAATCCTACCAAGCCAACGACGTACACTCTATGCACGCCTCAGTGTAGTGAGTCTCAATGTTTCAGCCAAAGTGTTCAAGCCTTTTACGTGTTTTCCATATTATTAGGCATGAAGGAGTAGAGGAGAAGGAAAAGAGCCCACTCACAATGTTTGATCCCGTTAGGCATCCTGTCCTGCCGATACGGCCAATCCCTTGAACCCGTGGTCCGATGCAAGCGCGATCTACTCAACTGGTATGACCGTACGAGCAGGCCGTGCTCTCCGAATCATCCGACCGATCGGACTAAGGAAGACGGCATTATCGCTCCCATCCAGCTATCCAGTACTGTTCTGAACGAACACCTGATTTCCATTGAACCCGCTAGCCATCTGCATATGAAACCAACTAAATCAATCCTTCTTCCCAAAATCCAACATTTCAAATGTAACCAGCATTTGATTTATTCCATCCGACTCAGCGTAACGCTCCGAGCGGTTGTGGGGCGTTACAATTGTGAGAATCCTTCTACTTCCCCGTGGAGTCTCCAGCATGCACCATGTTGGCCTTGTCCATCTGCTTGGACAATGTGTCCACCTTGTTATAAGACCTCCAATGATCTTCAACATGAATCCACTACTGAAGGCGCTCTAGGTGACTTCCATCTTGTTTCGGTACGTGTACAAAATAAAGCTATTCCATCCAGGAGGGAGTTTGGCGACAATACCCCCCACAATGAACTTTTTGACTAGGGACAAGTCATCATCCTCAAGTTTTTTACATAACTTTAGAAATATCTTGACTTATCGCATCTGGTAGAACTTGTCTAGGACATAAATCTTAGATCTCTTATCATCAGACTTTTAGTGCCTTTCAATAGCCTCCTAGATGTCCTTAGCATGGATTGTCTTACTAAAAGCTTGTACTATTGAGTCTTCCATGGTGTTCATAACATCACTTTGCAGAGGTTGTTGCCTCTCCTCTACTTTATCTTCGGACTAGTGGCCTCAACAATCCTCCAAGCATTATCAGTATCCGGAAGAGTAGGCTCAGCATTTGTCAACACGTAATCAACGTTCACGAGTTGAAGATTGAGACTGAACTTTCTCCTTCAGATATTGTAGTGCTCACCGTAAAACTTCTCAAGTTTGTTAAAACTTGTGTCAAGAAGACTTGCACAATTATTCTCCATCTTACTCGAATATTTCTTTGAGATTGTTAGTCCCGAGACAGATGAAAATATGAAGGGATGGAGGAATGGAGGCCAGGAACAAAGGTTCAAGCAAACTTAAAATTCTGCCCTTTGTTGATACTGAAGTTTTAATCGAGAATGCAAAAGTTCATGAAAAGAAGTTTGCCCTATGAATATCTCGATTCCAACGAAAAAGTAAAAACAATCATATTACAACTACTTCAGGATTATAAAACTCAAGAACCAAAATACGTTCTTCCTTGCAAACACAGTTGCAATTGGGGCATAATGTTTACAACTAGAAGTATAAAAAAGTAGAAGAAGAATATAAGAAAGGCTTGTTGGGGTGAAAAGGATCACCGTTGCTCAAAGCAAGATTCACCCTACATGATCTTATCTCAAGAACCAACAAGTTATGAAGAAAACTTTTGGAACGCTCATTGGTACCTCTGTCCCGACTCGCACGAACTCGTAGACTACATTGGCGGTAGCAACAATATACTCTCTCCGAATTTAAGTTTTGAAGTAAGTCCTCAATTGAGGCACGAATAAAGTATTTATAGAGTTCGTATGAAATCATAACCCTAATCCTGGCCGCCAACTAATTATGGAAAGATAGGAATCAATTAAATTCAAATCCCACAAAAATTGGATTTGAATAATTAATTCAATCTTTTCATAACTGTCAAAATCTCGCAATCAGTGAAATTATGCCCCAACAGCGCACTCTGCGCATATGCGTATAGCAGCACAGCCGTATCTACTTCTGTGAGCATAGACCAACAACCCAACCTCGCATAAGAGTAAACCAGCATAGTTGCACATAGCCCGCTCTGCGCTCGTGCATGCACCGTGTAACATATGCGCACAAGCGTCATGCGACGATGCTGACGTAGTGCAAAGTGCTCCATCAAAGTGCCACTTTGCTTCCTTGAGCCCGAGCCCAAGTCCGAGTCCAAGTCCGAGTCACTAAGCCACTTTGGGGCTGAGCTCCTAAGAAAATTTCCAAGAGAGTGACAAAAAACATAAATGCTTTCTTGAGAAATTTAATCATAATCCTACGAGAAAAATATCCCACATGGCACCCACTTGGGTCACCATCCCATGTGCATACCTCAACACGAAATAATGGTATTATATTGAGATAGCCACTTGGAGTGTTTTCCAATGTGGGACTATCTTTCTAGCCTTGAAAAAGAAAGAATCTCTCACAAGTAAAGAAAAACTCCAACATATATAGACTTTACATCCATATGGAAAGAAAAATTATTTCCTTTATTTATGATCGGTAAGAGGATAAAAATGGAAATGATACGACAAAAATAAAAATTATAGGCTTTACCAACTATATTCCCATATAAAAACATTCATTTAGCATTTGACTTCAAATAAAAATTTCTTAAATATTATAATTTGTATGAGGTATAATTATATATTAGGTAATTATATCACACGTCTCCAATATTTCTTTCATATATGGAGGGATTGAATTTGGTGGGTTAAGAGCGATGTATCTACTCTTTTTTTCATATACCAAACAAAGAAGAATGTATTTCCTTTTTCTATTTTCTTTCCTACCAAACAGGCCATAAAGTCGATGGTAGAGGTTGAACAGATTGGGTATGTCCTTACCTCCATCAGAGCATGATGTGGGTGTCACGTTCCAGTCCCAAAATACGTAGGACTAGGAATACGTAACACGCCCAGCCGTATGTATACGAACTCTAATGTATGGAAACCATATACACACGTACGCTGTACATGAATATTCAATCCACCAGTGGTAATATACTGTCACAACAAGTCACACAGAATCTATATCTCATCCACAACACAAATAATCAGTAAGAATAAAGAGCTGAATAATAACTTAATATCAAAGATGAGTATCAAGTCTGATAGTCAGGTGGAAACAAATCCACTATAAAACGACTATACTGAAACAGTGGAAATAGAATCACAGATACTCTGAAGGTAAGACCTTCTCAGTCGGGTAAGTAGTATCCGATCCAGGTCCATACTCCTGCGGATACTCTTGCTCGTCCATATCTGGAAAGGGACCAGGTCCTCAGAGGGACGTAACAAGATACATAGAAACATGCCAATAAAGTACTGAAATATAAACATTCATTGGGTCGCCTAACCCTCTAATTGAATGCAGTTTGAGGACAACATTGAGTGTATGGGAAAGTGTAGGCTAGACATATGCTGACGTAATTCACCAATCGTGACAACTGGCTAGTATATGCCACATATGCCCCCCTAATACAAGGGCGCAATGTAATGTAATAACGTCCTACCGCTCCGAAGAATGGGGAATCTTGTATAGTATATAATGTCCATATCACTCTGTCGAGTGTGAAATCTACATAGAGGAAGTGGGTATCCCATACCCCTATTAGTCGTCCTCCCCTCCCAATGATCTATACATGTTGCATCCACAACATGATAATACCTCTAAATAACTGCCAGGTCTACTAGCATACAAAGTTTCTATCAGCAGTCATCCCTAACGCACGGCCCATGAGTACAGAAGGCTATCCCTGTCACGCTGTCTGTGATCTATATGAGACTCACAACTCGTGTAACAACTGTGTCACGGCCAATGAACCTAATGATGCTCCATAATACTGGGGTGGTCTAATAAAGTAGGTCCAAAAATATATAAACATCTATATAAGCAGAATTAAACATGCATGTATCAACTGGAATATAAATAATCATACTATGGCAAGGTATACTTGCCGAGCAAAAGTCCTGTATATTGCACGTCCAACAGTGTTAAGTTGTATTAAGAAGAAGTGGGTTAGGGTTTGGAAGTGTAATATATATAGGGATAAGGAGGCGGTGGAATGAGGCGGTGGGTGATGAGTCACATGCGGGGTGAGCTGCTGCTGTTTTCCTTTTATTGGTTTTGGTTTCGATTGAGGAGAGTTTGGTAATAACATAGAGATAAGAGGCGGTGGTATTGCTGCTGATATTTACTTCATACGTGCGGAGGAGGAAAATAAGCGGTGGAAGTCTGCTTTACGCGCGCAGTGTTGTTTTATGCGCGGAGCGGTGGAGGTTATGTTTTACGCGCGGTGAAGGGATTTAGGCGGTGGGGGATTTTACGCTTGGGTTTGTTTTACGCGCGTAGAAGGAAAAAAGCAAAGTTAGTTTTTGCTACTGCTACTGTTGATATTTTCCTAATGGGTTTGGGTTTGAGGTTAACGGGTTTCGGGTTGAAATCCGATAGGAATCTAAACCTATTTTCTTTTATTTCCTTTTTCTTATAGCTTTATATATATATATATATATATATATATATATATATATATATATATATATATATATATATATATATATATATACTTAGAAATTTCTAAAAATTATATTGGTGCATATGCAATTGTCCAAAGGGTCTCCTACATGGAATAAATTAAGAAATTTTTATAATGGCCTCATAAATCCTCTGATTACACAAACACCTCAAATAAAAATTAATAAAATATATTCCTCTATTTAGCTCATAATTACTAATTAAATAATACGATCTTCCGAATTAGGGGTTTTACAGTGGGTTTTGTAGATACCTCCACCCACTTAAAGTATAGCACCTGCTAGATCCAACTCCATTTATAGTTTTGTACCCCTAGTTATAAGTAGGGATTGCAATGGGACGGATAGGGGCCGGGGACCATACTCCCATCCCGATCCCCAAGTAATGTTTGAATCCCTGTCACTGTCCCCATTCCCGTTCGGGTTCAGATTTATATCCTGATCCCCGTCCCCGTTAAACAATACACTCCCCGTCCCCGTTAAACAATGCGCCCCTTGTCCATGTTTTTGTCCCGTTAATACTTTTGAGGCATGGTTTCTCCATCCCAGTCCTCGTCCCATATCCCGTTAGCAATTTTTTTGTACATTATAATCTAAAAAATATATTTTCATTCCAAAGAAAAATATACGAGACACGTTAATGACTTTCATCAAAAAATATATACTACTATATAGAAAAAAATGATACAATACAATAAAATAAATATTAATCAAACAAAAATATACAAATACAAAATAGAAATCTACAATACGAAATAACAAAGAAAGAATGTTAACCCCATAAGAATATATTTTAAATAAAAATATATAGTTCCATACAACAAAGACATGTGTCCAGCGCTTGTAGCTCAAGTGGAAAGCAGCGCGGACACCAGGGGGGACCGGCATGGTTCGAGCCCCCCAACCGTAAGGACGTGTAGGTGTGTGTGAGTTGTAATAAAAAACAAAAAAAATAAAGACTTGTGGGTATAAGGAATCGGGGTCAGAATTTACCCAGGTGGGGAGTACGATACCCATACCCGACTCCGAATCCAATCAGATTATTTTTTAATCCTCATCCTTGCCCCCGTCCCTATTTTAAAATCCCCAAATCCGTTCCCGGTGGAGAAAAAAATTAGGTCCCCGTCGAATTTGGGATAAATTGCCATCCCTAGTTATAAGATCATCTCCAACCTTATTATCTTGTTTTGTGGTGTGATTCATATGTGGCATGAGACACAAGACAATGTCTTTACTATGTGGCAAGATTATATTCACACAAGACAATGAGATAGATAAGTGTTCTCCAATGTAAAGGTATTGAAGACAATAAAAATAAAAAATTTCCAACTTCCAAGACAACTTTTCTACTTCTTCCTTTTTTTATAAATTTTTTTATTCATAATTGATAATGTGTAAGTAGAGCATTGTGAAGTCCATTGTCTAAATCTAGACAACCAATTTTATATTGTCAACTTCACATTTGCATTCGAGAAAGATTTTGGAAATATGAAATTGTGATTCATATATGGCAATCATTTTTTCCAAACTCACAACATGGCTGGAGATGCTCTAAGCAATACTTCCAAAAAATTGGTATGATAATAAATTCTTCACTTAAGAAAATGTTGAAGTGTGTGGGGTTCTCAACCAATGTAAAAAATACCCCAGAGTTGGATTGAGTATTCCTACATAAAATAGTAATATCTCAATATATTTGGATTGTGTATTCCTACATATAATAGGAATATGTCATTGAATTTAGATTTGGATTGGATATTCCTACATATAATAGGAATATGTCAATGAGATATTACTATTTTATGGCGGAGAGGAGATCAGTTTCGGGTAATTCTTTTCTCGTCATCTCCGTTCTTCGTTTGTCAGTAATCTATTTTCTATTCCAAAGAGTTATAGTGATCCGTTTGGAACGGTGAGAAATTGGTAAGGAGTCAGTGTATTTCTTATTCTATTAGTGGAGGCTTTTCAGGGTTGGACCCCGATCGTCCCATAGTTTTTCTCATTTGGATTTTCTACGTAAAAATCTCTGTGTGTGTGATTTGTGCTTGGCATTTTTGGTTTGTGTGCTTTTGCTCAGTTCTCTCGCAGGTACTCTCTGGTTTGGGGAATGGTTTTCGCGCTTTCGTTCCTAACAAAGTGGTATCAGAGCCAGGTTCTGGAGTTCAGAGAGGTCAGGAGTTGACAGGAATACCAGGGAGGAAAGATGGACGCGAAGCCGGTGCGCATGGTAAACCTGAACCGTACCAACTATCATTATTGGTGGAGCAAGATGAAGGATTTGTTGTTCGTCAAGAAGTTGCATCATCCAGTATTTGCGTTGAGAAGCCCAGTAACAAATCCGAAAAGGACTAAAAGTTTGAGTATATACAGGTGTGTGGATATATCCGGTAGTTCATTGACGAGAACGTGTACAACCACGTTGCCAATATTGAACATGCGAAGACGCTGTGGAATAAGCTGGAATCTTTGTATGCAAAAAAGACCGGTGTAAACAAGTTATTTCTGATCCGAACAATAATGATTCTGCGGTACAAAGATGGTGCGTCTATTATAGATCACTTGAATGAGCTCCAAGGCGTGGTGGACCAGCTATCCTCGATAGGAGGCAAGTTCGATGACGAAGTACAGGGAATATGGTTGTTGTGTATATTGCCAGACTCATGAAAAACTATACGAGTGTCTATGATCGCTTCGGATCCGGAAGGCATGGTCAGTCTGGAGTTTGCCAAAAGCAGGGTACTGAATAAAGAGATATGGAGACATTCTCAGGGCACTTCATGTACATCTCACTCATAGGCGCTAGTTTTAAAGAGCCGCGGAAGGAGCAAGAGCAGGGGTCCTGGTGGTGGCAGAGATAAGAGCATGAGCAAGTCCAAGGGTTGGTACGAGGACCCGGAGTGTTACCATTGTGGCAAGAAGGGCCACATCAAGCGAAATTGTTTTGCTTGGAAGAGGGAGAAGTATGGCGACAAGGGAAAGCAAAGTAAGAATACTATAGCGACGGCCTCGGCACATGGAAGCGATGTGAACATTGTAAGTCATGAGGTAGTTATAAAATACGCCTAAGATGACAACTCTTAGCTGGTGGACTTAGGTGCTTTAGCGCACGTATCTCACAACATGGCACTATTTGCTACTTACACAATATGCGACTGTGGAGTGTTGAAGATGGGAAGAAGAGATGTGTCAAAAGTTGTTGTTGTTTGAGATGTTCGTTTAATGACAAATACGGGTGCATTTCTTGTTCTCAAAGATGTCCGTCATGTCCCTGATATCCGTTTCAACCTGGTGTCGGTTAAAAGGTTGGATGAAGAGGATTTTTGTAACCTCTTTAGAAACGGTCAGTGGAAGCTTTCCAGAGTTTCGATAGTGATTGCCAGAGGAAACAAGAAGTCCGGACTCTATTATATAGAAGGGAGCACACATGGGGTACATGAGGTGAGCGCAGCTACTGATGCATCTACTGAGTTGTGTCACAGGCGGCTCAGCCATATCATTGAGAAAGGGATGAGCTACTTGGTGAACAAGAAGGTGATTCTAGGGCTAAAGTCTACAAAATTTGAGAGATGTACGCACTGTTTGGCGGAGAAGAAAAATATGGTGTCTTTCCAAACTCACCCAAGTTCAAGGAAACCGACATTGCTCGAGTTGATTCACTCGGATGTCTGCTGTCCTATGAAGGTAAAGTCCATTTATGGTGCTTCTTATTTTATGACTTTTATTGATGATTGTTCCAGGAAGGTTTGGTTTTATGCCTTAAAGACCAAGGATCGTGCTTTCCACTTTCAAAGAGTTTTAGTCCTCTGTTGAAAGGGAGACGGGCAAGAAGCTACTAAATGTTCGGTCTGACAATGGCGGCGAGTACATTGGTCCCTTTGATGCTTGTTACAAAGAGCAAGAGATACAATACCAGAAGACTCCGTGGAAGATACCTCATTGGTGTAGCGGAACGAATGAACAAGATGCTGATGGAGAGGTTATGGTGTTTGCTGTCAGAAGGAAACTTGCCGGACAGCTATTGGGGTGAGGCACTTTACACAACTGCTTATGTTATTAATTTAACTCCTAGTGCTCCTTTGCAGGGTGATGTGCCTGACAAAGTATGGTATGGCAAAGAGCCGTCATACAATCACCTGCGAGTATTTGGTTCTAAGGCCTTCGTGTATGTACCGAAGGATGAAAGATCCAAACTTGAGCTGAAGATGAGGCTGTATGTCTTTGTCGGCTATGGTCGAGATGGGTTTGGCTATAGAATCTACTATCCAGTAGGAAGAAATCTCTATAGAAGCAGGTGTCACGCCCCAGTCCCAAAATATCGAGGGACTAGACACGTGGCAATGGCCAGCAGCACGCACCGATAGACAAACCCAATTTAATGGATCCATCGGGGCGTAGTTAAGCTGTAATACAACAATAAGGGTCTAGATATACTAATCTCATCCACAGAAATGAATACAACAATATCAGACTCATAAAGCAAGATCAATCTCAATATAATATAAACTCGGAGAAATAACCCGATAATAAGTCTGATACATCTGTCAAGATACAAGAATAAAGATAACCACAACAAATACTGAGTATGAAAACAGTATATACTCAGAAGATACCCTCAGGGATCAATCGTCTACTGGATCTGGTACTGCTCCAGTGTCTGCTCCTGCTAATGCTCCTGTCCTGTATACCTCAGGGTCGATCTCGTCTGCTAATCCTGGGAACATAATCCGGATCCAGGTCCTTAGGGGACATAGCAAGGTACAGATAATACAAGCCAAAATACAGTGTAATAGTAAATAAAATAAAATAGGGTAAACTATATAACCATCTATGTGAAATGCAATTTGAGAGCATCACTAAACTCAGGCTGAGACCACTACAAGCTCTGTGTCGGGGAGCCGGTAGCAGTGTTTACTATGTGTTTTACTATGTGTTTACTATGTTTTATATATATATAAACTCAGCCTGTAGCCTATGTGTCTCTCCCCACCCAATGTAATCACACGTCTCATATCCACGATGCCTCATGTCCATGTCACGCACGATCATATCTAATGCAGCAAGTCATATAATGTCTAGGAATATAATATCTATGTCCTAAAACCTGTATCCTATACAGAATCACCATGAATATCTCAGGAAGATTCTGTCTCATGAATAGTGTCAAGTGTCCTGGGTTATGATGTACTTGATAAGACAAGTACGAGAAATATGGGATCTCGGTATCCATGTCTAGATGACAATACACAACGCCGCTTACGGTGTTGGCACCCGACTATTAATCGGACGCTAAGTAAGTCACACGGTCCTAGGTCAAGCATGCACTAATATATATATATATATATATATATATATATATATATATATATATATATATATATATATAAGTCAAGGAAATAAGTAACAAGAATTGCAATGTTGGCAAGGTACACTTGCCTGGGTTTGAATACCAACAGCTGTCCCTATATCAGTGGATCCTGCAAGTACTCCTCCAAAAGCTGTAATAAACATCACCAACAGTCTAAAAAAATATCAAATAGCTAGAAATGCCTGTCCTTAAGTCCAATTTGGACACAGGGGCAAAAATAATATTTTCGGGTCAAAGCGGGGTCCACATGTGGGCCACCTTGCACCGAAAAGCGTGTTAGGGTCAAAGGTCTCCAAATTCCTCAAACTTAGTGTCAAAAAGTCAGGAACGATGGTACGAACCCAACGGAACTTCCAGAATTGGTTTTCGATGAGCCGATCACAAAATCGCCCGTCAAGTGGAGCCTGTGGGGCCTACGATACGCGATTTTGTCAACGTTCTCAGAATCGAAGCAAACTTGGGTCACAGGACCAGCGTATTGCTACGAGTCTGATGGCGCAAGTTTCGCCTCGATCTGACATGTGTACACAAAGTTACAGCGTGTTCCAGAATAGGCGGATACGGGGCGTTGTCGGCGGATACGCGTTGATTCCGGTGTGCACGCACATCCAAATCAACTTCTGCGAAATCCCACACGTCCGTATCAACGACGCGCACATTTCGGTAAAGACCGCGTGCGACCAAGTCATCCCGTTTGGCGGGGCGCACTCAGTTCCGGGGTGAAATAGGGCGTTGATTTTTCTATTTTTGGATCGCGGTTTGCGGTCGCCACAGGACGCGACGCACCGAGCGAGTTGTACGGGCATCGAGGGGGTTATATAGTCTACGCGACACAACTAACGGAATCGAAAACGGAATCACGAGGAGAGAGAACGGGTTACCTGAACAGGGCTCCGTAAAATCTGAATTACTCGTGTCCGCGTCGTCTCGACACGAGCTGAGTCGTGTCCGGGTCCGAATATGCCGTGTCCGGGTCACGGGGATGCTGCTGTGTCCGGGTTGGCCGTGTCCGGGGCTAGGGCAGTGGGTCAGACTGATGGATGGGGCAAAATTGTGCTGGATTCGGGGGCCGACAGTGCACGGTCGAGTCGGGGGGGTTGCTACACAGGCCGGGCCGGAGTCGGGAGGGGGACTGCGCCGGAGTTGCTGTGGACAGCTGCGGGGGAAGCTGCACCGTCGGGCACGGCTGGAGCTGTGCGGTGCGGGGTTGGCCGGAGTCTGCATAGGGGCGGTCGGGCACTGCACCGTCGGTCGGGGGTTACTACACAGGCCGGTCGGGGAAGAGTCAGGCCGGAGAGGGGTGGAGCCTGCACAGCGGGGCGGTCGGGGCACTGCACCGTCGGTCGGGGCGGACGCGGACGGTGCGCCGCCGAAGTCGGGCCGGAGGGAGGTCAGGGAAATGGGGGGGGTGGCGGCTAACGGCTAGGGTTAGGGTTAGGTTTAGGGATTTTTATTATTTTTCTTTTTCTTTTTATTTTTGTGGAAAAAACTAGGAAAAATATTTATTTATACATGCAAAAATTTTGGCTTGGGTTTGACCTAGGATTTGGGCTGGGTCAATGCTCCTTGGGCTTGGCTTCAGCTCTCATGGGGATGTTGGGTGTTTGGCACGAGTTTAATTCGGTTTAAATGTACATTAGTTTTTAGGGCTTTAAAAATATTTTCGGAGTCCAATAAATTCACAGAAAATTACCCTATGTCCGATTTTCCATTATACACCATAAAATATTATTTCCATAATATTTTAATATTAATTAATGTCATTTAAAATCCTTTAATCACAAAATACCTTAGTTTTAATTTCACAAAAATCTCAGAAAATTACAAAAAATTTTAAAAAATTAAAATTAAAAATTTCTGAAAAATCAGGGGGGTTACAACATGGACGTGGTTTTCATCGAGGATCAGACCATGACCAACACTCAGGATTCCGAGATGCCTTCTGAAGCTGACGAATTGCCTGAGTTAGAGTCATTTTGCTTCGAGCAATTTCCAGATAACATCGTAGATAATCTAATTATGGGGGAGCCAGTAGATGGAGTTGCTCCCAACCTTGATCATTAGCGTGCTGATGGTGGTCAGGGTGACCCTCAAGAGGAGAGCATGTCGGGTGAGTATGTGCTACTGACTGACGGGGGAGAATCCGAATGTTTTGCTGAGGCTTTGGAAGACGCACATAGGCATGAGTGGATGGAGGCTATGTTGAAGGAGATGAGTTCCTTACATGCCAATTCTACTTATGAGCTGGTGTGGTTGCCAAATGGAAAGAAAGCTTTAAAAATCGATGGATATTCAGAGTGAAGCGGACAGATAATGCTACTCGCCCTCGATACAAAGCGAGGTTGGTATTTAAAGGCTACGGTCAGCAAAAGGGCATAGATTATGATGAAATCTTTTTTCCAATCATCTATTCGGGTTGTTCTAGCGTTGGCAGCCGGTTTCGACTTAGAGGTTGAGTAGATGGACGTGAAGACGGTATTCCTCTATGGTGATCTTGAGAAGGAGTTATACATGGAGCAACCAGAGGGATTCTATGAGAAGGACAAGTCATACTAAGTCTGACGGTTGAGTACGAACTTGTATGGTCTAAAGCAGGCTTCCAGGTAGTCGTACAGGAAGTTCGAGTTGTTTTTGGGGGAGCATGGTTATGCACGGACGATGTCATACCATTGTGTATTTGTGAGGTGCTTTGTCGAGGATAATTTTATTATTTTACTGCTCTAAGTTGATGATATGCTACTGGTGGGTCAGAATGCCACTAGGATAGCGGAGTTGAAGCGCCAACTGGGCGCGGCCTTCCCTATGAAGGATTTGGGCACAACGAAGACTATTCTTGGGATGGAGATCAGCCGAGAGAGAGAGAGAGTCCAAGATACTACACTTTTCCATAAGAAGTACATTCACCGGGTACTTTAGCATTTCTGGATGGACGGGTCGAAAAAAATGAGTAACCCCCTTGCGGCTAACTTTAAGTTCATTGAGGAGCAGTGTCGATCTACTGAGGTCGAGAAGTAAGATATGGAGCGGGTTCCATATGCCTCAGTTGTGGGGAGGCTCATGTATGCTATGGCGTGTACGAGACCGGACATTGCTCACACAGTTGGCACAGTTAGCAGGTATACTTCCAATCCTGGAAGGGTACATTAGAGTGCGGTCAAGTGGATTCTACTATACCTTCAGGGCACTGCCGATTGGAGACTTTTATTTGATGGTGATGAGCCAAAGCTGGTTGGGTATACCGATGCTGATATGGCAGGAGATGTAGACACGAGGCGATCTACTGTGGGCTATGTGATGATGTTTTCTAGTGTAGTGGTATTGTGGCAGTCGTGATTGCAGAAGTGTGTTGCCTTGTCGACGACAGAGGTAGAGTACATTACGGCGACGGAGGCTTGCAAGGAGTTGTTGTGGATGAAGAAGCTGCTGCAGGAAATGGGGCTAAAGCAAGAGCAGTACCATTTGCTTTGCGATAGCCAGAGTGCAATTCACCTTGTGAAGAACCAGACATTTTATAGCCGGTCCAAGCACATTAATACCCGATATCATTGGATACGGGATATGGTTGAAAAGAAGCAAGCAGCGCTTGAGAAGGTTCATACGGATGACAACGGACAGACATGTTGACAAAAATTATTTCAAAAAAAAAGTTTGAGTGCTGCAGGCGGATCGTCGGGATGACGACTCCCTCCATATAGTTGTGAAGGGGGAGATTTGTTGGAGTGGGTGGGGTTCCCAACCTATTTGAAAAATACCCCTAAGTTGGATTGAGTATTCCTACATATAATAGGAATACCTCAATATTTGGATTTAGTATTCCTATATATAATAGAAATATGTCAATAGATTTAGATTTGGATTGGATATTCCTACATATAATAGGAATATGTCAATGGATTTGGATTGGATATTTCTATATATAATAGGATTACTATTGTGGGTTTGAGGCTATATATATTAGGTGTCTCCTAGCCCTAAAATATATATCAAAATATTGCAAAAAGAGGAAATAGTGCTTTTACAACATTGGAAGGAGAGAGGAAGATATTGAAGGCTATTTCGAAGAGGAGATCGATTTAAGGTAATTCTTTTCTCGTCATCTTTCGTTTGTCTGTGATCAATTTTCTATTCCAAAGAGTTGTGGTGTCTGTTTGGATCGGTGAGAAGTTTGTAAGGAGTCGGTGTATTTCTTATTCCATTAGTGGAGGCTTTTCGAGGTTGGACTCTGATCGTCCCGTAGTTTTTTCCGTTTGAATTTTTCACGTAAAATTTTTGTGTGTCTGCGATTTGTGTTTGGCATTTTTTGTTTGTGTACTTTTGTTCGGTTCTTTCGCAGGTACTTTCTGGTTTGGGGAACGATTTTCGCGCTTTCGTTCCCATCAACAAGTCCCTTAACCAAGGATTTTGGGTGTCACAATAGAACTATGTGCATGATATTTGGTCCATCTGTCAGTGAGACGAGCAAATAATAAATCAATTAAGCAAAGTACCCAATTTTTATAGTAGCCAGTAAAATAATCTTGTGAATGAAATAACTGTGACAAGTTATCGCATTGGTTAATCTTTTGTAGATAATCTTACTTACAATTTATTAGATTCTAAGTCACAATAATCCAACATGTCCCGACATTGAAGTTACAAAGCACAAGGTAATATGATCATTAGGTTAAACCATCAGTGAACCAATACTAATCTTTTCAAAATTACTCAGAGTCTGTTTGACAATTGTAGGAATAGTAATTATGAGGTATTTTTAGGGTACCGGTTATGAACGTTCATGAACGGTCCGATTTTAAGTGATTTTAGGTAGCGGCTTTTAAATTAGTCCAACCTATACTTGATAATTTATTAACGAGCGGTTCTGAAAATTTTTTACACTAATAAAATTACATATATGTCCATATATAAATAAACTAATAGAAACATAAGAAATAATATAAATGCCTGGATGAAAGTTGGAGAGAAGTTTGGAAGAAGCAGTAGTCCATATTTGATCAAAATAATATAAATATATAAAATAATAGAAACGTCTATGTGGAAGTAGGAGAAAAAGATTTTAAGGACTTACAGAAAAAAGTAGTCATGGTTTGGAAGAAGTATAAGAGAAATACAGATAGAAAGAAAAAAAAATATAAGATATTAATAGTTATAATTATATATTTTAGGAAATAATATAAATATAATAAAATAATATTTTTTTTTAAATTCATCGATTTGAAATATTTATAAAAACATCCAAAATTATATTGCATTGAAGAATATTTTAGCGGATCAAAATCAGTGCCTAAACAAAAAATAACAAGTATGAATTTTTAAAATATTTCATTCAAAAACACTACAAAATCGATAAAAACAACGTGACCAAGCAGGCCTTTCAAGAACGAATTAAGCATGTAAACTATTTTAGAGGCCGACGTATTGAAATTGAAGGAGACGCGTAAATATTTGCAATTTTAGAACCGTGATGGGCGCAATTTAATTGTTAAAGATGATTTAGAGGGTATAATTGAGCCTTAATACAATTTAGGCCCTTGTTTGTTTCCTCTCCTTATATGGGCTAAGCAATAAAGGTAAAAAAAAAAAAAAAAAATTTGGACTCCAATTCAAAGTTCAACCTTCCTTGAGTTTGCAAACCTACGGGCGTGTGAAGATTGATGGGCCTTCTGTCAAGATTATAATAGTTGGGCCGGCCTACTCTTTATTAGCAGGGTAACCTCCAAATAGAACTCCATCCTAAAGTTTGATAAACCATGGACCTCTATTCTTTTCTTTTTCTTTTTTTTTAATTTTTCCTAGTCCAATGATGCGATTAAGGAGATTCCAGCCGCATTCCATTCATAGGAGATCAATAAATCAATAATACAGAATAGTGACTATGAATCATATCTATACTATTTTATAATAATAAAAACTTAGACTTCAACGTAAAAGTTTACAAAAATACTATTTGTCATCCAAATTTTTTTGGTAATATCATCTCTCCTTATGTGACAGCTGACATAAAAGATGACATGAGAAATTTTAACATTAAAATTAAAAATTAAAATTAAAATTAAAATTAACATTAAAATTGATATTAGCATTAATATTAAAATTAATATTTAACATTAATATTAATATTAATATTAATATTAAAATTAATATTAATAGTAAATAATATTAATATTAATATTAATGTTAAGATTAATATTAACATTAAAATTTTTGGATGATTAACTTTTTGGATTAAAAAAATGTCATGTCAACTGCCATATCCGATGCCACATAATGTGAGATAATATCACTCAAATTTTTTGGAAGACAAATAACAAAATTCAAAATTCAAAAAATTTACTGTAGCGAAATAAAATTATATTAAATTCATGCAAACGAAACAAGTTTGCTAATTTTTGAAATAGAAACATTGTCCGCCAACAGTGTTGGCGAAAAACACAATAAACGTACACATAGGAAAAAAAATTAAAAGTGGACCCCACAACCCAAATTTTGCCAACACTGTTGGCTGAAATTGGGGGGGGGGCCAACTTCAGCCAACAGTGTTAGCGGAAATTGGCCTGTGGGCCCACGGGTTCAGTTGGGTCGTTTGGTTTGGTTGGTTTGGTTTTATTTGGTTTGTTTTATTAGTTTTTTCAATTAGTTATATTTTTTTTTAGTTCTATTTAGTTTAGTTTTGGATTTTGATTTTTTTATTTAGTTTAACATCCAAAATAAAATATGTTATCATTGAACCCAAAAAAAAAATCTACCGTACGAATATTACGTCTGCCATCGATCAGACTTCGAACGGCCATAATTATTTGTTTTCAAATCGTTTTTCGTCACACAATAGGTCGATTTTTATTTTTTCGACGAGAGTAATACAATTCGTGTAGAGAGAATTTTCATCCGAAGTAAGACGTACATATTACAGGCAAAAATATAAAATATAAAACTTTAAAGTATCATAATTTTTTACTGAGAGATCAAAACAAGGCCCAGTTTGTGCCAAAATGATCGTATAGTATAGAAAAGTACTTCGGGATAAACGTTTTTACCGTCTAACGGACTTCTCAAATTTTTAGAATCACAAAAAAAATGATGTTTCGACCTCCAAATTTTTTTTTGGTAATTTTTTTTTACAAAATATTTACTGTACCAATAATAAATTTACGGTTAATAAAATCTTGGGATATTTTAAATAAAGGAATACTTTAACAAATTTTAAGGATAGAAATTTGGGATATTTTAAAATTTTGTTACATATCGACAATTGAGTTAATTTATTTTAATTTTTTGTTAATTTTGAAATTCTGATACAGTAAATTTTCTGTTAATTTTTTTTCGTTAAAATATATTTTCTTAAATAAAACAAAAAATTAACAAAATAAATTCCCCCCCCCCCCCACCAATTTAACAAAATAAATTAACAGAAAATTAACAGAAAATTAACAAAATAAATTTTCTGTTAATTTATTTTAGTTCTATTTTGTTAATTAATTTATATCAAATTCATGCAAACGAAATAAAATATAAATTAATTATTTTGTTAAATCAAATTTATAAATTAATTAACAAAATAGTTATGGTCGTTCGAAATCAGATCGATGGCAGACGTAATATTCGTACGGTAGATTTTTTTTTTTTGGTTTAATGATAAAATATTTTATTTTGGATGTTAAACTAAATAAAAAATATCAAAATCCAAAACTAAACTAAATAGAACTAAAAAAAATATAACTAATTGAAAAAACTAATAAAACAAACCAAATAAAACCAAACCAAACGACCCAATTGAACCCGAGGGCCCACAAGCCAATTTTTGCCAACACTGTTGGCTGAAATTGTCCCCCCCTCCAATTTTAGCCAACAGTGTTGGCAGAATTTGGGTTGTAAGGTCCACTTTAAATTTTTTTTAATTTTGTTTTGCCTACGTGTACGTTTATTGTGTTTTCGCCAACACTGTTGGCGGATAATGTTTCTACTTCAAAAATTAGCAAACTTGTTTCGTTTGCATGAATTTAGTATAAATTTATTTTGCGGCAGTAAATTTTCTGTTAAAAATTTTATGTTCCAAAAATATCATTATATACATTTACTAATTAAAAGTGTTCTTAAATTTACATTGGTAGTTAGGTAATTACTTATAGGAAAAAAGTAAAGAGTTGTTGTTTCTTCTTTTCTAGTAGTAAAAATTAACACACTTTGTTGGTTTCAAATAGTAAAAAAATAACAAATTATTTTTTATTCTTTTCAAGCAGTGTAAAATACGTGTAATATATGTACATATATACTAGTAATATCTAAATAAAAAATTGAAATTGAAAAGATGGAATTCAAAAAGGAACAACCAATCAAGATAGACAATTTTTTTTTTTTGGAATTTCCGACATAACGCTCGGGACTTTGTGTACACAATGCTAATACCCGTCGGGACTTTGTATGCACACTGTATTGCATGCCTTTGGGTCTACTGTCCCCTAACTTCTACCATTTATAAATGGAAGGAATAATATGCCCTCGTAGCTCGATCAACTGATCTTCTACCACCCAACTAAGATCTTATAGCTCTCTTCGATAACCAAGTACGATGATTAAGATAGACAATTGAGCATGACTCTATTTGGAAATAACTTTTCTTCATAGTTGATAGTACAAGTTCACAAACTTTTAATTGAGATTTCCAAATAGAAAATCAAATTTTATCCAAAAGTATCAAATCTTCTAAATATATTATATTATGAGCAACAAAATATGAATTAATTTTTTTTTCTTTCTAATTCTTTCATTCCAAGCGCACAAAACTATAGTCATTATAGTAGAAACATCAACAAGTAATGGATCGATCACTTCGAATAAAGTTTATCTATGATGTTCAATAATTTGTCAAGTCCATTTTAAATAATTAAATTAATTAAGTTGAATCAAGTTTTCACACTACAAAATTACTGTTAAATAGCGATGGATTTCAGCAACAGAAAATAATCAGTCGCTGAGTCAGCGACAAAAAATCGACGAAAAAACGACTAAGTTATTTATGTAAACAAAATATATTATTTTTATCACAAATCCACCGCTAATCCGTCGCTGTTATTTCAGCGACGAAAATATCCGTTGCTGCAAAAATTTAAAATCCCAAACCACGTTTCATTTTCCTCAATTCTCTCTCTCTCTCCCCCCTCCCCCCCCCTCTCCGACACCCTCCCCCTCTCCGGCAACCCCTCCCCCTCACTCCTCCTCTCTAGAATCCCCTCCCCCTCACTCGCCCTCTCCTCCTCCTCCTCCGGCATCCGACCTCCTCTCCTCCGCTTCCTCCACCGACCCTCCGATCCCCTCTCTTCCTCCTCCTCCTCCTCCTACGACGTTCGATCTCCAAGCCCTCCCGATCCTCCACCCCCGATCCCCTCCGCTTCCGTCAGATCGCCTTCTTCTCGAGCTAAGATAATCGTAACCCTCATTTTGATTTGGTTCATTATTGTATTTGGATTATGGTGGTTTGGACACACGTACAGACACGATATACTAGACACAAACACAAAAAAATATAAATGGTTTGGTATTTTTGATACACTAGACACTGACACGATACGCTGGACATGAACACGTACAAACACATGCGATACGCTGGATACGAACACGATATGCTGGTTTGTTGGCCGATATTAGTTTTGCATTTGTATAGTTAATTTCTAAACATCCTAAGTTTATAATATACTGTACGTAAGAAATTAATATCTGATGGTTAGCAATGTACTTGGTCAATTGGCTATGTTAATAAATCCATTAAGATAATTAGAAATTATAATCAATGACAATTGATAATGCAGTTATAATCAAGGTTCGAAGTATCGGTATCTGTCATTTTGTATGAGTATCACTATCGGCAGTATCAGAGGTATCAGACTGGACTCGTATCGAAGTTTTTGGCATCGACAGTATCGATAATATTAACAATAGTGTGTATATACACACAAACAATAATAAATAGTATATAATCTATAATAATATAGAATTAGTTAATATAAAAAAGTGTGTGTATACACATACACTTCAATTTTTGGTTTATTATTGTTAATGGTATTTGCTCAAACCAATATATTTTCTTCTTAATTTTAATGTGGGGCTGTCTAATTAGTGAATTTCTACTATGAATCACATCTTTGTAGACAATTTTGCTTACTTTTCATAGTGGACATTAAGAACTTTGAATATACAACTAGCTTTCAATATCTTAGCTTAGGTTCCATGTCATGTGAAAAGTCTAATAATCTAATATGGATTGTTGCAAGCATATCTCAGATATCTTAACTCATCTTAAATCTAATTAATCCATATTGTTTGAATTAATATATATGGTACATACATAATCAATGAGTCGATACTTAGTTGACCGATCATGGATGTATAATCGGCGACATGAGAGTAGGATTGGTTTGACAGATGATTTCACGGAGGACGTTGAGAAATTTCTCAAATACGCTCGTAGTCAACCTCATTTCATCGATGGAAGGATCATCAAGTATCCTTGTGTCAAATGTCGTAATATATACCATTCAAAGAGGTAGATTTCGTGAGAGAGCATCTCTACAAGAAGGGTTTCGTACCGAACTACAAGGAGTGGACGGCTTAAGGAGAACTTTTATTTTTGCAATATCATCATTCTTCCTTCAATACGGAGTTAGAAGAGTCCACTCTCGGAGATAACTTTGAATATCAACTGCAAAATCTGGCGCGTGAGTTAGTATTTGATGCGGCCGGTCCAAGTTTTGATTCGGAGGATCTTAATCCTAATACGAAGGAATTCTATGATATGTTCAAGAATGTCGATACTCTGTTATACCCAGATTATGATTCTTATTCTGTCATGTCGGTGGTGATGCGGATATTGAACCTAAAGTCTGATTTTAACTTTCTGCAAAAATACTACGACCGGATAATTAAGTTTGTTAGAGAGTTATTGCCAAAAGGATCGAAGGAGTTGCCTAAAATCTTTTACAAGTTGAAGATGATGATACGAAAACTTGAATTAGCTACGAAAAGATAGATTATTGTCTAAACGGTTCCATGTTGTACTACAAGGATAATAATGATAAAGATAAATATATTTTCTGTTATGCGTACAAGTACAAGCCAATTCGGGGCAAAGAAAAGTCAACTGTCCAAGCAAGGTTCGTCCCTACAAGTAAATGTAGTTTTTGTCGATCACAAAGAGGCTGCAGAGGACGTATATGTCCGCAAATACAATACAACACATAACATGGCATAGAAATGAACGAAAGATGGATGAAGGAGAATTTTTTTCATCCTTCCGATGGAGAGACAAGAAAATATTTTGATCTGTGTCATCCTGAATTTGCTGCGGAGCCCAGGAATGTCCGGTTGGATTTATGCTCTGATAGATTCACTCCTTTCGGACAGTCAGGATCTTAGTACTCTTGTTGGCCGGTGATTTTGACTTCTTACAATCTACCACCGTGAAAGCGTATGAAGACTCCTTACATGTCCAAAAACTCCAAGGAAGAACATCGATATCTACTTGTAGCCATTGGTGGTGTTAAAACAATCATGGCAATTTGGCATTCGGACATATGATATATCGAAGGAGCAAAACTTTCATATGAGAGCGTCTCTTATGCGTACCATCAACGATTTTCCAGCATATGGGATGTTATCGGGGTGGAGTATTCATAGTACTTTGTCTTGTCCGATATGTATAGAAAATAGTAAGTCATTTCGTCTCCAGAATGGAGAAAAATTATGCTTTTTTGATTATCATCGTTGGCTCCTTCCTGCGTCGCATCCGTGGAGAAGGAACATAGATGCCTTTAGAGCTGGTAAATAAAAACTATCTCCTCTCCCGTTGAGACTGAGACAAAGTTTTGAAAGAGGTAGATTGGTTACCGACTATGATGGAATATCCGATATCAGCTGATCACTTTGAAGGGTTTGGACGTAGGCATAATTGGATAAAGCAGAGTATCTTTTGGGACTTACCTTATTGGAAGGACAATCTCATAAGGCACAATATTGATGTCATGCATATCGAAAATAATGTATTCGACAACATCTTCAATACGGTGATGGATATCAAGAGAAAAATGAAAGACAATGTCAAAGCAAGAAAGGACATGGAAATTATTTGCAGTCGTTCAGATTTGCACCTAAAATGAAGTGGCAACGGCAATTGGGTCAAGCCTCCACCGTTATTTACATTGAGTAGGGAGGATAAATTGATAATTTGCACTAAATTTTAAAGTTGAAATTTCATGACAGCTACGTGTCAAATCTGGCAAGATGTGTTGATCTTAACGAACGCAAGCTGACATGAATGAAGAGTAATAATTTCTATGTGTTTATGAAGAGGTTACTACATATTGCTCTGAGAGAGATGTCTCCTCATCAAGTATGGACTCCATTGGCCGAATTATCTATATTCTTTATAGATTTGTGTTCAAGCAAGTTGACCATAGCTGATATAGGATATGTGGAACATGATTTGATTCTGCAAGCAGTTCGGTACGAACGAAGAAATTTTGAACAAAGGTGCAACATATAATAGAACTTGAGGAGAAGATTGTATTGACATTCTGTAAGTTAGAAATGGTGCTTCCCCTCGGTTTTTTTGATAGTATGGAGCATTTGCCGATTCATCTTGCATACGTAGCATGCGTCGGTGCCCCCGTCCATTATCGATGGATGTATCCATTTGAGAGGTATAAATTCTTTATACTGAATTTCTTTAGTCAAATAGTTCTAAGATTCAATATATTATCTATAAGTATCTACATCACCTGAAGAAGAAGGTCGACAATAAGGCTAATGTAGAAGCTTCGATATACGAACCATATATCATTGAAGAGGTTTCCAACTTCTACTCCATCTACTTTGATACTCATGTCAGAACAAATTGTAAAAGAGCCCCAAGGAATGATGATGGTGGGGTTGATGCCCCGAATAGTGTAATCCATAGTATCTTCAATATGGGAGGGAAGCCTACAAGTGCTACTAAAGTACGTTGGTTGGAAGACTTTGAGTTTGAAGCCGCTCATCGATATATATTGTTAAATAGTGGTATAAAAGAGATACAAGATATTGAGAAGCAAGCGACACATCTTTCCTAGATATTTCAATTATGTATATACTTGGAAAAGAATTGCTCTAACGGTTCTCCTTATTATCATAGTACTTTTAGAGCTGAGGTAAAAATGGAGAGACCTAATATTAATGAAGATGATCTTGCTAGATAGGTTGATAGATAATTTTTATCGTGGTTCCATAATTATGTACGGATCCTAAATATTAAGCATTCTAAATTTAGCATTCTGACCAATCTTTGTCTAATGTCTATATGATACGTGATATTTCAGGTTTTTCGTCATGGTACAGACTTACAGAACGAACGACTTTGAGCATTAGCTATCGGACCAAGCAAGAGGGAAACGTATTATGATGGATACACCATTAATGCTTTCAAATTTAGAACCACTGATAAGTCTATTAATCAATCATTTGTCGATGAGGATACTAATTATACAAAGAATTCTAGAGTATGTGTGAGGGGTTCAGTCTACGATGTCGATCCAAAATTCGACAATTACGGTGTACTAAGAGATGTCGTGGAACTAAATTACTCTTATGAGAAAAAAAAATGTGTTATTTAAATGTGATTGGTTCGACACAACACCCAAGCAAGGATGAAAAATTGACAAACAGTTTGGGTTTGTTGATATAAAATATAAAAAAAAGATATATAGGTTTTGAACCATTTGTGTTGGCTAGTCAAATGGTTCAAGTATATTATACGAGCTATCCTAGTCGATGACACAATAATAAAGATTGGTTGGCTTTATGCAAAACTAAAGCTAGAAACATATATAATATTGGGGATCTAACATATGAAGAGGATGAGGTGGTCATGCCTCAACTTGCATATATGAGTTCGGCCGGTGTTGATAGTATGGGGGTTGACATTACCGTAGAGGATGATAGAGTTGACGAAGAGATTGAGATAGAAGATTTATCTCATATAAAGGAGAACTCTGATATGGAGGTGTCGAGCGATGAACAAGAATTAGAAGATGAAGGTGATAGTGATAGTAATAGTAGAAGTAAAAATGAAGAAGTAGAAGATGAAGATGATTCAGAAAATGATTCGGAAGACGACGACGATTCAGAAAATGAAGAAGATTAGTACGTAGATACATATGTATTAGCTCAGATAATTATTTAATTATTTCATGACACGATTATTATTTATTTCATTATCACACTAGTATTTACTTATTTCACTACACCATTTTTTTATTTGCTGTAGATTTACTTATAATATTTACTTGTTGAAGAAGAAGACTTGAGGAAGAAAAAGAAGTTTGGAGAAAGAAATAAAATAAAATAAAATGGAGAGAGTTGGCCACTAATGGTAATGGTGGAGTTGGTGATATCTACAAGTTTATCATTCAACTATAATTTAAATTCTAGATCTAGTATAAATGAAATCTAATTGTCATAGAGGAAATCTAATTAGTTATGGATGGCATCTAGCTAACCAAAAAAGGAATATTCTATCCATGATAAATAAAAAGTAATTAATTCTAAACCAACCACTAATTTAAAATAACTAAATGATTAACATAAAAAAGATAAATTGACAAAAATAACCCTAATAGTAGAAAGTGGTGGTAACATGATGACATCGCTACAGTCGCATAGTTGTCGCAGTAAATCGGTAACGCTTGAATCTGCGCACCAACTAGAGGAAGATCATACATGAGCTTCCGAAGATGTTCTGCTTCATCCGCTGCAGCTGCTAGTGCAAAAAATTAAGATTCAAAATAGGAATGAGAGAGCATTGTCTACTTTTTCAACTTTTATGATATAACAGCTCCTCTCATGGAGAATACGTATCCTCCTGTTGACCTTTTGATATATACTTCTGAGCACCATCTTGCATCACTGAAACCTTCCACTACTGTTGGATAAATATTATAGTATAATACATAATTTTGAGTCCTCTTGAGATATCTCATCATTCACTTCACAACTTCCCAGTACTCAATACATAGATTGCTTGTGAACTGACTCAGCATTCCCACGACGAAAGCTATGTCAGGCCTAATTGCAGTTGTTGCATACATCAAACTTCCGATGATGCTCGAGTACTCTATCTTCCTAATACTTTCCTTTGGATTAGGGTTCAGTTTCTTGTCACAGCTATATGGAGTATCGATCCCTGAAAGTTCCTGATATCCATAACATGTGAGCATTTTCTTAATATAATAAGATTATGATAGCGGCATTTCAGCTTCTGTTTGGATGATCTTAATCCCTAGGATAACATCAACATCAAGTCCTTCATACTGAACATAGATGGGCGAAACTTCTTGGCCTCTGTGACACATTCTAGATTTGTATCTAGAATTAGCATGTCGTCCACATATAAACAAACTACGACTCCTCTTCCACCAGCAAACTTTGTGTAAACACACTTATCCATCTCGCTGACCTGTAGCGTTTAATCTATTTATTTTATCAAACTTCTCATGCCACATCTTGGGAGCTTACTTCAGACCGTATAGTAATTTTACCAACTTACAGGCTTTGTATTCAAGAACCTTAACAAAAAATTCTTCTGGTTGTTACATATAAATCTCTTCGACCATCTCTTCATTCAGGAATGTTATTTTAATATTCAACTGGTGTATCACTAATTTGTGTATTGCAGCCAGAGGAATCAGCATCCTGATGTTTTTTATCTACACAACTGGAGCATATGTGTCAAAATAGTCGATCCCGACTTTTGAGAAAATCCTTTGGCTACCAGCCTTGACTTGGTCATATCAATAATTTTGTCGGCCTTCATCTTCTTCTTGAAGATCCATTTATATTTCGATGGATTTTGCTCCTTCAGACAGATCAACCAACACCCAAGTGTTGTTGGAGGTTATAGATTCAAACTCATCATTGACAGCCTCCTTCCAAAAGATAACATCTCTAGTTTTTATCGCATCATCATTGGTAAGCGGTTCCTGTAGAGATTGACAAAAAACATAAATATTTCTTTGAGGATTTAAATTTAGCCCCTCTAGGAAAACACCCACCATGGAAACCACATGGGCCACCACACCCCATGTGCATATGCCAATTCAAAGTGTGACTATATTTTGAGATACGTAATTGGAGGTTTCTCCAATGTGGGACTAAACTTTCTATTGATAAGCAAATACTCCAACAATCCCCCATATATCTCAATATATAAACTGAGTGTTCCCCACAGTGATTGTACATTATAGATTATGATAGATATTTCTTACGACTTGAATCTTCCCGAATGGGTCAAATAATATTACAATACTAAATGGACTATACCTTGAATTCAGTATTATAGCATTTACTCTTCCCACTCACACAATAACATCAATTATGCCTTTGGTTGCACATTAAAGGTGCTGTGTAGACCTAGTATCAGTGTATATATGTTATATGTCTACAAGCTTAACCTCAAGAGATGCCATACATCTCTGCTTATACACTTAGATGAGTTCTTTTCAAAAGTTTAACATTTTCCAACATGAATTCTTTTACTTCTTTGCGGTGCTACACAACCATGACATAGCCTAAAGCTGAGATCCAACCTCTTGGTGGTGTTATACCATTATTACATGAGGTCCTAGCCTCTTTATATGTTGTATTACTACTCTCTAATTTTTAGCATTAGGATTCCTCCCTATATATGGTGTTATGCCGCTATAAATTTTCCTGAAGCCGAGGTCCCACCACATATGGTGTCACGCCACTGTAGAATGGGGGGTACCTTCCCCTTTGTAGTGTTGAGCTACACGTGCTTCCTGTAAAGCACGCCAAAAATTCAAAATACACAAGAACTTATTAAGGCCCAATGCTATCCTCCCACAAAGAGAAATAGTAGACCATAGAGTTTACGAGATCCAATCCCATCATTGTCCCAAAGGACTAACCTTCATACCGAATATTTTCCCAGTCAATGGTCGTTCCTTGAACCAAAAGTTAGATGCCTAGTAGAATTTTCTTTGAACTAATATTATAAAACTTTATAGTAGAATTGAAAAGACATAATATTAGCATATATTCAAGTCTATTTTTCTTGTTGTGTCCTTAATGAGCTGATGCTTCAGGCCTTTCGTGAACGGATCTGCTATATTCTCCTAACTCCGAATATCAACCACTACAATGATGTCATTCTTGATGCATTCATTCAGTGATGTGTGACGAAGTTGAAGCATCATTAGGCAACTTTAGAGGGGGATGAGTATAGTGTAGCAAAAAATATATCCAATTCAAAATTATACTAAGTAAAGACAGTTACCAACTAGCAATAATGAAGCAATATAGCAAGTATATGGAAGTAAATAAAGTTTAGAATCACAAACACCAAACACCGAGATTTTTATCCTGGTTTCACACGTGAAGGACTAGTCTAGGCCCGAGTACTCTTACTCGGAGTTAAATCCACTATCAGTGAACATACAACTTTCATTCGAAGGGCTTGTGACTTCGTATAGACACGAGCTTTGATCCAAAGAGCTCGAAGACTTCAGACACTGGTGTGAGTAGCTTTAAATTACCAATCTTGTACAACTCGAACACTTCTAATCGAAACCGCACTGGCACTTAGAAGAATTAGAGTTATCTTGGAAAATGAGAAGGTTTAAAGCTCTTAAAGAATAGAGAAGATAAAGATTGAATCAGTGAATAGAATTAATGAAAATATCTTCTCTATTTCTAGGATTTTCTGGGGCAGAGTTCGGGTATAACTCGGATCCCTAACATTCAAAAATTCAAACATTGGAGTCATAAGAAAAGGGCTAGCCATCTGATTAGGGATTCTGGTTCGGGTGATAGAGTTAAGTACGAGTTCGGGCAGAACTCGGTCCGAGTTTGGTTGACCAAATTTCATAATGTCCCTGGTTGGTTTTGGCTCATTTGAGTAGGTATTTTAGTAGGATTTTTGGTGGAGTTCAAGAACATAGCTAGGTTCTAGATTAGGTAGGCTTATTTGAGTGGACTTTAGGTTAGGATTCAACTAGTGCCAAAGTGCGATCCGGCTCACATAAGTCCTAGACTCAAGTAAAAGTAAAATGTACATAATAAATAATAAATAACTAGATTGAAGGTAGCAGGGATGCAGTCCGTGATGTTGCTTTGGTGCAGTCTTCTGTTGTATCACATTTACCATGTATCGACTCGTAGTTTAAGTTAATTATCAAAATCCAGTTGACTGTGACCAGATGAGCCAACAATCTCCCATATTTTGATAATTGACAAAACTGCTACTGATATGGCAAAATGAAGTAGAGATGCGATCCAAAAGCAATAAATCCCCCGCAATGAGAGTATAAGCATGTTATCAAATTTTTCATGTTCTCAAATTGTCATGTTCTCAAATGGTTCTCAAATTTGAGAAAATTTGAGGGTATCATTGTATCTCTCCCATTTTAACTTTATCAAAATGGAGTAGCTCCCCCGTAGTACCTGGAGTAGCACAAACATTTGAAAAACAAGTGAAGTAGGAACACACAGATAATATGCCAAATATTTATAATGAACCAATATTATATGAAGCATACTAAAAGATATAATTCATTGCATAATGAATTTAGATAGTAAACCCAAACTTCTCCAAACTAAATTGGTTTTAAATAACCAAGTGCATGTCAAACTATAAACTACATAATAAAATCTAGTACAACTGAAAAGAAAAAAAATCTAATAATGATCATCATCACTAATATCTAAGCATGAAATCTCTGAAACATTATTGATCATCATCACCATCTCTAGTGGTAAGATCACTGGTATCAGCAGAACGGGTCGAATTATAGCGTGCAGCAGTTGGATCGAAGAATCTCTGAGCATCTCGATTGTCAATGCGGTAGCCAGAAATGGATGGATCACGAACCATATCAATCTGTAAAACCCCTATTCCTAGAAACTATATATACCCTTTTTAATTATTAATTATTAATTATTAATTTAATTATTGTAATTAGCGGCTAATTAGGAGAAATAGATTTTTATTAATTTTTATTCTAGGTGTTGGTGAACTTAGGGGATTTATAGAGCCATTAGAAATTTTTCCGAATTTATTTCATGTAGGAGACCCCTTGAGTAGTTGCCTCTAGTAGCATCTCTGTGTTGGCGACCCAATCAGCGATCTCCTTTGCAGTCTCGTTGCCCAAAAAAGTATCCGGGCCCATCTGGCAGAACCACCGTACAGTACCAACTGCCTGAGTTGGTGGACGTGCTTGTACGGGTGCTGGGGCAGGTGTCCGCTCTAGAATTGCCATCAAACTCTGTCTCAATGTCTCGGTCTGATGCCACTGCGCCTGCATCATGGCCTGAAAGAACTGAAGCATCTGCGGCTGTCCATCTGCTTGTGGCATCTGAGGTGGATAAGGTGGGGGTGGTGGTAATGGGACCTCCAGTTATGCTGTAGGTGTCTCATCGGATGTCGGCCTCTCGGTATGTGGCATCGGTGTAGCTCCCGAAGTCTGGCCCTCGATATGCTGCATGAGGATCGTCTATGAAGTCTGTCCCTCGTGCTGCTGTGTAAGATCGTCCTGAGAAGTCTCGCGCCATTGTATCAGTTGGGCCTGTGGTGGTGGCTGCTCTCCGGGTGGTCCAGGGGGTGTATTCTCCCTCTGCGCGATAGTGGATGGCACAATGGAGTCGTGTGCCCCTCGTCCGCTGTGCAAATTCATCTTGCTGCAAGAAATATAACTTTATTAAAAGAGTACGGGGATAACAAACGGGATGCAGATATTCAATTAACCAAATGCGAAGGAGGTTCAAAGGCGGTAATCAAAGTGGATGAGATCTATTAATTTCTATCTTATTGCAGGCTCGCTGGGCATGTTACCATACCACAAGCGATAAACGGAGACCTACATGGGCCACCACTAAAACCATGTCACGCCCCAGTCCTAAAATACACGGGACCAGGCCACGTGGCAATAGCTAGCTGACACATCTCCGAGGATATCCCAATTTAATAGATCCTAACGAAGAGTGCTACGATGTCCTAAACTACTAATAAGTCCAATGTCAATCAACAACGGTTAATCTAATCTCATCCACAAATATAAACTACAAGGAACACTGACATAAATACTAGAAATAAATATCAGTCTGAAATATCCAAGTACAATCCAAGATGTCTGGTGGGAATAAATCCACTACTATGACAAAATAAAAGTACTAAATAACAGATAAAATAAATAATGACTATAGCATCGGCTGACTCGATAATGATGCACCCAGTCCTAGGCAGAAGGCCTACAAATGATCACGGAAACTCTGACGATAACACCTCTAGCTCCTCTGTAGTAATGTACCTCATCTCCTGTCCAGGTCCGTACACTGTAGGATAATGTGCCTCATCCAAATCTGGAAAGGGCCAGGTCCTCAGAAGGACATAACAAGATACATAGAAATATGCCATAAAGTAAATACTGTGAAAACTCAAGGGTGGTCTAACCAGCTACGTGAAATGCACTTTGAAGACAACCTTGGTACGTATGGGTAGGTGAAAGGTATAAAGCGTAGCGTCGAGCCAGAGGCTAAGTACCTGGCATTAGCTGTAAACTGGATGCCAGATGTATATGCTGACTACATCACCGATCATGATAGCACGCAGCTAGTAACCTCTGCCGGATGTATCGACAAGCATATACTCCCATAACCAGGTAGCACTGATCCCATACCCGGGTAACCTGAGCCCATAACCGGGTAATACATGTCCCATAACCGGGTAACACTAAGGCTCACGGCCCCGCAGTTTACTCTGAAACTACGACAGCCAAATGTCTGTCCCATATGCCTACTAATTATCTTCCCCACCCAATGTAAATATACAATTCGCAAACACGACGTGGACACCTCATACTATAATGCAAGTCTCTAGAGTAATACACAACTAAGCTAAATACCGTCACACGTTCTACTCACCCCGATGGCCAGGCGAGAATGAGGCACGCGTCCCTACATGAACTCACTCTGTGACGTGTATGATACGTGTCAAGGCCTGGGGAGTCATACCGATAACTTCGCAACTTTAGGTGGGTCCACTAAACTCTAAGTCAGAGCAAGTCCTAACGTCAATGCCTTCGTTGACTGCACCCGAGTCTCTCTCGGACGCGCACAATTTAAATAGTAAATATGCAACTATCAATACAAAATTTAAACAGTACAACAAGGCAAGGTATACTTGCCTGGAACTCTGGTGTGCGCAAGCAATGCTCCGGAACCAGCAGTCAAGGTAGCACCATCTCGGATGCCTACGAATAGATAACCAAAATTATAAATCACTACATTACGCTAAGCTTGATTACTTATGCTAACATAGTACATGCACACATACCTAACATATGTACATATATATACATCAATAAATTATTAACATACATACATAAATACATAACATATATACCTAATATATATTAATAACATATTTACATATATACAATTGTTCATCATGTATATGAAATTTAATAACATATATAAATATGTACATACTAATATAGTACATAGGTATGGTATTTAAATATGTTATATAAATAAACCATACATATATAATTACATATATTCATTAGATAACATATACAAATATACATTAATACGACAAATAAATACATTACATACATAAAATAATACATTTATATATATGATACAAATAAATACACACATGTATATGTAAACAATATCATACATAAATATACGTTATATATATATATATATACCTTATATACAATTTATACTTTATATAAATATGTTATATATTGTCACGCCCCAGTCCCAAAATATCGAGGGACTGGACACGTGGCAATGGCCAGCAGCACGCACCGATGGACAACCCAATTTAATGGATCCATCAGGGTACACTTAAGCTGTAAAAGAAGGTCTACAACAACAAGCCACAACTAATCTCATCCATAAAAGATAAATATAATCAACTGCATAATGAAATAAAAATAAGTAGCAACAAGTCTCAACAAGTAGGTCGGAGAAACAATCCGACATAAGTCTGAATACACTGGCTCAATGGGCCAGGAACAAAAGAGCCAAATATAAGTAAATACTGAGCACGGAAGCAGGTACTCAGGAAAAGTCTTCGGCAGTCACTTCGTGCTCAGGGATTAGTTCTGCTCCAGTATCAAGTCCAGTAATAGCTTCAGCTCCTGTCCCGTATATCTCGGGGTACTGCTCCTCAGCTAAACCTGGGGACATAATCCATTCCAGGTCCTCAGGGGATATAACAAGGTACAGAAAATACAAGCCAAAATAAATACAGTGCAGCAAAGAATGAAATAAATAGGGTAAGCTATATAACCATCTATGTGAAATACAAGTGAGAGCATCACTAGTACTCAGGCTGAGACCGCTACAAGCTCTGTGTCGGGGAGCCGGTAGCAGTAATAACAGGTAAAGGGTCTAGCTCTGCTGGAGAGTCTACAACCTCACAATAGTAGTGGATATATATATATATGGATCAGCCTGTAGCCTGTGTGTCTCTCCCCACCCAATGTAACCACGCATATCATGACCATAACGTCTCATGTCCATGTCAGCGGGATCATAGCTAATGCAACAAGTCATAGAATATCTAAGAATATAATATCTATGTCAATCCTGTATCCTACACAGAATCACCATTAATATCTCAGGAAGATTCTGTCTGCATGAATAGTGTCAAGTGTCATGGGTTATGATGTACTTGATAAGACAAGTACGAGAAAGTAAGGGTGTTACGAATGTCCATCTCTAAATGACGTACCCAACACCGCGTACGGGGTTGGCACCCGACTATGATCGGACACTAAGTACGTCACATGCTTCCTAGGTTAAGCATGTAAAACAGTTATATTTAATACAGGTAATATGAAAATAAAGACTGCAAGTTGGCAAGGTACACTTGCCCACGGATGTATAACTAAGTCAAGGAAATAGGTAGCAAAGCTGCAAGTTTTGACGAGGTACACTTGCCTGATGTTTGAATTCCTACTATTATTCTGTTACTCGGGGAAATTTCCAGAAATGTCTTCCGATACTGAAATAAACATTACAATCATGTTCAGAAGATGTCAAATAGCTATAAATGCCTGTCCTTGA
This sequence comes from Iris macrosiphon, assembly GCA_036927795.1. NCBI lineage: Eukaryota > Viridiplantae > Streptophyta > Magnoliopsida > Asparagales > Iridaceae > Iris > Iris macrosiphon. Next base: position 92,785,322 of record JAYESA010000016.1, on the reverse strand, counting down.
GTCTAATTTGGAGACAAAGGCAAAAATGGTAATTTTGGGTCAAGTCGGGGTCCGCATGTGGGCCCGCTTTGCACCGAAAAATGTGTCAGGGTCAAAGGTCTCCAAATTCGTCCAACTTACTGTCAACAAGTCAGGAACGCTGATACGAACTCAACGGAACTTCCAGAATTGGATTCCGATGAGCCGGTCACAAAATCGCCCGTCGAGTGGGGCCTATGGGGCCCACGACACGCGATTTCGTCAACGTTCTCAGAATCGAACCAAACTTTGGTCACAGGACCAGCGTATCACTACGAGTCCGATGGCGCAAGTTTTGTTTCAATCCGACGTGTGTACACAAAGTTAGGGCACGATTCAGAAAAGTCGGATACGGGGCATTGTCCGCGGATACGCACTGATTTCGGTGTGCACGCACATCCGAATCAGCTTCTGCGAAATCCCATACGTCCGTATCGACGATGCGCACGTATCTGTGAAGACCGCGCGTGACCAAGTCGTCCCATTTTGCGGGGCGTACCCAGTTCCGGGGTGAATCAGGGCATTATTTTTCCTGTTTTTGGATCGCGGTTCGAGATCGCCACAGGACGCGATGCCCCGAGCGGGTTGCACGGGCGCCGAGGGGGTCATGCAGGCTACGCAACGCAACTGACGGAATCAAAAATGGGTAAACGAGCAGAAAGTTACGAGTACCTGAACATGGTTAAAAAAATCTGATTTCCGCGTGTCCGAGTGTCGAGTCGGTGTCCTGTGTCCTGTGCCGTGTTCGTGTCCACGGTTGCTCTAGGGTTGCTGGAGATTGGATGGGGCGGCTCGCTGGAGGAGGGCGGCTCGACGAGGGGCTGGGCGGAGTCGTCGGCAAGGCGGAGCGGAGGGGCGGCCGGAGGCGACGCCGGAGGAGAGCTGGGAGCGGCTCGAGGCTCGAGCGGCGGAGGGCTGCTGCCGTCGGTGGCCTGGCAGTGAGGAGGGAGGAGGTCACGGCGGAGCTAGGGGGAAGGAGATGGCCGGAGTAGGGATCCGGCGGGAGGAGCTAGGGTTTCGGGTTTGGGGAAGAGGGAGGAAGAGGGAGGAATTTATAGGGAAAGCCGCGGGGGGGGGGGGGGGCTGGCCGGAAATGGCGGAGCGAGGGGGTCGTGGCGCGAGGGCCGCGGGGAGCTGACGCGGGCTCCGGCGACGTGGCCGGAGCCGCCGGCGGGAAACGCGGGGTCCGGGTCGTGGGGAAGATGGGTTATGCGGGTCGGGTCCGAGCGGGTTCGGGTCTGGCCGACCCGACCCGACCCGCTAGCCACGGGTGGGCTTGGGTTTGGGCCCGATTGGGCTGGGCCGCGGTTTGGGCCGAAGTTTCGGTTTTTAATATATAAAAATAAATAATAATAGATAAATAATTAAATAATTAAATAATAATAGTTTTTAGGTGATTTAAAAATAGGTCCGGGGCCCGATAAAATCCAGAAAAATTACCCTAAGTCCAGTTTTCCATTTTACACCCAAAAATCTTATTTTTATCATATTTTAATATTAGTTATTAGCAATTAAAAATCATTTAATGACCAAAACACCTTGTTTTAATTCGTGAAAATACCGAAAAATTCCGAAAATTATTTTTAAAATATTTAGAAAAATTTGGGTGATTACAATCTACCCCCCTTAAGAGGATTGCATCCTCGCAATCGAAGGGTAAACTACAAAGGGCACGAACTACGGAATTAAAAGAATGCTTAGGTTATACCTGCATCTGCGAATAAGTGGGGATAACGCTGGCGCATGATATCCTCTCGTTCCCAGGTTAATTCGCCAGGAGAGTGTTGTTTCCAAGTTACCCGAACCAGTCTGATTGTCTTCCCTCGCAGTGTCTTCTCACTGGTGTCGAGTATACCCACTGGTTGCTCCTCATATCTCAGGCTAGGGCCCACTGAAATCTCAGAATGATCAACTACGTGACTTGGGTCCGTCACGTACTGTCTCAGCTGTGAGACGTGGAATACATCATGCACTCCCTCTAAGGATGGAGGTAATGCAAGACGATAAGCCACCTCACCAATGCGCTCCAAAATGTTGAATGGCCCGATATATCTTGGGCTCAACTTGCCTCTGCTCCCAAATCTGATAGTACCTCGAGTGGGCGAGATCCTCAAGAATACGTGCTCTCCTTCCTTGAACTCCAGAGGACGTCTGTGCGTATCGGCCCAATGCTTCTGTCTATCCTGGGCTGCACGAAGATGATTCTGAATCTGTTTTACCTTCTCAACTGTCTCCGTTACCAACTCTGGACCCAGTAATTGACGTTCGCCAACGTCACTCCAACATATCGGCGATCTGAACTTTCTTCCGTACAACGCCTCGAAAGGTGCCATCTGGATGCTTGCCTGATAGCTGTTTGTTGTAAGAGAACTCCACTAAGTGCAGATGATCTTTCCAAGATCCTCCAAAGTCCAGTATACATGATCGTAACATATCCTCCAAGATCTGAATCGTGCGTTCTGATTGGCCATCTGTCTGTGGATGGTAAGCAGTACTGAATTTGAGTCGGGTGCCGAGACTCTCTTGCATGCTTCGCCAAAAGTGAGACGTAAATCTTGAGTCTCGATCCGATATAATACTAATCGACACTCCATGTAATCTTACGATTTGTCGCATATACATGTCGGCTAGTACTTTCGTGGATTGTCCGACTCTAAATGGCAAGAAATATGCCGACTTAGTGAGCCGATCCACGATAACCCATACTGCATCTTTTCCACTGGGGCTTCTTAGGAATTCGGTGATGAAATCCATGGTAATATGCTCCCATTTTCATTCAGGTATGGGAAACGGCTGCAACATACCCGCAGTCCTTTGGTGCTCGACCTTTACTTGCTGGCAGACTAAACATTTTGCCACAAATCGGGCAATCTTCCTTTTTATTCCATGCCACCAATAATACTGCCTCAAGTCTCGGTACATCTTGGTTCCGCCTGGATGAACAGAGTATATGGAGCTATGTGCTTCAGTCATTAACTCCTGCCTCAATTCTCCATTTGGAACATATAGGCGATTCCCGCACCTTAATGTCCCATCCTCATGGATGCGAAGTCCCGTATGCATGCTTGCTTCGGTTCTCTTTCAGCCTTCGAAATCTGGCATCAGTAGGCAAAGCTTCTTTGATCCTCTCTACAAGCGATGACTTAACTTCGAGGTTAGCCAGCAAGCCATTTTGTCCAGGTAAAACAACCTCTATCTGGAGATCTTGTAGGTCTTGCAATAGCTGAGGCTGCTCCGTCAAGAAATAAGCAGTGGGTTTCCTGCTGAGGGCGTCGGCTACAATATTTGCTTTCCCCGGGTGGTATTGCAGATCTATGTCAAAGTCCACCATCAACTCAAGCCAACGTCTTTGCCTCATATTGAGCTCCTTCTGAGTATATACATACTTCAGACTCTTATGATCAGTAAAGATTTCGACCTTCTCTCCATACAGATAGTGCCTCCAGATCTTCAGTACAAATATTACTGCAGCTAGCTCCAGGTCGTGCGTTGGGTAGTTCTTCTCGTGGACCTTCAACTGCCTCGATGCATAAACGATAACCTTGCCATATTGCATCAAGACACATCCTAGTCCATTACCGGACGCATCACTATAAACAACAAAACCTCCTGACCCTGAGGGAAGAGTCAAGACTGGTACTGTTGTTAGACGCCTCATCAATTCTTCAAAGGCCTTCTGGCATCCTTCCGTCCATAAAAACTCCTGATCCTTCCGAGTCAGCTTCGTCATTGGCTCTGCAATCCTTGAAAAATTTTCTACGAACCGCCGGTAATACCCAGCAAGTCCGAGAAAACTTCTCACTTCTGCCACAGTTGTAGGTATAGGCCAAGTTTCTATTGCAGTGACCTTCTCTAGATCAACTAACAGTCCTTCTCCCGAGATAATATGTTCCAAGAATGGCACCTTGTCCATACAGAACTCACATTTGCTGAGTTTGGCATACAACTTCTCTCGTCTTAATGTTTCTAGCACAATTCTGAGGTTCTCCTCGTGCTCTTCATGGTCCTTGGAATAGACTAGAATATCGTCAATAAACACAACCACAAATTTATCCAAGTACTGGTGGAAGACTTCGTTCATCAAACTCATAAATATGGCTGGCACGTTGGTTAAACCAAACGGCATTACCAGGAATTCATAGTGTCCATACTTAGTTTTGAAGGCCGTCTTCGGTATATCTTCCTTCTTCACCCTAATCTGGTGATAACCGGATCTAAAGTCAATCTTTGAGAATACCCTAGCACCACTCAATTGGTCAAATAAGTCATCAATGCGTGGTAAGGGATATCGGTTCTTAATGGTTACAGCATTTAGAGCTCTGTAATCAATGCACAAGCATACAGTTCCATCCTTCTTTGGTACAAAAAGTATAGGTGCTCCCCAAGGTAAAACACTGGGCCGGATAAATCCTTTCTCCAGAAGATCGTCAACTTGCTCTTTCAACTCCACTAACTCCTTAGGTGCTAGCCGATATACCGATGAAGTGATAGGTTGGGCTCCTGGAGTTAGGTCTATTGTGAATTCTATCTCCCGATCAGGTGGTAAACCTGGAAGATCATCAGGAAATATATTCACAAACTCTGATATGACTCTTGGGTAACCTGACTCCTCTTCTACAGATAATACCCTAAGAGTTGCCTGGACACCTTGCTCTACAGCTCCCCGAAGAAATTCAAACTCAGGATGGCTAGGGGGTCTAAATATCACCTTTCCACGCCGGCAATCAAGTATCGCATGGTACTGACTTAACCAGTCCATACCAAGTACAACATCATAATCAGGCATAGAAAAGATCAGAAATTGGGCTCGCATCTCTCTGCCACAAACAACTACCGAACATGATCTACAGATATCACTAACCGGGATAATTCTACCTCCCGTAAGAATTCTCTTCATCTTCAAGAGAGGTGCGGTAGCTACTCTATGTGTGGCTACGAACCTAGCAGCTATGAATGAATGCGAGGCTCCAGAATCAAATAAAGCTACAGCAGGTAATGAAGCTATTAATATGGTACCTGCTATAACCTCGCCTGCAGTAGCTTCCTCCGCGACTGCTAGTGCATATGCCTGTCCTCGTCCCTGAGCTGGTACTCTCTGGTGACGAGCCTGCTGAAATAATGCTGCCTGAGGTGGTAGTGGTGGCCTGGCTCCTCCATCTCCTGTTTGTGTTGCTCCCACAGCTGGAAGAGCTGGCCTTGGTGCAGGTAGAGCTGGTCGATTTGGAGCTCCCTCTCGACGCTCCGAGCAGTCCTTTGAGAAGTGTTGTCCAGATCCGCAAATCAGGCAGAGTCCCAGCTTGCGTCTACATTCTCTTTCAATGTGACCTACTTTGCCGCAAAAATGACAAGTAGGTAGGTTCTTTGACGCTGTTCTCTGTGGCAGGTTCTTCTGGGGTCATTTGGCAGAATCCCCCTGTGATGACTTGGACGGTGCTGAGGAGAATGGATGTTTCAGACTTGACTCCCTCCGAGTAACGCGCTCCATTCGACGTGCTGTAGCAAGGACGTCGGTGTATGATGTGGGCGCGATAGATCCGATTAACCTTTGGAGCTCGAACCTGAGTCCATCAAAGAACTTCTCCGCCTTCTCTTCTTCGGTAGGAATTAGAGAAGGGGCGAAGCGGCTCAGGCAAAAAATTCGGCGTTGTATTCCTCCACCGACATATTGCCCTGGATCAGGTGGTTGAACTTGTCTCGGAGTTCTGACCGAGCAACAGCAGGGATGTACATTTCCTGGAAGAGTCTGGAGAACTCCTCCCAGGTGACTTGATCATGTCCGAGCCTCCTTTCTTCGGATAGCCACCAATGGTGCGCGTTGTCCGTCAGTTGCATCCTGACGGCAGTTATCCACTTTTTCCTTGGAAGTTCAGCGGCCTCCAACTGGTGCTGCGTGTTCGTAAGCCATTCATAAACTTCAGTTGGTCCTTCCTTGCCCGAGAAGGTACGGGGTTTGAGTTGACGGAAATCTGTGATAGATCCCGTCACTGGTCGCCTAGTTGGTGGATTTGCCTGCTCCAATGCCGCTACTAGGCTGTTCCTTAAGTACTCAGCCTCATGACGCTGGGCCTCTTGTTGGATCTGTTGTTGGGCCTGCATCATGGCGTAGAACATCTGGAACATTTGTTGTCCGTCCATTGCCTGCCCTGGGGGAAAGACAGGCATCGATGGAGGGAACTGTGTTGGAGGCGGGATGTCAGCACGCCTGAACCTGGAACTTGGCTGGCCAGATTGGTTGCTCTGAGAGGATTGTCCTCTGGTATCTGGCGTTACCCCAGTTTCACAGGTAACCACAGCTTCGGGCGGTGTACCCAAGGGGTTCTCGTCACCACTTCTGGGATCCATTACTCTGCATCAAAAGAAAACAATGAGAACGCACAGAGGAATCAAACAGGATGCAGTTCAAGCAATTAAATTGAAATCGACATAGATTCTAAAAACGATTCAATTAATGGATGAGATCCTATAACTTATCCTATCTTATTGCAGGCCTGTTCGGTCCCTAAGTTGAAACCGAACATTTTAGTCGTAGACCTGCATGGGCCACCACAAAAACCATGTCACGCCCAGTCCCAAAATATCGAGGGACTGGACACGTGGCAATGGCCAACAGCACGCACCGATGGACAACCCAATTTAATGGATCCATCAGGGCGCACTTAAGCTGTAAAAGAAGGTCTACAACAACAAGCCACAACTAATCTCATCCATAAAAGATAAATATAATCAACTGCATAATGAAATTGAAATAAGTAGCAACAAGTCTCAACAAGTAGGTCGGAGAAACAATCCGACATAAGTCTGAATACACTGGCTCAATGGGCCAGGAACAAAAGAGTCAAATATAAGTAAATACTGAGCACGGAAGCAGGTACTCAGGAAAAGTCTTCGGCAGTCACCTCGTGCTCAGGGTTTGGTTCTGCTCCAGTATCAAGTCCAGTAATAGCTTCAGCTCCTGTCCCATATATCTCGGGGTACTGCTCCTCAACTAAACCTGGGGACATAATCTATTCTAGGTCCTCAGGGGACATAACAAGGTACAGAAAATACAAGCCAAAATAAATACAGTGCAACAGAGAATGAAATAAATAGGGTAAGCTATATAACCATCTATGTGAAATACAAGTGAGAGCATCATTAGTACTCAGGCTGAGACCGCTACAAGCTCTGTGTCGGGGAGCCGGTAGCAGTAATAATAGGTAAAGGGTCTAGCTCTGCTGGAGAGTCTACAACCTCACAATAGTAGTGGATATATATATATATATATATATATATGGATCAGCCTGTAGCCTGTGTATCTCTCCCCACCCAATGTAACCACGCATATCATGACCATAACGTCTCATGTCCATGTCAGCGGGATCATAGCTAATGCAATAAGTCATAGAATATCTAAGAATATAATATCTATGTCAATCCTGTATCCTACACAGAATCACCATGAATATCTCAGGAAGATTCTGTCTGCATGAATAGTGTCAAGTGTCATGGGTTATGATGTACTTGATAAGACAAGTACGAGAAAGTAAGGGTGTCACGAATGTCCATCTCTAAATGATGTACCCAACACCGCGTACGGGGTTGGCACCCGACTATGATCGGACACTAAGTACGTCACACGCTTCCTAGGTTAAGCATGTAAAACAGTTATATTTAATACAGGTAATATGAAAATAAAGACTGCAAGTTGGCAAGGTACACTTGCCCACGGATGTATAACTAAGTCAAGGAAATAGGTAGCAAAGCTGCAAGTTTTGGCGAGGTATACTTGCCTGATGTTTGAATTCCAACTATTGTTCTGTTACTCGGGAAAATTTCCAGAAATATCTCCGGATGCTGAAATAAATATTACAATCATGTTCAGAAGATGTCAAATAGCTAAAAATGCCTGTCCTTGAGTCTAATTTGGAGACAAGGGCAAAAATGGTAATTTTGGGTCAAGACGGGGTCCGCATGTGGGCCCGCTTTGCACCAAAAAATGTGTCAGGGTCAAAGGTCTCCAAATTTGTCCAACTTAGTGTCAACAAGTCAGGAACGCTGATACGAACTCAACGGAACTTCAGAATTGGATTTCGATGAGCCGGTCACAAAATCGCCCGTCGAGTGGGGCCTATGGGGCCCACGATACGCGATTTCGTCAACGTTCTCAGAATCGAACCAAACTTTGGTCACAGGACCAGCGTATCGCTACGAGTCCGATGGCGCAAGTTTTGTTTTAATCCGACGTGTGTACACAAAGTTAGGGCACGATTCAGAAAAGTCGGATACGGGGCGTTGTTCGCGGATACGCACTGATTCTAGTGTGCACGCACATCCGAATCAGCTTCTGCGAAATCCTACACGTCCGTATCGACGACGCGCACATATCTGTGAAGACTGCGCATAACCAAGTCGTCCCGTTTGGCGGGGCGTACCCAGTTTCGGGGTGAATCAGGGCGTTATTTTTTCTGTTTTTGGATCGAGTTCGCGATCGCCACAGGACGCGATGCCCCGAGCAGATTGTACGGGCACCGAGGGGGTCATGCAGGCTACGCAACGCAACTGACGGAATCGAAAATAGGTAAACGAGCAGAAAGTTACGAGTACCTGAACAGGGTTAAAAAAACCCGATTTTTGTGTGTCCGAGTGTCGAGTCGGTGTCCTGTGTCCTGTGTCGTGTCCGTGTCCACGGTGGCTCTAGGGTTGCTGAAGATTGGCCGGGGTGGCTCGCTGGAGGAGGGCGGCTCGACGAGGGGCTGGACGGAGTCGTCGGTAAGGCGGAGCGGAGGGGCGGCCGAAGGCGACGCCGGAGGAGAGCTGGGAGCGGCTCGAGGCTCGAGCGGCGGAGGGTTGCTGCCGTCGGGGGTTCTAGAAGGGAAGCTCGAGGGCGGCCTGGCAGTGAGGAGGGAGGAGGTCGCGGCGGAGCTAGGGGGAAGGAGATGGCCGGAGTAGGGATCCGGCGGGAGGAGCTAGGGTTTCAGGTTGGGGGAAGAGGGAGGAAGAGGGAGAAATTTATAGGAAAAGCCGCGGGGGGGGGAGGGCTGGCCGGAAATGGCGGAGCGAGGGGGTCGTGGCGCGAGGGCCGCGGGGAGCTGACGCGGGCTCCGGCGACGTGGCCGGAGCCGCCGGAGGGAAACGCGGGGTCCGGGTCGTGGGGGAGATGGGTTATGCGGGTCGGGTCCGAGCGGGTTCGGGTCTGGCCGACCCGACCCGACCCGCTAGCCACGGGTGGGCTTGGGTTTGGGCCCGATTGGACTGGGCTGCGGTTTGGGCCGAAGTTTCGGTTTTTAATAAATAAAAATAAATAATAATAGATAAATAAATAAATAATTAAATAATAATAGTTTTTAGGTGATTTAAAAATAGGTCCGGGACCCGATAAAATCCAGAAAAATTACCCTAAGTCCAGTTTTCTATTTTACACCCAAAAATCTTATTTTTATCATATTTTAATATTAGTTATTAGCAATTAAAAATCATTTAATGACCAAAACACCTTGTTTTAATTCGTGAAAATACCAAAAAATCCCGGAAATTGTTTTTAAAATATTTAGAAAAATTTGGATGATTACATATATATATACACATATTCAATTATACACTATATATAGGTATATACTATATATATATAATTATACACAATTATACACTATATATATATAAGTATATACTATATATATACATAAATACACAATCTATACATTATATATAAATATATACTACATATATACATATTATACACAGCCTATGCAGTATATATATACTATATATATATACACAATATACATAGTTTATATAGTATTTTATGAATATATACTATATACATATACATTATACATACTATATACCCATACATTATACACACATATTTATATACAATAACTAAATATATATTATATATAATTGCCTATTGTATCGTGTCCAGGAGGGTGGGGGTGTCCGTCGTGCAGTCGTCGCCGGCGAGGGGGCGGCGGAGCTCCGGCGGGGTGCACAGGGACAATGGCAGCAACAGTAGTCACAGCAACAGTTGCAGCAGCAGTTACAAATTTTGTCCGACGGGGGCGGCGGCTAAGGGCGAGCTCTGGCAGGGACGGAGGTGGGGAGCTGGGGGTGTCGTCGGCGAGTGGTGGTGGCTGGCCGGGCGGTGCCCGAGGTGGAGGCGGCGGTCGTGGTAGTAGTGGCGGTGGTTCAGGTGGTCGTGGCGGTGATGGGGACGATGCTGGTGGTGGTAGCTGCTGGCGGCGGAGCAGCCGGTGCAGGTGGCCGGGGGAGGGTGTTCCGGCGGCTAGGGGAAGGCCAGGCGGAGGAGGTGGCGGCTGCCTGGAAGTCCAGCCGGAGGAGAAAGGGAGTCGGGCAAGGGGAGGGTCGGCTAGGGTTAGAGTTGAGTTAGTTTTCTAGAGAAAATAAGGAAAAGGGGTTGATGAGTTGAGTTGGCTTTGCACCAAAAAATGTGTCAGGGTCAAAGGTCTCCAAATTTACTAAACTTAGTGTCAACAGGTCAGGAACGAAGATACGAACCAAACGGAACTTCCAAAATTGGATTCCGATGAGCCGATCACAAAATCGTCCGTCGAGTAGGACATGTGGGGCCCACGACACGCGATTTCGTCAACGTTCTCAGAATCAAACCAAACTTAGGTCACAGGACCAGCGTATCGCTATGAGTCCGATGGCGCAAGTTTTGTTTCAATCTGACGTGTGTACACAAAGTTATGGCATAATTCAGAAAAGTCGGATACGGGGCGTTGTCCGCGGATACGCGTTGATCCCGGTGTGCACGCACACCCGAATCGACTTCCGCAAAATCCCATACGTCCGTATCGACGGCGCGCACGTATCTGTGAAGACCGCGCGCGACCAAGTCGTCCCGTTTGGCGGGGCGTACCCAATTCCGGGATAAATTGGGTCGTTGTTTTTCCTTTTTTTTGGATCGCGGTGTGCGATCACCACAGGACGCGATGCCCCGAGCGGTTTGTCCGGACATCGAGAGGGTCATCCAGGCTACGCGTTATAATTTACGGAATTGAAATCGGGGTAGCGAGGAGAAAGTTACGCGTACCTGAACAGGGTCCAAAAAATCGGGTTTTCTCGTGTCCGACACGGCTCGACGTGTCCGTGTCCGAGTCCAAAGAGAATTAGGGTTAGGATTTCTAGAGCTCAGGCGAGGAGGCCGGCCGGAGGAGGGCAGAGGCGGTCGAGGGCGGCGTCGCCGGGGGAGCTGGGGCGTTGGCTGGTGGCGGCGGCGCGCTGGGAGGCGGGCGAAGCAGCGTCGGGGAGATGCTGGGAGGCGGGAGGAGGAGTAAGGGGGCCGTCGGTGGCGCCGGAGCGGAGGAGGAAGGAGAGGGGAGAAAGAGGAGGAGGCTGCAGCGGCTCTGCGGCGGTGGCAAGGTGCTGGAGGGGCTGGAGAAGAAGGTGGCAGCGGCTAGGCGTTGGCCGGCGGCGGCTGTCCTAGGGTTCAGACGGGGTCTGGGGGAGGAAGGTGATGGAGGGGATTTTTTTATAGGTGAAAGGGGAGGAGAGGGAGAGGCCGGGAGAGGCGGAGGAGAGGGCTACGTGGCCGGGCAGAGCGCGGGGGGCTGACATGGGCTCCGGCGACGTGGCCGGAGCCGTCGCCGGGAAGTTCGGGGGACAGGGTCGTGGGGAGGAGAAGGTCGCCCGGGTCTGCGGGCGGCGGGTCGGGTTCGGATGGACCCGACCCGACCCGTTAAGGCGGGCTAGGCCGGTTTGGGTTCTGGACTGGGCCCAATGGCCCGGGTTGAATTTGGGTTTTAAATAATAAAAAAAAGTTAAATAATAAATAAATAAATAAATAATTTATTAAATAATAATAGTTTTTAGCTGTTTTAAAATAGGTCCGGGGTCTAATAAATTCCAGAAAAATTATCCTAAGTCCAGTTTTCCATTTTACACCAAAAAATATTATTTCCATAATATTTTAATATTATTTATTAATAATTAGAAATCATTTAATAATTAAAGCCCTGATTTGAATTACAGAAAATTCCCAGAAAATTCCAAAAAATTGTGAAAAATCCAAGTTTAATATTTTTTTGAAAATTCAGGGGGTTTACAGTTGGGCCTTGGGCTCACATGAGGATGTTTAGGGCTAGAATTTGTATTAATTTAATTGAAACACTAGGTTCCATTGAGGGGGCGATGTAGTGCGTTTGCACATTCCAAAAAATTATGGGAAAAATTATGTGAAAGGGGAATTTGGGTTTTCTTCATGCATTGTCCAATGGTGTGGACACCTCAATGCGTTTTTGCATAAAAATTCCCAACAATTGGGAAAATTGCACAAAAATAAAAATTAGGTTTTAATTAATTAAAATATCGTGCATGGTGTTCTGGAATTAATTAGAAGTACATGGGATTAAAATTAGGCGGGGCACAAGTGTCATGGACATAAATAATTTAGTGTAGAATATTAATAAAATTCGAGTTGCTCATAACGGTCAAGGTTGTGCCTCCAATTTCGATTGGAACGCACAGGGGTACAAAGTCGTATTTTATTTAGAATTAAAATAAATACGTCCGCGACGATTGTTGTGCGACTAAAATGTAGCACAAGAGGGAGTGGTCATGAGTTATACAAGGGTCAGAATGGTAGGTTGGCATGTCTAGGCAAAGTGTATGGAATTCATAGGAAGGTAATGGCTGGTGAGGAGCTCCTAATTATCGAAGCAACGGTAAGGTGCACTAGGAGATATAATGTTGTACAAAAAAATTCTAAAATACTGGAATCTAATTCTAATTGTCACCAAATTAAATCCTAGTCTCTCAATCTAAACTAATAACCCTAAATTTGGTCGAGGGGGTTTACAAATATGATAGAAATTACTAGGTATCATCCACTTGATTTTGACTTTAAACTTCCTTCAAACTACTTCTAAATATCTGCATCCTTTTCCTTGATTCCGTACTCTTTTAATGAGGTCATATCTCTTGCAGCAAGATGAACTTGTGCAGTGGACGAGGAGCACCCAGTGCCGTGGTGCCAGACAACACCACCCAAGGAGAGGAGGTACCCTAGGGGCTACCTGGAGGGCAACCACCGCTACAGGCCCCGCTGATACATTGGCACGAGACTTCTCAGGGCGATCCTACCCAGCAACCCGAGGGACAGACTTCACAGACGATTCCCACGCAGCACTTTAAGGGCCAGACTTCAGGAGCTACACCGATGCCGCAAACTGAGAGGCCGACATCTGAGGAGACACCTACTGCACAACCAGAGGTTCCATTACCACCACCTCCACCTTATCCACCTCAGATGCCACAATCAGATGGACAGCCACAAATACTTAAGTTCTTCCAGACCATAATCCAAGCACAGTGGCATCAGACCGGGATGTTGAGACAGAGTGATGGCAGTACTAGAGAGGACACCTGTCACAGCACCAGTATCAGCACCTCCACCATCTCAGACATGTGGCACTGTACGATGGTTCCGACAGATGGGACCAGATACTTTCTCAGGCAACGAGACTGTAGAACAGATCTCCGATTGGGTCGCCAACACGGAGATGCTACTAGAGGCTTCACAACTGCATCCAGACCTTTGGATGACCGTCGTGAGGGCCCAACTAAAAGGCAACGTCCATCACTGGTGGGATTCTATTGAGTGCAGTGTAGGCAAGAACCAGACTTGGGAACAGTTCCTAGAATACTTCAATGTGAAGTATTTTCCAGCGACAATCAGAAATGCCCTGTACTCCCAGTTCCTACATCTAGAACAGGGGAATATGACTGTTGACGCATACGACGCAGATCAGCCGTCTTAGCAGATTTGGTGCCGTCCTGATACCTAATGATCTAGAGAAGTCCCAGAGATTCCATCACGGCCTTACCTTCGAGCTACAGAGGTATACCACCACACAGGCAAGGATTTCTTATGAAGAGGTACTTGCAGAGGCGAGGATCCAGGAGGCCATCGGCAGAGGAGCTAGACGTTCCAGCACGACCACACCAGCCAGAGCCCAGCCAGGAGCAGGAGGACCGATCCGTCGACCCGGAGCACAGACACAGCAGAGGACAACACCATACCAACAAAAGGAGCTTCCAACTTGCTACCACTGTGGTAATAAAGGACACTATGAGAAGGACTGCAGAAAGAGACTGAGGATATGCCTGATTTGTGGATCGAGCCAGCACCAAGTCCGGGACTACCCACAGCGCAGAGAGGCAACACCGTAGACCGGACAGAGGCCAGCAGCACCAGTTCCGAGGATACTACCCCCGCTAGGAGGTCAACGTCCACCAGCACCCGGAGGATTTCAGAGGGGACCACCCTTGGCCCCACAGGAGGCGCAGTTTGATCGAGCCCGACAGTAGACCGGAGGGCAGAGGCAAGGACAGGCCTTTGCACTAGCAGCTACTGAGGAGGAAACAGAAGGGGAAGCTATCATATGTACCATTTTAGTTGCATAATTATCTGCAACTGCATTATTTGATTCTGGAGCTACACTTTCGTTCATATCTAGTAGATTTGTAGCAATGCATAGGGTAGCTACTTCTCCCTTACCTAAGAGTTGGAAGATTCTTACCAGAGGAGGTATCGTGCCAGTTACTAGCACTATTAGAATGTGCTCGGTAGTCGTATGTGGTAGAGAGATGAAAGCACAATTCTTGGTATTTTCTATGCCATACTTTGATGTTGTGTTAGGCATGGACTGGTTAAGCCAGTATAATGCCATACTAGATTGTCGGAAAGGTAGTGCCACTTTTAGACCGCCAGATCAACCAGAGTTCGAGTACATGCGAGGGACCGTCGAGCGAGGAGTTGGACAGATAGTTGGAACTTACATGGCTATGGAGATGTTACCCCCACCAATAGTTGCAGAATTCGAGGATATTTTCCCTGAAGAATTGTCAGGTTTACCACCAAATAGAGACACAGAGTTCACTATTGATATAGTACCCGGAGCAGCACCGGTATCTTCTAATGTATACAGATTGGCGAAGAAGGAACTAGATGAGCTGAAGCTACAATTAGAGGAGTTGCAGAGCAAGGAATTTATCCATCCTAGTGCATCACCATGGGGAGCACCAGTGTTGTTCGTACCTAAGAAAGATGGGACAGTACGTATGTGCATTGATTATAGAGCCCTTAATGCTTTGACTATCAAGAACAAGTACCCCCTGCGGCAAATTGATGATTTGTTCGACCAGTTGACAGGAGCAGTGGTATTCACAAAGATCGACTTGAGATCGGGTTATCATCAAGTAAATGTGTGAAGAGAAGACATTCAAAAGACAGCCTTCAGGACTCGTTATGGTCACTACGAGTTCTTAGTCATGCCTTTTGGACTGACAAATGCGCCTACCGTATTTATGAAATTGATGAACAGAGAATTCCACCAATACTTAGACCGGTTCGTGGTAGTCTTCATCGACGACATCTTGGTGTATTCGAAGAGCCACGAGGAGCACGAAGAGCATTTGAGACTAGTGTTAGAGACGCTGAGGAGAGAGAGGCTTTATGCCAAGCTGAGCAAGTGCGAGTTTCTTCTAGATCGTGTCACTTTTCTTGGACACGTTATCTCAGGAGATGGTATTTCAGTAGATCCGGCGAAGATTTCATCAGTAGAGACATGGCCAACCCCTACCAATGTCTCAGAAGTGAGGAGTTCCCTAGGAATTGTCGGATATTACCGGAGGTTCGTGGAGAACTTCGCGAAGATCGCAGAGCCGATGACCCGCTTGACCCGTAAGGAGGAGGAGTTCACCTGGACAGAGGAGTATCAGACGGCATTCGATGAACTGAAGAAGCATTTGACTACAACACCTATCTTGACCATACCTTCTGGACCCAGAGGATTCGTGATCTATAGCGATGCATCCGGGAAGGATTAGGATGTGTCTTGATGCAGCATGGGAAGGTTGTAGCCTATGCCTCTAGACAGTTGAGGACCCATGAAAAGAACTATCCCACTCACGACTTGGAGCTTACAGCAGTAATCTTTGCCTTGAAGCTTTGGAGGCACTACCTATATGGAGAAAGAGCAGAGATATTCACTGATCACAAAAGCCTAAAGTACGTCTACACTCAGAAGGATCTGAACCAGAGACAGAGACGTTGGCTCGAGGTGATGACAGACTTTGAGATCGAGCTACAGTACCATCCGGGAAAGACCAACGTAGTAGCTGACGCGTTGAGTAGAAGACCCATGGTATTCTTCTTGACTACCCAACAACATCTGTTGAGAGATCTAGAGCAGATGGGTATAGAGGTCGTTATGCCCAGAATAGACGAACAGTTGTCGAGTTTTCAGTTGCAATCGACATTAGTAGAGAGGATCAAGACTGCTTTACCATGAGGTGTAAAGTGTGCTGGGTGGGAGAAGCATTTAAATAGGCTTTCCAAACACTGAAGAATTAGATAGATAAGACAATATTTTGCCACAAACAATGTAGATCTTTGCATGGTTTTGACAAGTGGAGTCATGTAAGAAGGCGATAAAAACAAGATGAAAACATTAGACAAATATAACACCTCGAGTTAGAGTGGGTCTGACATTGTTCGAAGCACATCAAAATTGTTCATCAGGAGATACTTTCTCTGAATGTTTGTCCTAAGCTGCTTCGCCATGAGGTGTAAAGTGTCAAGCCCCGAGGCGTCCCCCGAGTCGTGACCGCCGTGCGGGCCTGGAGTTGCGCCCGCACAAGGCTTTAATGATTTGCATAGCAAGCACATATTCAGAGTACGCAGATAAATTGAAACACAGATTTGAAATATAGAAAAGTTCTCTTTATTGATAATGAACATCTATTACAAACTCTTGAACGAGTTAGCTAATATGCCGAACGGCTTACAAAAGGGTTGACTCAAAATGAGATAGCAGTCCTGTACATTACATCCCTTTATAAACTCAAAATAATAAAGACCTCCAGGCTGGAGGATCGCTTTGCCACGGAGCTGCATTTGTGTATGAAGAGTTGCAGCTTCGGACTTCAAAATGCTTCGGGGGCGCGGTGAAGATGCGCCAACAGCTGGACTGGATCGGGAAGACGACTTCGGCTCCTCGCTCGGTTCGCCTTGGTGCGGAGAACCTGTTTCAACGAGGGTCAGCATATCGAAACATGCTGGTGAAGGCGAGCTAGCCTGACTATACCAATCAACACGTTGTTTAGTGAAGCATGCATATTTTTGTGGGTTTCTATCTTGCCTTAGTTCATTTACAAGTAAGCAGCATATTGAATTTACTGAAATGAATGTGCCACCGTTAGGTGGATTTTTACCTGACCGTCTGAATTACCTGCACAATACTTACCATGCCTTCCCTGAAACGAAGACACAAGTTAGTATGCAACAGGTTTAAATATACAATGGATCACTGGCTGGATGCCATAAAGGACACTAGTCATAGACGAGAATAGGTTGCAGCGAAAGTACGGTGGGTGCTACAAGCCATTCCGTCTAGTACAGTTGACTATACAGTAGGGTTTCGTCCGGACCGGATCGGTGCCAGTGCCCCAGCGACCGTCCACAGAAACCAGTTACCTTGTGCACAAGTTATCCGTGATCGAACAGTACGTTTGCTAAGTTAACAGTTCATGCAGTTGAGGCAAACAGTAGTACGGGACAGTCGGTATTGCATGATTCATTTAACATAGCCTCATTGAACAGTTTAGCGCATACAAGGTGTTCCATACTTAGCACGATTTATAGAACAGTCATGAACGAACTAGCATACAGTATGATAACAGTTCACATATTTGATTGACAAGCATAAGAACCAAGTCTATTCTCTTTTATCTTGGTTTCTTTTATTATTACTTGGTATCGTTTGATCGGGGCGAAGGAGAGAAGCTTGGAAGCAGGGCTAGCTAATCGGGTTGGTAGCCACTCACTTAGATTTTGGAAAGAAGAAGGAAAGAGGCGCTTCACGACTCCGCTCGCAAGCCGCCTACTGCTCGTTCACCTGCACACGAACAGTTCGATTAATACTTCTTCCTCTCTTTCCAATCTCGGAATAGAAGTGCAAGTCAATGAACGAAAATAATGAAAACCATCGAAACCGTTCAAGGAAAACAAGCAAATCTCAAAACCAACTCAAAGCACGAAAGTAACAAGCGACATCGAAAACCGAGGCAATAAAAGATAGCAGCGGAGAGGTCCCTCCTGACTCTGCCGCTAAGCCGATCCTTGGGGCGCAGTCCACTGAATATGGGAATCGATTCCGAAGAAACAAATCCATAACGAGGACGAGTTCTTAATTCAATCTATCCCGATCGAACGATACCGACTTGTGTTTCTTAGCCGCGCTCTCCGCATCGGGAGAACGGGGCGCTACATCCTACCCAACTAATTGGAAGTTTCGTCCCGAAACTTAGGGTAGAACTTACCGTTAGGGATTATTTCGTTGGGAACGACGGTTAAGGCGGCTCAGTGGACAGTCACGAACGGTATGGTTTGCTTCACCGCAAACTAAACATAACCCAAGTTTCAGGCGGCACTTATCTATTGCGTGCCCAGGCCGCCTACAGAAATGGCATACTTTGTCTAACTTTTCTCCATGCTTGCCACCGTTGTTCGGACGCTTTGCAGCGTTGTTTCCTCTGTCGTTGCTTTGGCGTTTGTGACTGGATGTATGCACAGCGCCGGCAGGAACGTGAGGATAGTGTGGTTCGAGCGACAGGGCGTGATTCATGACTTCACGCATTGTACGATACTGAGGAACGGCTACGTGCGAATGGATGACAGGGCGTAGTCCACCTTCAAACCTTCTAGCTCGACTCGCTGCATCAGGTAAATAGGCCCTAGCGAATTTGGAGAGTCGGTTGAATTCGGCGGCGTACTCCTTAACTGTCATGCTGCCTTGCCGCAGCTGCACGAACTCGTTCTCCATCTGGCGTTGGACTGGAGGGGGTACATACTCCTCTTCGAACGCGGCACGAAAAGTCGTCCACGAGATCGCCTCCTCTCCGTGATCAAATTGGAGAGATCGTCGATGCACGTCCCACCAATCGTGTGCGTTGAGGCGGAGCTGTAGTTGCGCGCAGGAGACGCGCTTATCTTCGGGGACCTCTAGCAGAGCGAAGTGATCTTCAAGTTCGGCCAACCAATCTAGAGCTACGACTGGGTCCTCAGTCCCGTTGAATGGGGTGTTGCAGACTTTCTTGAAGTGGCCAAAGTCGAAGGCAGTCACGTCCCTCGCTCTTGGAATTTGCGGTGTCTCTACTTCAAGCACGGGCTGCTCCACCGGAGTCGTTGTTGTTGCGGCGGAATGGTTGGCAGCCAAAGTCTGAACGATCTGATGCAGGGTATCTACCTGCTTCTGTTGGACTGAGAATCGTGCTTCTATATTGTCTTGAAACTTGAGCTGACTCTCTTCCGCTCGCTTCTCGGCCCGTTCATGGCGAGCCTCGTCCCTTTGTTGGTTTTCCCCCAACATCTGCAATATTTGCTGAACGGGATCGATGCTTGGCGTGGCTCGCTGGCTTCTTGAACTTCCCGAAGTGCCCGAACTACTCCCTTGGCCTTGCGTTTCGTCCGGGACTTGCGCTGCAGATTGCGCTGGATTCATTCCTTCAAAAGAAGGTAAATTACATTAGGATCATAATGTATTATGGACTTATTGCATGAACGTATCTCATTTTGGCCTAGCGAGTTCAAGAGTTCGCACAGGAATTTTTGATCGTTAAAGGAACTTTTCCAGCACGAAGTCTAAGGAACTTTGAATCTGTGCTCTGATACCACTATGTCAAGCCCCGAGGCGTCCCCCGAGTCGTGACCGCCGTGCGGGCCTGGAGTTGCGCCCGCACAAGGCTTTAATGATTTGCATAGCAAGCACATATTCAGAGTACGCAGATAAATTGAAACACAGATTTGAAACATAGAAAAGTTCTCTTTATTGATAATGAACATCTATTACAAACTCTTGAACGAGTTAGCTAATATGCCGAACGGCTTACAAAAGGGTTGACTCAAAATGAGATAGCAGTCCTGTACATTACATCCCTTTATAAACTCAAAATAATAAAGACCTCCAGGCTGGAGGATCGCTTTGCCACGGAGCTGCATTTGTGTATGAAGAGTTGCAGTTTCGGACTTCAAAATGCTTCGGGGGCGCGGTGAAGATGCGCCAACAGCTGGACTGGATCGGGAAGACGACTTCGGCTCCTCGCTCGGTTCGCCTTGGTGCGGAGAACCTATTTCAACGAGGGTCAGCATATCGAAACATGCTGGTGAAGGCGAGCTAGCCTGACTATACCAATCAACACGTTGTTTAGTGAAGCATGCATATTTTTGTGGGTTTCTATCTTGCCTTAGTTCATTTACAAGTAAGCAGCATATTGAATTTACTGAAATGAACGTGCCACCGTTAGGTGGATTTTTACCTGACCGTTTGAATTACCTGCACAATACTTACCATGCCTTCCCTGAAACGAAGACACAAGTTAGTATGCAACAGGTTTAAATATACAATAGATCACTGGCTGGATGCCATAAAGGACACTAGTCATAGACGAGAATAGGTTGCAGCGAAAGTACGGTGGGTGCTACAAGCCATTCCGTCTAGTACAGTTGACTATACAGTAGGGTTCCGTCCGGACCGGATCGGTGCCAGTGCCCCAGCGACCGTCCGCAGAAACCAGTTACCTTGTGCACAAGTTGTCCGTGATCGAACAGTACGTTTGCTAAGTTAACAGTTCATGCAGTTGAGGCAAACAGTAGTACGGGACAGTCGGTATTGCATGATTCATTTAACATAGCCTCATTGAACAGTTTAGCGCATACAAGGTGTTCCATACTTAGCACGATTTATAGAACAGTCATGAACGAACTAGCATACAGTATGATAACAGTTCACATATTTGATTGACAAGCATAAGAACCAAGTCTATTCTCTTATATCTTGGTTTCTTTTATTATTACTTGGTATCGTTTGATCGGGGCGAAGGAGAGAAGCTTGGAAGCAGGGCTAGCTAATCGGGTTGGTAGCCACTCACTTAGATTTTGGAAAGAAGAAGGAAAGAGGCGCTTCACGACTCCGCTCGCAAGCCGCCTACTGCTCGTTCACCTGCACACGAACAGCTCGATTAATACTTCTTCCTCTCTTTCCAATCTCGGAATAGAAGTGCAAGTCAATGAACGAAAACAATGAAAACCATCGAAACCGTTCAAGGAAAACAAGCAAATCCCAAAACCAACTCAAAGCACGAAAGCAACAAGCGACATCGAAAACCGAGGCAATAAAAGATAGTAGCGGAGAGGTCCCTCCTGACTCTGCCGCTAAGCCAATCCTTGGGGCGCAGTCCACTGAATATGGGAATCGATTCCGAAGAAACAAATCCATAACGAGGACGAGTTCTTAATTCAATCTATCCCGATCGAACGATACCGACTTGTGTTTCTTAGCCGCGCTCTCCGCATCGGGAGAACGGGGCGCTACATAAAGTGTGCTTTTTCCGTATTAAAATTATTAATCGATTCATGTATTAATTATAATGTCAGGATAAGGATGAAAATAAAATAAAAAATAAATAGATTTATATATGCATACAAGAAACTGAAGCAACTTGTGGAAATAATTGTTAGAATTTTGTTGTCTTTTATTATTGAACAATTTCAAAATACAAAAATAAAAATTAAACAATGTTACCGGCCTCTGGGGAAGTCGTGCACGAAGCACTGCCCTAAGAGTTTATTCGGGATCTGTGTGCAGACGTACCCGAAGCTCCTAGTGGTAAAACACCCGCACCACCGGTATCTCGTTGTGGCACACGACTTGAAGAGAACGACCAGAACTTAGCTCTGCCAAGAGCTTGGAGAAGATGAAGATCGAATAGAACAGAATTTGGACAGAGGTTTGGTAAAAGAATTTTTTCTTATAGATTTACAAAGAATACAACCGAATATATATAAGCTGATAGGAAAACGGTCTGAATTAATTTTTGATTAATTCATCCGTTACACAATGGAATTAAATGGGTGAACCTGGACACTTAAAAAAAAATTATTTCAAACAATCTGTAACTGACGAAATTGATTTCCAACGTTCAGAAATTAAATAAACAAAAAATGAAGAGGAGCAAAAAGAATTTTAGGGTCCCAGCCCGAACCCGAAGAGGAAATCGGATAGGCATTCGGCGCCCGCAGATGTGGGCGCGTACCCGCACCCGTTACGCGCGCCGAACCGAACCGAGCCGAGCCGGGCCGGGCGGCTGCGACGGCGCACGCGTGTGGCCCAAGGGGTTCCCCACACAACAACTTAATAGAGCAAAGGAAAGAAACTAATATATGTACATAGTAAGGCTTTGCCCCATCCGATGTGGGACTAAAGAAAAGGAGAGGAATTGAACTTTTGCAAAAGAACAAACCAAAACCAACAATCCCCCCCAAAAGGTCAAGTTCTGAAACAGAGATAAGAGTGAAGTAAATAGAAATAGAGCATCTGGGCAGTAAAATATTATGCATAAATGAGATGGACTACAGCCTTGAATCTCACGTAGTGACTATTGCCTTAATCTGAAGAAGTGCTTGATGGACTATGCCTTGAATCAGACTTCTTGAACCAGACTTAGAAAACAGCACACATAGTACGCTAGAGGTCCTTGGTCTATCGGATGGCGCTTTTAAATGGCCATGCGCACTTTCTACATTCATGAGAGTTGTCTGGGATCGCCCTGTCCCATAGTTGCGGCCTTCACGACCTCTCATATAGGTAAGTCCTTAATGGTTGGTGATATGAATCAACCCAGCATTACAGCTTGGACTTATTAAGAGTTTAAACTCATCCTAACCATATCACACAGGAACACTGTCATCATAGGGATGGGGAGTCATTGTACACATGTACAGCCGCTTGGGCTTTATTTTATTGAGACTTTAATCTCGAGTCAGTGTTCCATAAAGTCACCTAAGTTCAGCTTGTTTCTGCCCATTGAACCGGCTTCTTGGGATCTCCAGTCAGACTCGGTTGGGTTGCCACTGCTGGTGACTAACTTATGGGCTTAACCCCATCCCCCTCGATGATTCTAGGATCAAAGTCCTAGACAAACCCTTCGTCAAGTGATCTGCAAGGTTCTTTTCTGACTTTATATAGTCAAGAACCACATATTTGCCTAGTAGGCTTTTGATTGACTTGAAGCGCAGCTGCAGGTGCCTGTTCATCTTAGCATTCACAGAATCATGCTTTTGTAGTTCAATAACAGATTTATTATCATAATTTATAGAAATTGCAGGAACAGGACTAAGAGAAACAGGTATATGCATAATAAGATTTTTAAGCCATTCAGCTTCTGTACAAGTTGTATCTAAAGCTATCATTTCAGAGTCCATTGTACTCCTAGTTATGATAGTTTGCTTACAAGAGCTCCAGGAGATCGCAGATCCTCCTAGAGTAAATACATATCCAGTAGTAGATTTTATATCATGTGAGTCGGTTACCCAGTTTGCATCTGAATAAACTTCTATGATATCAGGGTGCCTAGTAAAATGAAGTTTGTAATCTAGGGTGCCCTTGAGATATCTAAATACCCTATCCAAGGCAGTCCAATGTGACTGATTTGGGTTACTAGTATATCTGCTTAGTCTCCCAATAGCAAATGCAATATCAGGTTTTGTCCTATTTGTTATATACATAAGGGAGCCTATCATTTGGAAATATTTATGTTGTTCCAAAGGTGGTCCTTTATTCTTTTTCAGTATAATACTGCTGTCATAAGGAGTAAGGACAGGTTTCTTATCAAATAACTCAAATCTTTTTAGCATTTTTTCAATTGAATGTGCTAAAGATAGAGTATAACCCTCTTTGCCTTTGGTCACTTGCATTCCTAAAATTAGGTTGGCTTCTCCTAGGTCTTTCATATCAAACTGGCTAGATAAATAGTTCTTTATAATATTTATCAATTCCAGTGATGATCCTAGGATAAGGATGTCATCTACATACAAGCATAAAATGACACAATTTTTACATGTACCTTTAGAGTATATACATTTGTAATACTCATTTGACAAGAAACCATATTCACAAATTACTTTGTCAAATTTATTGTGCCATTGTTTGGGAGCTTGTTTCAGGCCATAGAGGGATTTTACTAGTCTGCAAACTTTCTTTTCTTGACCTTTAGCAATGAAACCTTCAGGTTGGTCCATATAAAGTTCTTCCTCTAGATCTCCATTCAAAAATACTGTCTTTACATCCATTTGATGGATTAGCATATCATGAATGGATGCTAAGGCCAAGAGAGTCCTAATGGATGTGATCCTAGCTACAGGAGAGTAGGTATCAAAATAATCTAACCCTTTCTTCTGGGTAAAATCCTTAGCAACTAATCTAGCTTTGTATTTCTCTATAGTACCATCGGCTCTGAGTTTCTTCTTGAAAATCCACTTACAACCTATTGGTTTATTCCCTAAAGGTAGATCTGTTAGAAACCAAGTGTTATTCTCCATGATGGAGTTGTATTCACTATTAATGGCTTCTTTCCAGAAGGGAGCATCAGGAGACGATATTGCTTCTTCATAAGTTGAGGGATCACCCTCTATCAAAAAAGTGAAGAATCCTTCTCCTAAATTTTTCTCAATCCTATTCCTTTTACTCCGTCTTGGTTCTAAGTCTTGTTCAGATTGAGAGATAGGTATTTGGACTTGAGAACTAGTAGAGGGTATGGAGGAAGAGATTGAACTTCTATCCTTAAAGGGAAATATGTTTTCAAAGTAAACTGCATCTCTTGCTTCTATAATGGTATTGTTAGAGATTTCATTTACTTCTGAGTGAGTCACTAGAAATCTATTGGCATAGCTGTCTAAGGCATATCCTATGAAAACAGCGTCTACAGTCTTGGGACCAATCTTCCTCTTTTTAGGTTCGGGAATTCCGACTTTAGCAAGACATCCCCAAACTCTAAGGTAATTAATCCTAGGTGCTCTACCTTTCCATAGCTCATAGGGAGTCTTATCTTTTGTCTTACTAGGAATCCTATTAAGAATGTAACAGGCAGTTAAAAGGGCTTCTCCCCACAAGTTATCAGGAGCACCAGAGCTGAGAAGCATGGCATTCACCATATCTAACAGAGTGCGGTTCTTGCGTTCAGCAACTCCATTAGACTGAGGTGAATAAGGAGCTGTTACCTCATGAATTATTCCATGTTTTTCACAGAAGTTAATCATTTCGTTTGAGGTATATTCTCCACCACGATCAGATCTAAGTATCTTAATTTTCCTTTCTAATTGGTTCTCAGCTTCAGATTTGTAGACCTTAAATCTATCTAGAACTTCATCTTTGGTTTTGAGAAGGTAGATGTAACAATACTTTGAATAATCATCTATAAATGTAACAAAGTATTTTCTACCGCCTCTGGTCAAAATTCTATTTGAGTCACATACATCACTATGGATAAGTTCTAGAAGGTCAGAATTTCTTTCTACAGATTTGAAAGGTAATCTAGTGTGTTTGGCTTGAACACAAATCTCACATTTGTGTTTGTCATCTATTGGAGTCTTGGGAATAAGATCTAAGGTCATCATCCTTTTAATAGAGCCTAGGTTCACATGACCTAGTCTGCCATGCCAAACATTTGAAGATTCTATATTAGAGACAATGAAAGAACAATCAGACATTTTATTCATTGTACTTAAAATAAAAAGACCATCTTTTACAAAGCCTTTCCCTATAAAAGATTCATGCTTAGAAAAAACTACTTTATTAGCCTCCATTACAATTTTGTATCCTGAGGCTACAAGAAGGGATCCACTAACAAGGTTTCTCCTGACAGACGGCACATGAAGAACATCATGAAGAGTTAAGATTTTTTTTGATGTCATCTTTAGGTTAACTTTTCCTCTTCCAATAATTTGTGCCGTTGAGCCATCTCCTAGGGTCACACCTCCTCCACTTGATTCCTGATAGTTTGAAAAACAGGAGCGATCAAACGAAACGTGAACATTAGCTCCAGAATCCAACCACCAATCATCAGAATGATAAGAGAGGTTAATAAGGGGTTGAAAGCTTACAGACTTGAAGGAACTCGAAGAACCTTTGTGAAGCATGTTCGCTTCTGGTCTAACTGAGCCCTTCCCTTTGTAGGAGGTCTGGACAGCTTCCTTCTTCCTATGGTAGTAGTTGATGGCCATATGGTTTATTTTACCACACACAAAACAAAACCTCTTCTGATCCTGAGTCTGACTGAAGTTTCTAGGTTTTTGGTTTTGGTGATGATGGTTTTGGTGGTTAGGCTGAAAGTTTTTCTTCTTCTTGAAGAAATTCTTTTTGGGTTTATAAGGAAAATTAGACTTAGGTTTTCCTTGGCCTTCTACAAGGTTTACCTTAGCTTTAGATTCAGTCTTAGACTTAGACCTCAATCTAATTTGTTCTTCGGTTCTAATTTTCTTTAATTATGACTTGATTGTAGGTAAGGTCTCCTTGTGTATGGATAAGATCCTTAGCCATATCAGACCAAGAGGGAGGTAGCTTGTCTATTAGGCATGCTATTTTATGTTCATTTGAGAAAGATGTCCCTTTGGCTTGAATATGTCTAAGGTATTCTTGGAATTCATGGAGCTGGTCATTCATTGGTTTGTTATCTACCATAAAATACCTATTAAAGGTTGAAGAGTTAAACCTTTCTATTCCGGCATCATCACAACCGTATTCATCTTCCAAGGCTTTCCAGAGTTCTTTAGCGCTCTTGTATTCAAAAAATATATCATACAAGGATTCAGATAATGCGCTTAGAATTCTATAAAAACAGTGGAAGTCTATCTCTTTTGGGTTTTTTGGTTTTGATGAGGTGGATACTCCTATGTCAGACTCAGTTTCATCAGAATCATTTGTGATGGGTGTGGACCCATCAATGGCAGAAATAAGTCCTAAAGTAGTGAGCCAAAATTTTATTTGGCTCTGCCATCTCTTGAAATATGAACCATCAAACTTAGCAGGTTTTGCAGTAGATGATTCCTCCTTTCCAGTCATGATTGTAGTTTGAAAATATAAATTTATTTAATAACAATGTCCAAGATAATAGTTTAGGTGGTCTTTGCTAATCAATCTTAAAAATCTTTAGTTTTTCAAGTGTTGATCAACTCAGGTTAGCTGTAGGGGCCGGTTCCCAGCTAACGGTGGTCCGAAGACTCTTAAGTACAGTGTCGCTTAGGGTTGTTTACACCCGGTTGACAGAAGGACCCTTTCGGCTTGTTCCCGAGTTTGTCTCTACTTTGAAACTTTAGATTTGAAGATTTTATTTGCAATTTCCTTTTACTAAACTATTTTCTTTTTGTCCTCGATTGTTTTCAAAAAATTACTAAGTGATTAAAATGAAGCAAATGACAAAGTTATCGAATGTGCTAACAATATTTAAAACACTTTAAGCAAATTTGCAATTTGACAATATAGTAAGCAATTTGACAAGTAAACAAATAAATCAATTTAGGAATTGAAACAAATTGCTACAGTGACTGTTAACTTGCTACAGTAAAAATAAATTAATATTCTAACAGTAGGTAATATTTCCTAGAACAGTAACCAAATTTTTTTTTTCTTTGTAGAACAAATGAACAACAAGTATTTGAAGAAAACAATAGTAACTATTTGAACAAATCAATTCTTTAGATATGAAGTGAATATTTAGTTAACAGTAAGTATCAATTGTTTAGAATGTTTCTAATAGTAAGTATCTTAACAGTATAGAAGGTTTCTGTATTGTAACTATATAGCAGGTTGTAAACAATATAGAAATTGTAACAAAACTATATAGCAGTAACTATATAGAATTTTACTGTTCTAAACTATATAGCAGTAACAAAACTATATAGCAGTAACTATATAGGTGTTCTAAACAAATCAACAGCAAGAATTTTGTAACAGTAACTATATAGAATTTTTGCTAAACAATATAGTAAGTTTTCTGTATTCTAACTATATAGCAGGTTCTAAACTATTTGAATATAGAAATTGTAACAAAACTATTTAAACTATTCTAACAGTATAGAAAAATCTAATAGTAAGTATTCTAACACGAATAAACTCTTATATTGTTAGAATTTTGTTGTCTTTTATTATTGAACAATTTCAAAATACAAAAATAAAAATTAAACAATGTTACCGGCCTCTGGGAAAGTCGTGCACGAAGCACTGCCCTAAGAGTTTATTCGGGATCTGTGTGCAGACGTACCCGAAGCTCCTAGTGGTAAAATCCCCGCACCACCGGTATCTCGTTGCCGCACACGACTTGGAGAGAACGACCAGAACTTAGCTCTGCCCAGAGCTTGGAGAAGATGAAGATCGAATAGAACAGAATTTGGACAGAGGTTTGGTAAAAGAATTTTTTCTTATAGATTTACAAAGAATACAACCGAATATATATAAGCTGATAGGAAAACGGTCTGAATTAATTTTTGATTAATTCATCTGTTACACAATGGAATTAAATGGGTGAACCTGGACACTTAAAAAAAACGTTTCAAACAATCTGTAACTGACGAAATTGATTTACAACGTTCAGAAATTAAATAAACAAAAAATGAAGAGGAGCAAAAAGAATTTTAGGGTCCCAGCCCAAACCCGAAGAGGAAATCGGATCGGCATTCGGCGCCCGCAGATGTGGGCGCGTACCCGCACCCCGTTACGCGCGTGTGGCCCAAGGGGTTCCCCACACAACAACTTAATATAGCAAAGGAAAGAAACTAATATATGTACATAGTAAGGCTTTGTCCCATCCGATGTGGGACTAAAGAAAGGGAGAGGAATTGAACTTTTGCAAAAGAACAAACCAAAACCAACAATAATCGTATCTCAGCTTTTGAAAGTTTCACAGGAAATTTAGTAGCTCTATAGAAATAAACAAAAAACATCTTATATCTAACACATTTTTTAGTTGTTTAAAAAAGATGAACATAAGCAACTTAACCCAGCAAATCTAAGTTTTTAATTCTACATAATTTTGGATAACAAATCAGCCAATAATACTGAGAATTAAAATGTAAGAAAACATTAAGGATGGAATTTTAGAGCACTTAGTTAAAACTATAAACAAACTAAATTACAACTTAGTTTTTTTTAAATATCATCAAACATTAATTTATAGGGTAAAATTAAGAAAACCTACATGTTCATGTTTTGTTAAAGCACAAAATCTATATCAACTTTTATTTTGCAAGCCAACTCAACCGTCCATTCCTCAGTCAAATCGTTAGTGGACTAAATATTCATCCGAAATGACTCAAATATCCCCACAAAAATGTCGTCTTCTTTTTTCTGACGACGACATAACCCAATGATCTCTTATCTAAAAAAATGCAGAAACCATTGTAATTCGCAATCTCTCATTTATCCAAGTTCTGTAGTTTCTATTTTTTATTTTTGATAGGAAATTATGTTCTGCCATTGAGAGAAACGACGTCAGAATAGAAACACATTTTCATGTTCGATTATTTTAGTCATATCGAATGAAAACTTGGTCATGGACGGTTTGGAGTTAGAGTGATGGGTTAATTTATCAAAAAATAATAAAAGTTTTTCGATTTTTTTTTAAATAAAGTAATATATTTATATATAATTGCAAGAAAGGGGAGAAGTTTGGTAAAATTATAGGAAAGGGAGAACTCGCCAACTGAGTTGACGAGTTGTTGGGGCCCGCCAACTCAGTTGCGGTGAGAGTTGGGACCTATATATATATATATATATATATATATATATATATATATATATATATATAAATTTTTTTTCTAAATCAATTAAATTTTGTAAATGGATAATAACAAATTATCTATTATAATATTACAAAAAATTTACATAGATAATACCAAAATAAAAATATTTATTAAAAATTTTAAATCTAAAAATTTAAATAATACCAAAAAATATCAAATAAATAGTATTATGGGATATTTTAGCAAATGTTCCTACAAAAAATGTCAAAAGTAGTATATACCCTAGTAAAAAAAAACTAGCAAATCCTCCAAAAATAAAAAAAATCGGTTAAAAGAGTGCGGACATATCTTAAAATTTTATCTATATATATTTGTATAGATAAAATTTCACTTTTATAGATTTATATAGATATATATGCAAATATATATATATATATATTTAGAATTTCACTAATTATGTAGATATATATAGATAGATAATTGTATATAGATATTTGTATATATTTAGAATCTATATTATCTGTATACAATTATCTAATATTATCTGTTAAACAAAAAAGTGAAATTATCTGTAATCTAATATATATTATCTATTTATATTAGATAATTGTATATTAGTTAAAATTATCTAATATATATTATCTATATTACTGTTAAAAAAAAATATCTAACAATTATCTAACATATTTTTGTTAGATAATTATGTAGATATATACAAATATCTAACAAAAACATATGTTAACAATATATATATATATATATATATATATATATATATATATATATATATATATATATATATATATATATATATATATATATATATAAGTGAAATTCTTTAGAAAGAAATAATATATACTACTTTTTGGAGGATCTACTAGTTTTTTTTTTTAACTAGGGTATATACTACTTTTGACATTTTTTGTAGGGACATTTGCTAAAATATCCCATAATACTATTTATTTGATATTTTTTGTATTATTTAAATTTTTAGATTTAAAATTTTTAATAAATATATTTGTTTTGGTATTATCAGTGTAATTTTTTTGTAATATTATAATAGATAATTTGTTATTATCCATTTACAAAATTTAATTTATTTAGAAAGAATATATATATATATATATATATATATATATATATATATATATATATATATATATATATATATATATATATATATACACAACTCCCACCGCCAACTGAGTTGGCGGGTCCCAACAACTCGCCAACTCAGTTGGCGAGTTCTCCCCTTTCCTATAATTTCACCAAACTCCTCCCCTTTTTTGCAATTATATATAAATATATTATTTTATTTAAAAAATAATTTTTTTCGTTTAAAGTAATAAAATTTAATAAAATTATAAAAAAAGGAAAAAGTTGGAGGAAATTGCATGGAGGAGGATGACCCGCCAACTCAGTTGGCGGGGTGCACTGCTGGAGAGTAACTCGCCAACTGAGTTGGCGGGGCGCTCTCCTCGAGAGGCCACTCGCCAACTCAGTTGGCGGGGCATGCTGAGTTGGCACCTCCTTAGGACCGTTGCACTCTACTCGCCAACTTAGTTGGCGAGTAAGGATCCGTTTTCCATTTTTTGCCGTTGCTCAACGGCTATTACATTCAAAACTTCCCTCTATAAATTTTCTATCTCAACCAAATCATCTCACACTCACTCTATTTTCTCTCTTCCCTCTAGCAAAGTCTCCAACACTCTCTCTGTCTCTCTGCCTGCAGCTAAAGTTCATTTGAGTTTTCTGTAGCAAAAGTTCTCAACCGTCATGGATCGTAGCGTAAGAATTTTATGCTCGCACGACGGTAAAGTAAATGGGTTAAATTACGAAGGAGGAGAAAGTATAATTTTTTTAACTTATCCGAATATTAGTTTTGAAAATATACGTAATCATATTATTGAACGTTGTTCTATTCATTATGATTTTATTCTGAAGTTTATTTTTTGTTCTAATTATTTTTTTATAGATAGTGAAGATGCATGGAATTATATTCTTGAGATTAATTCACAATCACGGTATATAAAGATATATGTTATTAAAGTAGCAGCAACCTTAGATAGTAGAAATAATGAATATTTTTCTGAATATCAGCATGTTAGTTCGGGTGCTAGTTCTTCTCAACAAATAGTTTCATTTATCCGAGAAGGTCATTCATCAGATGAATTTAACCATGATGATGATAGTGACAACGACGATGGAAATAGTAATAATTTAGTTGAAAATGTAGATTATACGGTAGATGATGATGTTGTAAAAGCTATCACTGATGAAGTATTTAAGGGACAATCATTTTCTAGTCGTTCTCACTTTAGAAGCTTTATAAGTAATTTAGCAATTAAATATAATTTTAGTTGTTCAGCTAGTGTTATGAATAATGCTCGTGAAATTATATATAGTTGTGATCAACCGAATTGTAATTGGAGAGTATATGTCAAATCTATTGGAAATGGCGATATAGTTAAAGTTAGTACATTAGAAAATTATCATTCTTGTTTATGAAGACTTAGTACAGGACGTCATCGACTAGTACCACTTCATAGATTAAGACCATGATAATTGACATTATTAGAGATAACCAGTCATACAATCCATCACAAATTGTTAAAGATATATATAGGGAGCACCGTATACAAGTTAGTTATTCCAAAGCCTGGAGAGCCCGAAAGACAGCATTAGCTGAAATTAATGGTAGTTATGATGAGGCATACGCTAGTCTTGAGGAGTATTGTTATAAAATTATGGAGACAAATCCAGGTAGTACATGTTTTATTAAAACTGCCGAAAATAATAGCTTCCAACGAATTTTTATTTGTTTTAAGTCATGTATTGATGGATTTTTAAGGTGATGTTTACCAATTATTTGTACTGATGCTACATTTCTTTCGTCTAAATATCAAGGTATCTTATTTATTGCTTATGCTCACGATCCTAACTATCAATTATATCCTATAGCTTATGCTGTTGCTGAAGGTGAGAATAGTGATTCTTGGTCTTGGTTTTTAAATTCTCTTAAAATATCTTTTGAAAGTTGTTTTAAAGATTGGAGTACAATTTCATTTATATCTGACAAGCAAAAGGGATTAATAAATGCTGTTCGTACTATTTTTCCTGCATCTCCTCATTTTTTTTGTATTCAACATTTTAAACAAAATATGAAAAAAGTTACCAAAGAACCAGTATTTCAACGCTTGTTAGACTCGCTTGCTAGATCATATAATAAAACGGATGCAGAGAGTTTATTTGATATAATTAAAGCCGAGAACATAATGTTGTACAATTGCTTATTGGTGTAAACGATGAAAGTCGTCAACATTGGATAATAGCGTATGCTACTTGTCCTAGATTAGATATTAACACTTCTAATCTTGCTGAATGTTTTAATAGCTGGATTAAGAAATTACGAGATAAGCCAATAACAATACTTCTCGATGGTATTAGAGCCAAGATTATTACACTTTATGACAATCGTAGAAAGAATGCTGAAAATATAGACACAGATTATTGTCCGAAGATGTTAAAGAACATGACTTCTATTATCAAAGAGAAGAATCACCTAGAAATATTAGCTATTGATAGTTATAAGTTTGAAATAATAGACCGGGCAACAAGTAGAACCTATGTTGTTAATATAACTGACAAATCTTATACATGTTTAAGATGGTACCATACTTATATACCATGTATACATGCATGTTTTGTTTGTAGATATTGCAATATTAGTATTGATAATTTTTATCCTACAGTATTTTCGACGGAAACCTTGAAAAGTGTATACGCACAAAAAATGGAGCCAATTCCAGTTCCCTACCAGATCCAAGCTCCTTTGGTAAGAGGACAAATTGGGGTGCCAGATGTAAGACGCAAAGCCGGAAGACCGAAGAAGAACCGCATCAAACCCCGGGATTCATCGACAAGAGATCTACGTTGCAGTAATTATGGTGCTATGGGACATAACCGAAGAAGATGTACTAGTCAACCGAGAGAGTAAAATAGAATTGTTCAATATCCAAATATTGTAATAAAAAACTTTTACAAATTATACAAATATTGCAATCATACAATGTTATAAATTATCTACTCGTCCTCGTCTTGTTGAGTTTGGGTAGGCAGCGGTGCTAATGGAGTCGAAAAAATTGTGTGAATATCTGGTAGCTTTCATCTCCAGCAGTTTGGTAACTCGGACCCGCTCCAGCATACTGGTAACTAGTATCACGCCCCAGACCCGCCCGGGCCGCCGCTCCGCCCTGCCCAGTCCCGTGCGAACGGGATTAACGAACCGGGCACGAATCACCGTGCCTCGGCGCACCGGACGCGAATCACCGCGCCCGTCCCGCGGGTGCGAGGGAGGAAGGGAGCTAATCGAATGGCCCGTTCGAGCTTTCGGGGGACGTGATGCCGCACGGGCCTGGGGTTGCGCCCGTGCAAGGCCAATCGTTTAAGTTGATAGTTGGCTATCATCGCATCAATCGAGTAAGCAGCGGAAAGAGACTTGTTGCAATGCAATACATTTAGCCAACTGAGTGTTCGGGACAATCGAGGCAACTTGGGTTTCCTTTAGCAAAGGCACACGTTCGTTCCATACATTATGCCCCCTTATACGATAGCATTCTCGGGGCAACAATCGAAACCAGGATTCTGGGTCTTGGGGACTGTGGCACGCCTATCGCTCCCTCGGACGATCCAGTACCTGCAAGCAAGTAAACTGTTGGTGGGTCAGCACTTTATACAAGTACTGGTAAGATAAATCAACTGAACAGAAACATGCATTCACTCAAACCAACACTAAGTAATCATGTTATAAAATATTACATTACTAGTGATCTTTCTAGTTTTACCTAGGTTCGTTTCATGCAGTTCTAGCATAGTCAATTTACATTGTTTGTAAACATATTTGGAAACAGAGTATCATATTGAATATGCAAGCAAGCAAACCATTTATGTTCCAAGGTGCGCGCAGCGTGTCTCGTGCGACTCGAGGGTCTGATGCATAGCTAGACACACAATGCATATTCTTAGGGGCAGTCACTATCCAAGCCAACACAATGACTTAGCTATATGCAGGGCGGTCCCCGAGTATCTCAGGATCAGCAGCTGGTGGAACAACATACCAATGACTCATTCCTCTGATGCTAATGGCAGCTGTGACCCATGGTGGCTATGACGCATGCAGTTCAGCTCTCCACCAAAAGCTATTGTCCGACCGCGTGCGAATGCATGGAATACTATCAAATAAACTCTAGTATGCAGATGAGACGAACCATCAGAATATAATCGTTGATGCGGGGCAATCCGACTTATCACTTGAACACGTTCAGGCACAGTATGGTTCTCTCGAAGCATAGACGATAGTAAACATGTTCATGCATTCTAAGCAAGCGTTTTAGGATTCTCGTTAAGCAGACATTGTTTCAAAGATAAGCTAGGTGAGTTCGTTCATTAACATGCAAGGCAGGTTCTATCATTCTCTTATGAAAATATTGCAAGCAAAAACTCAGGTTATTATTAAGGCGTGCAAGAATCAGAGAACAAAGTTCTGCCCACTCACCTGATACATAACGCCAACGCGGAGCGGGGCGTTACATACTTACCAACCAATAAAAAGTTTTGTCCTCGAAACTTCAAGGATAAATTTCTCGATATTCCGAGCAGCGATAGTGCCGTCCCTCGCCGTACTCAATCGAAACAATCAAGCAATTCAAGTTCAGAAAACATTTGCACTTTGAGAATATCTATGGACTTATTGTATGGAACGCTCTTTGCAATACCATATCGATATAACTCAGAGTCAAAGCAACGGTTTGGGCCAGAGAATCGATTCCGCTCTGATACCATTCTATCACGCCCCGGAACCGCCCGGGCCGCCGCTCCGCCCTGCCCCGCCCCATGCCGCCGGGATTAACGAACCGGGAACGAATCACCGTACCTCGGCGCGCCGAACGCGAATCACCGTGCCCGTCCCGCGGGTGCGAGGGAGGAAGGGAGCTAAGCGAATGGCCCGTTCGAGCTTTTGGGAGACGTAATGCCGCACGGGCCTGGGGTTGCGCCCGTGCAAGGCCAATCATTTAAGTTGATAGTTGTCTATCATCGCATCAATCGAGTAAGCAGCGGAAAGGGACTTGTTGTAATGCAATACATTTAGCCAACTGAGTGTTCGGGACAATCGAGGCAACTTGGGTTTTCTTTAGCAAAGGCACACGTTCGTTCCATACATTATGCCCCCTTAGACGATAGCATTCTCGGGGCAACAATCGAAACCAGGATTCCGGGTCTTGGGGACTGTGGCACGCCTATCGCTCCCTCGGACGATCCAGTACCTGCAAGCAAGTAAACTGTTGGTGGGTCAGCACTTTATACAAGTACTGGTGAGATAAATCAACTGAACAGAAACATGCATTCACTCAAACCAACACTAAGTAATCATGTTATAAAATATTACATTACTAGTGATCTTTCTAGTTTTACCTAGGTTCATTTCATGCAGTTCTAGCAGAGTCAATTTACATTGTTTGTAAACATGTTTGGAAACAGAGTATCATATTGAATATGCAAGAAAGCAAACCATTCATGTTCCAAGGTGTGCGCAGCGTGTCTCGTGCGACTCGAGGGTCTGATACATAGCTAGACACACAATGCACATTCTTAGGGGCAGTCACTATCCAAGCCAACATAATGACTTAGCTATATGCAGGGCGGTCCCCGAGTATCTCAGGATCGGCAGCTGGTGGAACAGCATACCAATGACTCATTCCTCTTATGCTAATGGCAACTGTGACCCATGGTGTCTATGACGCATGCAGTTCAGCTCTCCACCAAAAGCTATTATCCGACCGCGTGCGAATGCATGAAACACTATCAAATAAACTCTAGTATGCAGACGAGACGAACCATCAGAATACAATCGTTGATGCGGGGCAATCCGACTTATCACTTGAACACGTTCAGGCACAGTATGGTTCTCTCGAAGCATAGACGATAGTGAACATGTTCATGCATTCTAAGCAAGCGTTTTAGGATTCTCGTTAAGCAGACATTGTTTCAAAGACAAGCTAGGTGAGTTCGTTCATTAACATGCAAGGCAGGTTCTATCATTCTCTTATGAAAATATTGCAAGCAAAAACTCAGGTTATTATTAAGGCGTGCAAGAATCAGAGAACGAAGTTCTGCCCACTCACCAGATACATAACGCCAACGCGGAGTGGGGCGTTACATACTTACCAACCAATAAAAAGTTTCGTCCTCGAAACTTCAAGGATAAACTTCTCGATATTCCGAGCAGCGATAGTGCCGTCCCTCGCCGTACTCAATCGAAACAATCAAGCAATTCAAGTTCAGAAAATATTTGCACTTTGAGAATATCTATGGACTTATTTTATGGAACGCTCTTTGCAATACCATATCGATATAACTCAGAGTCAAAGCAACGGTTTGGGCCAGAGAATCGATTCCGCTCTGATACCATTCTGTCATGCCCCGGACCCGCCCGGGCCGCCGCTCCGCCCTGCCCCGCCCCGTGCGGCCGGGATTAACGAACCAGGCACGAATCACCGTGCCCGTCCCGCGGGTTCGAGGGAGGAAGGGAGCTAAGCGAATGGCCCGTTCGAGCTTTCGGGGTACGTGATGCCGCACAGGCCTGGGGTTGCGCCCGTGCAAGGCCAATCGTTTAAGTTGATAGTTGGCTATCATCGCATCAATCGAGTAAGCAGCGGAAAGGGACTTGTTGCAATGCAATGCATTTAGCCAACTGAGTGTTCGGGACAATCGAGGCAACTTGGGTTTTATTTAGCAAAGGCACACGTTCGTTCCATACATTATGCCCCCTTATACGATAGCATTCTCGGGGCAACAATTGAAACCAGTATTTCGGGTCTTGGGGACTGTGGCACGCCTATCGCTCTCTCGGACGATCCAGTACCTGCAAGCAAGTAAATTGTTGGTGGGTCAGCACTTTATACAAGTACTGGTGAGATAAATCAACTGAACAGAAACATGCATTCACTCAAACCAACACTAAGTAATCATGTTATAAAATATCACATTACTTGTGATCTTTCTAGTTTTACCTAGGTTCGTTTCATGCAGTTCTAGCAGAGTCAATTTACATTATTTGTAAACATGTTTGGAAACAGAGTATCATATTGAATATGCAAGCAAGCAAACCATTCATGTTCCAAGGTGTGCGCAGCGTGTCTCGTGCGACTCGAGGGTCTGATGCATAGCTAGACACACAATGCACATTCTTAGGGGCAGTCACTGTCACGCCCTGGTCCCGCCCGTGCCGCCGCTCCGCCCTGCCCCTCGCCCGTGCGGCCGGGAATTAACGAACCGGACACGTATCACCGTGCCTCGGTGCGCCGGACGCGAATCACCGCGCCCGTCCCGCGGGTGCGAGGGAGGAAGGGAGCCAAGCGAATGGCCCGTTCGAGCTTTCGGGGGACGTGATGCCGCACGGGCCTGGGGTTGTGCCCGTGCAAGGCCAATCGTTTAAGTTGATAGTTGGCTATCATCGCATCAATCGAGTAAGCAGCGGAAAGGGACTTGTTGCAATGCAATGCATTAGCCAACTGAGTGTTAGGGACAATCGAGGCAACTTGGGTTTCCTTTAGCAAAGGCACACGTTCGTTCCATACATTATGCCCCCTTATACGATAGCATTCTCGGGGCAACAATCGAAACCAGAATTCTGGGTCTTCGGGACTGTGGCACGCCTATCGCTCCCTCGGACGATCCAGTACCTGTGAACAAGTAAACTGTTGGTGGGTCAGCACTTTATACAAGTACTGGTGAGATAAATCAACTGAATAGAAACAAGCATTCACTCAAACAGGCACTAAGTAATTATGTTATAAAACATTACATTACTAGTGATCTTTCTAGTTTTACCTAGGTTCGTTTCATGCAGTTCTAGCAGAGTCAATTTACTTGTTTAGAAACATGTTTGGAAACAGAGTTTCATATTGAATATGCAAGCAAGCAAACCGTTCATGTTTCAGGGTGTGCGCAGCGTGTCTCGTGCGAGTCGAGGGTCAGATGCATAGCTAGATGCACGATGCACATTCTTAGGGGCAGTCACTATCCAAGCCAACATAATGACTTAGCTATATGCAGGGTGGTCCCCGAGTATTCAGGATCGGCAGCTGGTGGAACAGCATACCAATGACTCATTCTCTGAAGCTAATGGCAGCTGTGACCCATGGTGGTTATAACGCATGCAGTTCAGCTCTCCACCAAAAGCCATTATCCGACCGCGTGCGAATGCATGGAACACTATCAAATAAACTCTAGTATGCAGACGAGACGAACCATCAGAATACACTCATGTTGCGGGGCAATCCGACTTATCACTTGAACATGTTCAGGCACAGTATGGTTCTCTCGAAGCATAGACGATAGTGAACATATTCATGCACTCTAAGCAGGCGATTCAGGATTCTCGTTAAGCAGGCATTATTTCAAAGAAAAGCTAGGTGAGTTCGTTCATTAACATGCAAGGCAGGTTCTATCATTCTCTTAAGAAAACATTGCAAGCAAAAACTCAGGTTATTATTAAGGCGTGCAAGAATCAGAGAACGAAGTTCTGCCCACTCACCTTGATACATAACGTCGGCGCGGAGTGGGGCGTTACATACTTACCAACCAACAAAAAGTTTCATCCTCGAAACTTCAAGGATAAACTTCTCGATATCCCGAGTAGCGATAGTGCCGTCCCTCGCCGTACTCAATCGAAACAATCAAGCAATTCAAGTTCAGGAAACATTTTGCACTTTGAGAATATCTATGGACTTATTGTATGGAACGCTCTTTGCAAAACCATATCGATAATATCTCAGAGTCATAGCAACGGTTTGGGCCAGAGAATCGATTCCGCTCTGATACCATTCTGTCACGCCCCGGTCCCGCCCGGGCCGCCGCTCCGCCCTGCCCCGCGCCCGTGCGGCCGGGAATTAACGAACCGGACACGTATCACCGTGCCTCGGTGCGCCGGACGCGAATCACCGCGCCCGTCCCGCGGGTGCGAGGGAGGAAGGGAGCCAAGCGAATGGCCCGTTCGAGCTTTCGGGGGACGTGATGCCGCACGGGCCTGGGGTTGCGCCCGTGCAAGGCCAATCGTTTAAGTTGATAGTTGGCTATCATCGCATCAATCGAGTAAGCAGCGGAAAGGGACTTGTTGCAATGCAATGCATTAGCCAACTGAGTGTTCGGGACAATCGAGGCAACTTGGGTTTCCTTTAGCAAAGGCACACGTTCGTTCCATACATTATGCCACCTTATACGATAGCATTCTCGGGGCAACAATCGAAACCAGGATTCCGGGTCTTCGGGACTGTGGCACGCCTATCGCTCCCTCGGACGATCCAGTACCTGCGAACAAGTAAACTGTTGGTTGGTCAGCACTTTATACAAGTACTGGTGAGATAAATCAACTGAACAGAAATATGCATTCACTCAAACAGGCACTAAGTAATCATGTTATAAAATATTACATTACTAGTGATCTTTCTAGTTTTACCTAGGTTCGTTTCATACAGTTCTAGCAGAGTCGATTTACTTGTTTAGAAACATGTTTGGAAACAGAGTTTCATATTGAATATGCAAACAAGCAAACCGTTCATGTTTCAGGGTGTGCGCAGCGTGTCTCGTGCGACTCGAGGGTCAGATGCATAGCTAGACGCACGATGCACATTCTTAGGGGCAGTCACTATCCAAGCCAACACAATGACTTAGCTATATGCAGGGCGGTCCCCGAGTATTCAGGATCGGCAGCTGGTGGAACAGCATACCAATGACTCATTCTCTGAAGCCAATGGCAGCTATGACCCATGGTGGTTATAACGCATGCAGTTCAGCTCTCCACCAAAAGCCATTGTCCGACCGCGTGCGAATGCATGGAACACTATCAAATAAACTCTAGTATGCAGACGAGACGAACCATCAGAATACACTCATGTTGCGGGGCAATCCGACTTATCACTTGAACACGTTCAGGCACAGTATGGTTCTCTCGAAGCATAGACGATAGTGAACATATTCATGCACTCTAAGCAGGCGATTCAGGATTTTCGTTAAGCAGGCATTGTTTCAAAGACAAGCTAGGTGAGTTCGTTCATTAACATGCAAGGCAGGTTCTATCATTCTCTTAAGAAAATATTGCAAGCAAAAACTCAGGTTATTATTAAGGCGTGCAAGAATCAGAGAACGAAGTTCTGCCCACTCATCTTGATACATAACGCCGGCGCGGAGCGGGGCATTACAGTCACTATCCAAGCCAACACAATGACTTAGCTATATGCAGGGCAGTCCTCGAGTATCTTGTCACGACCCAATTCCGTAGAATCACTTGAGGCGTCCCCCGAATCGTGACCGCCGTGCGGGCCTGGAGTTGCGCCCGCACAAGGCTTTAATGATTTGCATAGCAAGCACATACTCAGAGTACGCAGATAAATTGAAACACAGATTTGAAACATAGAAAAGTTCTCTTTATTGATAATGAACATCTATTACAAACTCTTGAACGAGTTAGCTAATATGCCGAACGGCTTACAAAAGGGTTGACTCAAAATGAGATAGCAGTCCTGTACATTACATCCCTTTATAACTCAAAAAGATAAGGACCTCCAGGCTGGAGGATAGCTTTGCCACGGAGCTGTATTTGTGTATGAAGAGTTGCAGCTTCGGACTTCAAAAGGCTTCGAGGGCGCGGTGAAGATGCGCCAACAGCTGGACTGGATCGGGTAGACGACTTCGGCTCCTCGCTCGGTTCGCCTTGGTGCGGAGAACCTGTTTCAACGAGGGTCAGCATATCGAAATATGCTGGTGAAGGCGAGCTAGCCTGACTATACCAATCAACACGTTGTTTAGTGAAGCATGCATATTTGTGGGTTTTTATTCTTGCCTTAGTTCATTTACAAGTAAGCAGCATATAGAATTTACTGAAATGAATGTGCCACCGCTCGGTAGATTTTACCTGACCGTCTGAATTACCTGCACAATACTTACCTTGCCTTCCCTGCCACGAAGACACAAGTTAGTATGCAACAGGTTTAAATATACACGTTGGGATCACTGGCCAGAAGCCGTTATGGACAATAGTCATTGACAAGTATGTTTGCAATGAAAGCACGTGGTGCGCTGCAAGCATCCCGTCAATCACGTGAGACTAAACGTTGAGTTCCGCCCGGACCGGATCGGTGCCAGTGCCCCAGCGACCGTCCGTGAAACCATTTACCTTGTGCACAAGTTGTCCGTGATCGATCGTTCATAACACGTTAAACATTTATGCAGTTGAGGCAACACGTTGTACAAGACAGGTAACATTACATGATTCGTTTTGCATAGCCTCCTTGAATAATTTATGCTTGACTCAATTATAGAAGAAGATGAATTCTAACTAAAATTAAAGAATATATAAAACATTCCAAGCGAACAAGCATGCAAGTAAGTAACCGTTCACGAGTTTGATTGACAAGCAGTATTAACCAAGTCTATTCTCTTTTATCTTGGTTTCTTTTATTATTACTTGGTATCGTTTGATCGGGGCAAAGGAGTGAAGCTTGGAAGCAGGGCTAGCTAATCGGGTTGGTAGCCACTCACTTAGATTTTGGAAAGAAGAAGGAAAGAGGCGCTTCACGACTCCGCTCGCAAGCCGCCTACTGCTCGTTCACCTGCACACGAACAGCTCGATTAATACTTCTTCCTCTCTTTCCAATCTCGGAATAGAAGTGCAAGTCAAATGAACGAAAACAATGAAAACCATCGAAACCGTTCAAGGAAAACAAGCAAATCCCAAAACCAACTCAAAGCACAAAAGCAACAAGCGACATCGAAAAACTGAGGCAATAAAAGATAGCAGCGGAGAGGTCCCTCCTGACTCTGCCGCTAAGCCGATCCTTGGGGCGCGGTCCACTGAATATGGGAATCGATTCCGAAGAAACAAATCCATAACGAGGACGAGTTCTTAATTCAATCTATCCCGATCGAACGATACCGACTTGTGTTTCTTAGCCGCGCTCTCCGCATCGGGAGAACGGGGCGCTACATCCTACCCAACCAATTGGAAGTTTTGTCCCGAAACTTAGGAATAATGATTACCGTTAAGGGTTTGGATGTCTGGGATGACTAGCAGAGTAGAGCGGACAGTTTTGTATTGTGTGATTTGGGTCTCC
Source organism: Iris macrosiphon (assembly GCA_036927795.1). NCBI lineage: Eukaryota > Viridiplantae > Streptophyta > Magnoliopsida > Asparagales > Iridaceae > Iris > Iris macrosiphon. The sequence goes on along the minus strand of JAYESA010000016.1, from coordinate 92,742,563 downwards.
ACAGATTAGGCATAAACCGAGTTTCTTTCGACACTGGTTGACGGCATGCCCTTGTCTTTTACAGAAGAGACATATTTGGTTAGCATTAGGCCGCTGCTGACCACCGTTGTTTCGACGCTTTGTTGCGGTATTTTCTCCTTCGTTGCTTTGGCATTTGTGACTGGATGTATGAACAGCGCCGGCAGCAACATGAGGATACTGTGGTTCTAACGATAAGGCGTGATTCATGACTTCACGCATCGTACGATACTGAGGAACGGCTATGTGCGAATGGATGGCAGGGCGTAGTCCACCTTCAAACCTTCTAGCTCGACTCGCTGCATCAGGTAAATAGGCCGTAGCGAATTTGGAGAGTCGGTTGAATTCGGCGGAGTACTCTTTAACTATCATACCGCCTTGCCTCAGTTGCACGAACTCGTTCTCCATTTGACGTTGTACTGGAGGGGGTACGAACTCCTCTTCGAACACAGCACGAAAAGTCATTCACGAGATCGCCTCCTCTCCGTGATCAAATTGGAGAGATCGTCGATGCACGTCCCACCAATCGTGCGCGTTGAGGCGGAGCTGTAGCTGCGCGCAGGCGACGCGCTTTTCTTCGGGGACCTCTAGCAGAGCGAAGTGATCTTCAAGTTCGGCCAACCAATCTAGAGCTACGATTGGGTCCTCAGTCCCGTTGAATGGGGTGTTGCAGACTTTCTTGAAGTGGCCAAAGTCGAAGGCAGTCACGTCCCTCGTCCTTGGTATTTGCGGCATCTCTACTTCAAGCACGGGCTGTTCCACCGGAGTCGCTGGCGTTGCCGCGGACTGGTTGGATGCCAAAGTCTGAACGATCTGCTGCAGGGTATCTACCTGCTTTTGTTGGACTGAGAATCGTGCTTCTATATTGTCTTGAAACTTGAGCTGACTCTCTTCCGCCTGCTTCTCGGCCCGTTCATAGCGAGCCTCGTCCCTTTGTTGGTTTGCCTCCAACATCTGCAACATTCGTTGGACGGGATCGATGCTTGGCACGGCTCGCTGGCTCTTTGAACTTCCCGAAGTATCCGAACTACTTTCTTGGCCTTGCGTTTCGTCCCGAGTTTGCGCTGCAGATTGCGCTGGAGCCATTCCTTCAAAATAAGGTAAATTACATTAGGATCATAATGTATTATAGACTTATTGCATGAACGTATCTCATTTTGGCCTAGCGAGTTCAAGAGTTCGCACAGGAATTGATCGTTAAAGGAACTTTTCCAGCACGAAGTCTAAGGAACTTTGAATCTGTGCTCTGATACCACTATGTCACGACCCAATTCCGTAGAATCACTTGAGGCGTCCCCCGAATCGTGACCGCCGTGCGGGCCTGGAGTTGCGCCCGCACAAGGCTTTAATGATTTGCATAGCAAGCACATACTCAGAGTACGCAGATAAATTGAAACACAGATTTGAAACATAGAAAAGTTCTCTTTATTGATAATGAACATCTATTACAAACTCTTGAACGAGTTAGCTAATATGCCGAACGGCTTACAAAAGGGTTGACTCAAAATGAGATAGCAGTCCTGTACATTACATCCCTTTATAACTCAAAACGATAAGGACCTCCAGGCTGGAGGATAGCTTTGCCACGGAGCTGCATTTGTGTATGAAGAGTTGCAGCTTCGGACTTCAAAAGGCTTCGAGGGCGCGGTGAAGATGCGCCAACAGCTGGACTGGATCGGGTAGACGACTTCGGCTCCTCGCTCGGTTCGCCTTGGTGCGGAGAACCTGTTTCAACGAGGGTCAGCATATCGAAACATGCTGGTGAAGGCGAGCTAGCCTGACTATACCAATCAACACGTTGTTTAGTGAAGCATGCATATTTGTGGGTTTCTATTCTTGCCTTAGTTCATTTACAAGTAAGCAGCATATAGAATTTACTGAAATGAATGTGCCACCGCTCGGTGGATTTTACCTGACCGTCTGAATTAACTGCACAATACTTACCTTGCCTTCCCTGCCACGAAGACACAAGTTAGTATGCAACAGGTTTAAATATACACGTTGGGATCACTGGCCAGAAGCCGTTATGGACAATAGTCATTGACAAGTATGTTTGCAACGAAAGCACGTGGTGCGCTGCAAGCATCCCGTCAATCACGTGAGACTAAACGTTGAGTTCCGCCCGGACCGGATCGGTGCCAGTGCCCCAGCGACCGTCCGCGAAACCATTTACCTTGTGCACAAGTTGTCCGTGATCGATCGTTCATAACACGTTAAACATTTATGCAGTTGAGGCAACACGTTGTACAAGACAGGTAACATTATATGATTCATTTTGCATAGCCTCCTTGAATAATTTATGCTTGACTCAATTATAGAAGAAGATGAATTCTAACTAAAATTGAAGCATATATAAAACATTCCAAGCGAACAAGCATGCAAGTAAGTAACCGTTCACGAGTTTGATTGACAAGCAGTATTAACCAAGTCTATTCTCTTTTATCTTGGTTTCTTTTATTATTACTTGGTATCGTTTGATCGGGGCAAAGGAGTGAAGCTTGGAAGCAGGGCTAGCTAATCGGGTTGGTAGCCACTCACTTAGATTTTGGAAAGAAGAAGGAAAGAGGCGCTTCACGACTCCGCTCGCAAGCCGCCTACTGCTCGTTCACCTGCACACGAACAGCTCGATTAATACTTCTTTCTCTCTTTCCAATCTCGGAATAGAAGTGCAAGTCAAATGAACGAAAACAATAAAAACCATCGAAACCGTTCAAGGAAAACAAGCAAATCCCAAAACCAACTCAAAGCACAAAAGCAACAAGCGACATCGAAAAACCGAGGCAATAAAAGATAGCAACGGAGAGGGCCCTCCTGACTCTGCCGCTAAGCCGATCCTTGGGGCACGGTCCACTGAATATGAGAATCGATTCCGAAAAAACAAATCCATAACGAGGACGAGTTCTTAATTCAATCTATCCCGATCGAACGATACCGACTTGTGTTTCTTAGCCGCGCTCTCCACATCGGGAGAACGGGGCGCTACATATCTCAGGATCAGCAGCTGGTGGAACAGCATACCAATGACTCATTCCTCTGATGCTAATGGCAGCTGTGACCCATGGTGGCTATGACGCATGCAGTTCAGCTCTCCACCAAAAGCTATTGTTCGACCGCGTGCGAATGCATGGAACACTATCAAATAAACTCTAGTATGCAGACGAGACGAACCATCAGAATACAATCGTTGATGCGGGGCAATCCGACTTATCACTTGAACACGTTCAGGCACAGTATGGTTCTCTCGAAGCATAGACGATAGTGAACATGTTCATGCATTCTAAGCAAGCGTTTCAGGATTCTCGTTAAGCAGACATTGTTTCAAAGACAAGCTAGGTGAGTTCGTTCATTAACATGCAAGGCAGGTTCTATCATTCTCTTATGAAAATATTGTAAGCAAAAACTCAGGTTATTATTAAGGCGTGCAAGAATCAGAGAACGAAGTTCTGCCCACTCACTTGATACATAACGCCAACGCGGAGCGGGGCGTTACATACTTACCAACCAATAAAAAGTTTCGTCCTCGAAACTTCAAGGATAAACTTCTCGATATTCCGAGCAGCGATAGTGCCGTCCATCGCCGTACTCAATCGAAACAATCAAGCAATTCAAGTTCAGAAAATATTTGCACTTTGAGAATATCTATGGACTTATTGTATGGAACGCTCTTTGCAATACCATATCGATATAACTCAGAATCAAAGCAATGGTTTGGGCCAGAGAATCGATTCCGCTCTGATACCATTCTGTCACGCCCCGGACCCGCCCGGGCCGCCGCTCCGCTCTGCCCCGCCCCGTGCGGCCGGGATTAACGAACCGGGCACGAATCACCGTGCCCGTCCCGCGGGTTCGAGGGAGGAAGGGAGCTAAGCGAATGGCCCGTTCGAGCTTTCGGGGGACGTGATGACGCACGGGCCTGGGGTTGCGCCCGTGTAAGTCCAATCGTTTAAGTTGATAGTTGGCTATCGTCGCATCAATCGAGTAAGCAGCGGAAAGGGACTTGTTGCAATGCAATGCATTTAGCCAACTGAGTGTTCGGGACAATCGAGGCAACTTGGGTTTCCTTTAGCAAAGGCACACGTTCGTTCCATACATTATGCCCCCTTATACGATAGCATTCTCGGGGCAACAATCGAAACCAGGATTTCGGGTCTTGGGGACTGTGGCACGCCTATCGCTCCCTTGGATGATCCAGTACCTGCAAGCAAGTAAACTGTTGGTGGGTCAGCACTTTATACAAGTACTGGTGAGATAAATCAACTGAACAGAAACATGCATTCACTCAAACCAACACTAAGTAATCATGTTATAAAACATTACATTACTAGTGATCTTTATAGTTTTACCTAGGTTCGTTTCATGCAGTTCTAGCAGAGTCAATTTACATTGTTTGTAAACATGTTTGGAAACAGAGTATCATATTCAATATGCAAGCAAGCAAACCATTCATGTTCCAAGGTGTGCGCAGCGTGTCTCATGCGACTCGAGGGTCTGATGCATAGCTAGACACACAATGCACATTCTTAGGGGCAGTCACTATCCAAGCCAACACAATGACTTAGCTATATGCAGGGCGGTCCCCGAGTATCTCAGGATCAGCAGCTGGTGGAACAGCATACCAATGACTCATTCCTCTGATGCTAATGGCAACTGTGACCCATGGTGTCTATGACGCATGCAGTTCAGCTCTCCACCAAAAGCCATTGTCCGTCCGCGTGCGAATGCATGGAACACTATCAAATAAACTCTAGTATGCAGACGAGACGAACCATCAGAATACAATCGTTGATGCTGGGCAATCCGACTTATCACTTGAACACGTTCAGGCACAGTATGGTTCTCTCGAAGCATAGACGATAGTGAACATGTTCATGCATTCTAAGCAAGCGTTTCAGGATTCTCGTTAAGCAGATATTGTTTCAAAGAGAAGCTAGGTGAGTTCGTTCATTAACATGCAAGGCAGGTTCTATCATTCTCTTATGAAAATATTGCAAGCAAAAACTCAAGTTATTATTAAGGCGTGCAAGAATCAGAGAACGAAGTTCTGCCCACTTGTCACTACCATATTCAGAAAACAGTGGTATTTTTGACTTTTTATAATATTTAATATTATTGTAGTTACCATTAATTAATTGCATGATAGTATATTTGATTTTAAATAAATGATTATGTGATGTGTAATTAAATATAGTATTAGATGCATTGTTCATTTATTTTTAGCCTAGCAGAATTGACCTAGAAGCCAGTAGACGAACACCTGTCGAAATTATGGAATTTTGAGGTTAATTATTTTATCTAGAATTTAATTATTGGAGATTGTAATTTATTACCGTATTTTAATTAATTATTGTGCATTGCCTTTGCTTCGATATTTGGAGCGCTATCCTGACTTCTGCCTTCCAACAAATTTCACAATCTTGCCCTAGACATGCCCGCCTTCCATTCTGCTATTTTTAAAACTCATAATTATGCTCTCTGTGCATTGTTTCTAGCCGCACAAAAATCGTCCGGACGTTATTTAATAAATCTCTATTTTGTATCGTTGTGCGTTCCAATTGAAATTGGGGACAATCTTGACCTATTTTTCGTGCGGCCCAAATTAGGGTAATATTCTATTCTGAGTCTTCTTCATTATTGGTATTGATGACCTGACCTGATTTTGGCCCCATGTACTCCTAATTAATTTTAGAACACAACTTGCATTTATTTCTAATTAAATTGAGGATAACATTTTGACTGATTTCATAAATTCCCAATTTAATTTCAGTGCCCTGCAAATTGAGCCCATACCAAATTTACAGCGCCCCCTGACCCTACAAAACACCGGACACCGAATCGCCCGCCAAATTTTTGTCATTTCATGTGTCTGTGCAAATACCCAAATTCAAGGGGGCTAACTTGCAAATTTGCATTTTGGGTTCCACACCTCATTTGTTTAAAACAATGAGGGAGCCTAATAATTATTTAACTAGCCCCTCACCCTCATCCCCACATGAATTATTTTCTCCATGTCAAATCTGGACCCCTCATTTAAAGGGGGTCAATCCTAACCCTTGATTCTATACACCCTCTTCCCTATTTAATGTCTTGTCCCATCAAACCCTAATCCCCAAGCAAGCCCCCATATTTCTCCTCCAACGTATGAACTCTTTCCTTTCTCCTACTTTTTCCTTTCTTCTTCTATTTTCTTCTTCTCCTTCTTCCTTCCTTCTTCTTCTTCTTCTTTAATTATTTTTTTTGAATTCAAAAGAGAAAGAGGGGGGGGGGGAACACTGTTCACCCATCCCCCCCATACTCTGTTCCCGGCCGAGCCATCCCCCGGCGGCCCTCTCTGTTCCGACGACCCGCTGGCAGCAACTCCTCCGGCGGCCGCTGCTCCCAATCTCCACCACCACCTCCATTAACATCATCCACCACCACCTACATCTACCATCATCACCACCTTTGCTCCCACCGCCGGCCAGCTGTCCCTCCGGCGAACTCCCAACTCCCAACTCCCCGGCCCACCTTGCTCCCTCCTCCCGCTCCGACTGAACCCCGGCAGACTCCCCTCTGCCATTCCTCCCTCTGTACTCCGGCGAGCGGCCCGACCCGCTGTGACTGTACCCCGACTCCCTGTACACTCCGGCGGCTCCCTCTACACTCCGGCGCCCCACTGCACCCAGGTCGAGCCCTTCCCCTGCGTGCTCCTTCCTCCTCCCTCTGCTGTTCGACGTCCGGCCATCTTTCCGGCCAACCCCCAGTGAGTTCTTCATTCTCATCTCTCCCCTTTCTTCTTCTTATACATATATATATGTATATATATATACATACGTATATACGTGAGTATATATATAATATGTGTATATGTATAATAATTATTTATTTAATGTTTAATACATGTATTAGTATAGTGTATATATATATACCTTAGTATAATATATGTACAGGAATAATTAATTTTATAATGTGTGATAATTGTATATGGTTGTATTTAATTAATTGTTTGGGTATGCATGTATATATGTATATATATTTAGTATATGTATGTAATCAATAAATTGGTATATATGTATGTATTATTAAATGGTACATGTATATATATTGTATATATATATATATATTAAATTTTAGTATATATATATATATTTGGTATATTAATGCATATATATATATATATATATTAGTATATGTTAATTGGTATGTGTATATGTGTATATATATATATCTATAAAAATATAGTGTAATTTCTCAAATTGTATATAGTATACGTACAATTTTGGTATATGTACAAACATATATATATGTATTTTGGTATAATTATATATTGGTAAAATATATATATTAAATTAATATTTTTGGTATATATATACTATATACATATTGGTATATGTATACTCTAGTATGTGTGTATTGATGTATATATGTACTTATATATACTAGTATATAGTATTGCATTTAATTTGGTATATGTATATATGCATATTTGGTATACTTAATATATTCACAATATTTCTAATTGGTTTGTATATATGTATATATATATATATTGGTTTATTTTGATATAATATCTATTTAATAAAAAGTATGTGCTAGTATAAATTGAATTTGGTGTATTAGTATTAGTACATTTTAAATGATAATGTTGACTATATATATATATTCTAAAATGTATTGGCATATATATATATGTATATATATATTTTTGTATAAACCCTTAGCATATTTTAAAAAAAAAAAAATATATATATATATATATTATATAGGTATTTAATTTGATATACATATATATTATAAGTATTAGTGTTAGTAAGATATGTATATTTATTTATGTATATCCTACTAGATGACCCTAGTTGACTAGTGCCCTGCCTGGCATGGCCCTGAGGCCAGTGTTTTTGACTGTGTGTTAGCGTAGCATCTGATGCAAATGTTATATTGTGTTATGTCTATAGGACTGTTGGTTCACCCAGGGGATACTCTGGAACAGGACGTCCATAAATACCAGCTAAGGACCCAAGGCAAGTACATTCTCTGATAATTTCCAATTTTTGATAATTCCTATAAATTCAATAATCTAGAAATGTTACATCTGAATCCTTGACACTGTGCTATACGGACTAGTATAGCTTGGATCTGCAGTCATGAGATGTTACCTTGATTATCGTATTGACATTGTACACGACATGTATATTAGACATCGTACATGATAGACTGGACTTGCTCGTGTATCGTGACGTGTCATGGTTGGATCCACAGTACTAGTTGGGGCGGGGAAGTAGTTAGTAAGAAATGTGATCATAACCTCTTATTGCAGTGTAGAACAATTATAAGTGTTAATCATGCTCTTCACCCATGATTAGCCAGGCCCTATAGCTATCGTACATGTTCCCAAGCCGATCACATTTTGAAACTACTATTTCAAACACTTAGAATAGATTACAGTTCCCTATTTAAATCATATACTACATCACCCGTATATGATACTGTTCCTTGTTCTTTTCATTTTCATATATGCACTGACTGTATCATATTGTCTATTGCCTGTCTCTTTACATTGCCTGTCTGTCCTTTATTGCCATTGTATTTATTTTACTGTCTTCTCAGTATCTAGCATCATCTGTTTATTACTTTATAGTCCTTATCAATTATATGGAACTGTTATTTGAGAATTGTACTTTGCTCCTTCCTGACTGGAAACATTTTTCCAGACTATGCCTTAGAGGACCGCTGTCCGACACTTTATGGACCATATGGTGAGTAGCTGCAGACTTGGTAGTTTAGTTGTGATTCCGGGAGGCCTAGCCGGAATTACTATTTTTGTTAGTTCTTTTAGTAGACTATTTTGGTACCGGATTTGTCTCCGGCATTTTATTGAGACTTGGATATTGTTGAGTTAGATTATTACTTTTTGGACTTGTGTTGTATTTAAATTTTGTTCGATATCTTATCGTGCTGTCATCCTGTGATTGAGTATGTATTTATTTTATTGTGTCATCCGTGCCTCCTTATGGAGATTGGATGCTTGTGTGAGATTGGCTAGATAGTATCAAAACCTTGACAGCGTTCTACCGCCGATGCTGCGGCGTAGGCTGGACGTACCCGCGTACTCGTGCCCCTAAACCGGGTGCGGGTCGTGACACGTTTTTAGTGGTGGCCCATACAGGTCTGACTTCGCAAGTTGTGCGATATCGTAGTAGTGTGGCATCTTTGTTACACTACTGCGTGCCTGCGATAGGATCTAGGACATAGGATACTAGGACGAGAGCGAATACTCAATCACAATTCCTTGAGAGATTTCTGGGATGACCCCTGAGAATCTTGTTAAAACTTCCAATTTAAAATCATTCCCTTGTTCCGTCTATTCTCACTTGTTGATTGTTGATTAGTTATTAAATTGGGATTTTGGTTTCATAGTAGGGTTTGACTTCGTATCAAGATGAATTTGCAGACTGATTTATGGTATTATCTGATGACGCATGTCGATGAGGACCGTGAGGAAGATTAACACTAGGGTTATTGGACTACTAGATATGGATTTAAATTATAATTTGAAGATTGAAAATAAATAGCATTTTTGAAATTTGAGAAGTTGAGATATTATGTTATTAAAATTTTATTTTGAGGAATTTAGATTCAATTCAATGAACATAGACAAAACTGTAAGGATTTTTGAAAGTGATAAAGTTTTTATTTCAGTATTTAAATAATTAACCTTTGAGGAAGGTATATGCATTTTACTTTAAATTTATTCGAGGAGTTATTTTGAGGAATTTTATTTGAGGATAAAAATCTTATAGTGAGAGAGATATATTAGTATATAATAGATGAGGTGCATATGTAAGGATATGTTGGCTTGAGCATGATTGAGACCTCACTGCCAACTGGCTTAGGTGATCATCTAGGATTGTATTGAAGAGAGCAGTACTTAGTATGGTGCGTTGCATTTGATATGCACTTGAGTGATAAGGATAACTAGTATCAGCGATTGCAGTAGGTAAGGAAGCTAGCAGTGAGCGTGCTTGTGATAGAACTGTGGTACTTAGAGGGATAGAGGTATCAGACCATGGATGTATCTTTGACCTGTGCAATCACAACTAGGATGTTTCCTTTCAATCTATTTATCTTGAATGTTGCTTCTCTTTAGAACTGTACTGTCCTTCCTTGATGATATCGCATTTTTGCCTAAATTGATTCTTTGGGATCTGTCTTCAGGATGTCGCCGCAGACACGGTCTATGAGAGCGGGAACATCAGCTTTAGAGGGGCCTGCCACCTCTCCACCTGAGAGACAGACATCCGTAGTTCTTCCTACATCTCCGATGCACGTAGGAGTATCTGCACTTTTTGGGGATCCCACTCCCCCACCTGTTCAGAAGATTGCCGCAGCTATGACGGATAACCTTCCTCCTCCACCGACTCCGATTCCCGGAGGTTTGTCCATTGACGGGACGCAGATGTTTACCTTGATCCAGGGCATGGTAGATGCCCAGAGAGTGACGGCAGATGCTCAGCGAGTTCAAGCTGAGGCTCAGAGAGTGCAAGCAGAAGCGCACCAGGCACAAACCGAGCTGATGAGAGAAAACATGGAAAATGCTCATCAAGTGACTCTCCAAGCTTTGGAGAGAGTAGCACAGTACCAGCAGTTTCCTGGCCAGCAACAGCAGAGATCAGGCACTATAGTGGATTTCAAGAGGATGATGCCTCGAGAGTTTAAAGGTACCGAAGGGATACTCTACGCTGACGACTGGCTAGAGGATATAGAGAGAAGCCTGCGATTGACCTAGATTCCGGAGAACTTGCAGATAGAAGCCGCTGGCAGTCAGATGTTCGATATCGCACTCACGTGGTATCGCACAGAGCCAAGAATTACTGCACAAGGACTTACTTGGGAGACCTTCAAGGAGCTCTTAAAGGAGAAGTTCTTTCCCGACGTGGCATTGGGAACCTTGGAAAGTCAGTTTCATGACTTGGTTCAAGGAAACATGTCGGTCGACGAGTACGCTGCAGAATTCTGTAGATTGAGCCGTTTTGCATCATCTATGATTCGGGACCCAGGAGATCGAGCCCAGAAATTTAGAAAGGGACTGACGAGAGAGATTAGGTCGCGCACTTCTGGTCGTCGTACCGCTACCTTTGAGGCTATCTTGATGGATGCTCAGATTGCAGAAGAGGATATGGATCTCAGGCCTAAGAGGAGTCACAATACTTTTGGAGATACGAATGGTAGCACAAGACCCGACAAGCATCCCCGTATTCAGCACCAACAGCAGTACCAAGTATCATTTCATATTCAGCAACAACCATGGACATTTCAGCATCCACCGCGGTACCTAGCACCAGTTCCTATCCAGCAACATCCAAGGGCGTATCAGTATCAACAACAGTACCGGGCACCAGTCCGTGTTCAGCAGAATCAGCAACAGCCTCCGAGAGAGACACAGCAGACTTATCATTTCTGTAAGAAGCCAGGTCACCTTTGGGAGAGCTGTAGAACGAGGCTAGGACTTTGTTTGCACTGCGGCGCTGCGGGACATCGAGTAAGGGATTGTCTTCTAGCCTCTTATCTTCCCGGCCAGCGCACAGCTTCAGATTATAGAGACCCAGTTAGGCTACCTGTGGAACCGTATATTGCTCAGCACCCGCGAAGGGAACCACCCCAGCAGGACGGGGCATTTGCGATGACGGTCGAGGAGACCGATACTGCAGGTAATGTGTTAGCAGGTTATGTTCTTTTCTTCCTTCTGTTCCTATCTACTTGATTGATTGATTGATACCTTAGTACCGTAGCTTGTATGCATGATTTCTTGTTATAATGTAGTTAGTAGTACCCCGGATATAGAGACTGTAATACCATGACAAAAGACACCATGACCGTACATATCCCCTTAGGTTGCATGTTGTATGATTGTAGGAAGATTTTTCTTGGACCATGATTATTGGGGTTTGACCATGACGAAGATTCATGAAGGGGTTATGACTTGACAAGAGAGACGAGATGATTAAAATTCGAGGATAAACATTGATTTAAATAGAGGGTTAAGAAATTAACATTTCAAAATTGGTGGATTATTAATTCCAGGAAGATTATGACATGAATAAATTGGTTATAAAAATTTGGAAATTTTGGGAGATTATCAATATATTCATTTAAATTGCAAGTTATGAATTTAGAATTTTATATGGGATGTTGCAATCAGAGAATCCTTAAGTATCGCATTGTTGAGTATTTTGAGGAAGAGAAAATCGAGGAATAAAATTTTTTGATGGATTAATGTTTGAATTCAAACTTGTGGGACGAGATTACATTTTATAATTGTGCATTGATAAAAATCAAGTTAGAGGAGTGGATATTAAATTCTGAGTATTGGATTATTAACTAAAACTTTCAAGGAAAATTTTAATAAAAATGGACCTTGATTTTATTTCGAAGATTTTTCGGAATGCAATAATTTCAGAATTTTTGAAAAATTATGAAAAGGCATTGTGGATTATTACCCGATTTCGTGGTTGATGGATTTAAATTTTGAGGGAAACAATAATGTGTACGATTAAATGCTACTTAGAGGATTTTAAATTTCGAGGACGAAATTCTTTTAAGGAGGGTAGACTTGTCACTACCACATTCCGAAAACAGGGGTATTTTCGACTTTTTATAATATTTAATATTATTGTAGTTACCATTAATTAATTGCATGATAGTATATTTGATTTTAAATAAATGATTATGTGATGTGTAATTAAATATAGTATTAGATGCAGTGTTCATTTATTTTTAGCCTAGCAGAATTGACCTAGAGGCCAGTAGACGAACACCTGTCGAAATTATAGAATTTTGAGGTTAATTATTTTATCTAGAATTTAATTATTGGAGATTGTAATTAATTACCGTATTTTAATTAATTATTGCGCATTGCCTTTGCTTCGATATTTGGAGCGCTACCCTGACTTCTGCCTTCCAACAAATTTCACAATCTTGCCCTAGACATGCCCGCCTTCCATTCTGCTATTTTTGCAACTCATAATTATGCTCTCTGTGCATTGTTTCTAGCCGCACAAAAATCGTCGCGGACGTTATTTAATAAATCTCTATTTTGTATCGTTGTGCGTTCCAATTGAAATTGGGGACAATCTTGACCTATTTTTCGTGCGGCCCAAATTAGGGTAATATTCTGTTCTGAGTCTTCTTCATTATTGGTATTGATGACCTGACCTGATTTTGGCCCCATGTACTCCTAATTAATTTTAGAACACAACTTGCATTTATTTCTAATTAAATTGAGGATAACATTTTGACTGATTTCATAAATTTCCAATTTAATTCCAGTGCCCTGCAAATTGAGCCCATACCAAATTTATAGCGCCCCCTGACCCTACAAAACACCGGACACCGAATCGCCCACCAAATTTTCGTCATTTCATGTGTCTGTGCAAATACCCAAATTCAAGGGGGCTAACTTGCAAATTTGCATTTTGGGTTCCACACCTCATTTGTTTAAAACAATGAGGGAGCCTAATAATTATTTAACTAGCCCCTCACCCTCATCCCCACATGAATCATTTTCTCCATGTCAAATCTGGACCCCTCATTTAAAGGGGGTCAATCCTAACCCTTGATTCTATACACCCTCTTCCCTATTTAATGTCTTGTCCCATCAAACCCTAATCCCCAAGCAAGCCCCCATATTTCTCCTCCAATGTATGAACTATTTCCTTTCTCCTACTTTTTCCTTTCTTCTTCTATTTTCTTCTTCTCCTTCTTCCTTCCTTCTTCTTCTTCTTCTTTAATTGTTTTTTTTGAATTCAAAAGAGAAAGAGGGGGGGGGGGGGGGGAACACTGTTCACCCATCCCCCCCCAGACTCTGTTCCCGGCCGAGCCATCCCCCGGCGGCCCTCTCTGTTTCGGCGACCCGCTGGCAGCAACTCCTCCGGCGGCCGCTGCTCCCAATCTCCACCACCACCTCCATTAACATCATCCACCACCACCTACATCTACCATCATCACCACCTTTGCTCCCACCGCCGGCCAGCTGTCCCTCCGGCGAACTCCCAACTCCCAACTCCCCGGCCCACCTTGCTCCCTCCTCCCGCTCCGACTGAACCCCGGCAGGCTCCCCTCTGCCATTCCTCCCTCTGTACTCCGGCGAGCGGCCCGACCCGCTGTGACTGCACCCCGACTCCCTGTACACTCCGGCGGCTCCCTCTACACTCCGGCGCCCCACTGCACCCAGGCCGAGCCCTTCCCCTGCGTGCTCCTTCCTCCTCCCTCTGCTGTTCGACGTCCGACCATCTTTCCGGTCAACCCCCAGTGAGTTCTTCTTCTCATCTCTCCCCTTTCTTCTTCTTATATATATATATATGTATATATATATATACATATGTATATACGTGAGTATATATATAATATGTGTATATGTATAATAATTATTTATTTAATGTTTAATACATGTATTAGTATAGTGTATATATATATACCTTAGTATAATATGTGTACAGGTATAATTAATTTTATAATGTGTGATAATTGTATAGGGTTGTATTTAATTAATTGTTTGGGTATGCATGTATATATGTATATATATTTAGTATATGTATGTAATCAATAAATTGGTATATATGTATGTATTATTAAATGGTACATGTATATATATTGTATATATATATATATATATATATATATATATATATATATATATTTAATTTTAGTATATATATATATATTTGGTATATAAATGCATATATATATATATATATTAGTATATGTTAATTGGTATGTGTATATGTGTATATATATATATATCTATAAAAATATAGTGTAATTTCTCAAATTGTATATAGTATACGTACTATTTTGGTATATGTACAAACATATATATATGTATTTTGGTATAATTATATATTGGTAAAATATATATATTAAATTAATATTTTTGGTATATATGTACTATATACATATTGGTATATGTATACTCTAGTATGTGTGTATTGATGTATATATGTAATTATATATACTAGTATATAGTATTGCATTTAATTTGGTATATGTATATATGCATATTTGGTATACTTAATATATTCACAATATTTCTAATTGGTTTGTATATATGTATATATATATATATTGGTTTATTTTGATATAATATCTATTTAATAAAAAGTATGTGCTAGTATAAATTGAATTTGGTGTATTAGTATTAGTACATTTTAAATGATAATGTTGACTATATATATATATTCTAAAATGTATTGGCATATATATATATGTATATATATATTTTTGTATAAACTCTTAGCATATTTTAAAATATATATATATATATATATATTGTATATGTATTTAATTTGATATACATATATATTATAAGTATTAGTGTTAGTAAGATATGAATATTTATTTATGTATATCCTACTAGATGACCCTAGTTGACTAGTGCCCTGCCTGGCATGGCCCTGAGGCCAGTATTTTTGACTGTGTGTTAGCGTAGCATCTGATGCAAATGTTATATTGTGTTATGTCTATAGGACTGTTGGTTCACCCAGGGGATACTCTGGAACAGGACGTCCATAAATACCAGCTAAGGACCCAAGGCAAGTACATTCTCTGATAATTTCCAATTTTTGATAATTTCTATAAATTCAATAATCTAGAAATGTTACATCTGAATCCTTGACACTGTGCTACACGGACTAGTATAGCTTGGATCTGCAGTCATGAGATGTTACCTTGATTATCGTATTGACATTGTACACGACATGCATATTAGACATCGTACATGATAGAGTGGACTTGCTCGTGTATCGTGACGTGTCATGGTTGGATCCACAGTACTAGTTGGGGCGGGGAAGTAGTTAGTAAAAAATGTGATCATAACCTCTTATTGCAGTGTAGAACAATTGTAAGTGTTAATCATGCTCTTCACCCATGATTAGCCAGGCCCTATAGCTATCGTACATGTTCCCAAGCCGATCACATTTTGAAACTACTATTTCAAACACTTAGAATAGATTACAGTTCCCTATTTAAATCATATACTACATCACCCGTATATGATACTGTTCCTTGTTCTTTTCATTTTCATATATGCACTGACTGTATCATATTGTCTATTGCATGTCTCTTTACATTGCCTGTCTCTCCTTTATTGCCATTGCATTTATTTCACTGTCTTCTCAGTATCTAGCATCATCTGTTTATTACTTTAGAGTCCTTATCAATTATATGGAACTGTTATTTGAGAATTGTACTTTGCTCCTTCCTGACTGGAAATATTTTTCCAGACTATGCCTTAGAGGACCGCTGTCCGACACTTTATGGACCATATGGTGAGTAGCTGCAGACTTGGTAGTTTAGTTGTGATTCCGGGAGGCCTAGCCGGAATTACTATTTTTGTTACTTCTTTTAGTAGACTATTTTGGTACCGGATTTGTCTCCGGCATTTTATTGAGACTTGGATATTGTTGAGTTAGATTATTACTTTTTGGACTTGTGTTGTATTTAAATTTTGTTCGATATCTTATCGTGCTGTCATCCTGTGATTGAGTATGTATTTATTTTATTATGTCATCCGTGCCTCCTTATGGAGATTGGATGCTTGTGTGAGATTGGCTAGATAGTATCAAAACCTTGACAGCGTTCTACCGCCGATGCTGCGGCGTAGGCTGGACGTACCCACGTACTCGTGCCCCTAAACGTGGTGCGGGTCGTGACACGTTTTTAGTGGTGGCCCATACAGGTCTGACTTCGCAAGTTGTGCGATGTCGTAGTAGTGTGGCATCTTTGTTACACTACTGCGTGCCTGCGATAGGATCTAGGACATAGGATACTAGGACGAGAGCGAATACTCAATCACAATTCCTTGAGAGATTCCTCGGATGACCCCTGAGAATCTTGTTAAAACTTTCAATTTAAAATCATTCCCTTGTTCCGTCCATTCTCACTTGTTGATTGTTGATTAGTTATTAAATTGGGATTTTGGTTTCATAGTAGGGTTTGACTTCGTATCAAGATGAATTTGCAGACTGATTTATGGTATTATCTGATGACGCATGTCGATGAGGACAATGAGGAAGATTAACACTAGGGTTATTGGGCTACTAGATATGGATTTAAATTATAATTTGAAGATTGAAAATAAATAGCATTTTTGAAATTTGAGAAGTTGAGATATTATGTTATTAAAATTTTATTTTGACGAATTTAGATTCAATTCAATGAACATAGACAAAACTGTAAGAATTTTTGGAAGTGATAAAGTTTTCATTTCAGTATTTAAATAATTAACCTTTGAGGAAGGTATATGCATTTTACTTTAAATTTATTCGAGGAGTTATTTTGAGGAATTTTATTTGAGGATAAAAATCTTATAGTGAGAGAGATATATTAGTATATAATAGATGAGGTGCATATGTAAGGATATGTTGGCTTGAGCATGATTGAGACCTCACTGCCAACTGGCTTAGGTGATCATCTAGAATTGCACCTGGATATATTAATTGTTATATAGAATTGCACCACTAAATTAAGTCATAAACAAATTTACTAATAAAAATACATACCCGCATTTCATCTACATCAACCACCCCAACAATAGTTTGATGTAGGTCCATAAAGTTGCCACGGAGCCATATAAATTTTATAAAATTGCCGTCTTTTAGACCTGATGGAGGGCTAACACCGAGATACCTCCTGATCAAATCAGATCCCTTTAAGTGCGGATCAAAATATATAGTGTTACCTTTAATAGGTAACCCTACTATATTCGCCACATCAAAAATGGTGATCGTCATCTCGCCGAATGAGAGTTGAAAAGTGTTGCGTTCGGGCCACCAACGCTTCTCAAGGCTTACAACTAAATGAAGATCGTGGATTAAATATCTAACACGATCTATATAGTGGAATCCAAAGGATTCCACCAAAGCCTTTTGGACCGAATTTAGCTCCCACGTACGATAATTCCTTTCTGCCCGCCAATGTACATGGATCCGGGTTCGTAAACCAAGATCATGGTCGTATAACTATAAAAAACATATGCATTATATTTTGTGTGTAAATTAATAAAGTTGGCAACTTGTAATTTCAAAAATTATCTCGCCAGTAAAAATCTGACTAGAAATGTGGTCTTCACGTTGCTTAATAATAAGCTGGGTAGTCGGTCCGCCAGGAATACGACCGTCATTGTGGGTAGCCATCTCCAAAAATCTTGATTTTAAGATGTGAGGAGGAGGAGGAGGAGGATTGCTATGAGTAAGGAGGAGGAATGTGTGAGGAGAGGTCTTGCTGTGGGGGGTGTTTTATAGGGAGGGAAGGGGAGGGGATGGGGGGGGGGGTCTCCGAGGGAAGGGGAGCGGTCGTGGGTGGGTGGTCACCGAGGAAGGGGAGGCGTCAGGCATCCGAGGGAAGAGAAGAGAGCGGCCCGCCAACTAAGTTGGCGAGCGGTCTCTCGTAGACAGCGCCCCGCCAACTCAGTTGGCGAGCAGTCTCTCGTGGACAGCGCCCCGCCAACTGAGTTGGCGAGCGGCCTCTCGAGGAGTGCGTCCCGCCAAGTCAGTTGGCGAGTAGTCCCCCTCTCTGCTATTACTCCCAACTTTTTCATTTTTTTATAATTTTATTAAATTTTATTATTTAAACGAAAAAAATCGTTTAAAAAAAAACCGAAAGTTTTTTGCTCATACAAATTTTTCGTATCGTTTATCTAAGAAAAACATGAAAGGACATTCGTTTTCTAACTTTACCAAATTTATAAAATAAATAATATATATTGACTATGTAAGAAACTGAAAATTTATAAGAACGGATCTTTGGAGCGTTTTAGTATAAAAAGGATCAGTTGAAATATTTTTACTATAAATAGAGAGGGGGTACAAGATATAAATAAGTGGTTTGACCATGAACTTAATCAGAAGTCTATTAAATCGAGTATATTTGTGTTCATTCACCAAAACTATGGTGAATGTTCATCATTTCACTAAAATGTTATCACGTGTCAAGCTAATGGTAAAAGCTAGTATAGATGTTTACCAAACTATTTCTAACATAATTTTATATTAGATAAAAATGACACATTCATCAAACAATTTGCAAAGTGGTTTTAGGTTAGATAAAAATATAAGTGATAATTTTTTATTATAGCTGGCACTGGCCTAGGACAGCCAGGACGGCCGTACAAGACCCACGAACCAAGAGAGTAAAAAAAAATCAGTTTAAACATATATATATATATATATATATATATATATATATATATATATATATATATATATAATCTTGTATATAAAATAGAATCAGTATTTATTCTGGACCTCTCTTAGCACAAAAGAATTGTAGTGTAGTGGTCGTAATTTTAGCACAGAAAAATTGTATTGTAGTGGTTGTAATGTTAGACTTGCAATTAGAGGTTGTAGTTTCAATTCTTGTTGGTGTCAAAATTTTAATTTATTTTAATTTATGTTTTTTTTTCAAATTATATATGGAAGTTCTATTTTGAATGTCCGTCTCCCATAAACTCAGAACCGGCTCGGGAGGAAGGAGGTGTGGGGATGGTCTAGGAATTTAAAACATAGGTAACAGCCAACTGCTAACTCTCGAGGTCTATATTAATAATACCAAAGCATTATCACTGTGACAGTGGACTAAGAATATTGAACTCTTGGGCATTGACCTTCCTCCTTCCTCCTGAGTACACTAACACTAATTATTCTTTTAATATTTTATACAATCCAACTATGGCTCACATCACATGGTCAAAAGCCAGGCTGGTCACAACGTGAGCTTCCGATGACAGGTTTCAACCCCAACCCATGCATGGGTGGATATCTTGAGATTTAAGTCCAAGTGGAGATGTGCAATCAAACGCAAATTAAAGCTCCAAATATAATAAGGGAAAGCTTGGGAGAGAGAACAATACAAACCCACATCAAAATTTTGCTCTACTTGTACAATTATCATATTATCATTCAATATTGTTCTTTGTAGGAGCCATGGGATCCGGGATCCACCTCCATTTACTAGCCAGATGTGTGTGTGGTACCCACCCACAATGACATCTACCGAAGTAGGATATGCTAGCTCCTTCCCATTAGGTAAATTAGGTAGGCAGCTAGGTATCTAATCAAACTTTGCTAATCTGCACCTGAACATCTTTCTTTAACTTTTCCGGTTTTACACTTTGCTATTATATATCATTTTATTAGCATATTGCATCCGAGATTACCTCCTGTTAAATCAAAAGTTGAAAAGGTCTCCCTGAAAGTATCGTTACTGTAAAAAATAACGACACTTTGAAAATAAATGACAATACTTTCAGGAGGGTCTTTTCGAATTTTGATCTAACAAGGGAGTAATTTCAATATCCTACATCTAATAGGAGGATAATATCAATTGACCCTCCGAAAGTTACAATTCGAACTCCACCCTTCTTCCCTCTCTCTCTCTCCTGCAACGGTAGCTACATCCGTGTGTGCACGCGCGCGAACCGCGTTGTTGTGATTGCGGGTTGCATGCAGCTACAACTCAAGGTTTGGATCAATGCGCTATGGGTGGTGTCACGACCCGCACCCGGATATTCGGGCACGAGTGCGTGGGCACGTCCAGCCTACGCCGCAGTGTCGGCGGTAGTACGCTGTCTAGGTCATTTTCTGGGATCAATAACTATCTATCTCATCCACAATAATAAACAGGCAAGGATAATCACAGGAATAAGCATGCTTGGATTTCATAATATTTAATCTGTGACAATCAAATCCACAGTTAATACAAAGCCAGAAGATAAATCGGGGACAAACCCGAGTATTATGCTGAAAGGGAAAAACTAGCTAACTGGTTGGCTACTCCTCAAAGGTAGTCTCCTGAGTGGGAACCGGCTTCTCAACTGTGTCACCTGCTACGTCATAGGGATCATAATAGGTAGGGGCAAGGTTCTCATCATCGCCTAAAACAACGGATCCAGTCAGGAAAGGAGCAAAGTACACAATGCACAACAAGATTTAAACTAAATATGTGTGACAGGTAGAAAATAACTGACTAAACATCATGGTGAGAAATATGCATAAGTAAGTAGAAAAATTAACTGAGAAATAATGCTATAAATCAGGATTATAAGTAAAACAGGATTAATTGCTATAAACCAGGGCATGAGTAAATCAGGAATGAATAGGAAAAATGTAACTGTGACAAGACAACAGGAACTGCAACAAGACAAGAAACTATGTGTGTGAACTTGTATTTAGAATACCTAGTTGGCATGTAGGGGTTTATAAGGTTAAACCGGCCGTCATAGACGGCTATTAATCACGAATAATCGAGATCCGGCTGATGGACAGTCGTGTACCAACAGCTATTAAACATGGCAAGGGTCAGGGTAAACTACATGCCTTTCAGTATTCTCCCACCCGACATGAAAAACAAGACATGAAATACAGTATCCAAGACATGAAATCCAGAATTCTAACACTACGTGTAATCATCAAGGGTACTAGTAGAGCAGGGAATTAATTATCACAATATAAAGAATAAACTTGAAGTGCCGGTACTTGCCTGTTGTTTGGATCTGATTAATTTTGGCTCTCGGGAAATTTCCAGAGATAAGTCCAAAAGCTGAAATAGACATTACCATCATGCTCAGAAGATGTCAAATAGCTAGAAACGCCTGTCCTTGGGTCCAATTTGGAGACAAGGACAAAAATGACAGTTTCGGGTCAAAACGGGGTCCGCCGGTGGGCCCACTTTGCACCGAAAAACGTATCCGGGTCAAAGGTCTCCAAATTCACCAAACTTAGTGTCAACAGGTCAGGAACGCGGATACGAACCCAACGGAACTTCCAGATTTGGATTCCGATGAGCCGAACACAAAATCGCCCGTCGAGCGGGGCCTGTGGGGCCCACGACACGCGATTTCGTCAACGTTCTCAAAATCAAACCAAACTTGACCCACAGGACCAGCGTATCGCTACGAGTCCGATGGCACAAGTTTCGTCTCGATCTGACGAGTGTGCACGAAGTTAGGGTAAATTGCAGAAAAGACGGATACGGGGCGATGTCCGCGGATACGCGTTGATTCCGGTGTGCACGCACACCCGAATCAGCTTCCACGAAAACTCACACGTCCGTATCGACGATGCGCACGTATCTGTGAAGACCGCACGCGACCAAGTCGTCCCGTTTGGCGGGGCGTACTCAGTTCCGGGGTGAAACAGGGTCTGGTTTTACTGTTTTTGGATCGCGGTGTGCGATCACCACAGGACGCGATGCCCCGAACAGTTTGTCCGGACACCGAGAGGGTCATACAGGCTTCACAACGCAATTTGCGGAATTGAAAACAGAGCTACGGACAAAAAGTTACACGCACCTGAAGGGGACCCGAAAACCGGGGTCTGACACGTGTCCGACACGACACAGGACACTGTCCTGTGTCTCGTGTCTGACACAGGGAGGGGAAATTGGGAATTAGGGTTTGGGGATTTGGCCGGAGGGCGGCGTTCTGCGGCCAGGCGGAGGCGGAGGGGACCGGAGCTAGGGCGGCGTGGCGCACGGCGGCGAGGCGGAGGCGACCGAGGTCGGCCGGAGGCGCGCGGCATGCGGCGCGGCTGCTGCTGTCCCTCTCTGCTGCGGCCTGCTGCTGACGTTGACGGCGCTCGACGGCGCCGGAGGAGAAGAGGAGGAGGGAGGAAGAGGGTGGCTGCAGCGGCGGCGTCCGGCGGCTGGGCGAGGTGGCTGGGGTGGCTGACGGTGGAGGCTCGACGGCCGGGGAGCTTTAAATAGGGGAAAGGGGGGCGGGGCCGAGCGGGGGAGGCGCCGGGTGAGGCGGTAACGTGGGGGGGGTCGTCGGCCGGGGAGTGCGGGCTGGGAGGCGACGTGGCCGCGGGCGGGGCGGCAGCCGCAGGAGGCGGCGGGGGAATCGGGCAGTCGTGGGGAGAGGGTCAGGCGGATCCGGGTCCGGGCGGGTCGGGTTCAAGCGGACCCGACCCGACCCGTTAGGGTTTGGGCCGGAGGGGACTGCGCCGGGTGTTGGGCCGGGCCGAGCGGGCTGGGCTTGGGCCGGAAACAAAATAATAATAATAATAATAATAATAATAAAAACAATAATAAGAATAATAATAATTATTTATTTAATTAATTAATTAATTAAAATAGTTTTTAGGCATTTAAAAATAGGTCTGAGGCCCAAAAAAATCCAGAAAAATTATCCTAAGTCCAGTTTTTAATTTTACACCCAAAAATATTATTTTCATAATATTTTAATATTAATTATTGCCAATTAAAAATCATTTATTAATTGAAAACCTTGATTTTAATTACAGAAAATTCCCAGAAAATTCCAGAAAATTGAGAAAAATCCAAGATTTAATAATTTGAAAATTCAGGGGGTTTACAACCTACCCAACTTACAAAAATTTCGTCCTCTAAATTTAAAATTAAGCCATACTCTGTTAACCCTTCATGTACATCAATCGCAATCTCCTTGCGATAATTTAAATTCTAATCATGTCCACTGCAATCACTTCAAGGCTAAGACGACTACTTGTTCCAATCAAAATTCAACCTATGGTTATTACTTCTTACGTCCTCAAATTATCCACAAGCAGATTTTTAATTTTTTGTCCATATAGTATTTTCAAGATGACCTTGCCTCACGATTCGAATTATCATAATTCATCTAGAAGTGATTCGGGTCCAACAATATTTATATGTTTCAGCCCTTTTAAATTACATTCACATCCTCAATATTCCAACTAGGTAGTCCAACCATCAACTTTTAAATTCTTAATTCAAATCATCAAATTGAAAAATAATTTAAGTGTAGTCCACCAATGTTCAAGTCTGAATTACATCCTCTAAATTCAAGTTGACGATTTTACTCTCATTATTCAAAATTAAATCATGTACCTAGGATGTAACTATTGGGTCCTCGATATCAATTCATTAATCATCTTAGTCACTCCTCTAAATTTTCAAAAAATTAGAATGGCTTGCTTCTTCCAATCTAACCTTACTCGGTCACAATCCAAAGGACATTCCCCTCGAGTTGACAATTGTATTGCTACCCAAGTTAGAATTTACCCATTCATCACAAAAGACTATATACTTTAAGAAAATATTCCTTAATATGGTTACTCATGTCGTTCAATCCTCGAAATTTCAACGCCGATCATATCACATATGATATGTCCTCAATTACGAAAGGTTAGTCCTCAAGTATGTGATCGGCCTAAGTGGCATATCTAGTACTATCTATGTATCAAACTTATACCAAGCACATGATTTTGTCTTCCCGAAATAAGGGAAGACGAGAATCAATAATAAAGAGTTCAAGGGTGGGGTGATAGAACAGAAGTATAGGGATCAAGGCGTTTAAAGAATTCTAGTGGGATTTGTCAGGCGGTTATGGATTGAGGTTCTATTCTGGTAGTCATTTATTCGCATGCTCGTATTAGTTTAGTTATGTAACTGATACGATATGCTCAGCATGTCTAGGTCAAGTATATTTGTCTACTAATCACTACGTATCTCAATCCACGTAAAGTAGTCGTGCGAAGTGCAAATCAAAATGCACTAAGGTTGATCAGACCGTAATACACTGATTCTGAACAGACACTTGTATTAGTGTACGCGTCCAATAATACACGTGTCATGAACAAGCCTGATAAAGAGTAAGCTTGCAAAACTAGGCTATAGAATAGCAGCATAAACAAAGTACATCAAAATTAAGTGCGCTAGATGATGATGAAAGGAGGTACAAAATTTAAATTCACATAATAAGCAAAATAACAGAAGACTCTACAATCTCTACAGTTATTAAATATAAAAGCATACCAGGTTATTAGCAAGTTCAAAATTACTAGGTTGGGGCTGAGGTCACGAACCAATAGGCACAAGCTAAAATAATACTAGAAAACGGTATCTACGAATCACTTACGTGCATTAGTGACTCTAAGAGTCTGCACGTTCTCCACGGTCATCGCGTAAGCTTGTCCGTGTTCTTGGAGCAGCTGCACAGTCCCTCACTTGATGTGCTGCTGATCCACAATATAGACAGACACCTAGCCTCTTTCTACAATCCTTCCAAATGTGACCTTGTTTTCGACAATAGCCACAAGTGGGAGCTCGTTGGTTCTGCCCTTGGGTTGGATTCATCTGTGGTCGTTTTGCCGCTCTTTCCTGCTGTGCTTGGTCTGGTGCTGACGCATACGGCCGCTTCCGGCTAGACTCGATCCTTGTGGTGCACTCCACAGTCGTGCTGCAGTAAGGACGTTCTCGTCGAAGGTAATTGCATTTGAACTGCTTGGCTTCCGTGACTCCGAGCTAATTCTGTCGATGAAGTTCTCCGCTTGGTTTTGCTGAGCTTCTTGTTGAACCTTCTGATAGGCTTGCATCATCACGTAGAACATTCGGAACATTTGTTGTTCGTCCATAGGCGGTCCCAGTGGGAAGGAAGGCATCGGTGGAGTAGGCTGCGTCGAGGGTGGAACGTCATCTTGGTGGATTCTTGAGGCAGGCTGACTTGCTTGACTGCCTTGTGATGATTGGACGACTGGCATCACATTGTCTTCTTGGGTAACCACAACGGCTTGTGGTATTTTTGCATGAGCCTCGTTGCTGGCTGGTGGGTCCATTTCCCTGCATTCAAAATAACCGATAAGAGGCGCACAGAATTCAAAGCAGGATGCAAGTCAATAAAATGATTTGAAACCGATATGAATATCAAGAATGATTCAATCAAGTGGATGAGCTTTTCCTAAAAATCCTCAATCTTATTGCAGGCCTGTTCGGTCCCTAAGTTGAAACCGAACAATTTATTCGTGACCTGCATGGGCCACCACAAAAATGTGTCACGACCCGCACCCGAATATTCGGGCACGAGTGCGTGGGCACGTCCAGCCTACGCCGCAGTGTCGGCGGTAGTACGCTGTCTAGGTCATTTTCTGGGATCAATAACTATCTATCTCATCCACAATAATAAACATGCAAGGATAATCACAGGAATAAGCATGCTTGGATTTCATAATATTTAATCTGTGACAATCAAATCCACAGTTAATACAAAGCCAGAAGATAAATCGGGGACAAACCCGAGTATTATGCTGAAAGGGAAAAACTAGCTAACTGGTTGGCTACTCCTCAAAGGTAGTCTCCTGAGTGGGAACCGGCTTCTCAACTGTGTCACCTGCTACGTCATAGAGATCATAATAGGTGGGGGCAAGGTTCTCATCATCGCCTAAAACAACGGATCCAGTCAGGAAAGGAGCAAAGTACACAATGCACAACAAGATTTAAACTAAATATGTGTGACAGGTAGAAAATAACTGACTAAACATCATGGTAAGAAATATGCATAAGTAAGTAGAAAAATTAACTGAGAAATAATGCTATAAATCAGGATTATAAGTAAAACAGGATTAATTGCTATAAACCAGGGCATGAGTAAATCAGGAATGAATAGGAAAAATATAACTGTGACAAGACAACAGGAACTGCAACAAGACAAGAAACTATGTGTGTAAACTTGTATTTAGAATACCTAGTTGGCATATAGGGGTTTATAAGGTTAAACCGGCCGTCATAGATGGCTATTAATCATGAATAATCGAGATCCGGCTGATGGACAGTCGTGTACCAACAGCTATTAAACATGGCAAGGGTCAGGGTAAACTACATGCCTTTCAGTATTCTCCCACCCGACATGAAAAACAAGACATGAAATACAGTATCCAAGACATGAAATCCAGAATTCTAACACTACGTGTAATCATCAAGGGTACTAGTAGAGCAGGGAATTAATTATCACAATATAAAGAATAAACTTGAAGTGCCGGTACTTGCCTGTTGTTTGGATCTGATTAATTTTGGCTCTCGGGGAATTTCCAGAGATGAGTCCAAAAGCTGAAATACACATTACCATCATGCTCAGAAGATGTCAAATAGCTAGAAACGCCTGTCCTTGGGTCCAATTTGGAGACAAGGGCAAAAACGGCAGTTTCGGGTCAAAACGGGGTCCGCCGGTGGGCCCACTTTGCCACGAAAAACGTGTCCGGGTCAAAGGTCTCCAAATTCACCAAACTTAGTGTCAACAGGTCAGGAACGCGGATACGGACCCAACGGAACTTCCAGATTTGGATTCCGATGAGCCGAACACAAAATCGCCCGTCGAGCGGGGCCTGTGGGGCCCACGACACGCGATTTCGTCAACGTTCTCAGAATCGAACCAAACTTGACCCACAGGACCAGCGTATCGCTACGAGTTCGATGGTGCCAGTTTCGTCTCGATCTGACGAGTGTGCACGAAGTTAGGGTGAATTGCAGAAAAGGCGGATACGGGGCGATGTCCGCGGATACGCGTTGATTCCGGTGTGCACGCACACCCGAATCAGCTTCCACGAAAACTCACACGTCCGTATCGACGATGCGCACGTATCTGTGAAGACCGCACGCGACCAAGTCATCCCGTTTGGCGGGGCGTACTCAGTTCCGGGGTGAAACCGGGTCTGGTTTTTACTGTTTTTGGATCGCGGTGTGCGATCACCACATGACGCGATGCACCGAACAGTTTGTCCGGACACCGAGAGGGTCATACAGGCTTCACAACGCAATTTGCGGAATTGAAAACAGAGCTACGGACAAAAAGTTACACGCACCTGAAGGGGACCCGAAAACCGGGGTCTAACACGTGTCCGACACGACACAGGACACTGTGTCCTGTGTCTCGTGTCCGACACAGGGAGGGGAAATTGGGAATTAGGGTTTGGGGATTTGGCCGGAGGGCGGCGTTCTGCGGCCAGGCGGAGGCGGAGGGGACCGGAGCTAGGGCGGCGTGGCGCACGGCGGCGAGGCGGAGGCGACCGAGGTCGGCCGGAGGCGCGCGGCAGGCGGCGCGGCTGCTGCTGTCCCTCTCTGCTGCGGCCTGCTGCTGACGTTGACGGCGCTCGACGGCGCCGGAGGAGAAGAGGAGGAGGGAGGAAGAGGGTGGCTGCAGCGGCGGCGTCCGGCGGCTGGGCGAGGTGGCTGGGGTGGCTGACGGTGGAGGCTCGACGGCCGGGGAGCTTTAAATAGGGGAAAGGGGGCGGGGCCGAGCGGGGGAGGCGCCGGGTGAGGCGGTGACGTGGGGGGGGTCGTCGGCCGGGGAGTGCGGGCTGGGAGGCGACGTGGCCGCGGGCGGGGCGGCAGCCGCAGGAGGCGGCGGGGGAATCGGGCAGTCGTGGGGAGAGGGTCAGGCGGATCCGGGTCCGGGCGGGTCGGGTTCAAGCGGACCCGACCCGACCCGTTAGGGTTTGGGCCGGAGGGGACTGGGCCGGGTGTTGGGCCGGGCCGAGCGGGCTGGGCTTGGGCCGGAAACAAAATAATAATAATAATAATAATAATAAAAACAATAATAAGAATAATAATAATTATTTATTTAATTAATTAATTAATTAAAATAGTTTTTAGGCATTTAAAAATAGGTCTGAGGCCCAAAAAAATCCAGAAAAATTACCCTAAGTCCAGTTTTTAATTTTACACCAAAAAATATTATTTTCATAATATTTTAATATTATTTATTGCCAATTAAAAATCATTTATTAATTGAAAACTTGATTTTAATTACAGAAAATTCCCAGAAAATTCCAGAAAATTGGGAAAAATCCAAGATTTAATAATTTGAAAATTCAGGGGGTTTACAGGTGGAGAGCTACGGTAGTTAGGAAATAAATATTACAATTCTGCTATTCATCACCAATTTTTTTTTGATTAATGCCATCTTCAATTATGTTTCGTACATCTGAAATAACATCTGACATAGTAAATTTTAACAAAAAAAAATTATCGTCCGATTTTTTTGATTAATTTTTCTTTTAGTTTTAAAATTTGCTATGCCAATTGTGGTTTATGATGCCATGTCAGATGTCCACTAATGGAAGATGGCATCACCTAAATTTTTGGGGTGATGAATACTCTTTTTGTAAATATTAACAATAAAGATGAAGATAGATTGTAATTTGTGTTGTAGAGAAAATTAGAGGACGATTACATCACTAAAGAGAAGATTACATCTATTAAAGACGAAGATTTTTTTGTCATTGATTAGACTTAATTTGATTAGGATTTACTACCTTAATTTTAGGGATAGTTGTTTTATTTGGTTTCTTAATTTGACTTGGCTTTCTTCTCAAGTCATGCAATCTTTTCCTATAAATAAGGTTGGTCTCAATTGTAAAATACAACAATAAAAAAGATTTCTTCATTTTCATCATAACTTTGAATCTCTACATGGTATCAGAACACTTGTAGAAATCTTCTACATCATATTCTTCTTCTCCACCACCACCCTTCGTCTTCCGCATATTTCTTCTCGACGTCAATCCATTAGTTTGATCCTGACCAAGACTTCAACTAGTATCCTTCATTCTTCAAAAGTGCTCTAATGGCCGGATCTTTTCTCTGTGTATCTAGTTGTGGGTTGCAGATCTAGTTCTTTCCAAGATATGTGTTCCCTCTTAGAAGCCTTTTTTCTCGGTGCTGATGATTTTATTTGTTAATAATTCTTCAAATTCTTAGGAGGTTTCTTCGGTTCATCATGATGGAGTTGGAATTAACTGCGACTTGTAGTACTCTTCTCCATATTACATCAATTTAATTGGATGAGAATAATTACTTCAAGCGGTTGATGTGCTCTCTTCTCTTCATTATCGACTATGGCATAAAGTGAAGCTATCTGCGAAAAGAAAAACCCTCTTATGATAAGTGAGATAAGAAGAATTATCTTGTGATGTCATGGCTCTTCTACGCTATGATACCAAAAATCATGTAAAGGCTTATATGGCAACTCTAGAAAGGGGGGGGGGGGGGGGGGGGGGGGGGGGGGGGGGGGGGGGGGGGGGGGGGGGGGGTGGGGGGGGGGGGGGGGGGGGGGGGGGGGGGGGGGGGGGGGGGGGGGGGGGGGGGGGGGGGAGGGGGGGGGGGGGGGGGGGGGGAATAGAGTTTAGCAGGAACAATTAGCTAATAAAAACAAAGTCTAATCACCAACTTATAAAGTGATAATAAGTAAGAATATAATCAGAGTATAAGCAGAGTATAAGTAAAGTCAGAAATCACAAACTCAAACACCGTGATGTATATTAGTTTTTTCTCGTGGAGGACTAATCCAATCCCAAAGAACTCTTGCTAGGAGTTAAATCCACTATTTTGTGAAATAGGATACAACCATGAGCTTTGATCTTAAGGCCTTGATGACTTCTTACAAACAAGCGTTTTGATCCGAGGGTACACCGACTTCAGACTTAAATTGAAACTTAATTTTTTCAAACTTCTTACAACTCGAACCGACTTCTAACCCGAAACTGCACTGACACTTAGAAGGCTTGAGAGTTGTTTCTTGGAGATGGAGAAGATTGAAATCTTAGAATTTACCTCAAATGAATATATGAAAGTGAGAATGAGTTGATGATAATGGTATGAAATTCAACTCTATTTTTAGGCTTTTTTGTGGACAGAGTTCAGGCAGAGTTCTATCTCCAAACGTTAAAAAATTTGAACGTTGGAGCATGACCTTCACTAGGAATGAGTCGAACAAGAAATTTTGGATATGGGGGGACAAACGTTTGGTCCGAGTTCTGTCTAGGACAGAACTCTGGCAGAATTTCCTGTGTTCAAGTATCTATAATGTAGGAATCATTTTGTTTGGCTGATTATGAGTTGGGTTTGGCCTGGTTTATTTGAGTGGACTCGAGTGATATCTAGTTGCCAAGTGTGATCTGAATATACAACAGTCCTAGACAAAAATAAAATCTCAAAATTCATAAGAAACAGAAAGAAACGAAACATAACTTGCAGCATTCTTTATGTAGACAGTAGCAGTTATTTCCCATTTTTTTGAGCTTCTGGTGTATCATATCGAATCGAGATTTTGTTAATTATCGAAATCAGGTTGACCATGACCAATTGGACCAACAATCTCACACCATTTTGATAATTGTGTAAACCTCCTCATTTATTTTCTATAGATAGTCTGGTTATGGATTAGAAAATTTTGGTTTAACAGCAGATGATTGAGGTTTAGAGTAAGGTTACAGATGTCTGATTTTTAATTAAACCCCTTGGCGCGCCCTACCGTTGTTGAAATATTCGGAGTCCAACATCAGCCCGTAAATTCCAACAGATTGTTGCTCTCTTGACTTGACACGCCAATTTAGGCGCTGGACTTTTCCCGTCCTTCAAATCATATTTTCTGTGCTCTAATTTAATTGCACAATTTTCCGTAATCCGAAATCCATTATTCAATCCCGTGTCGCGCACATGTATCGTTGCCATCAATTTTTAGACACAACTCAACCCGTTGGGCCGGACCAATTAAAGGGTCCAAGACTGACACCAAGCCTACACCATTCATGACCTTTGTGTCACTCCAAATTGAGATCCATGTGCCCCCATTTAATTTAAGAGCACATGACATTTTTATTCTAATTAAATTAGGATACCAACTTGACTAATCCTATTTTATTCCAATTTTAATTCCAATGCCTCACCCTCACTCATTGACCGGTCAAGCCCTCCCCACTTCTTTCTTTGGGAAACCCCACCCCCTCTCTCTCTCCTCCCTCCTCAAAATTCCAGCCGCAGCTCCGTTTCTTTCCTTCTTCCTTTCTTCTTCTTCTTCTTCTTCTTCTTCTTCTTCTTCTTCCTTTCTTTTTCTTCTCCTTTACATCATTTCTTCTTCTTCTTCAATGAAGTACCCGCCCGGCCGGCCCTGTTACTCCGGCCAGCAGCACCTCGCCTCCGCCCTGCTTCTACGACTGACCACACACCAACGCCACCACCACACACCGGCTACCACCGCGTCATCCTCCTCCGGCCTCCTCCTATACCTCTAGCCGAGCTCCACCGTGGCGAACTCCATATCGCACCTCCACGACTTCCACCATCTCGACATCACCGCGCCTCCACCACCATCCGTGCTACCACCGGCCACCCACACCTCCACGAGCCCGAGCTCATCCCCCGTCGGAACTACCAGCACGACCACTGCAACCCTCCGCTGTGCCATCCTCGTTCCACCACCATCCGCCATTACTACTACCTCCACAGAGCTTCCGACCACCACACAAACTACTCCACCTCCAATCGTCCCCACGGCCTCCCCCTACTCCGGCTGTACCCCCGCTGCAATAACCACCACCACGACCATCCTTCGGCCAACCCGAGTAGCTCCACACCCTGCCTCTCCCTCCATTCCGATCATCATCATCCCCTCCACTCATAGTCGCCTGAGCCACCCCGACGTCTCCTCCTCCGAGCACAGGTCGATCATCACCTTCCTGCTGTCGACCCCGACCTCCAGCTTCACCACATGTGACGCCCCAGTCCCAAAATTCGTAGGACTAGGACACGTAAGCATGCCAGCCGTATGAATATGGCACTCCAATATATAGAAATCATAACACACGTACGCTGTAATATGAATAACAATTCATAAGTGGTAAACACATATGTCACAGGGCATAACTAAATCTCATCCACAGAAATCATATCTAAATGAATAACCAATATCTATAACAAGATCCTAATATAAACTATCTAGTGATGGTAGTCGGGGGAAAATAAATTCACTACCGAGCCAGAATATAGATAAATAAGATAACTACAATATAAGAATATCAATTAACAACCACAGCTCGAAGGGAAGACCTCGTCGCAATATAAGTAGCCAGTCCGGATCTGCGCTCCTACAAATACTCATGAATAATACACCTGAAAAGGGCCAGGTCCTCAGAGGGACATAACAAGATACATAAAAGCATGCCATAATGTAAATACAGTAAAAAACTCTAGGGTGACCTAACCATCTAAATGAAATGCAACTTGAGGACAACTTGAGTGTGTGGGAAAGTGTAGGCTAGACATATGCTGACGTAATTCACCAATCGTGACAATTGGCTAGTTTATGCCACATATGCCCCCAATACCAGGGTACAGTATAATGTAATAACGTCCTACCACTCCGAGGAATGGGGAATCTGCATAGTATATAACGTCCATATCGCTCCGAAGAACGTGGAATCTGCATAGTATATAACGTCCATATCGCTCCGTCGAGCGTGGAATCTGCATAAAGGAAGTGGGTATCCCATACGCCTACTAGTTGTCCTCCCCACCCAATGACCTATGCATGTTGTATCCACAACACGCCTTAGCTTCTATGCTGAGGCGTCGTAACTCTGGCTCATACTCTATCGCTAAAACAATAGCCCAACCTTACAACCAAACAAGGACAAGGATTGGGCCATCGTACCACGATAGTCTATGCTCCGCCTACTAATAACTGCTAAGTCTTCTAACATGCATCACTATTAGAATTTATACCCTATCCGTCGTATGACTTACACGTACAGGTGGCCAACCACATACGCAAGTCCGTGCCCTACATGAGACTCACAACACGTGTACGAAATGTGTCAGGCCTGGGGAGTCATACCAATAACTCCGCAACTTTAGGTGGGTCTACTAGACACTAGGTCAGATACAAGTCCTAACGTCAACGCCTCCGTTGACTGCACCCGAGTCTCTCTCGGACGCGCACATTTATATAATATAAACCTGCAAATAATAATACAGAATTTAAACAGTACAACAAGGCAAG
Organism: Iris macrosiphon; assembly: GCA_036927795.1. Taxonomy (NCBI): domain Eukaryota; kingdom Viridiplantae; phylum Streptophyta; class Magnoliopsida; order Asparagales; family Iridaceae; genus Iris; species Iris macrosiphon. The sequence goes on along the minus strand of JAYESA010000016.1, from coordinate 92,708,968 downwards.
GTATACTTGCTTGGCAAGAAGCTGCGTAGTACCAATAACCAGCTCCGGAAGTCACGTAGAACCAATCCAATAGATCCTCGAGGTCAGCGTGCACAGGTACGAAAATTGGGGGTGTCTGCTACGGTTTGTCTGCCAAGGGTGACGGGTCTATGTTGTCGACGATGACAAGGGTTATGACAATGATTGAGGTTGCTAAGGGTGATGGTTAAGGGTGACAATGACTAATGATGATGATGACGACAATGATGAGATGATGATGATGACAGTGATGAGATAAGGATGATTACATGGATGAGGATGGATGATGATATTATTTGGTGATCATGATGATGGAGATGATGACGATGTCGGTGACGATGGCGATGATGATGACGATGATAATGACGATGACTATGGAGGTGATGATGACGACGAGGACGATGACATGGACAATGGTGATGACAAGGATGATAATGATGATGACTAGGGTGACGATGACGAGGACGACGAGGGTTGATGGGGTGATGATGATGCTAACATGGATGATGATGGTGATTACTTGAGGCTCGCCGGAATCTGGCAAGTGGGGGGATGTCCGGCCAGAAGGAGGAGGAGGAGAGGAGGAGCGCATGGCAAGGTCGAGAAGAAGAGGAGGAGGACCGTGGTGGTGATGGGTGGTGGACAAGGTGGTTCAAGGTGCAGCTCGGGGAACACCGAGGAGGATGAAAGGGAGGAGGAGAAGAGGTGGTGCGGGTGCTATCGACTCCGACGGCGGGGAGTCATTCAGTCGAGGGGTGCTCGGCGGTTCGGTATTGTCCACGATGAGGCCGGAGTAGGGAAGAGGAGGAGGAAGCGGTTCAGGTTGGTGATCGGGATAGCGGGTCAGTCCGGCGTGGGCTTCCGTTCGAGGTCGAGGGTGGAGGAGAGCCGAAGAGGGAAGGAAACGGTGGCGGGACTGCAGCCCAGGCAGAGGATCTGGTGATCCGGCAGGGAGGATTGGTCGAGAGGTTGAAGAAGATGGAGATGAATGGGAGATGGTGAAGGTCGTCAATGGCGGAGGCTCGAGTTCATGTCGAGCGGGACTAGAAGAGCACGGGGGGTGGTCGGCGAGTGTCAGGCAAGGGCACGACGGTCCTGGCGGAAGGCTCCGGCGGTGAACAGTAAGGTAGGGGAGAAGTCGGCTGATGTAATTTAGGTTTTAGGAAAGAAAAGGAAAAAGTAAAGGAGAGGATTGTTTATACATGCGGACTTTGGGTTTGGGTTTCACCTAGCTAGGCGGGCTTGGTCAACACCCTTTGGCTTGGGTCTTGGGGTCACATGAGGATGTTTGGAGGGCCACAAATTTACATTATTCAAGTGCAAGGATAGGTTTAAATAAATGGGGCGATGTTGCGCGTTGTACATTCTAAAAATTATGGAAAAAACTCCTATGAAGGGGAAAGTTGGATTTCTTCATGTATTGTCCAATGGTGGGGACACCTCAATGCATTTTTGCATAAAAGTCCCCAACAATTGGAAAAATACACAAAGACGAAAATTAGATTTAATTTATTAAATTGAATGCGCATGATGTTCTGGAATTAATTAGAAGTACATGGGATTAAAATTAGGTGGGACACAAGTATCAGGGACGTAGAGGATACAGTATAGAATTTTAATAAAATTCGGGTTGTATAAAACGGTCAAGATTGTGTCTCCAATTCGATTAGAACGCACAAGGGTACAGAGTCGTATTTATTTAGAATTACAATAATAACGTTCGCGACATTTATTGTGCGACTAAAATGTAGCACAAGAAAGCAATATTATAAGTTATACAAAGGTCAGAATAGTAGGCTGGCATGTCTAGGATGAGGTTATAAAATTTATAGATAGGCAATGGCTAGAGTAGTGCTCTTCGAAGCAACTGTAAGATGTACGATGTGATATAAATATTGTGCAGTTAAATAAAATACCGTGTTCTCTTTCTAGTTGGATTCAAATTAGACCTAATTTCTCTATCTAAGCGAAGTAGACCTAATTTTGGGTGAGGGGGTTTACAATCTACCCAACTTAAAATAATTTCGTCCTCGAAATTAAAATAAGGCATAATTTGGTTTAAATCCTTCACCTGTGTACATCAGGCAAGTCAATCACGGTCTCTTCTAATTTTTTTAAAGTTTATTCAAATCCATCGCAATCACCTTTAAATTAGATTAACCATTGTTTAGATCAACTTCAACACATTACACTATCTTCTCGATTTTCAAATTAATTAATTCTTATCCAAATCTAATTCAAATTTATATGACATCCCAAATCAAAATTTACTCACAATCTCCAACTATTAAATTCTCTTTTAGAAAACAATTATAATCAAATATTATTTCTATTTTCAACTTATGAATTCCGTACTCTTCAGATTTTACTTTCAATTTACATCCTCAATATTTCCAATAGGTGATCCAACACTCAAAAATTTAATTCTTAATTCAAGTCATCGAATTTGGAATTCAATCCGACCATGTTCATATTTAGAGTTCTATTTTATTTTCCTCCAGATTTAAATCGATGATTCGACCTCCAATACTCTAAATTTAAATTATGTGCTCAAAACATAAATATTCGGTTCGCCATAGCAAGTTTTTTTTTTAAAATTCATCATCATCTTAATCCTTCTTTTAAAATTTCAACATTGAAATGGTTTGAATCTCCCATTCTAACTTTACCTGATCACAATCTAAAATATTTTATATCAAGTTAACAATGCAATTTCTACCCAACTTAGATTTTACCCATCTATCATATAAGGCTCTTACATTTAAGAAATCTCATTCCTCAATTTTTCCTTAATCATGTTACTCAATCCTCAAAAAATTTAACACCAATATATTACATGGGATATGCCATTGGTTACAAATTAATCATCAAATAATGTAATTGGCCTATAGGGTATATCTAGTACTATCTGTGTATCAACTTATGCTAGGCACGAGGTTTCGTCTTTCCTAAATAAGAGAAGAAGGAAAACAATAATAAAGAGTTCAAGGGGGAGGTAATAGATTAGAAGTATGGGGATCAAGGCGTTCAAAGAATTCAAATAGGAATTGTTAAGGCAGTTGTGGATTGAAATCTTAGTTTGGTAATTCCTATTCACATGCTCGTATCAGTACAGTTATGTAACGGATACGATATGCTCAGTCATATCTAGAGGGCAAGTACATTTGTCTACTAATCACTATATATCTCAATCCACGTAAAATAGTTATGCGAAGGGCGAACCAAGCATACTATGGTTGATCAGACCGTAGTACACTGATTCTGAAATATATTAGTGTACGCGTCCAATAATACATATGTCGTGAACAAGCTTGATAAAAGACTGAGCTTATAAAACTAGGCTATAACAGCAGCATAAGTCGAGATAGTACAAAAATATAAGCACGCTAGATTATGATGAGAGAAATTACAAAATATTCAAGTTCACAAACAAAACAAAAATAAGACTCTACAGTCTCTCTAGTTGTCATACTACTCCTTATCTAAGTCGTTAGTCAACCAAATAGGTGTCTAGACCTTTAATTTCTACAGTCTGAATAAACACTATCTTCTTATGCAAGTCTAAAGTTGTGTCATCCTATTATACTTCATCAATGGGTCAATAGGGCTTTGTGATACTATGTTGTGAGGCATACTATCCAACTTAAAATAATAAACTAATACTGTGGTAGTTTTAAGGGGATCTTACAATTTAATAAAGTACAAATTCTTATTGGGCTATACGAGGAACGAATCTTAGTACTTATTAGGGTCTCCTATTATATCATGTAGGTAATGGTCACCTTAAATCTTAATCATAGTGCTCATAGAATACAAGTGTCAATAGTAAGAATGGAAGAGTTAATGACCTTTAAGAGAAAAAGGGGAATATAACTCGTATCGAGTTACGGATACAAATTACGCGATTTAAAACTAAGAATAATTATATCACAATCTAAAGGAACAACTCAAACTATCAAGATCTAACTACCAAGCACATAATTCAAAGTTCAAATTACCAAACTATAACCCTAGCAAACTATATATCCTAACATAGAATAAGATCACTTGGCCTTCAATCATAAGAGTTAGGTGGCATGAGTTAAAAGATGAAGAAAAGAAGAATCATAATTTAGTCGTCGCGCAATTAGCGAATGCTAAGGTTTTGGAGGAACAAGATATGAAATTAAAATAGAGGGACTCAAGATAATATCATGGTTTCCTAAGGGGAAGGTGGTGAGTAAATCTTCGTATTTGAGGTATGATCAGGAGGAATGTCATACTCGTTGCTCTGGGCTTCCTGAGGTACTGTCTGCTAATATCAAGACAAGGATCTATATCCTAGCATTATCTCACTATGCAAATTAGGTTCAGTCCCTACATTCGATCTCGGATTTCTATTGGTTCCTCAAAACTAGGGTCAAACATTAGGGTCAAATCTCTAACTAGCTCTAGTAGTGCCTATACTACTCTTAGGTCATTCATAATTATGTCAAGGAATAATGGTAAGCTATTCTTTAAATAAGGATGCTATGGTTTACTTAAATATTCTAAACCTAGCGTCGTGTCAGGGTTCTAGTTACTCTTAATAGGAAGGTTACCCTACTTATTATCTAACAATATGGACTTCTATATTCTGGGAGAAGGCTACACTCAAGGAACTAATAGGGAAGCACATGAATAAAGCATGATACAATTATTCAAATAGAATGGATTGGGAGGAGGAGGAGTCATAGTCATATGTGGATGAGATCCTATACTCTAATCCTATGTGCAGGCTTGCTCGGTACAGTAACGTAACCGAGACAATATGCTCTTGACCTACATGGGCCACCACAAAAATATGTCATGCTCCAGTCCCAAAATTCGTAGGACTAGGACACGTAAGCATGCCAGCCGTATGAATATGGCACTCCAATATATGGAAACCATAACACACGTACGCTGTAATATGAATAACAATTCACAAGTGGTAAACACATATGTCACAGGGCATAACTAAATCTCATCCACAAAAATTATATCTAAATGAATAACCAATATCTATAACTAGATCCCAATATAAAGTATCTAGTGATGGTAGTCGGGTGGAAACAAATCCACTACCGAGCCAGAATATAGATAAACAAGATAACTACAATATAAGAATATCAATTAACAAACACAACTCAAAGGGAAGACCTCATCGCAATATAAGTAGCCAGTCCGGATCTGCGTTCTTGTAAATACTCATGAACAATACACCTGGAAAGGGCCAGGTCCTCAGAGGGACATAACAAGATACATAAAAGCATGCCATAATGTAAATACTATAAAAAACTCCAGGGTGACCTAACCATCTAAATGAAATACAACTTGAGGACAATTTGAGTGTGTGGAAAGTGTAGGCTGGACATATGCTGACGTAATTCACCAATCGTGACAACTGGCTAGTATATGCCACATATGCCCCCAATACCAGGGCACAATATAATGTAATAACGTCCTACCGCTCCGAGGAACGGGGAATCTGCATAGTATATAACGTCCATATCACTCCGAAGAACGTGAAATCTGCATAGTATATAACGTCCATATTGCTCCGTCGAGCGTGGAATCTACATAAAGGAAGTGGGTGTCCCATACGCCTACTAGTTGTCCTCCCCGCCAAATGACCTATGCATGTTGTATCCACAAGACGCCTTAGCTACTACGCCGAGGCATCGTAACTCTAGCTCATACTCTATCGCTAGAACAATAGCCCAACCTTACAACCAAACAAGGACAAGGATTGGGCTATCGTACCACGATAGTCTATGCTCCGCCTACTAATAACTGCTAAGTCTTCTAACATGCATCACTATTAGCAGTTATACCCTATCCGTTGTATGACTTACACGTACAGGTGGCCAACCACAAATGCAAGTCCGTGCCCTACACGAGACTCACAACACGTGTACGAAATATGTCAGGCCTGGGGAGTCATACCAATAACTCCGCAACTTTAGGTGGGTCTATTAGACACTAGGTCAGGCACAAGTCTTAACGTCAATGCCTCCATTGACTGCACCCGAGTCTCTCTCGGACGCGCACAGTTATATAATATAAATCTGCAAATAATAATACAAAATTTAAACAGTACAACAAGGCAAGGTATACTTGCCTGGCAAGAAGTTGCGTAGTACCAATAACCAGCTCCGGAAGTCGCGTAGAACCAATCCAACAGATCCTCGGGGTCAGCGTGCACAGGTACGGAAATTTGGGGTGTCTGCTACGGTTTTTCTGACAAGGGTGACGGGTCTATGTTGTCGACGATGACAAGGGTTATGACAATGATTGAGGTTGCTAAGGGTGATGGTTAAGGGTGACAATGACTAATGATGATGATGACGACAATGATGAGATGATGATGATGACAGTGATGAGATGAGGATGATTACATGGATGAGGATGGATGATGATAATGTTTGGTGATCATGATGATGGGGATGATGACGATGTCGGTGACGATGGCGATGGTGATGACGATGATAATGACGATGACTATAGAGGTGATGATGACGACGGGGACGATAACATGGACAATGGTGATGACAAGGACGATAATGATGATGACTAGGGTGAGGATGACGAGGATTGATACTTAGGGTTTTTATATGCTAGATGTGAATGCATTAGATTTAGTTTAAGGCTTATATATGCTATATTGAGTTTAAGGTTTGAAGGCATTGAGATTTAGGGTTAATTATATTGTTTTATATGCATATTAATTAGTATTAATGAGCAGGTGATTTACGGTGAAATTGTGTGTGATATCATTAAGTCGTTCATAAGATTGAGGATTTGATTACTAATAACGAAATCGATTGAGGAATACCTATATGTATTTGTGAGAGGGTGTTTGAATATTGAACTAATGTCTGTGAGGGTTTAACTAGATAATAATTATTTTTGAGAGCTGGTAAAATAACGATGAGTTAATTGAGGAGTAGTTTTAAGGTGCAATGGTGATGATTGTATATTCGAGGGTTTAATAAATAATTGATAATTTATTTGAGGACGGGATATGTCAATGTGCATGATATATCGGTGAAGACCCGGGGTAAAATTGAGGATTTAATCATGGTTTAAACTACTGAATGTCGTGATGAATATAGTAAGATCGAGGTTTGGTTTGATGATATTGTACGAATGATTAACTGGATTAGATGTAATATACCCTGAGTCAACCCTGGTCAACCCTCTAGCTTCGTATCCATGTGAGTTGTAACTAAGTTTGAACATATAACTAGACGTGTGTTACATCTTATTTCAGCTTCGTGATAGTCTATTGATTGAGCTTGTATCTCGTCTCTAGGTACTACGAGACCTGCGGACTTGGACATTGTACCGGATCCCCATCATCAGCAGCCGAATCCAGGCAAGTGTACCTTGCCAACCTGTATTTCAGTTACCAGATATTTATTATTTTATTATGTGCATTGTGCGCGAGATTGATTAGAATCGTTACTCCGCATCCGGGTCAAAACCGGGTGCAGATGTTCGTCGTAACATCTTGTAACGAATGCTAGATGTTCGTAACACCTTGATGTATGTACCTGAGTATATCGTCACCCCAGGACACATTCATACACTGTTATTGTGCCATATTTCCTGTAGCCTGATACTGATATCATGACTGGAGACTGGGATAACCTTAGGGTCGCATTTGTTGATAGTTACTTCTGTGCGAAGAGACTTCTAGATAGAGGTTCCGGTTCAGTGCACAATCATTGAACGTTTGGAAAGGGGAAGACAGTTACTAGACGTTTGGGCTCCTCTGCACGCGCTTATATATGTATATGTACTATTTCAGTTGTAATCCTGTATCTAGAGTAGTTGTATCACCCGTGTGACTCTTTGTCCGGAGCTGCGGTATGTCCCGTGTGTTTCTATGTCCGGAGCTACAGTTTTATTTTGGACAGCCCACGTGTCAAACATTGTCTTTAAACTGTGTCTCACTTGTTTGGTTATGCTTGATTACCCTGTCGTTGCACTTTTACTTTTTGTTATACTTAGCATCCTGTATTTTTGTACCTTGTTACGTCCCTCTGAGGACTTGGTCCCCTGCCAGTTTTGCAGCATAGACGATTACGGAGCATTTGGAGTTGTTGATAGAGTTGCTTATCTTGCGGGCACTGGTACCAGGTACTCATATCATTTCTACCGGTATTTATGGTTACTTTATTCATATTGGTTATTCATCTGCTGTTGTAGCCTAGTTTTTATAGACTTATCTCTTCTCGAGTCTATTCGAGTTGTGTGTTATTGGGCGGCCGACTTTAGCACATGTAGCTCTTTCTTGTATATTTCTGTTCATTATGGATTGAGACATAGATGTTTACATTTACGAGATTTTTAGATAGTGCCCTTTATATTACAGCTTATACGTATTCGAGTCAGACCAGAGTCTGGTTGAATGCGTAGCTAGCGTATCGCGTATTCCTAGTCCTATGTATTTTGGGACTGGGGCGTGACATATTTTTGTGGTGGCCCATGCAGGTCCATTTTAAATCATCTTGGTCACCTGACTGTGCCAAGCGAGCCTGCAAATTAGGAATAGATATTAGAATTTATTGTTGTGTAGGATCTCAATCCATAATCGATTTTAAAAACTCACTTTGTATATGATTATCGCCCTTGGACTTCCAATTTGTATTCATTCAATTTTTGTCAGTATCATTATCCTTGTTTCTCATCTCTTTTCATTTCGGAAGGACGAATGCTTATGCTTGACGGTTACCTCCAGAAGAAGATCGTAGTTCATACGGCAGAAGACGTGATTTGTGCAATAATCTCTGAGAAGATTGTTACTCTCAGTAGAGTAGGATGACAGGTTCTTTTTAGATTCTAGATCTAGTGTGGAAGGCTAGCAAGAGAATTGGACCCAATAGTACCCTACCCGTGCTTGAGATAGCAGTGATCTTGGAAGTACAGGGAGTTGGAAAGATTGTTGATCATGACCTAGAATAATTTATGGAAGTGCATAGCCCGATGCTAGGAATTAGTTGTTGTATAGGACAGCGATACCAGGAACGATATTATGGACTAGTGGAGATAAAATTTTAGGCTCTCACCTGGCAGAGGATTATCAGATAGCAGAAAATTTTGGCGTGGGTTTGGGTGATATGTGACTCAGAGCAATAAATAATGGAAAGAAGAAATTTGAGGAATAAAATTTTAGGCATTGAGGATAAGGATAACTATACATTAGGCAAGGGAGAATTATACTTTGGAGGGTTGGTGTTGAAAATAGAACGGGAGAATTTATTAGGAGGTTAAGTTTAGACTATGACATTGTCCTAGGCATGGATTATTTGAACCAATACCACGCGACACTAGATTGTCAACGTGGTTGCATTATTTTTAGACCACCAGATTACCCTGAGTTTAAGTTTCTTCAGGGAGCCCGGGAGTATGGTGCCCATCTACCTTAGAGGCACACATTGCAGAAGGTGAACTGGTGTACCCCCACCTTATATCAGGATTTGAGGATGTATTTCCAAAGGATCTTTCAGGCCTGCCACCTGACAGAGAGAGAGAGAGAGTTTGCAATAGAGTTGACTCCCAGAGCCGAGCCAGTTATTTCCCCCATCTACAGACTGGTATCCGAAGGAGTTGGTTGAATTGAAAGTCCATGGTAGAGGATCTCTTAGACAAGGGATTCATTCGGACTATTGTCATCTTAATTATGCCGAAGAAAGATGGGATGGTACAATTGATCAGCTTAGTGGCGCATGTGTATTCTCGAAGATCGATCTCAGATTAGGCTATCATCATATCAAGGTACGGAGAGAGGACATTCCGAAGACGGCTTTCCGGACAAAGTATGGACACTATGAGTTCTAGTCACGCCGTTTGGTTTAACCAACACGCCAGCAGTATTTATGAGCTTGATAAAAAATGTTTTCCACCAGTACTTAGATAAGTTCATGGTGGTATTCATCAACGTCTTGGTATATTCCGAGAACTAGGAGGAGCACTAGAGACATCTCAGGATCGTGTTGGAGACGCTAAGGCAGGAGAGGCTGTATGCCAGGCTCAACAAATATGAGTTATATTTAGATAGAATAGATAGCCTACGCATCAAGACAACTAAGAGTTCATGAGAAGAACAATCCGACACACGATCTAGAGCTAGCTGCAGTGATAATTGCACTAAAGCTATGGCGACACTACCTTTATGGAGAGCGTGTTGAGATTTATACAGATCACAAAAGTCTGAAGTATGTCTATATGCAAAAGGAGCTCAACATGAGACGGAGGCGCTGGCTAGAGTTGATGACAGATTATGATATCGAGTTGCAGTACCACCCTGGCAAGGCGAATGTAGTAGCAGATGCCTTAAGCAGGAAGCCCATGGCATATTTTTACGACTCAATCGCCAGTTGTTAGAGAATCTTCAGGAGCTCAAGATTAATATTGTATTGCCAGGCATGGATGGAAAGATGGCCAGTCTCGAGGTTCAGTCTACATTGATTGAGATGATCATGGTAGCCCTGCCTACAGATACGAGATTTTGACGACTGCGAGAGCGGATAGAGGCCGGCATGCAGACAGGACTCAGGATTTATGAAGACAGAACATTGAGGTGTGGAGATCGCCTATATGTTCCGAGTGGCGAGCTACGCCAGGAGTTGATGACCGAGGCTCATAGGTCAATTTATTTTATTTATCCCGGGGGTACGAAGATGTACCGAGATTTGAGACAATATTACTAGTGGCAAGGAATGAAGAGAGAGATTGCAAGATTCGTAGCGAGATGCTTGTTCTGTCAGCAAGTAAAGATTGAACATCAGAGGACTGTAGGACTATTGCAGCCGCTTTCCATTCCCGAGTGGAAGTGGGAACACATTACCATGGACTTCGTCACAGGATTCCCGCGGAGCCCTAGCGGGAAGGATACAGTTTGGGTTATTGTAGACAGACTCACCAAGTCTGCACATTTCTTGCCCTTCAGAGTTGGGCAGTCCACGGAGATATTAGCTGACATGTATATGAGATAATTAGTACAACTACATGGAGTGCCCGTCAGCATTGTATTGGATCGTGATTCCAGATTCACGTCACATTTTTGGCGGAGTATGCAGAAGAGTCTAGGAACTCGTCTCAAGTTCAGCACTGCATATCATCCACAGACTGATGGCCAGTCAGAGCGCATGATACAGATACTAGAGGATATGTTGAGAGCATGCATGATCGACTTTAGAGGATCTTGGGAGGACCATCTCCACTTGGTGGAATTCTCCTACAATAACAGCTACCAGGCTAGGATACATATGGCACCTTATGAGGCACTGTACGGCAGAAAGTGTAGGTCACCAGTATGTTGGAGTGACGTGGGAGAGCGTCAGATACTTGGTCCAGAGTTGGTGACACAGACAGTGGAGAAAGTCAAGCAAATTTAGAGCCACCTGCGTGCAGCACAGGACAGACAGAAACGTTGGACAGATGCGCACCGCAGACCTTTGGAGTTCAAGGAAGGTGACCATGTAGTTTTGAAGATATTGCCTACTCGTGGTACCATCAGATTTGGAGGCAGAGGCAAGTTGAGTCTGAGGTACATCAGACCTTTTGACATCTTGGAACGAGTTTGTGAAGTGGCTTATCGTCTTGTATTGCCTCCATCATTAGAAGGAGTGCATGACGTATTTCATGTATCGCAGTTGAGGAGATACGTGGCAGACCCTAGCCACGTGCTTGATCATTCGGAGATTACAGTCGGGTCCAGTTTATCTTACGTAGAGCAGCCAGTGGAGATACTCGTTCACAGTGAGAAGACTTTGAGAGGTCAGACTATTCGACTGGTCAGAGTTGCATGGAAGCATCATTCGCCAGGCGAGTCTACCTGGGAGTACGAGGATTCCATTCGACAGCGTTTCCCGTATTGATTTGAGGACCAAGGTACGAATTTACGTACTGCATTTGATTACCAGTTTGCTTTTAAATTCTCGTAGCTATTATCGTGCTTTATTTTTAATTTCGGGGACGAAATTTTTCTAAGTTGGGAAGGATGTAAACCCCTTCATTTTTTTCTATAGATAGTCTGGTTATGGGTTAGAAAATTTTGGTTTAGCATCAGATGATTGAGGTTTAGAGTAAGGTTACAGATGTCTGATTTTTAATTAAACCCTTGGCGCGCCCTACCGTTGTTGAAATATTCGGAGTCCAACATCAGCCCATAAATTCTAACAGATTATTGCACTCTTGACTTGACATGCCAATTTAGGCACTGGACTTTCCCGTCCCTCAAAATCATATTTCCTTGTGCTCTAATTTAATTGCACAATTTTCCGTAACTGAAATCCATTATTCAATCCCGTGTCGCGCACCTGTGTCGTTGCCATCAATTTTGAGACACCAAATCAACCCGTTGAGCCGGACCAATTAAAGGGTCCAATACTGACACCAAGCCTACACCATTCATGACCTTTGTGTCACTCTCAATTGAGATTTCATGTACCCCCATTTAATTTAAGAGCACACAACATTTTTATTCTAATTAAATTAGGGATACCAACTTTGACTAATCCTATTTTTATCCCAATTTAATTCTAATGCCCCTTTAATTAAGCCCATGCAAAACACACAACACCCCCTCACCCTACAAAACACCAAACACTATTTCTCTCACAAATTTTGCATCATTTCATGTGTTTGTGCAAATACCCAAAATTAAGGGAGCTTATTTGCATATGTTGTAATATGTGTCATAACCTTATTGTTCAACCAATGAAGAAGCCTCACCCTCACTCATTGACCGGTCAAGCCCTCCCCACTTTTTCTTTTGGCTGCTCATGTAAAATCCTCACCATCCATTCAAATATGGAGCATCCTCACCACACACACCCAATCACCATCCCCTATTTAATGCCTCTTCCTACACTCTTTCCCATGCAGGCCCTAATCCCCAAACTTGGGAAACCCCACCCCCTCTCTCTCTCCTTCCTCCTCAAAATTTCAGCCGCAGCTCCCTTTCTTTCCTTCTTCCTTTCTTCTTCTTCTTCCTTTCTTCTTCTCCTCCTTTACATAATTTCTCCTTCTTCTTCAATGAAGTACCCGCCCGGCCGGACCTGTTACTCCGGCCAGCAGCACCTCGCCTCCTCCCTGCTTCCACGACCGACCATACACTAACTCCACCACCACCTATCGGCTACCACTGCGTCATCCTCCTCTGGCCTCCTCCTACACCTCCAACCGAGCTCCACCGTGGCCAACTCCATCCCACACCTCCACGACTTCCACCATCTCGACATCACCCCGCCTCCACCACCATCCGTGCTACCACCGGCCACCCACACCTCCACGAGCCCAAGCTCATCCCCCGCCGGAACTACCAGCACCACCACTGCAACCCCCGCTGTGTCATCCTCGTTCCACCACCATCCGCCATTACCACTACCTCCACAGAGCTTCCGACCACCGCACGAACTACTCTACCTCCAATCATCCCCACAACCTCCCCCTACTCCGGTTGCACCCCCGCTAAAATAACCACCACCACGACCACCTTCTCGACCATCCTCCGGCCAACCCGAGCAGCTCCACACCCTGCCTCTCCCTCCATTCCAATCATCATCATCATCATCATCCCCTCCACTCATAGTCTCCTGAGCCACCTCGACGTCTCCTCCTCCGAGCACAGGTCGATCATCACCTTTCTGCTGTCGACCCCGGCCTCCAGCTTCACCACCCTTCACCACCGTGACCACCACAGCCTACTCCGGCGAGACCCACCACCACTTTGCCAAGGTGAATCCCCCTCCTCTACTTATGGTTTTAGTGTAGTTTTATGCATTGTTGTGGTTATAACATAATTAGGGTTTATATATGTATTCGTTTTAGGGTTGGTTACATTTCAAATTTATGTAATTGTTGGTTAAATACATGATTAATACTTAGGGTTTTTATATGTTGTATGTGAATACTTTAGATTTAGTTTAAGGCTTATATATGCTATGTTGAGTTTAAGGTTTGAAGGCATTAAGATTTAGGGTTCATTACATTGTTTTATATGCATATTAATTAGTATTAATGAGCAGGTGATTTACGGTGAAATGGTGTGTGATATCATTAAGTCGTTCATAAGATTGAGGATTTGATTACTAATAATGAAATCGATTAAGGAATACCTATATGTATTTGTGAGAGAGTGTTTGAATACTGAACTAATATCTGTGAGGGTTTAACTAGATAATAATTATTTTTGAGAGCTGGTAAAATAACGATGAGTTAATCGAGGAGTAGTTTTAAGGTGCAATGGTGATGATTGTATATTCGAGGGTTTAATAAATAATTGATAATTTATTTGAAGACGGGATATGTCAACGTGCATGATATGTCGATGAAGACCCGGGGTAAAACCGAGGATTTGATCATGGTTTAAACTACTGAATATCGTGATGAATATAGTAAGATCGAGGTTTGGTTTGATGATATTGTACGAATGATTAACGGGATTATATATAATAGACCCTGAGTCAACCCTGGTCAACCCTCTAGCTTCGTATCCATGTGAGTTGTAACTAAGTTTGAATATATGACTAGACGTGTGTCACATATTATTTCAGCTTCGTGATAGTCTATTGATTGAGCTTGTATCTCGTCTCTAGGTACTACGGGACCTGCGAACTTGGACGTTGTACTGGATCCCCATCATCAGCAGCCGGATCCAGGCAAGTGTACCTTGCCACCCTGTATTTCAGTTACCAGATTTTTATTATTTTATTATGTGCATTGTGCGCGAGATTGATTAGAATCGTTACTCCACGTCCGGGTCAAAACCGGGTGCAGACGTTCGTTGTAACGTCTTGTAACGAATACTAGATGTTCGTAACACCTCGATGTACGTACCTGAGTATATTGTCACCCCAGGACACATTCATACACTGTTATCGTACCAGATTTCCTGTAGCTTGATACTGACATCATGACTGGAGACTGGGACGACCTTAAGGTCGTGTTTGTTGATAGTTACTTCTGTGCGAAGAGACTGCTAGATAGAGGTTCCGGTTCAGCGCATAATCGTTGAACGATTGGGAAGGAGAAGACAGTTACTAGACGTTTGGGCCCCTCTGCACGCACTTATATATGTATAAGTACTATTTCTGTAGTGATCCTGTATCTAGAGTAGTTGTATCACCCGTGTGACTCTTTGTCCGGAGCTGCGGTACGTCCCGTGTGTTTTCGTGTTCGGAGCTACAGTTTTATTTTGGACAACCCATGCGTCGAACATTGCCTTTAAACTGTGTCTCACTTGTTTGGTTATGCTAGATTACTCCATTGTTGCACTTGTACTTTCTGTTATACTTGGCATGCTATATTTTTGTACCTTGTTACGTCCCTCTGAGGACCTGATCCTCTGCCAGTTTTGCAGCATAGACGATTACGGAGCATTTGGAGTTGCTGATGGAGTTGCTTGTCTTGCGGGCACTGGTACCAGGTACTCATATCATTTCTATCGGCATTTATGGTTACTTAATTCATATTGGTTATTCATCTACTGTTGTAGCCTAGTTTTTATAGACTCATCTCTTGTCGAGTCTATTCGAGTTGTGTGTTATTGGGCTGTCGACTTTAGCACATGTATCTCTTTCTTGTATATTTCTGTTCATTGTGGATTGAGACATAGATGTTTACATTTACGGAATTTTTAGATAGTGCCCTTTATATTACAGCTTATACGTATTCGAGTCAGACCAGAGTCTGGATTTAACATTATGGCTTATACGTATTCGAGTCAAACCTAGACTGATATATATTATGTCGCGTATTCCTGGTCCTACGATAATAGATGAGATAATGTTAAAATAAGATGGCTCCTCCATAGTAGTTTCTTCTATGGTGTATCTTGTATCTTGTATCTTGTTTCTTCTCCCCCTTTGTCATTTGTTCAAAATGGAAAGCTCTCCCGTAAAATGTAAAACAACATACAAACATAACGACAAAAGAGTGAAGTATATAGCACAAATTAAAGTTGCAAAGTTTATCTGACAAATAGAAACTGAAATGAAATTACATTCATAATAAAAATTCCAAGTAAGTAGAAATGAAAGTGCATACAATAAGCAAATTGATAAAAAAATAGAAAATGTGACATAAGACTAATAAAGTGCTACAATGATAAAGTACAACTAAGATGAACATCGTCATAGATAATCTGAGCTAAACCATCAATTCGAAGCACTGCAACAACTAAGCAGAAGGGTCATCTCTAGTAGTAGGGTCATCAGCCGACCGATTTGGATTATAAAAGGCAGAAGCTGGATTAAAATATCTCTGAACAAATGGGTCGCCATTCCTATATCCTGAAAGTGTAGGATGACGCACCATCGAAATGGGTCCAAAAGGGCTGAGAGATAGACTATACTAAAGATCTGCTAAGGAGTTGGACAAGATACTGGTCTGAAGAGTGGAACGATAGTCCTGGTCATAAAAACTAGTAATAATCATCATATCATGTTCACAAAAATGATTTACGATCATCTCGTCTTGCAACCTAAAAGGCTCGTGAATCATGAATAACTCTTGGATAGACTCTATGGTAGCAGGTAGTGCAGCAGCATCAGGTGGAGCAACAGGTTGTCCATGAGAACTAGACGAAGAGTCATCATCAACAAGAGGAGCAAGAAGTGGAAATGTAGGCTCAGTCCTACGGGTTCTAAACAGATAAGCAATCTCATCAAGGAATGGACAATCTTCTAAAGATATACAAAAATGCTCAAAGATGATGGACAAGTACATAGCATATAGAAGGTTATGTCCTTTCTTACAACATTAAATCATAGCATTCATAATAGTCTTTAGTAGATTGAGAGGGACGATAAAGTACAAATGATAAAGAGCTAATAACTCAAGATATATAATCTCATTAGTTGAACCAATTTTAGGTAGAATAGCAAAGAATACAATGTGATACAATTCATAAAAGTATTGGTTCAAATAATTTGCACGAAAATATCCAGGAGGACGAGGATGAGGTGCACATAAAGAGTCCTTGAAAGAATCAAGTGTCATATCGCCTTGAAATTAAAATTTGGTAATGTCGATTAGGGGGTCACTCTTGTTTGGGATGTTGAGAATTTATCCCAAATCTTCATCATTAAATTGGATTTCAATGCCACATACACTAGAATGGATAGAACCATGTTCATATATTAAATTACAATAGAATATACAAATTACATTTTAGTAAATATAATTACTAGTTTGCAGAAGTTCATCAAGAGATAGGTCTCTGAAGTTATTCAAATACTCATAGAAGATGGTGAAACTAATTGGATTTCCAGAGCAGACATTCCTCTTTTGGATGTCCACAAACCATTCAGTCAATGTTTCTAGGTTTCTGAAGAGAGAACCATCACAACAACCCTTATTGGGCATTGGTCCACTGAATAGAGGGTAAGGAGCTTCCTCTTGAGGAGGATGAGATGAAGAAGCATCATCTGCCTTTCTCTTTTTACTACCCCTACTAAAGAGTTTAGGAGCCATGGAAATATGAAGAAAAAGGATATTATACCTTGAAATAGATAGTAGAGATGGACAAAAATGATGAACAAGGTACTGATCTAATATAGGAGCACCTGATATAGCATGAGAGGAGAGAACCACCAACATATGATTTGAAAAACTAGGGTTTGGAGGAGGAAGATGAAGTGGAAGTAGAGGGGATGATGTTGCGGAACGTATATGAGGTTGTAGAAGCATAGAAAATCAACATCATGCGCCAAAGTGATCTAGAGCCATGTGCCAAAGAGATCAGA
This sequence comes from Iris macrosiphon, assembly GCA_036927795.1. NCBI lineage: Eukaryota > Viridiplantae > Streptophyta > Magnoliopsida > Asparagales > Iridaceae > Iris > Iris macrosiphon. The sequence goes on along the minus strand of JAYESA010000016.1, from coordinate 92,691,191 downwards.
GCCATGTGCCAGAGAAGTCCAAAGCCATGCGCCGTCAATAACCTGATTAGTGTTCCCGTGTGCCAAGCAGCGCCATGCGCCACTACCACCCCGCTGATACCCATGCGCCACTAACAGCCTAAGTAGTGTTCCCATGTGCCAGCAATGCCATGTGCCACTACTAGCTCAGTAATCTCCATGCGCCAAGCGGCAGTATTTCCAAGGTGAAATCAAAGCCTTTAAAATTAAGGCATGATGCGTGTCACGAGTATTATGGGTATTAACAATCCTAGGTCTTGACTTGCCATGTGACAGCCTTAACACAACATGTGCCTTCAAGAGGACATGTGCCGACATGCAATCTGCATACGTACGTGTATGCATGAAGACTTCTCCAAGTTATAAATAGATGGCGTTTCCCATATGCAAAAAAGAGAGGACAAATAATAAAGATAAAATGAGAAGAAGAAAGAAGCGGCGCCCAAGTCTCATCAACCCCCTTGGTCCTAGATCGTCAACGGAGTAAAGTAGTCGCTGCAGTGCTCGATCTCCACCGTCACACTTGCCCAGATTATTTGTACTTAGACTCTACATATTAGAGACTCTTTTATACTATTTGTCAATTCCTAAACAATACTAAAGTTTGTTCAACTTTTCTCATATTTTTTGTACGATGTCAACAAAAATGGTAACTCTGTTGGGAAGAGATTCTTCTCCAACGAGAAGCTGATGTCGTAATCTGACATGCCCAAGTTGGGTTCGACTTAGAGAATGTTGGTCATTCTCTTCGACCAACAGGCATTCGAAGACATTCTGGATAAGCCGAGCTCTCCAATGAGGCCCGTACGACCTTAAAAGACTTGCAAGATTCGGTCCGCCAAGGTCGCTGCATCGCATTCGAGATCGGTGGCCGATGCATTGTCAACCCCTATCGTAGATGCACATGTGGTTGACATGTATTCCGCCGACAAATTGAGTTCTTCAAGGAGGCCCGCACGACCTTACAAAGCTCATAAAATTTGGGTTGCCAAAGCCACTGCGCCAAACCGGAATACTGTTCCAGAAGTACCACAAACCTTTGCCGCATACGCACATGAGGTTGGCATGCATCCTGTCTTCATCTTTGCTCTCAAGAAAAATGGCCCCAAGTCCCAAGGAGTACGCCCACAACGCGGTTCGAACAAGAAAAGATACGTAATACCCGAACAAAGGCGCATAAAGCCACCCATGAACGATGCTGCCTCATATAAGGATGCCTATGGTCCCGAATTGGCCTCCTGTACTATACGCCTAAGGACGTCGGTTGAAGAAAACCTAAAACATCCCGAGCCATGCGAGATCGAGGGTCTGCGCCGCCAGCTCCCCAAAAGCATGTGTCGTTGGTCATCACGCTCGCTACTAATTGAAGACTATATAGGACTGACCCAGGCACTCATGCCCCGGAAGTGGGTTAACCCCTAAAGTCTTACCAAACTCACTTGGACGCCGCAGTTGCACCTGAACCAAGTTGAGGTACAAACATCGTGATGACAGACCAATGCTCCCAGCTTGGTTGCATGCATAAAGTGGGTCCGTCTCAGAACAAGCCTTCCACCAATGATTCAGTTGCAGTTTATGCAGGAGAACTGGATCAGGGAGCAAACCTCCCACTCTCACCTCCATGCGCAAGGGTTTTCTGAGCGCATGAAATAGGGGTAAAAATGAAGCTTCCATCGTCTGATTTACTTAACATGATCAGTCATAAGCGTTAGACGAGAGAAGAAACTCTTGGGCACAATTTGTCCCCTCATAGAAATACTTACGCCAACATCATCATCAACTATTGTTGCTCTAAAGTACCAGGTCCTCCAACCAGACAGTCGATGTTCCAGCGACTACAACCCATTGTGCCAACCGGACGATATTCCTCAAGGAAACTGCAAGACGATGAGGAATTGCACGTTGCTTCTTGTTGCTCAACATGGACCTCCCATGAAGAATATCTTGAAGAGAAGCTCGCCCGACCTGAGGACGTCGGTCTGTCGTCCACGGGTTAGCAAACTAACAACAACAGTGGAAGGTATTCCAAGGCACACGCTCGATAACAAGAGCTGGGGTAGTCATACCTGCCCAAATGTGCCCGCAATCGGAGATGGGGGTAGTAATGCCCCGGTGTTCCAGGTCAACCCGTCCTTCCAAGAGGACAGTGAATCCCTGCACATGGATGATAGCTTAGTTGGGGGTAGCCATACCTTCTAGGATGTGCCGGCCACTGAGACTGGGGGTAGCAATCCTTCAAATTACGAAAGTGACATAACATATCCCACTCTCCAAGAAGACAATAAGACCCAGACATCTGGGATATAAAGCAAGGTGTCCACCTTATCGTCCATCTCTTCCCACGTAATGCTAGTGTACATGGCAGAAGACGAGCATGATGCAAGATCTAGTAACCAGCAATACCTTGAGGCCCTTGAAGCCATGATGCAGATGCTGAGCACCTCGATGGAGACTCTGATTTATAACGTGTTGGAACTCAAAGAAAACTTGATCCTGACATAGCCACGTACCCCAGGACAGACAAACCTGGACCAGAGAACTAACGAGAAATCTGGCATGCCTGATTTGGCTTTATGTCGTAAGCAGCCAAACCTGTCACGACCCACACCCAAAATTTGGGCATGGGTCGTGGGTACGTCCAGCCTACGCCGCAGCATCGATGGTAGAACGTTGTCTAGGTCTCAATAATACTAAACATAACTCACAACCTGTCAATGATATTAACTCCATAAGGACGACAATAAAATAAATATCTCTCAACAACTCATAATGTATACTCAATCACAATAACTATAAGAAATAAATGGTACGATAAAAGATAAGAAGTACTGACATAAGTCAAGCACAACAACTCAAATAGAGATAAACTACAATCTAGCTGTCCAACATAAATAGTCTCAACAAGTCTTAAAATAAACTCAACATAAGTCTCAATATAAGTTTCAACATAAAATCAAATGCATAAAATAATAACTGTCTAAATAACTACAGGTAGTGTCTCCTCTAAGGGAAGGGACTCTTCTAAGCTCTCTGGTATGTAGTCTCCCTCTACACCTGGTCCATAATGTGTAGGACAGAAGTCCTCAAGATCCTCTGAAAAATATATCCAGTCAGGATTGGAGCGAAGTACAAGCACTAATAGCAGTTCCATGTATATTGACAAAAACTATAACACAGTGTAAAGAAATACAAGATGGATATAAATATTGGAAATAAGAAATACTGGTGAGTATGAAATACTGGAAATAAGGAAATGCTGGAGAACATATCATCGTCAATGGTACAACTAGCAATGAACAGAAATACAAGTGCATGCTAGAACAACAAACTGGATATACATGAATAGAGTATCTAGCTAAGTGTGTGAAACATCAGTTTATCATGTGATAGGCTTGGGACTGATCAGGCTTGTTACATATGATTAGCAATGATTCATGTAAGGTTAGGCTAACCATCCAGCTATCTATGATGCGAGCAATAATCAGGCTAATAATATATAACAGGCTATGAGGCATGTAATGGTCAGGCTGTACCCGACGTGAGGTGTGGGGTGAGCTATGATGCATGTAGAGTGGGGTATGATCACATAAGCTACTAATATTTCCCCGTCCCAAGCTAGCACGATGGATTCCAATCACGACTCCTCGTGACAGGTCTCGATGATGCTAACCCGTGTATCCATAGTGTCAGAAACAAGTACGCTATACAACTAGAATCATAGAGATTATCAACATAATCAAAACTGTCAGAGAATGTACTCGCATGTGGTCCTGAACTGGCAATACCAATATACTGTTTCTGAAGTCTCGTCTGAATAATCTAACAGTCCTATAGACATAATATAATAATAATTATATAGCATCAGTCGTTACACTAGCACACACACAAACATAATACACTAAACTCAGAAACTACGCTAGGGGTGATACTGGTCATCTAGCAGGGTCAAGCGTGCGTCTAAATGCACGGGTGTCATGTTCTTGATTACTGTGCATAACAAGACAGTAACTGGTACTAACACATGTCTAGCAGTACGTTAGTGAACACAAGGCAGGCGGTTCACTAACACCTAGGGTCATGCAAATACATATAAATACGGGACACCCACAATTATCACTTATGGTCATACAATATCTATAATACTGCTATGCATAGTACTAGCAATCAATTTCCACACAATAGGGTCATGCAAATACAATCGAGACGGCGGTGTCAGTCGTGCTCGGACGCGGGATGGATGATGGGAAAGTCGGTGGCGGTGGTGATGGGGATGAGGTTGACGGAGTCGGGTGGAGGGAGGTCAAGGCGGTGAGGAGGAGTCAGGGTAGATCATCGTGGAGTGGTGGTGGCGATGCCGGAGCTAATGGCTGCAGGGTGAGGGGTTTCTCAGGCGGGTGGCGGCCGCAGGATGGAGAGGGTATGTAGTCGGCGGCTGCACTACTTGACGGTGGTGGAGCTGAGCAGGTTGGGTGATGGCGGTCGTGGGGTCGAGGTGATCGGGGAGAAGTCGATAGCGGGGATGTCCGCGGTAGGGATGCTCCCGGGGTCGACTGCTCCGGCGGTATCGACGGGCCCGGCGTGGGGGTGATCTGTCGGCTAGGGTTAGGGTTAGGGTTAGGGTTCGGTTGTTGGTGGTGGTGATGTAGATGATAGAAGAAAAGTATATATATATATATATATATATATATATATATATATATATATATGTGTGTGTGTGTGTGTGTGTGTGTGTGTGTGTGTGTTTGTGGAGAAAATTGGGTGATATAAACCTAGGAAGTTGGGCCGCCCAAGTACACCTAGGGATTGGGTTTTCTATCTACATGTAGAAATTTGAAGGGCTAGGATTGTGTTGTTTGAATGGTTGGTTAAGATTGGTGGGGGGAAGATGTTGAGTGTTGCACACTCCAAAAATATGGAGAAAAATCATATGTGACCGGTCAAAGAAGAAAAATAGTATTTTTTCATGTGTTGGGTCCAATGGGAAGTGGACACCTCAATGCACTTTTTCATAAAAGTCCCCAACAATTGAAAAATTGTACGAAAGTGGGAATTTAGATTAAATGAGGGAAAATACCATGTTTGGGGTGATGTAGTGGTTAAAAAGAGTGTGTGGTGTTTAGTATGAGTCTTGAGGGTGTGAATGGGGGTTTGATTTGGTGTTGGGTCTAGTTTGGGTTAAGTTGGATCCTTACACCAATTTTAATTTAATTAATGTAAATGATGTTCTAAAATTAATTGAAAGTACATAGGGTTAAAATTAGGTGGAACACAAGTGTCATAGATGTAGAAGACCTTTGGAGTTTGAGGTATAGCTTAGAATTTAGATTTTGTTCTTGTGTTTGCTTGTGATTGCTTGTTTTAGATTAAGTGCTGAGACCTTGTTTGTGCTAGGTTGGTGATCTGCTGTTCCTGAGGATTTCTTCGACGCGGGGAACTATTCAGTTCGGTGGAGGCAGGAAGCTTAGCCCACGTTTCATCGGACCCTTCAGCATCCTTGAGAGGGTCGACATTGTGGCGTATAGGCTATATTTGCCGCCTACGCTAGAGGGAGTTCACGATGTGTTCCACGTGTTACAGTTGAGACGGTACATGGCGGATCCCAGTCACGTATTGGATCACCCAGAGATTGTGGTGGGCCCTACTCTTAGCTATCCAGAGCAGCCGGTGGAGATTATGGATCGGCGGGAGAAGGTGTTGAGGAACCAGACTATTTCCTTGGTTCACGTTGCATGGAGACATCACTCTCGAGGTGAGTCGACCTGGGAGAGGGAGGATGAAATGCGCGAACGATACCCTTATCTTTTCGAGCCTTGAGGTATGGTTCTTTCTTTTCCTTGCATTCATGTCCTAGTTTCGTCTTTTAATTTCGAGGACGAAATTATTTTAAGGATGGTATGCTTGTCACTACCCAATTCTAAAAATAGGATTTTCTTTTTATTTTAATTTGGTAAATTGTGTATTGATCGTAAATATTTGTATTTATATTTAATTAGTTGGATATATTTATTTTTATTGGTTGTTTTAGGGTTTTGGCTAGTTTGGACCCGTGTTAGATCCTATTGGACCTTGTCAGACCCTTGTCAGACTCAACCCTTGGTGTAGAATAGTTATTTTATCTTTAATTATCTAGCTGGGTTATTTTGGATTAGTTAGATAGGTTTAAGAAACCCTAAACCTAAAACCCTAGTTTGGAAGACTTAAGTTGAGGGTATAATGGTCTTTGTGTTAGGCTTCTAACCCTAACCCTATTTCTCCTATATGCCCCCCTCTTTCCTTTTTATTTCCTTCCACTTCATTTTCCTCCCTCCATTCTCTTTCTTTACTTCTTTCATTTACTTCTCTCCAATTCCAAGTAGTATTTTCACCTTTCCTCTCTTTCTTTATTTACTTCTCTCATTAATGCAAACCCTAATATTCCATTCTTTCTAACCTAGGTGTGTAGAGCCTAGATTTGGTGTAGAAGCTTGGTTTGGAGGCTTGGAGGCTTGGTGTGGTGAATTCTAGGGTTTTTGGAGACTTTGGCCTTGGAATTTTAACTCCCAAGAGGTAAACCCTAATTTTTCTCTTAGTGATTACTTTAATATAGTGTAATTAGTAGTTTAGAACCTTTCTAGACCTTAGAGCTACCTATGGGAGAAAGTTAGAAATTGTTTGGATAGGTTTGGAGACTTTGACCTAGGGATTTGTGTCAATTTCGGGTAAAATCCGAGATTGGCCCATTTTGGGGGTTGCCCTAGTTTAGACGGACCTAGGTAGACGTGCTTGGGTGTCTTGAGGGTAGGTTTGTGTCCCCGTTCGTACATGCGAGGTCGTATCGCAGAGTTTTTGACGTTTCGGGCGATTTGGGAGTTTTCCTTCTCCGTAGGTTCCACGTGCATGTAGAATGTTGTCATGGACCTATAATCGGAGAGTTAGCATTTTTGTGATGTTCTAGATGTTGGTTAGAATATGTGGGTAAATTTTGGGTCAATTTCGATTAGGTTTGGCGTGTGTTTCATGAGGTATCACAAGCCGCACTCCAAGTGTTCGTCGAAATGACCAAATGGTCATTTCGACTTGTTTTCTAGGTTTCGGGCTTGTGCACGGGTTGGTTTAGCCTTGGGGAGTGTGTATTAGGGTTTTCAAGTTTATATTTGTATATATATGTATTTATATGTATATGGGTGAGTATGTGTGTATTGGTGTGTTTGGGGGTGAGTGTGTTTGAGTGTGTATAGGTGTGGTTATGTATGTGTTTGTGTGTAGTGTGTGTGAGTGTTGAGGATAGGTGTGTGTTTGAGTGTGTGAGATACGGAGAGTGAGTGAGTGAGACTAGAGGAAAGGAAGAGGGACTGAGAGAGGGATTGAGATAGGGAGTGAGATTGAGACAGAGGGAGTAGCAGCAGGTAGTAGCAGCAGCAGCAGCAGCAGCAGGTAGTAGTAGCAGCAGCAGCAGGTAATAGCAGCAACAGCACCAGGTAGTAGCAGCAGCAGCAGCAGCAGCCGCAGGTAGTAGCAGCAGCAGCAGGTTGTAGCAGCAGGTAATAGCAGCAACAACAACAATAACACCCCCCTTTTAGCTACTAGAGATGAGAGAGAGAGATTAGATATATAAATATATGTATATATATATATAGTTAGTGCGATAAGAAGTGTAAGGTAAGGTATCTCAATACCTTGAGATATCAAGGTATTGAGGTAATGGGTATCGGGGCGAGGTATTGGACTTTTGCCTAGGAATGGGCTTAGAGTTGGTTATATATATATATATATGTGTGTGTGTGTGTGTGTGTGTGTGTGTGCGTGTCTTAGAGTTAGAGGGTATAGGCGGGGTGTATAGCATATGTTGATATATAAGATACCGAGGGTATCTCGGTAACTCAAAGAGGCGAGTTTGAGGGTTTACTAGCTTAATGAGCTAGTTTTGACCTAAAATTTTAGGGGCACCCTAGTTTGACCTAGAGTTGACCGTAATTGCCCCGGTTGACCGCCAAAGTCAACCTTTGATCTAGTTTCGACCTAGAGTTGACTTTTTGGACCCGGGTTGACTTTTGACCCAGATTTCACCGGTTTGACCCGTTTGACTTAGAACAACCCTAGAAGCTTGTTTTTAGTTATTTTATATCTATTTAACTTTTTAGAACCCCGTTTAACCTTGCTTTTCGTAATAGGTCTTTGCGATGCCAGTCCGGATCTCGATCCTCACTAGTTGCTCAGGACGTCAGGCGAGTACCTACCTCTGATTATTTTTATTTCATGATAGCGTATATATCACATGTTCTATAACTGTTAATACTTGATTTTGACACATTTTTTCACGAGCTGGTACTAGTTAGATCCCGTCATGAGATATTATCTTCCTTACCGTGTTCAGTGGGTACTCTATCACGTGTATTTCATAATGTGCTTCGGGTATTGATTCTCATGTGCTTCGTGTGCTCTCACTTTTATGTGCGCGAGTTATTTATCAAGTACGTAACATGTCGTGGTTGGATCCAAGAGTATTAGTGGGGGAGGGGAGTAGAAGTTAGTTATGTGATCAAATCCAAACAGTATTCATGTGTATGTCGGTTATGCAACTCACGCATAACGGAGTTATCGTAGAATAAATCATGTGTAACCCAAGCCGATCACATAACGAAGTTGTGCTCAAGGCCCATAGCTAGTATTCCTATTTTCTTACATGCAGTTACTTCTCTACTATTTGTATTGTTCCCCAGTTTTATATTACAGTTACTTTATCAGTTCTACCATGTATTTACTTTCCTGTACATCTTGTATTCTTTTCTATTGCTAGTCATATATACCTTACCATGTATTTGGAGTTGCTTTCAGAGTTATGTACTTTGCTCCAATCCTGACTGGATATATTTTTCAGAGGATCCTAAGGACTTTTGTCCGACTTACTAAGGGCCAGGCATCGACGATTGTTGCGACCCTGAGATAGAGGAGGAGCCCGTCCCAGCTGAGGAGACGCCGTTAGCACCCTAGTATAGCTAGGTAGGTTTTACTGGGTTAGTTCCCAGTTGGTTTTGGATGACTGTATTATTTATTTTACTACTACTATGAGATATTGTAGACTCTTAGACTTGGACTGTATATTTTGGATATTGTACTTGCTCTCTTGTTTCTTTTGTTGATATCTTATCGTGCTTTTACTCTTCCCCTAGTTATTGTGATTGAGTTTATTTATATATTGTACTGTTGTCCTCCTTTTGGAGAGGTTATATTGTCCTCCTTTTGGAGAGGTTATCTTGATAGGTTATTGTGAGATATAGAGTGTTGTGACCTAGACATCGTTCTACCGTCGATTCTGCGGCGTAGGCTGGACGTACCCACGACTCATGCTCGATTTTTCGGGTGCGGATCGTGACACATATTTGGTGGTGGCCCATGCAGGCCGTGTTTCTAGGTCTACCTGCGATAGGTTATAGGATATAAGCTGAGAGAGAGTATGCTCAATCACAACTAGGACCCTTCCTGATCTTTTGCTATCTTTAATTTTTTTGAAATTGTTTTCTTTTGAAATATTACTGTCCTTCCTTGATGATATCGTATCTTGCACCGTATTGACTTTTTTTTATCTGTGTTCAGGATGCCTCCGAAGACACGGTCTCACCGTACCGTTCCAGCAGCTGCCACCAAGAGGTCTGCTACCTCTCATCCTGCTCGACTTCAGGCAGTTGCTACCGCTCCACTCACTACCCCTGCAGTTGAGGGAGTATTTGCTTCTCTCGAAGATTCTCCTCCATCTGTAGATCCGAGAGTCTCCTCCACCACCTCCTGCACCGGTAGACGCTGCCCAGTTGTTCGTGTTCTTCAGGGAGATGATGGACGCACAACACCGACAAGTAGACGTGATGAGGTTGGGCATTACGAATGCCCACCAGGTGGCCATGACGGGAGTAGACAGAGTGGCTCAGATCCAGCCACAGGCAGAGCAGGCACATCATCCTAGGCTGGGAAACATCATTGACTTCCAAAGGATACGGCCCAAGGAGTTTCGGGGTACAGAGGGGATCATGTACGCGGATGACTGGATCGAGCATATCGAGGGGATCTTCAGGCTGGCACTGATACCAGACATCATGCAGATAGAGGCAACGGGCAGCCAGATGTTCGATCTTGCCCTTACTTGGTACCATACTGACACGAGAATAGCGGTACCGGGACTTACTTGGGAGGCTTTCAAGAAGCTTTTCAAGGAGAAGTTTTTTCCGGATGTGGCTCTCAATGCCTTAGAGAGCCAGTTTGAGGCACTCGTCCAGGGGAGCATGCTGGTGGACGAGTATGCAGTAGAGTTTTATCGTCTGGGCAGATTTGTAGAGGGCTTGAGCGAGGCAGCCAAGGCGCGAAAGTTTTGCAAGGGTTTTGTCATGGCGGTCAAGTTCTTGACTAGGAGTGACCGCGAGGCGACCTTCAAGCAGATTGTGAGTGATGCTCAGAGGGTTGAGGATGACTTGGAGCTGAAGTCCAAGAGGAGTAGAGATGCTTTCGGAGCAAGCAGCAGTGCGGGCCCAGCCAAGAGATCCCATTTCCAGCAGATGAGGCTGTTCCAACAGACTCAACAGCACCAGGGTCAGGGTCGTGCGCCTTTTCAGCAGGCGCTCCAGCAGCAGAGGCAGGGACAGCAGCAGGGTCCGAGGCAGTCCATCACTTGCCCTTTCTGTAGGAAGCCGGGGCACGGATGGGACATTTGCAGGAAGAGGCTGGGTTGATGCTTGTTATGTGGTACGGCAGATCACCAGTTGAGGGATTGTCCTTCAGCACTCACTCATACAGCTCAGGGCGGAGGAGCCGCTCAGAGGGGACCAGCTAGAGCACCTGCATTACAGCAGAAAGGACAGCCTTTGCAGACTCAGCAGCAGAGGTTTGCCAACACCAACAACAGCACCGAGGCGGACAGCAGGGGCGAGATTTTGCCCTGACCGTAGAGGAGACCAAGCCCATTAGTGATATGATCTCAGGTTCTGTTCTTCTTGATTCTATTCCAGCACTTGTTTTATTGGATTCTGGTACTTCCCATAGCTTTGTGTATGTATCTTTTGTTGTTAGATACCATCTTGTTGCTGAACCTTTAGCTAGACTTTGCAAGATCACGACCGGGGATGGCATCATCCTAGTCAGTGATGTTTGTAGAGATCGAAGAGTTACCTTGGGAGGCCGGGAGTTGAGTGTGTTCCTACTCGTAATGCTACTTCTGAGCTACGACATTGTACTCGGGATGGATTGGTTGACTATGCACCATGCTAGTATAGATTGTCGTGGAGGCAGAGTATTATTTAGTCCACCGGGATAGCCAGAGTTTGAGTTTGCCAGAGGAGCAGCGGAGTAGAACGAAGGAGTCTTCTGCGGAGCCCTGGTAGTAGAGTAGAGGTTACCACATCCATTGATAGCGGAGTTCATGGATGTCTTTCCGAAAGAGTTGCCAGGGTTACCTTCGGACAGAGATGTAGAGTTTTCTATAGACTTGGTGCCAGGCGTGTAGCCGATATCCCAGCACGTCTATAGAGTCAGCAACAGTGAGCTGGTAGAGTTGAAGAAGCAGGTAGATGAGCTTCAGGACAAGGGATTTATCAGATCTAGTTCTTCTCCGTGGGGTGCTCCGATACTTTTTGTGCCGAAGAAGGATGGGTCGATACGGATGTGTATCAACTACAGGGCCCTGAACAACCTCACAACCAAGAACAAGTATCCGCTGCCATGTATTGATGATCTCTTTGACCAGTTGAGCGGAGCGAAAGTGTTTTTCAGGATTGATCTGAGGACAGGCTACCACCAGGTGAAGATCAGGAGGGAGGATATTCCGAAGACGGCTTTTCGGACCAGGTATGGACAGTATGAGTTCATGGTGATGCCGTTTGGGTTGACTAATGCCCTGACAGTGTTCATGAATCTGATGAACAAGGTGTTGCGTCATCATCTGGACAGGTTTATGGTGTTGTTTATAGATGACATCTTGGTGTATTCGAAGACCACCGAGAAGCATGAGGAGCATTTGAGGACAGTGCTGGAAACTCTCAGAAAGGAGAAGCTTTATGAAAATCTTTCGAAGTGCGAGTTCTTCCTTGACAAGGTTGAATTCCTTGGTCATGTGGTGACAGGAGAGCGGATCTCGGTGGATCCGAGGAAGATCATGGCAGTTGAGGCATGGAGTGCTCCGAGTTCAGTAGTAGAGGTCATGAGTTTCCTGGGGCTGACAGGTTACTACAGGAGATTTGTTCAAAAAATTTCCCGGATTGCAGAACCGTTGTCTAGGCTGACCCGGAAGGACGTGGAGTTTGTTTAGTCATAGGAGTGCCAGGTCGCCTTTGATGAGCTTAAGAAGAGGTTGACGATGGCTCCAGTGTTGACGTTGCCATCGGGGTCTGGAGGATTCACTATCTATAGTGATGCATCGGGGAAGGGTCTGGGTTGTGTGTTGTAGCAGAATGGGAGGGTGATTGCCTATGCTTCCAGGCAATTACGTCTTCATGAGAAAAACTACCCTACCCATGATTTAGAGTTGGCAGCGGTCATCTTTGCTCTGAAGTTATGGAAATACTATTTATAAGGAGAGCGTGTAGAGATCTTCACTTACTACAAGAGCTTGAAGTATGTGTTTACCCAAAAAGAACTGAACATGAAGCAGAGGATATGGTTGGAGTTGATGAAAGACTTCGACATATTATTGCAGTACCATCCAGGGAAGGTGAACGTAGTTGCGGATGTGCTGAGCAGGTATTCGGTAACTATGTGCCTGACTATAGATCGCTATCTTCTGGCAGATCTAGAGAGCTTGGGCATTGAGGTGATGGTGCCTGGAGTTGAGATGCAGATGTGGAGACTACAGATTCAGTCAGAGTTGATAGACCAGATCAGGGCTACACAGTTTGAGGATGAGTCCCTAAGGAGCATCAGGGCGCAGGTTCAGATTGGAGTATCAGATGACTTCACCATTGCTGATGATGATTCATTGCAGCACGGTACCAGGTTGTGTGTACCGAGTGGGTGGTTGCGCGAGAAGGTTCTTCAGGAGGCGCATCGATCCCAGTACTCTATGCATCCAGGTGCCAACAAGATGTATAGAGATCTGAGAGAGCATGTATGGTGGTACGGGATGAAGCGGGGGGTAGCACGCTTCGTATCCTGATGCTTAGTGTGGCAGCAGGTGAAGGCGGAGAGGCATAGGCCAGGAGGGTTGCTTCAGCAGTTACCCATTCCGGAGTGGAAATAGGAGCATGTGACCATGGATTTTGTTTCTGGTCTTTCCCATTCTCCAGGAAGGAAGGATGCGATTTGGGTCATCGTAGACAGGTTGACCAAAATGACCCACTTTCTACCATTCAAAGTGGGTACGTCTACGGAGAGACTAGCAGAGATGTATCTGCGCCAGATAGTCAGATTGCATGGAGTTCTTGTGAGCATATTATCAGACCGGGAAAGTCACTTTACTTCGTATTTCTGGAGGAGTCTACTGGCTAGCTTGGGCACCCAGCTCAAGTTTAGTACTGCATATCACCTGCGTACAGACGGTCAGTCAGAGAGGACCATTCAGACCCTCGAGGACATACTTCGTACTTGTGTTCTGGATTTCAGAGGCTCATGGGAGGATCACTTGCACTTGGTAGAGTTTGCTTACAACAACAACTACCAAGCCAGTATCGAGATGTCACCATTCAAGGTGTTGTATGGACGGAGGTGTCGTACTCCGTTATCATGGGATAATGTAGGCGAGAGAGCTTTGCTTGGCCCGGAGATGGTGGTGGATGCGGCGGAGAAGGTCAATTTAATTAGAGATAGACTTCGGGTGGTGCAGGACAGGCAGCGACATTGGGCCGATAGCCACCGGAGACCTTTGGAGTTTGAGGTATAGCTTAGAATTTAGATTTTGTTCTTGTGTTTGCTTGTGATTGCTTGTTTTAGATTAAGTGCTGAGACCTTGTTTGTACTAGGTTGGTGATCTGGTGTTCCTGAGGATTTCTCCGACGTGGGGCACTATTCGCTTCGGTGGAGGCGGGAAGCTTAGCCCACATTTCGTTGGACCCTTCAGCATCCTTGAAAGGGTCAGCGCTGTGGCGTATAGGCTAGATTTGCCGCCTACGCAAGTGGGAGTTCACGATGTATTCCACGTGTCGCAGTTGAGACGGTACGTGGCGGATCCCAGTCATGTATTGGATCACTCAGAGATTGTGGTGGGCCCTACTCTTAGCAATCCAGAGCAGCCGGTGGAGATTCTAGATCAGCGGGAGAAGGTATTGAGGAACCAGACTATTCCCTTGGTTCGCGTCGTGTGGAGGCATCACTCTCCAGGTGAGTCGACCTGGGAGAGGAGGATGAAATGCGCGAGCGATACCCTTATCTTTTCGAGCCTTGAGGTATGGTTCTTTCTTTTCCTTGCATTCATGTCCTAGTTTCGTCTTTTAATTTTGAGTACGAAATTATTTTAAGGAGGGCAGGCTTGTCACTACCCAATTCTAAAATAGGATTTTCTTTTAATTTTAATTTAGTAAATTGTGTATTGATCATAAATATTTATATTTATATTTAATTAGTTGGATGTATTTATTTTCATTGGTTGTTTTAGGGTTTTTGCTAGTTTGGACCCATGTCAGACCCTATTGGACCTTGTCAGACCCTTGTCAGACTCAACCTTTGGTGTAGAATAGTTATTTTATCTTTAATTATCTAGCTGGGTTATTTTGGATTAGTTAGGTTGGTTTAAGAAAATCTAAACCTAAAACCCTAGTTTAGAAGACTTAAGTTGAGGGTATTGTGGTCTTTGTGTTAGGCTTCTAACCCTAACCCTATTTCTCCTATATGGCCGCCCCCCTTCCTTTTTATTTCCTTCCACTTCATTTTCCTTCCTCCATTCTCTTTCTTTACTTCTTTCATTTACTTCTTTCCAATTTTAAGTAAGTATGTTCACCTTCCCTCTCTTCCTTAATTTACTTATCTCATTAATGCAAACTCTAATCTTCCATTCTTTCTAACCTAGGTATATAGAGCCTAGATTTGGTGTAGAAGCTTGGTTTGGAGGCTTGGTGTGGTGAGTTCTAGGGTTTTTGGAGACTTTGGCCTTGGGATTTTATCTCCCAAGAGGTAAACCCTAACTTTTCTCTAAGTGATTACTTTAATATAGTGTAATTAGTAGTTTCGAACCTTTCTAGATCTTCGGGCTACCCATGGGAGAAAGTTAGAACTTGTTTGGATAGGTTTGGAGACTTTGACCTAGAGTTTTGTGTCAATTTTGGGTGATATCCGAGATTGGCCCATTTTGGGGGTTGCCCTAGGTTAGACGGACCTAGGTAGACGTGCTTGGGTGTCTTGAGGGTAGGTTTGTGTCCCTGTTCGGACACGCGAGGTCGTATCGTAGAGTTTTGGGCGTTTCATGCGATTTGGTGGTTTTCCTTCTCCGTGGGTTCCACGTGCATGTGGAATTTTGCCACGGACGTAGAATTGGAGAATTAGCATTTTTGTGAGGTTCTAGACGTTGTTTAGAATACGTGAATAAATTTTGGGTCGATTCCGATTAGATTTGGCGTACGTTTCGCGAGGTATCGCAAGCCGCACTCCAAGTGTTCGTCGAAATGACCAAATGGCCATTTCGACTTATTTTTTAGGTTTTGGGCTTGTGCGCGGGTTGGTTTAGCCTTGGAGAATGTGTATTAGGGTTTTTGAGTTTATATTTGTATATATATATATGTATTTATATGTATATGGGTGAGTATGTGTGTATTGGTGTGTTTGGGGGTGAGTGTTTTTTAGTGTGTATAGGTGTGGTTGTGTGTGTGTTTGTATGTAGTATGTGTGAGTGTTGAGGATAGGTATGTGTTTGAGTGAGTGAGATAAGGAGAGTGAGTGAGTGAGATTGGTGGAAAGGAAGAGGGTTGTCCAAAGATAAGCAGATCTGGAAATTTGAATATCTTTCGGGGTCTTCTACCCCCGAACCCCCACTGGGGACGCTACCCCCGCGACCCTCGACCGTTGACCGGGCAGCGAAACCCATGAGTGCGAGGCTCCGGATAAGTCGTAGGCGGTTCAGAGAAATCTTCTAGTACAACGCCGTCTTTTGCTCATCATCATTTCTTCATAGCTTATGTCCATGATGATATTGCTTATTGCTTTCTGTAAGTACATGTTAGACGAACGAAGCAATATACAAAAGCAAATATTATATATCTGGACCATACTGAATTTAAGTAGAAGATACTATAGTGATTGATCAATTATCATAATGCTAAACTTAATCGATTAGCCATATTCAAAAACTCAATATAAATATTGGGCAAACAATCTCTCCATTTTTTATTATGGCAAATCAATTAAGTTTAAGACAAATATAATCAATGCATATATCAAAAATAATAAGCACAAATTACTATATGTATACTACTTAAACATATACTTACATATTTAAACTTACTTCTCCCCCGTTGACATGATCAAAAAGAAGCCCCGTAATAGGAGATATTACCTAAGCTTCTACATGTGCATAAGCTCCCCCGTAGTACATGAGAAGTTGGCGAATATGCAAATATTTGACATATTTTTCTCCTTTGTCAAAATATATAGTTTACAGCTCCCCCGCCAACCAATAATATATTATGAAAATAAGGTGAGTAACATAAAGCATATAACATGATCAGGTGTAAATAGCTAGGATGTCAACATAAGTAATTATATAGATTAATGACTGAATATCATAAAAATTACTTGAATAGTTACCAATTGAAAGTAACTAGATGCAGACATATTAAATAGCATAAAATCACTATCAAATATTGGGTAACAATAATACAAGAGAGGTATGAATATATAGTCATATGCAATAGACAATTAAACAACTTCTCTTAGATATCCCAATCTCAACACTAAACTATATATCATAGTCTTGCATTAAATTAGAAAAAAATTCATATCATTTCAACTAGAAAAGTCTAAACTCAAATTTATAAGAAGTGATATAGTTCTAAAATAATTAGTAATATCAAGTAGTGCTTACTAAAAGTCATAATGTCACAATCTATACTAAAAGTTGTCAACTTTAAGTTAAAAAATAGGGCTCAGATTCACTGTTGTATTCTGGAAATAATTGCAAATAGACCATAATAAATCATTATTCAAAAAAGTGTTGATCATCTTGGGTTAGCTGTAGGGGCCGGATCCCAGCTAGCGGTGGTCCAAACACACTTAAGTACCGTATCGGCTAGGCTATTTACGCCTTTTTGACAGAAGGTCCCTTTCGGCTTATAACCAAAAGTAATATTAACTTTAAAGAACTTAGATTTAACAGGTATATAAGCTAATTATAATATCATACAACATCAAAATTCAGAATCCTAATTCTTAACAAATAAAGCTTACTAAAAGATATAAAGCATGCATAAACAATTATGCCATACTAATAGAAAGTAAATGATCCCATAGTGTGAACTAATATTTTAGCTAAACAATTAGTCATGCCTGATACCAGTAATTACAAGAAAATTAACTAATAATGCTAGTATCATATCTCTCACTGATTTAAATAAATACCAACTAAAAGATATCAATAAGAGATATGCTAGATTATATAATTATGACCATTTAGGAAGAAACATTTAGTATGTTACCAAGGTGGCTCAAGTAGCCATACTTATATTGGTGCAATTGCTTAAAAGATGACCTTTGTAGATTTATAATTTTTAATATTTTCTCGGTGCTAAATTCTGACACAAAGCATTCTACCTACATCATTAGACAGAGACTTTTGTATCCAAGATTTGAATCCATATTTGTTAGCTTTGGGAACCCACTTATACATATTCATATCAACCAATTTTCTACCTTGCATTAATGTAAAATATGTCCTTTTAAACCACAATAATAACATGTAGCATAGGCATGAGTATGTGAAGTATGTTGTGTCTTTCTTGGATATTTGTAATAAAATGTATGATTATGTGAAGCATTTGGTTTGCTTGCTGGTGTCTTGTTGTGAGTGCTCTTTTGTTTAGCCACATGTTTCGTGCTAGACTGAGTAGTATGTTATACGAAATGCTTTCCTAATCTAATCTCTAACTTTTTAGAGGTATCATATAAATCATCATATTTAGCAGTAAGAGCATCAATTACAAGTGAAGTAATAGAATACTTCTTCCTTTCTTGTTCTAAGTCCTCCTTAAGTTTAGCATTTTCTTGATTACTTTCGTGAAAGCAGTCAAGTGCTTCTTGTAAGCTAAGTTTAAGTTTGGAGATATAGACAAAATCGTCAGAAGAGGAATATTCTCTAGCTTCATTTAGTAGACAAGTAAGTTTTTCACTCTCAAGCAGATAAGACTTTTACATAATTTCTAGCTTGATTATACTTATTTATAAGCTTCTTGTAATCTTAAAATAAATTATTGAAAGCATCAGATAATTCATCATTAGAATACTCTTCAGATAAAGGATTATCTTTTACCTCGTTGGTTAATGCGGTTAAGCATACATTTGCAGCATGTCGAGGGCTTTCTTCTTCCGAATCGCTAGCTTTACTTTTACACCAGATGCTTATATTTGCATATTTATAAAACAAAAATCCTCTTTTGTTTGATTGTTCATATCAATTATTTATTTTTTTCTTTGGAGCAATCTTTCATCATGTGGCCTAGCCTTTTGCAGTTAAAGCAATTGGTTATTCTTCAAGATCTTTCTTCTTCGGTTTGATTTCATAAACTTTAACAATTGTTTGACTATGCTCCTAAAATTTTAGGCCAGATCCTTATTGTTTGAATCATCGTCGGTTTTTTCATCTTCAGAGGCATCATCAGAGGATCTTTTATGATGCGCCTTTAATGTGATGGCCTTATCTTTGGGAGTTGACTCTTTAAATTCTTTGAGGTCTAGCTCTTGAGTCATCATCTTTCTCATTAGTGTCTCAAGAGTCATGACGGTAAGGTCATCCCTTCAATTATTGTAGTGGCCTTGGGATTCTAATTCTTATTATGTCCTCCGAGTACTTTGTGAATCTTTTCATGGTTGTTGTACTCCTTGCCAAGAGAGAGATAGAGGGTTGACGATATTGAGGAATCTTGTAAACATCTGAGTGATCGTCTCTTTTTGCTCCATCTTGAATGCTTCATATTTATGTGTCAGTCGACTTATTTTTTATTCCTTCACTTGTGAGGTTGCTTCACGAGTAACCTCGAGAAGTTTTCAAACTTCGTACGAAGTGCCACAAGTGGAGACCCTATTAAATTTAAATCTATCTATAGCACAGAATAGAACGTTAATAGTTTTAGCATCAAGACTAGTATATTTCTTCTTTGTGTTTGTGTACTTATCATGGGGTTTCTCTACAAGGTTTCTATCTATAACTATTCTAGGTGGCTTCTTTTATCCATCTATTACAATAAACCAAAGATTAAAATTAAGTGATTTCAAATAGAAACTCATACGTGTCTTCCAGTACATGTAGTTAGTACCCATCAACTAGGGGTGGCCTATTTGTGGACTGGCTTTCACCATTGTTGGTGTGGATAGATTTAACAGTTGCCATAAGTCACTTAGGATGTTAAGCCAATGTCAAGAGAACTAGCTCTGATACCAATTATAAGAGCAATTGGAAACAGAAACAAATTAAGGGATAACCTTCTCTGATACCAATTAAAGGAGTAATTGGTATGGGTAGTAAACTTATATACAGAGAACCTGATCTGATACCAATTGAAGGACCGTGATGTCACCTCTAGATGGGGATGAATAGAGTGCAACAAAATAATCTATCAAATTAAAAATTAATCTAAGTGAAGGCAGTTAACTACTAACAATAATAAGTAAGACAAATATATAAAGCAGTAAGGGTAAAAGAGAGCAAACACAAACATCGAGATTTTATCCTGGTTTTCCTCTGAGAGGACTAGTCCAGGCCTGAGAACTCTTACTCAGAGTTGTACCCACTATAATCACCAATAGTGAATCACAAGCTTTCATCTGAAGAGTTTCCATTCTTATAACTACAAGTTTTGATCCGAAGGCTCTCAACTTCACACAAGTGCATTTGATACGAAGAGAAAACATACTTCAAACAGAAGAGGGGCTTGATGACCAAGCTATCACAACTCTGACAGACTTCTAACAGAGATTGCATTTTGAGCTAGAAAGCTGGAAGTTGACCTTGGAGATAGGAAAGTTTAGGCTATGAGGGTTTTCTCCTTATAGAAAGAATAAGAATGGATGAGATGTTGAGAGTGTAAAATTTAATCCTATTTATAGGATGATAGCAAACCAAAAATGGCCAGAGTTCATATTGCATTTAATTCAAATTTTTGAACGTTGGGCCAAAAAATTAAGGGTTTGATAACTAGATAATTTTATACTAAATAGGTGACCTAGTTCGTTCCTAGTTTGGCACAAATTTGGTCCGAGTTTGATTGCCTATTCTAGTAGAGCTTGAATGTGGGCTGGTTTGGTGGATAGGTTCAAGGGTTTATTTGAGTGGAATAAGATTACTTTCTAGTTGCCAGTGCGACTCGACTCGATGTATTATTTATTTTCAAATAGAAAGTCATATACTCAATAAATAAAATATTACATACGATGTACATAAGTCATATACTTTCTAGTTGCCAGTGCGACTCGAGCACTTGGTGATGCCAAATTTCTGAAATGTCTGCTGACTTGAAGACGCTTTTTTTTCTTGGCGGGAGTTGTCCAAAGATAAGAAGATCTAAAAATCTAAATATCATTCGGAGGCTTCGTCCCCTCAACCTCCTTCCGCTGACCGAGCAGCGGAACCCCTGAGTACGAGGCTCCGGATAAGTCATAGGCGATTTAGAGAAATATTCTAGTATAACGCCATATTTGGCTCATCATTATTTTTTTTAGCATTTGTCCATGCTGATATTGCTTTCTTTAAGTACATGTTAGACAAAAAAAATAATATACAGAAGCAAATATTATATATCTGGACAATGCTGAGTTTAAGTAAAAGATACTTGTAAAACCCCCTTCCTAGAAAATCGTATATACCCTTTATTTAATAATTATTAATTAAATTATAGTAATTAGATCTAAATAGGAGAATTAGATTTTTTAATAATTTTTATGTTAGGTGTTCGGGTACTTAGATGACTTATGTGGCCATCAGGAATTTTTCGGAATTTATTCCATGTAGGAGACCCCCTTGAGCAGTTGCTAGCCTAATATTGTGCATTACCATAATCTATAAATTTTTCTTATGAGAATATATATAATATATATGTATACACAAATATATATATGTATATATATTAAGAAAAGAAAATATTAAGTAAAAGAATTTAGTAAGAATATAATAATAATAATAATCTACTACTATCCTTCCCATCCTTAATAACTTGCTTAAGATTCCCTTTCATTCTTCAGCAAATATACAGGACCCGCCAATGCTATCCCACTTTAGCAATTAACTTGCTATGACCGCCTTTGCAATTCACACACCCAGGGAAAACCCGACCCCCTTCAGCGTTAACTCCACAGACCCGAAATCCGTCCGCTCCTTCCCTCTCTCTTTCCCTATTATATATATATATATATATATATATATATATATATATATATATATATATATATATATATATATATATATATATATATATATATTTCTCTCCCAAAAATTCTAACCTAAATTTCTAGACCTCCTCTTCCCATCTAGGGCCGTCACCGCAGCCAGAGAAGCCCCACCAAGCGATCCAACCATCCCGGTGACTCCGACCTCGCACCTTGCAGAATCCCACTCGAGGCACCTTCGCTCCGGAGTGATTTCCCGTCGACTCGCTCAACCAAACGTTGTTCTGTCTTAATAGGTATGATTACCCCTTAACCCTCTTCCATATTTGTTTTATAGCCAACCTCGGAAAACGTGTGCCCCTAGGTGAAAAATAGCGTCCAAGTCGGCGCGAGCAGACAGAATTCTGGAATCGCAGAATTCCAGAATGACCACCCATATTGCCGAGTTCGTATCTCCCACCACAGAGATCCGAATTCGGTGATTCTTTTTGATACCTGTAGAATACCTGACCTAGTTTATTTTCTGTTAAATAACCCTATGCTATTAGTTGCTGTGGACAGAATTATATTCGTCACAAAACTGTGTGCACCCACTTTTTCTAGATTTCTAAAAGTTGGAAAACGGAGCGCGCCCTGCCAAACGGGACCGCCCCGCCGTGTACCAAGTATACCGCATGGTGCATGCAGCGTAACCGGACACGTGATAATTCGTGGGGACTGATTCGGACGCGTGTGCACGCCGGAATTAGGCCGTATCTACGAAACTTTTGTGGAACTCACGCGTATTTTGTACACGCTTGTCAGATTTCGACGAAACTTGCGCCACCGGACTCGTGCTAACGCGCTGGTCCTGTGATCCAATTTTCACGCATTTCTGAGACGGTTGACCAGATCGCCAATTGGCGGGCCCCACAGTTTACTTTTTGGACAAAATTTTGTTTGGCCCATCGGAATCAACATTTGGACATACCGTTGGGTTCGTATTGACATTTAGAGTTGTTTGACCTATAGTTTGTCCCATTTAGAGACTGTCACCCTTGGCACGCTTTTCGGTGCAAAGTGGGCCACACGTGGACCCCACTTTTACCCAAAATTAGCGTTTTGCCCCTGTGTCCAAATTGGACGAAAGGGATGTGCTTTTTAGCTATTTTGCTCATTCTGAAAATGTTGGTGAAGTTTATTTCAGCATCCGGAGACGTTTGTTCGGAGTCCTTAGTTCCAGGTTCTGTGTCCTTGACATTTGGGCGCGTACACTTTACAGATTTCTTGCCAGGCAAGTATACCTTGCCATTGTACTATTTTTACATTCCATATGAGGCATGCATGTTTATTTTCTATTTATTTAGTTCATTTATTTTAACTGCTATATAAACTGTGCGTCCAAGGAAACTTGGGTGCAACGACGGTGTCGTCGTACTATGTTTTTATTTATGTATATGCATTAGACCTACTTTATGAGACTACCCCATCTTCATGAGGCATTTATGTTTCATTGGCCATGACACTATTCTTACACGAGTGTGAGTCACGTGTAGGACACGGACTTGCGTACTCGGCTGGCCACTGGTACGTATAGGTCGTACGACGGATAGGGATAACTGCCAATAGAAACTTTGCATGCTAGTAGACCTGGCGGTTATTAGAGGTTTATCGTGTCATGGACATGACATGCTTAGATTATTGGGTGGGGAGAATAACAAGTACTGCATTTGAGCTCCTTTGCACTTTTATCTATTGTGCGCCCGGATTCTCCGTCGGAGATACGGGTGGTGATGACCACTATATATTATATTATTATCAGGCGGGCCTCCGGCGTTCGAAAGTCGTCGTGCCTTTTTAGGCCCCTAGATCTCCAATAGAGAACCATGCCAAATCCCAGTTTTTCAGCCAGATAGCTCACTTGTGGGGAAAGGTGTTCTTAACTGCATTCACATAGATGGTTAGGCGACCCCAATGGAGGTTTATTTTCAGTACTTTATTGGCATGTGTTTTTTGTATCTTGTTACGTCCCTCTGAGGACCTGGTCCCTTCCAGATATAGGTGAGCAGGAGTACCCGCAGGAGTATGGACCTGGACCTGACGCTACCTATCAGTCTGAGGAGATCTTACCTTCTGATTATATGTGATTCATTGCAGCTGTTTAGAGATTTTAGTTGCTATTTTTTTTGAGACATTTATTCTTATATTAGAGTTTATTCTCTTCTCTCTCTAGTAGTTTATTATAGTCGATTTGCAGTGGATTTGTTTCCACCCGACTATCACACTTTGAGATTACTATTTGAGACTGCTTCTTTGATATTCAGTTATTGATTTCCATTATTCTATTATTTGTGCTGTGGATGAGATATAGAACTGAGTGTGACTTGTTGTGACATATATTACCACTGTGGATTGGATATTCATGTACAGCGTACGTGTGTATATGGTTTCCATATATTGGAGTTCGTATACATACGGCTGGCGTGTTACGTATTCCTAGTCCTACGTATTTTGGGACTGGGGCATGACATGTTTTTGTGGTGGCCCATGCAGGTCGAGAATATATTGTCTCGGTTACTTAACTGTACCGAACAAGCCTGCGTATAGGAATAGAGTATAAGGATCTCATCCACGCCTGATTGAAACTCATCCTTCCTATTTAATACTTGCATCATGTTTGATTCCTGTACTTTTTTTAATCGTTTCGTACATCAACTGCAGAAAGATGGATTTGCAGAATGGATGTACTGCCGCCGATGGCGACGCAACTTCTGGAGTCAATGGTCAGACTCAAGGAGGGACCCCAACGATTCCTAGGCTTCCGGGGCCAGATGGACAGACTCACACCCCAGTTCCATCTGATCTTCCCGCTTCACCTATTGGGAACCTTCCACCTGTCCTAGTACCGCAAGATGGCCAAGCGCAGATGTTCCAATTCTTTCAGATGATGATACAGGAACAGAGGCAGCAGGCAGCCGAGCAGAGGCAGCAGGCAGTCGAGCAGAGACAAGAATTTTTGACAGCACTGGAGAGGATGGCTGCACATGCTACTGTACCAGCCCAAGCACTAGCTCCAGTACCTCGAGCTAGGGTTGGATCAATAAAGGATTTTGTTCAGATGGGTGCAAGGCAGTACAAGGGCACCGAGAGCCCGGAGGAGACCACCAGCTGGATCACTCACACGCAGAAGCTACTGGAGGCATCGCAGTTACCTACGGACCTATGGATGACGGGTGTACGGACGCTTCTAGATGGTAATGCCCATCATTGGTGGGAATCCATGGAGCGCCAGTTGGGTACTTACCAGACTTGGGAGCAGTTCTTGGAGTTCTTTGAGGGAAAGTACTTCCCGGACACTGTCAGGGACACCTTGTATGATTAGTTTCTTCACTTAGAGCAAGGGAACCGAACCGTGGACGAGTATGTTGCCGAGTTTAGTCGACTCAGCAAATATGGCGGTGCTTTAATACTAAATGACTTGGCTAAGGCTAAGAGATTTCATCGAGGACTGACCCAGGACCTACAACATTATACAAGCTCGCAGTCCCGAGTCTCTTATGCTGAACTACTGACAGAGGCCAGATTTCAGGAAACCATTAGCAGAGGAAAAGGAGGTCAGCTGAGGACACAACAAGGATCAGCAAGAATGTAGCAGGGACCAGCCAGGACACAACAGGGGGGACCTATCAGACGTCCTTTGGCACAACAGCATCAGAAACACCGAGCAGTACCGTACCAGAATCTGGGGAAGCCCTATTGCAGTTATTGTGGGAGGAACGGACATATTTCGAGAGATTGTCGGACTCGCTTGGGTCAGTGTATGAGATGTGGCTCTGGACAGCACCTGGCGAGAGACTGCCCAAGGCAGCAGACACTTCCACCTCTAGCTCAGAGATTAGCGCTTCCCGCACCGAAGCCAACCCAGCAGATGACTGGACCGGGAGCACCTCGACCCCCGGCAGCAGGAGGATTTCAGAGAGGACCACCGCTACCCACTCAGGAGGAGCAGTATATGAGGACCGGACATGGACAGCCGCAGAGGAACGAGCGAGCTTTTGCAATGGAGGTAGATGACCTGGATCATGAGGTGGATGTCATAGCAGGTATTACCCTTGCTTTTACTTTTCCTGCTGTGACATTATTTGATACGGGAGCCACCCACTCATTCATATCATCTAGTTTTATTGCCAAACACAATATTGCTTCTACACCATTATCTAGTTGTGTTAGAATTCTTACCGGAGGAGGAGTTATACCAGTTAGTCGAGTTTGTAGATCGGGCCCTATAGTGATATGTGGCAGAGAGATGAACGCCCAACTCTTAGTTCTTCCTATGCCATCTTTTGATATTGTGCTTGGAATGGACTGGCTAAGCAAGTACCATGCTTTCTTGGACTGCTTTGGAGGAAGCATTCTTTTTAAGGTACCAGGCCAGCCTGAACTTGAGTTTGCCCGAGGATCCACAGAAATCCTTGATGGTATGCAGCTCGCAATGGACGATGTTGTATATCACCCTATTATTTCAGAATTTCTAGACGTCTTTCCAGAGGATTTGCCAGGACTACCCCCAGACAGAGACGTAGAGTTTTCAATTGAACTAGCACCCGGAGCAGCACCTATAGCATCGCATGTTTACAGACTAGAGAAGAAGGAGATGGACGAGCTGAAGGCACAGTTAAAAGAGATAGAGGAGAAATGTTTCATCCGACCGAGTGCATCACCCTGGGGAGCACCAGTGTTATTTGTACCCAAGAAGGATGGGTCAGTACGTATGTGCATTGACTACAAAGCCTTAAATGCAGTGACAGTGAAGAACAAATATCTATTGCCACGCATTGATGACCTGTTTGATCAACTCAGTGGAGCTAAGGTATTCTCGAAGATAGATTTGAGATCGGGATATCACCAAGTGAAGGTACGGAAGCATGACATTCAGAAGACCGCATTCAGAACAAGATATGGGCACTACGAGTTTTTGGTCATGCCATTTGGATTGACCAATGCTCCAGCGATCTTCATGGACTTGATGAATCGAGTCTTCCACCAGTACTTGGACCAGTTCATGGTCGTCTTCATAGATGATATACTTGTCTATTCGAAGAGCCACGAGGAGCACGAGGAGCACCTGCGGATTGTTCTAGAGACTTTGAGGAGAGTGCAGTTATATGCTAAACTCAGCAAATGTGAGTTCTTCTTGGACAGAGTTTCATTTCTTGGACATGTTGTTACAGGAGATGGTATTTCTGTTGATCCAGAGAAGATCTCAGCAGTTGAGACATGGCCTGTTCCTAAATCAGCAGCAGAGGTGAGGAGTTTCCTTGGACTTGCGGGATATTACCAACGGTTCGTGGAAAACTTCTCAAGGATAGCGGCACCTATGACTCGTCTGACTTGTAAGGATCAAGAATTTATATGGACTGACGAGTGTCAAGCATCCTTTGAAGAGTTGAAGAAGCGACTGACTACAGCACCAGTATTGGCAATTCCGTCAGGATCAGGAGGTTACGTGATCTACAGTGACGCATCAGAAAAAGGCTTGGGATGCGTATTGATGCAGCATGGCAAGGTGATTGCATATGCATCTAGGCAGTTACGAGTACATGAGAAGAATTATCCGACTCATGACTTGGAACTTGCAGCCGTTGTATTTGCTCTGAAGCTATGGAGACATTACTTATATGGGGAACGAGTGGAGATCTATACAGACCACAAAAGCCTCAAGTACGTCTTCACGCAGAAGGAGTTAAATATAAGGCAACGTCGATGGCTCGAGTTGATGAAAGATTTCGAGATAGAGCAACATTATCATCCAGGCAAGGCTAACGTGGTAGCAGACGCGTTAAGCCGGAAGCCAGCAGTCTACTTCTTGACAGCACAGAGGGAACTTTTGGAGGACTTGCAAGAGCTTGGCATTGAAGTGATAGTACCCGGAGCAGATGGGACACTAGCCAACTTACAAGTTCAATCATCATTGGTAAAGAGGATTAAGGCAGCTTTGCCTACAGATGCCAGATTCAGGAGATTAAAGGAAAGGACAGAGGCCGGAGAGCAGACCGGATTGCGCATTCATGAGGATGTGATATTACGATGTGGTGATCGTCTTTATGTTCCAAATGGAGAGATTCGACAGGAGCTGATGACAGAGGCTCATAGTTCGATTTATTCTATTCATCCTGGAGGCACCAAAATGTATCGTGACTTACGACAACACTTTTGGTGGCATGGAATAAAGAGAGAGATAGCTCATTTTGTAGCTAAATATCTGGTATGTCAACAAGTGAAGGCGGAGCACCAGAGGATAGCAGGATTATTGCAACCACTTTCGATTCCAGAGTGGAAGTGGGGAGCACATCACTATGGACTTCGTCACGAATTTTCCCAAGAGTCCAAGTGGGAGAGATGCAGTGTGGGTAATAATGGACCGACTCACCAAGTCAGCCTATTTTATACCTTTTAGAGTGGGTCAATCTACAGAAGCTTTAGCTGATTTATATATGAGGCAGATCGTGAGATTATACGGCATACCAGTCAGCATTGTATCGGACAGAGATTCGCGCTTCACATCGCACTTTTGGAGGAGCATGCAAGAGAGTCTTGGTACTCGTCTGAAGTTCAGTACATCTTACCACCCGCAGACAGATGGGCAGTCGGAGCGTACTATTCAGACCTTGGAGGACATGTTGAGGGCTTGCATGTTAGACTTCGAAGGATCATGGGAGGACCACCTACATCTTGTAGAGTTTTTTTACAACAATATTTATCAAGCGAGTATTCAGATGGCTCCGTTTGAAGCATTGTATGGAAGAAAATGTAGGTCTCCTGTGTGTTGGAGTGACGTGGGAGAACGTCAGATTTTGGGACCCGAGTTAGTGGTCAACACTGTAGAGACAGTCAAGAAGATTCAGGGACACTTGCGAGCAGCGCAAGACAGGCAGAAGCAATGGGCAGACCTTCATCGTCGTCCCTTGGAGTTCAAAGAGGGCGATCACGTCTTCTTGAGGATATCACCGACCAGAGGCACCATCCGATTCGGAGGGCGCGGCAAGTTGAGTCCAAGGTATATTGGACCATTTGACGTGCTCTAGAGAGTTGGAGAGGTGGCATATCGACTTGCGCTACCACCTTCACTGGAGGGAGTACATGACGTATTCCATGTGTCGCAGCTCAGGCGATATGTGGCAGACAACAGTCATGTTCTCGACCATTCGGAGATCACAATTGGGCCGAGCTTGTCTTACCAAGAGCAACCCGTGGGAATCCTTGATCGTCGAGAGAAAGTGTTGAGGAACCAGTCTATTCCCTTGGTTCGTGTAGCATGGAGGCATGGCGCGCCAGGAGAATCAACTTGGGAGCGCGATGACGACATGCGCAAGCATTTTTCGAACCTATTCGCAGACCAAGGTATGAATTTACATTGTTAATTTATATCTTATACCATCATTGCATTCTATCGTGGCTTAATTTTAATTTCGAGGACGAAATTTTTACAAGTTGGGTAGAATGTAAAACCCCCTTCCTAGAAAATCGTATATACCCTTTATTTATTAATTATTAATTAAATTGTAGTAATTAGGTCTAAATAGGAGAATTAGATTTTTAATAATTTTTATGTTAGGTGTTCGGGCACTTAGATGACTTATGTGACCATCAGAAATTTTTCGGAATTTATTCCATGTAGGAGACCCCCTTGAGCAGTTGCTAGCCTAATATTGTGCATTACCCTAATCTATAAATTTTTCTTATGAGAATATATATAATATATATGTATACACAAATATATATATGTATATATATTAAGAAAAGAAAAGATTAAGTAAAAGAATTTAATAAGAATATAATAATAATAATATTAATAATAATAATCTACTACTATCCTTCCCATCCTTAATAACTTGCTTAAGATTCCCTTTCATTCTTCAGCAAATATACAGGACCCGCCAATGCTATCCCACTTTAGCAATTAACTTGCTGTGACCGCCTTAGCAATTCACACACCCAGGGAAAACCCGACCCCCTTCAGCGTTAACTCCACAGACCCGAAACCCGTCCGCTCCTTCCCTCTCTCTTTCCCTATATATATATATATATATATATATATATATATATATATATATATATATATATATATATATATATATATTTCTGTCCCAAAAACTCTAACCTAAATTTTCAGACCTCCTCTTCCCATCTAGGGCCGTCACCGTAGCCAGAGAAGCCCCACCAAGCCATCCAACCATCCCGGCGACTCCGACCTCGCACCTTGCAGAATCCCACTCGAGGCACCTTCGTTCCGGAGTGATTTTCCGTCGACTCGCTCAACCAAACGCTGTTCCGTCTTCATAGGTATGATCACCCCTTAACCCTCTTCCATATTTGTTTTATAGCCAACCTCGGAAAATGTGTGCCCCTAGGTGAAAAACAGCGTCCAAGTCGGCGCGAGCAGACAGAATTCTGGAATCGCAGAATTTCAGAATAACCACCCATATTGCCGAGTTCGTATCTCCCACCACAGAGATTCGAATTCGGTGATTCTTTTTGATACCTGTAGAATACTTGACCTAGTTTATTTTCTGTTAAATAACCCTATGCTATTAGTTGCTGTGGACAGAAATATATTCGTCACAAAACTGCGCGCACCCACTTTTTCCAGATTTCCAAAAGTTGGAAAACGGAGCGCGCCCCGCCAAACGGGACAGCCCCGCCGTGTACCAAGTATACCGTATGGTGCACGCAGCGTAACCGGATACGTGATAATTCGTGGGGACTGATTCGGACGCGTGTGCGTGCCGGAATCAGGCCGTATCCGCGGACACATTTCGTGTCGCAACTTTTGTGGAACTCGTGCGTATTTTGTGCACGCTTGTCAGATTTCGACGAAACTTGCGCCACCGGACTCGTGCTAACGCGCTGGTCCTGTGACCCAATTTTCACGCATTTCTGAGACGGTTGACCAGATCACCAATTGGCGGGCCCCACAGTTGACTTTTTGGACAAAATTTTGTTCGGCCCATCGGAATCCACATTTGGACATACCGTTGGGTTCGTATTGACATCTAGTGTTGTTTGACCTATAGTTTGTCCCATTTAGAGACTGTTACCCTTGGCACGATTTTTGGTACAAAGTGGGCCACACGTGGACCCCACTTTTACCCAAAATTACCGTTTTGCCCCTGTGTCCAAATTGGACGAAAGGGATGTGCTTTTTAGCTATTTTGTTCATTTCGGAAACGTTGGTGATGTTTATTTCAGCATCCGGAGACGTTTGTTCAGAGTCCTTAGTTCCAGGTTCTGTGTCCTTGATATTTGGGCGCGTACACTTTACAGATTTCTTGCCAGGCAAGTATACCTTGCCATTGTACTGTTTTTACATTCCATATAAGGCATGCATATTTATTTTCTGTTTATTTAGTTCATTTATTTTAACTGTTATATAAACTGTGCGTCCAAGGAAACTTGGGTGCAACGACGGTGTCGTTGTACTATGTTTTTATTTATGTATATGCATTAGACCTACTTTATGAGACTACCCCATCTTCATGAGGCATTTATGTTTCATTGGCTATGACACTATTCTTACACGAGTGTGAGTCACATGTAGGACACGGACTTGCGTACTCGGCTGGCCACTGGTACGTATAGATCGTGCGACGGATAGGGATAACTGCCAATAGAAACTTTGCATGCTAGTAGACCTGGCGGTTATTAGAGGTTTATCGTGTCATGGACATGACATGCTTAGAGCATTGGGTGGAGAGAACAACAAGTACCGCATTTGAGCTCCTTTGCACTTTTATCTATTGTGCGCCCGGATTCTTCGCCGGAGATACGGGTGGTGATGACCACTATATATTATATTATTATCAGGCGGGCCTCCGGCGTTCGAAAGTCGTCGTGCCTTTTTAGGCCCCTGGATCTCCAATAGAGAACCATGCCAAATCCCAGTTTTTCAGCCAGATAGCTCACTTGTGGGGAAAGGTGTTCTTAACTGCATTCACATAGATGGTTAGGCGACCCCAATGGTGGTTTATTTTTAGTACTTTATTGGCATGTGCTTTTTATATCTTGTTACATCCCTCTGAGGACCTGATCCCTTCCAGATATAGGTGTGCAGGAGTACCCGCAGGAGTATGGACCTGGACCTGACGCTACCTATCAGTCTGAGGAGATCTTACCTTCTGATTATATGTGATTCATTGCAGCTGTTTAGAGATTTTAGTTGCTATTCTTTTCGAGATATTTATTCTTATATTAGAGTTTATTCTCTTCTCTCTCTAGTAGTTTATTATAGTCGATTTGTAGTGGATTTGTTTTCACCCGACTATCACACTTTGAGATTACTATTTGAGACTGCTTCTTTGATATTCAGTTATTGATTTCCATTATTCTATTATTTGTGCTGTGGATGAGATATAGAACTGCGTTTGACTTATTGTGACATATATTACCACTGTGGATTGGATATTCATGTACAGCGTACGTGTGTATATGGTTTCCATATATTGGAGTTCGTATACATACGGCTGGCGTGTTACGTATTCCTAGTCCTACGTATTTTGGGACTGGGGCGTAACAATACTATAGTGAAGGATCGATTATAATAATGCTAAACTTAATCGATTAGCCATATTCAAAAACTCAATATAAACATTAGGCCAACAAAATGCCCCGATGAAGAAGGAAAGGTTGACAACCCCAAGTATTTTTACTACCATCGATATGTCTATAACGCCACACGAGATTGTTACATATTAAAAAGGCACATACAACGATTAATCGATTCCAAAGCTCTCGCTTTGGACTTCGAAGACAAGACAGTCACGAAAAACCTTGTGTCCCTCGAATTTGATACATTTCCGATAATAGAGACCCTAGATGGTGTCGTCCCCATACCCAATGTCACGACCCGCACCCGGAAATTCGGGCACGAGTGCGTGGGTACGTCCAGCCTACGCCGCAGAGTCGGCGGTAGTACGCTGTCTAGGTCAATCCTTATTTACTAATTAGCTCATTCACAAATAACATAGACAAGATAATAATGAGAATTGAACTTAAGATTGCAACTGAAATAAATGTGATAATAGATTCAAATGTCTTAGTACAGGATTTCAAATGAAGTCGGGGACAAACCCGATAAATGAGATAAGAATATAAGTGAAAGATAGCTACTACTAGCTACTCTGCAGCAGGGGTCTCCTGGGTGGGTTCTGGCTCCTCATAGGTATCATCAGTCCCCTCATAGGGACCATAATAAGTAGGGGCAAGATCCTCATCATCGCCTAAATCAACAGATCCAGTCAGGAAAGGAGCAAAGTACACAGTGCACAACAAGGTTAAACTAAATATTTATGACAATTAAATATTGAATATCAAGTTAAGAAACTGCATAACAGAACATCATCATCTCAGAGTTAACTGTAAACAGGAATATGAGAAACATAAATAAATGAAACAGGAAATGAAACTACAATAGCCAGCAAGAAATATAACATGACCAGAACTATCTGTGTGAACTTGTGTTTGTTTTTAGAATACATAGTCGGCATGTAGGGGTTTATAAGGCTAATCCAGCCGTCATAAACGGCTATTAGACAATATAATCGAGATCCGGCTGATGGACAGTCGTGTACCAACAGCTATTAGACAATACAGGGGAAAGGGTAAACTCCATGCCTCCTTAGTATTCTCCCACCCGACACGAAAAACAAGACATGAACTCCAGTATTCAAGACATAAAAATCCAGTGTTCTAACACTACGTGTAATCATCCAATGGTGCTAGTAGAGCAAGGAATTAATTATCACAATATAAAGAATAAACTTGAAGTGCAGGTACTTGCCTGTTGTTTGGATCTGATTAATTTAGTTCTTGGGGGAAAAGTCCAGAGATGAGTCCAAAAGCTGAAATAGACATTACCATCATGCTCAGAAGATGTCAAATAGCTAGAAACGCCTGTCCTTGGGTCCAATTTGGAGACAAGGGCAAAAACGACAGTTTCGGGTCAAAACGGGGTCCGTCGGTAGGCCCGCTTTGCACCGAAAAACGTGTCCGGGTCAACGGTCTCCAAATTCACCAAACTTAGTGTCAACAGGTCAGGAACGCTGATACGAACCCAACGGAACTTCCAGATTTGGATTCCGATGAGCCGAACACAAAATCGCTCGTCGAGCGGGGCCTGTGGGGCCCACGACACGCGATTTCGTCAACGTTCTCAGAATCGAACCAAACTTGACCCACAGGACCAGCGTATCGCTACGAGTCTGATGGCGCAAGTTTCGTCTCGATCCGACATGTGTGCACGAAGTTAGGGTAAATTGCAGAAAAGGCGGATACGGGGCGATGTCCGCGGATACGCGTTAATTCTGGTGTGCACGCACACCCGAATCAGCTTCCACGAAAACTCACACGTCCGTATCGACGGTGCACACGTATCTGTGAAGACCGCACGCGACCAAGTCGTCCCGTTTGGCGGGGCGGACTCAGTTCCGGGGTGAAACAGGGTCTGGTTTTTTCTGTTTTTGGATCGCGGTCTGCGATCACCACAGGACGCGATGTCCCGAACAGTTTGTCCGGACACCGAGAGGGTCATACAGGCTTCGCAACACAATTTACGGAATTAAAAACGTAGCTACGAGGTGAAAGTTACACGCACCTGAACAGGATCTGAAAAACCAGATTTTACCGTGTCCGACACGACACAGGACACTGTGTCCTGTGTCCACTGTGTCGAGTCCAGCTCCTAGGTTTAGGGTTAGGTTTGGAGGCTGCAGGCGGTGGTCCGGCCGGAGGAGGGCGGCGCCGCTGCGGGGGAGGCCGGCCGGGGGCTGGGCGGCGCCGGCGAGGGCGGCACGACGCCGGAGGCGGCTCGTCGGTTGGAAGGTAGGGGCAGGGGAGAAGAGGGAGCTGCTGTGGCGGCTGACGGCCTCGGGGAGGGGGTGGCGCCGGAGGAGGCGACGCGGCGGGCTGGGTCAGGCAGGGGCGGAGGAGCGAGGTGACCGGAGGGTGGAGCGGTGGTCGGGGACGAACGGGTGGCCGGAGGGCTCGGGTTAGGGTTTTTAAAGGGGAGGAAGGAGGTCGGGAAGGCCGAGCAAGGCGGCTAGGGCCGCGGGGTCGGGCGCAGCGGGCGGAGGCGTTGGCTGCGTGGCGCGGCGGCCGCGGGCGGCGGCGTCGGACGCAGAGGGGAGCGAGTCAGTCGGGGGAGAGGGGCTGGGGAGCGGGTCCGGGCGGGTCGGGTTCAAGTGGACCCGACCCGACCTGCTATGCGAGTCGTGGGCTGGGCCGAGATAGTGGACCGCGGGCTGGGCCAGGGAAACGGGCCGGAAAATATATAATTAATAATAATAATAATAATAATAATAATAATAATAATTATTAGTTAATAAATCAGTTAATTAAATAAATAATTAATAAATACTTTTTAGGTGTTTTAAAAATAGGTCCGGGGTCCAATAAATTCCAGAAAAATTATCCTAAGTCCAGTTTTTCATTTTACACCCAAAAATATTATTTTCATAATATTTTAATATTGTTTATTATCAATTAAAAATCATGTAATAATTTAAAACCCTGATTTTAATTTCAGAAAATTCCCAAAAAATTCCAGAAAATTGTGAAAAATCCTAATTTTAATATTTTGAAAAAATCAGGGGCTTACAATCTACCCAACTTATAAAATTTCGTCCTCGAAATTTAAATTTTGGTAGGGTTCTCTCTGTCCAAACTTACTTGATTACAGTCCAGCGGGTTTCTCTCAGGTGGACATTGCGGTCGCTACCCAACTTAGAATTTTACCCATATCCTCTAAGGCTGTACAACTAGTGAGGCTAGGTCTTAACTTAATAAATCAGGGTATTGAATCTTAAGCCTGCAACACAAAACACAGCACCTAGGGTCTTGTCTTAGTCATAAAGGGTTATCATCAATTCGACCGGTCTGAGGGGTATGTCTAGCACTACAAATCAACTTATACCAACCACAGGTTTTTGTCTTTCCGAAATGAGGAAAGACGAGGATCAATAATAAAGAGTTTAAGGGCGAGGTGGTAGAACAGAGGTATAGGGATCAAGGCATTTTTTCAGGAATTCTAATGGGAATTGTCAGGCGGTTAAGGATCGAGATTCTATTCTGGTAATGCTGATACGATATGCTCGGACGTATTTAGGGACAAGTATACTAGTCAACTATCTATCTCAATCCACGTAAAGTAGTTGTGCGAAGTGCGAATCAAAATGCACTAAGGTTGATCAGACCGCAGTACACTGATTCTGAGTAGACCCTTGTATTAGTGGGGTTGATCAGGCCTCAATAATACAGGTGTCACGAACAAGCCCGATAAAGAGGAAGCTTGCAAAACTAGGCTATAAAATAGCAGCATTAGTCGAGTTTAGCAAAATTAAGTGCGCTAGATGATGATGAAAAGAGGTACAAAATTTATTGAAGTCCACAGAATAACACAAAATAAGCACAAAAGAAAAAGTCTAAAGAATCTATACAGTTATCAATTTAAAAACATACTAGGTTATTTAGCAAGTTCAAAAATTACTAGGTTGGGGCTGAGGTCACGAACCAATAGCCACGAAAATAATACTAGAAAAGATATCTACGAATCACTTACGCGCATTAGCTGCTTCCAGAGTTCGCGCGTTCTCCACGGTCATTACGTAAGCCTGTCCGCATCCTTGAGCAGCGGGACAGTCCCTCCCTTGATGTGCTGCTGAGCCACAAAGTAGACAAACACCTAGCCTCTTTCTGCAAACTTGCCAAGTATGGCCTGGTCTATGACAATAGTTACAAGCAGCAGCTTGTTGGTTCTGTCCCTGGGCCTGGTGTTGGGGTGCTGGAGCTCGAGGGAGAGGACGCTGAGCTTGTTGCGGGGTCCTCTGCTGTTGCTGTTGTTGAAAAGGGCGTTTGTTGGGTCCTGTACTTCCAGTATCTCTTTCCCGTTTTAGTTTATGTCCCATGTCTCTCTCAACGCCTTGTGCCACGCTCAAGATTTCCTCGTAGGTGCGAGCTCGGCTGGTGGTGACAGCAAGGCGAATATCCGGAGACAACCCCTTCTTGAATCTACGGGCTCTGTCCTCCGGGGTACGAACCATGTACTCCGCAAAGTGGCTTAACCTGCTGAATTCAGCAGTATACTCATCAACAGTCAGGTTACCTTGCTCCAGTCTCTCGAATTGGCTTTCGAGAGCTTTCCGAGCCACTTCGGGGTAAAATTTCTCCTTGAATAGCCTCTTAAAATCTTCCCAGGTGAGGTCAGGAGCAGATAGTTGGGGTTCATCTCTGAACCAGGTCCGAGCTATGTCGAACAGTTGCAGGCTTGCGGACTCCACTTTGAGATCATCAGGAACCCGAGCAGTCTTCAGGAGTCTCTCTACGTTCTCTATCCATTCATCGGCATAGAGAATGCCTTCAGTTCCGTAGAATTCCAGGGGTCTTAGGTTCTTGAAATCTTTGGCACTTCCTGGCCTCTTTTGTGGTGACTCTCGGGTCCGAAGAGCTTCTGAAAGGCTGGTCCGTAGCAGGGTAGTTTGTTCCTTCTGTGATTCCACCAATCCCTGGAACACTCCGAGTAGCTGTGCCCCATCTAGAGTAACTGCTGGAACAGATGGAGGCGGCGGGAGTGCAAGAGTCTCGGGCATATTCTGCTCAGCTGGTTCTGATGTGCCTCCTACTGTGTTCCTCGTCTGAACCATTCTGAAAGATTAAGGGATAGGAAGATCAGAATAGAATACTTGGAAATCAAAGGCGATAGGAAAAATCGAGCAGCAATGATATCAAGAATTGAAATAAGGACGCTATACTGTGAATGAGCTTTTCCTAGAATCCTCAATCTTATTCCATACCCTGTCCTAGGGTATCACCCTATTTTAGGATAGGACCTGCATGGGCCACCATAAAAATGTGTCATGACCCACACCCGGAAATTCGGGCACGAGTGCGTGGGTACGTCCAGCCTACGCCGCAGAGTCGGCGGTAGTACGCTGTCTAGGTCAATCCTTATTTACTAATTAGCTCATTCACAAATAACATAGACAAGATAATAATGAGAATTGAACTTAAGATTGCAACTGAAATAAATGTGACAATAGATTCAAATGTCTTAGTACAGGATTTCAAATGAAGTCGGGGACAAACCCGATAAATGAGATAAGAATATAAGTGAAAGATAGCTACTACTAGCTACTCTGCAGCAGGGGTCTCCTGGGTGGGTTCTGGCTCCTCATAGGTATCATCAGTCCCCTTATAGGGACCATAATAAGTAGGGGCAAGATCCTCATTATCGCCTAAATTAACAGATCCAGTCAGGAAAGGAGCAAAGTACACAGTGCACAACAAGGTTAAACTAAATATTTATGACAATTAAATATTGAATATCAAGTTAAGAAACTGCATAATAGAACATCATCATCTCAGAGTTAATTGTAAACAGGAATATGAGAAACAGAAATAAATGAAACAGGAAATGAAACTACAATAGCCAGCAAAAAATATAACATGACCAGAACTATCTGTGTGAACTTGTGTTTGTTTTTAGAATACATAGTCGGCATGTAGGGGTTTATAAGGCTAATCTGGCCGTCATAAACGGCTATTAGACAATATAATCGAGATCCGGCTGATGGACAGTCGTGTACCAACAGCTATTAGACAATACAGGGGAAAGGGTAAACTCCATGCCTCCTTAGTATTCTTCCACCCGACACGAAAAACAAGACATGAACTCCAGTATTCAAGACATGAAAATCCAGTATTCTAACACTACGTATAATCATCCAATGGTGCTAGTAGAGCAAGGAATTAATTATCACAATATAAAGAATAAACTTGAAGTGCAGGTACTTGCCTGTTGTTTGGATCTGATTAATTTAGTTCTTTGGGGAAAAGTCCAGAGATGAGTCCAAAAGCTGAAATAGACATTACCATCATGCTCAGAAGATGTCAAATAACTAGAAATGCCTGTCCTTGGGTCCAATTTGGAGACAAGGGCAAAAACGGCAGTTTCGGGTCAAAACGGGGTCCGCCGGTGGGCCCGCTTTGCACCGAAAAACGTGTCCGGGTCAACGGTCTCCAAATTCACCAAAATTAGTGTCAACAGGTCAGGAACGCTGATACGAACCCAACGGAACTTCCAGATTTGGATTCCGATGAGCCGAACACAAAATCGCCCGTCGAGCGGGGCCTGTGGGGCCCACGACACGCGATTTCGTCAACGTTCTCAGAATCGAACCAAACTTGACCCACAGGACCAGCGTATCGCTACGAGTCCGATGGCGCAAGTTTCGTCTCGATCCGACGTGTGTGCACGAAGTTAGGGTAAATTGCAGAAAAGGCGGATACAGGGCGATGTCCGCGGATACGCGTTGATTCTGGTGTGCACGCACACCCGAATCAGCTTCCACGAAAACTCACACGTCCGTATCGACGGTGCGCACGTATCTGTGAAGACCGCACGCGACCAAGTCATCCCGTTTGGCGGGACGGACTCAGTTCCGGGGTGAAACAGGGTCTGGTTTTTCCTGTTTTTGGATCGCGGTGTGCGATCACCACAGGACGCGATGTCCCGAACAGTTTATCCGAACACCGAGAGGGTCATACAGGCTTCGCAACACAATTTACGGAATTGAAAACGGAGCTACGAGGTGAAAGTTACACGCACCTGAACAGGGTCTGAAAAACCGGATTTCACCGTGTCCGACACGACAAAGGCACTGTGTCCTGTGTCCACTGTGTCGTGTCCAGCTCCTAGGTTTAGGGTTAGGTTGGGAGGCTGCAGGCGGTGGTCCGGCCGGAGGAGGGCGGCGCCGCTGCGGGGGAGGCCGGCCGGGGGCTGGGCGGCGCCGGCGAGGGCGGCACGACGCCGGAGGCGGCTCGTCGGCTGGAAGGTAGGGGCAGGGGAGAAGAGGGAGCTGTTGTGGCGGCTGACGGCCTCGGGGGGGGGGTGGCGCCGGAGGAGGCGACGCGGCGGGCGGGGTTAGGCAGGGGCGGAGGAGCGAGGTGACCGGAGGGTGGAGCGGTGGTCGGGGACGAACGGGTGGCCGGAGGGCTCGGGTTAGGGTTTTTAAAGGGGAGGAAGGAGGTCGGGAAGGCCGAGCAAGGCGGCTAGGGCCGCGGGGTCGGGTGCAGCGGTCGGAGGCGTTGGCTGCGTGGCGCGGCGGCCGCGGTCGGCGGCGCCGGACGCGGAGGGGAGCGAGTCAGTCGGGGGAGAGGGGCTGGGGAGCGGGTCCGGGCGGGTCGGGTTCAGGTGGACCCGACCCGACCCGCTATGCGAGTCGTGGGCTAGGCCGAGATAGTGGACCGCGGGCTGGGCCAGGGAAACGGGCCGGAAAATATATAATTAATAATAATAATAATAATAATAATAATAATAATAATAATAATAATAATTAGTTAATAAATTAGTTAATTAAATAAATAATTAATAAATACTTTTTAGGTGTTTTAAAAATAGGTCCGGGGTCCAATAAATTCCAGAAAAATTACTCTAAGTCCAGTTTTTCATTTTACACCCAAAACTATTATTTTTATAATATTTTAATGTTGTTTATTATCAATTACAAATCATGTAATAATTTAAAACCCTGATTTTAATTTCAGAAAATTCCCAGAAAATTCCAGAAAATTGTGAAAAATCCTAATTTTAATATTTTGAAAAAATCAGGGGCTTACACCCAAGACGATAATGGAGGTCGATAACCTCCCTCCGGTCTGAGCAGAAGGGTTGGTTCCCCTCACCACTCCAAGAGGTAAAGTCATGTGGTTTCATCCAGACCTCGTTCCAGATGTGACACAGCCGACAGTGTCTCTTGCTCCTAACTCCAAGGGAAAGAAGACCAAGTCCTGTCACACGGTCTCCCCTTCAACAGATGAAGCTTTCGCTGTCGTAACTAGTCGTACCTAGCCTACCAGCACGACTATAATTCTTCTGATGATATTACACCTCCGGTTGCCATACCCACGACACACGTCACATCTGACCCGGGTCCATCCTAGCTTCCTGTGGTTGACAAATAAAAGTTAAAGGAAATGCGCTTTGACAAACCTCTACGAAAGGACATAATTCAATAGCTAGGGAAACCTTACAACTTTGACATTTTGGCACAGCTGGCCAATACTCACGCTTAGTTGTCACTCTTCGAGCTCCTTCGTCTCTGCAAAAAGACTCATGATGTTCTAAGTGAGGTATTACAAAATGTCGACTCTTATCTGGCCCAAGTCAAGACACCGACCGAGAATCCTGTCGCATACCCTCACTGCAACAGTGTGATTGAGGCAATCCCGAACATCACATTCTCTCAACAGGACATAATGTTAAAGAATAATAGGCATGATCGTCCCCTGTATTACACGGGGTACATCGAAGCCATTAAGGTGGATCGGATGCATATCGACCCCGAATCGTCTCTCAGCATTATCCCACGAAGTCTGCTATATACCTTGGGTATTTTGATACATCGGCTGACAGCCAGCAATACCACTATCAGCAGCTTCAACGTCGGAAGAAGCTACCTGCTTGGAAAGATATATCTGAAGTGCCAAATTGGTGATCTCCGAACAGTAGTGACTTGCTTTATCAATAACGTAGATATGTCCTACAATGTCCTGATAGGACGTGTCACTACCATATTTTCTAGGAAAGGATATTTTGGTCATTTCATAATTAATTAAATATTATGCAAGTTAAATATTATTTATTGTATAATTATTTATTATTAGATGCTACATTTTTATTGGACTTGTGTTAGTGGACCTAACTAGTTTAGACTAGACTCATGGACCAACATTAATTCTAGCAAGATTGAGCCCAATAGCAAGCACATTCATTAGGAGGATGAATTAATTAGTTAAACCAATTGGATTAGAAACTTCCTTCCTTAATTAATTCCTTCATGACAAGCCCCAAAGGGTATTATAGAATTTTCATAGTGACTTGGAGAAGGGGACAAGATCGATAATAGTTGGAGGAGGAGAGAGACTCTCTCTCTCTTCATCCATTCATCCCAATTCTAGATCTAGAATTTTTTCTTCCAAATTTCTTCATCCCTACACCAATTCCTACCCAAATTTCTTTCCAATTCCATCTTTACTCACCATTGGAGGCTATTGGAATAAGGAGGAGGCAAGGATCTACAAGGAAGAGGAAGGAGCATAAGTTGAAGGCTCTTGACACTCATTTGAAGAATTATATTGGGAATCCATCTCCCAATAGGTAC
Organism: Iris macrosiphon; assembly: GCA_036927795.1. Lineage (NCBI taxonomy): Eukaryota > Viridiplantae > Streptophyta > Magnoliopsida > Asparagales > Iridaceae > Iris > Iris macrosiphon. Next base: position 92,649,513 of record JAYESA010000016.1, on the reverse strand, counting down.
AATTCAGTTTTCTCTCTCTAATTAAACTCTAAATCTATAATTTAATTATTAGGAACCCTCCCATGTACTAAAGTTACCCATAGAAAGTAGAATTAGGTTCATAGGAGGCCTATGGAGGAAGTTATCTGGTATTTTGTATCAATTTTGGGAGAATTTCGATATTGGCAAAACATGTGTTTGTCAATTGGTTAATTAGACCAAATTGACATGTGTTTGGTTGTGTGAGGCAAGCGTATCACAAAATAAGTATGATACGGGATGATGCACTCATTGTGTTTTAATTAATACTTTTTATCCTATTGTGCACTAAGTGTTAGTAGGTTATATAGCTATTGGCTTATACTACGTATATATAATTACTTGATGATATTTATATACATCACTAGCTATTTGCATAGTTACATACATTATGCATCTTGTGCTAAGAGAGTATGATATATATGTTGACTGTCTTTTGCTATAGGCATGTATAAGGATATATATATTAATAGATAGGTTGTATACTCTAGTATTGAGTTGAGAGTTGTGTGAGTAGCAGTACCTAGCTTGGATTGGTATGGGTGATCATAGGAGGGGCAGTAGTGTTATTAAACACTAGCTGCAGCAAGGTGAGTGAAGTGTACCTGTGTGTGTATGTGTGCTAGGGGTGTCGGGCTGCAGATATACGTAGCAGCAATGCTTTGCTGCAACAACAACAATGTGTATGAGCAGCAGCAACAATACGAAGTTGCAACAGCAGCAATGCGTAGTAGCAGCAGCAAATGCATTGGAGCAGCAACAACAGTGTGTTGGGAATCGGGTTTTAATGAGGACTGATGTAGGTGTTATATATTGGTGATGTTAGTATATTAATAATTAGTATATTGTTAGTTATACTAAATAGTAAGTTTAGCATCTTATATATATATATATATATATATATATATATATATATATATATATATATATATATGTTAAAGATAAGGTAGTAAGTGATATGATAAATTAGTATACAAGTTGATAGTGGTGACACTTGATGTTAGTATATATTATGTTATAAGTTAGATATTGGTAAGTGAGGTATGTTAGATACTTAATTATGTATATATGGGTGCATCCATAAACCTTAGTTAGTTAGTTGTCTTAGTTTGATAAGTTAGTAATTATTACCTTGTGATACCAAGGTAAAGTAAGGTAAGGTAAGGTAAGGAGTTGATTCAAGGTATTGGGTCAAGATGGGCTAGATAGTGTGATACCGGGTTGGCTCAAAACCAAGGTGTCCACTAGTACTAGTAGCTAGGGATACTGGTATATATATTATGTTTGTATATATATTATATAGCATTTTCTTATATAATATTTTATGTATCTTAGGATACGGAATAGTATTGATACTCCAGTATCCTAATATAGCTAGTATAGCCTAGTTACATAGTGTATGGACCTAATATCCTAGGGATGGACTCATACAACCTAGAATAGCTAGTTTGACCAAGTTTGACCAAGAGTTGACCTAGTTTGACTGTTTTGACTTAGAAATGGTTCATGACTTAGAATTTGACTAGTTTAACTTATTTTAATTCCAAAACCTTGTATTGATGTAATATTCCATATTTAGGTCTCCGAGGCATCGTTCCAGACATCTTTGATATTGTTCACCGAATTTCAAGCGAGTATATTCTCTGATAGTTTTTTATTTATAATATCCCCTATGTTTCTTGTATTTAGTGTAGATATCCTTGATTTCTTAACACGATGGTTATACGGATTGGTATATCTGGATCTTGTCATGAGATATTATCCCTTGATATTTATGGTGTATCATGTACAAGCCTTATTCCTGTTCTTCTTGTGCATATATAGATATCGATTCTTGGGGAAACTAGCTACCTACCCAGTGAATCCCTTGTCATAACGTACCATGGTTGGATCCACTATACCAGTCGGGGCAGGGAGTCTTAGTGTAGATATGTGACCATACCCTCCTTGTGCATGTCATTGTGAGTATTGATCATACACCGCAGGTATGATTAACCAGGCCCTAATCCTTGTGTAAGTTTCCAAGCCGATCATATGTTGTAGCTGGTACTCATTCATATAGTAGTAGTATTTCTTGCTCATTTCCATGATGCTCATTCCTTGTATTTAATTTCCTTATTTTTATTTTGTATATCTCTTATACTTGTAATTTGCATCTTGTATATTTTACTCTATTTACTGTTACATAATTCATTAGAACTGCTATTAGAGGTGTACTTTGCTCCTTTCCTTACTGGATATATCTTTCCCAGATGACACTGAGGAGTGGTACCCCACTCACTACGGGCCTCAGGACGTAATTGGCTTAGAGCCAGAGACTTTGGCTCAGGAGGGTCTCATCCCGGTTGAGACAGACGACCCAGTACCTGTAGCTCAGTAGATAGGTTTATTTGTACTGGATTTGTCTCCAATATTTTGATATTAGTATTCTTATTATATTAGATGACTCATTAGATATTATTTTGTCTTGTGAGTTATATTTGACTCTTCAGTTCTTTATATCATATTCGTGCGCTTGTCCATCTTATAGATCTGTGATTGAGTATTAAAATTTCATTGGTGGCATTATTATATCTTGATTACTAGATAGATAGTTTACCAAACAACGTTCTACCGTCGATGCTACAGTGTAGGCTGGAAGTTATTCACTATTCCTGTCCCTATACCGGGTGCGGGTCGTGAGACAATTTTAGTGGTGGCCTACGCAGGTCTTCGAGGTCGCAAATAGAGCCTGTTTCAGGATAGTGGTGCTCTAATTTGTGTGCTATTACGAGCCTGTTTCAGGATATAGGATATAAGCTATAGGCAGAGAATACTCAATCATATCTAGAAAAACTCTATTGATTTATTTCAACTATTCTTCCTTGAATTTGATATTTGATCTTTAACTGTCCTTCTTTAAATACATTATATCATGTGCCATATTGATTCTTTTCTTTCACTTTGCTTCAGGATGCCGCTTAAGACTAGATCACAAAGAGAGGAGCAGTTTCTGAGAGATCAACGACTTTCCGAGGGCCTACACCAGTCACTTCTCCGGTTATCGGCATATCAACTACGTTCGGGGGTCCACCTCCAGTTTAGAGGACTGTTTCAGCTGTGTCAAAAGGGCTTCCACCTCCACCTTCCGTTTCGACAGATGAGACTCAGGTGTTCACATTGTTTTGCAAGATGTTGGAGGCTCAAAAGGCCCAGTCAGAGGCTCACCAGAGGTAGACCGACGTGTTATGACAGGGTATTGAGAGTTCTCATCATCTTTCCCTTGTTGTAGTAGAGAGAGGAGCTTCGATCTATCAGCAGGTTGCTCCGCAGGTTTCCTAGCTTCGGCCGGGTAATATCCAAGACTTCAACAAGCTGGAACCTCGGGTCTTCAAGGGGACTGAGGGCATCGTCTACGCTGATGATTGGCTCGAGGACATTGAGCATCTTATGAGGGTGTCTCATCTTGCTGAGGATCTGAAGGTTGAGGCAATAGGAATTTATCTATTCGATATCGCCTGTACTTGGTTCAGGAATGAGCCACTTCTTACTGATATGGGGCAGTCTTAGGAGGTATTCAAGGGCCTCTTCAATTGAAATTTCTTTGCTCAAGCTGACAGATTAGACTTGGGGAGAAAGTTTGAGGGCCTTACTCAGGCAAGCATGTCCGTGGAGTAGTACGCCACAGAGTTCGGTAGGCTGAGCCGATTTATGGAGTATTTTATGAGGGAGCCAGAGGTTCGGGTTATCCGCTTCTGCAGGGTCTGAACTGGAAAATGGAAATCCTCATTTCGTCTTTCTATGAGACGTATTCGGAGATACTCGTGGAGGCACGCAAGGTTAAGCGGGAGTTGGACATGAAACCCAAGAGAGATCGCGATTATTTTTTGGGGGCTGGTAGTAGCATAGTGCCTGCTAAGCATCCTCATTTCTAGTTTAGGCCTTTCCAGCGGCCACAGTAGTAGCAGAGACAGTCACAACAAGCTTCCTGCCACTACAGTAAGAAGTCCGGCCACATCTGAAAAGTTTACAGGAAGAGGTTGGGAGTTTGTCTGTATAGTGGTGCCAAGGGGCATCAGCTGAGAGATTATCCTTCCAACCCTCGTCATGCAGTTCAGGGAGCAGCTCCATCTCAGAAAACACAGGCGAGGCCACTTGTAGTACCGCTGAGGGGACCGCCGCTTCCGACCCAGCAGCAGCGTTATGCCCAGCACCAATATCATCGGGGTGCACCTCAGGGACGAGCGTTTGCTATGACAGTCGAGGAGGCCGAGCCCACCAGAGATGTCATCGCAGGTTCTGTTCTTCTTGATTCAATTTTAGATTTTGCATTATTTGATAGTGGTTCTTCTCATAGTTTTGTATCTGTTTCTTTTGCTCTGAAGCATTATTTGGTAGCCGGGTCTTTGCTTAGGACTTGCAAGATCATGACCAGGGGAGGCATTATCCTGGTTAGTAATATTTGCAAGGATCGGAGAGTTACTCTGGGAGACCGGGAGCTGAGTGCGTGTCTACTTGTAATGCCACTTCCGAGCTACAACATTGTACTCGGGATGGATTGGTTGAGTAGGCACCATGCTAGTATAGATTGCAGAGGAGGTAGAGTTTTGTTTAGCATGCCAAGAAGAGTCAGAGTTTGAGTTTGCTAGAGGAGCTACAGAACGGAGAGAAGGCATTATCTATAGAGCTATGGTGGAAGACAAGGAGTTATCGCATCCATTGATAACAAAGTTCTTGAATGTGTTTCCTGAGAAATTGCCAGGATTGCCGCCAAATCGAGATATTGAGTTCTTTATAGACTTGGTGCCAGGTGCAAAACTAATTTTACATCATGTCTATAGAGTGAACAACATCGAGTTGGTCGAGCTAAAGAAGCAATTGGATGAATTATAGGATAAGGGGTTTATCAGATCAAGTTCTTCACCGTGGGGAGCCCCGATTTTGTTTGTATCGAAGAAGGATAGATCGGTGCGCATGTACATCGATTACAGGGTATTGAATAATCTCACTATCAAGAATAAATACCTATTGCCATGGATTGATGTCATGTTCGATCAGTTGAGTGGCACCAAGGTATTTTCCAAGATAGACTTGTGATAAGGCTACCACAAGGTGAAAGTAAAGCCGAAGGACATTCCGAAGACTGCTGTTAGGACTCGATAGGGCCAATATGAGTTCATGGTGAAGTCGTTTGGGTTGACTAATGCCCCGACGATATTTATAAATTTTATGAACGAGGTTTTCCATCAGTACCTTGACAAGTTTGTGGTGGTGTTCATCGATGACATACTCATATACTCGAAGACACCAGAGGAGCACGAAGAGCATCTACGGATTGTGTTGGATGTGCTAAGGAAGAAGAAGTTGTATGGGAAGCTGTCCAAGTGTGAATTCTTTATGGATAAGATGGAGTTCTTAGGACATGTTGTGACTAGTGATGGAATTTCAGTGGATCCGAAGAAGATTGCAGCAGTGGAATCTTGGAAGACCCCGAATTCAGTGACAGAGATCTGAAGTTTCTTGGGAATGGGAGGATACTACAAGAAGTTTGTGCAAGATTTTTCGAGGATTGCTGAGCCGATGACTAGACTCACCAGGAAGGACACGGAGTTTGTTTGGACAGAGGAGTGCCAGGCTACTTTTGAGGAATTGAAGAAGAGGTTGACGTATGCTCCTATTTTGACGTTGCCATCAGGGTCTGGAGGTTTCACTATTTATAGTGATGCATCGATAAAAGGGCTGGGTTGTGTTCTTCAGCAGAATGGAAAAGTGATTGCCTATGTATCCAGGCAATTGCGTCCTCATGAGAAGAACTATCCTACCCACGATTTAGAGTTGGCAGCAGTCATCTTTGCCTTGAAGTTGTGAAAATACTATTTTTACGGAGTGCGTGTGGAGATCTTCACAGACCACAAGAGCTTGAAATACGTTTTCACTCAAAAGGAGTTGAATATGAAGCAGTGTTTGGAACTGATGAAGAATTTTGACATATCCTTACAGTATCATTCGGGGAAAGCCAATGTAGTTGCCAATGCCTTTAGTAGGTATCTGGTAGCTATATTTTTTTACGCAGGATCGGTATCTATTGGAGGATATGGAAAGCTTGGGCTTTGAGGTGATAGTCCCTGGTTTTGCCATGCAGATATGGGGGTTGCAGATACACATAGAGTTGATGGACAAGATTAAGGCAGCCTAGTATAAGGATATATCTCTGGGGAGCATCAAAGCTCAGGTGAGAGCAGGATTGAAGGATTATTTCACCAATGCTGAGGATGGTTCTTTGCGGCATGGTACAAGATTATATGTGCCTAGTAGGGAGCTGGGTGAGGATTTGTTACATAAAGCACATTCCTCTCAATATTCCATGCAACTAGGTGCTAACAAGATGTATCGGGGTTTGCGAGAGAGTGTGTGGTGGTATGGCATGAAGAGGGAGGTGGCACAATTTGTATCCAAATGCTTAGTATGCCAGCAGGTGAAAGCCGAGAGGCAGAGGCCAGGTGGATTACTTCAGCCATTACCCATTCCAGATTGGAAGTTGGAGCACATTAATATGGATTTTGTGTCCGGACTTCCACGATCTTCAGGAGAGAAAGACGCGATTTGGGTCATAGTTGACAAATTGACCAAGTCGGCCCACTTTTTTGCCTTTCAAGGTGGGTTTGTCTACGGAGAAGCTGGCAGAGATGTATATGAGGTAGATCGTCAGGATACATGGGGTTTCTGTCAGTATAGTCGGATCGGGATAGTCGTTTCACTTCTCATTTCTGGAGAAGTTTGAAGGCGAGTTTGGGAACCCATATCAAGTTCAGTACTACATATCACCCCCAGACAGATGGGCAGTCAGAGAGGACCATTCAGACTCTCGAGGATATACTGCACACCTGTGTACTAGATTTTGGGGGATCTTAGGAGGACCATCTTCATTTGGTAGAGTTTGCTTACAACAACAGCTACCAGGCTAGTATAGAGATGTCACCATTTAAGGCTCTGTACGATCGAAGATGTCGTACTCCCTTGTCATGGGACAATATTGGAGAGAGAGCTTTGCTAGGGCCAGAGATGATTGTGGATGCAGCGAAGAAGGTTAAGTTGATCAGAGACAGACTTCGAGTGGTGCAGGACAGACAACGACATTGAGCCGATAGCCACCGGATACCTTTGGAGTTTGAGATATAGTTTTAGATTTTTTTTGTTTTATGCTTGATATTGGTTGTTTGTTATAGATCAAGTTCTTAAGGTTATATTTTTTCTAGGTTGGTGGTCTAGTGTTTCTAAGGATTTTTCCGACACGAGGCATGATTCATTTCGGTGAAGGCGGGAAGCTTAGACTGTGATTAATTCATCGGACCTTTCAGTATTCTCGAGAGGGTCAGTACAGTTTCTTATAGACTAGACTTGCCACCTATATTAGAGGGAGTGTACAACGTGTTTCACGTGTCGCAGTTGAGATAGTACATGGCGAATCCTAGTCACGTATTGGATTACTAGAAGATAGAGGTGGGCCCTACTCTTAGCTATTCAGAGCAGCCAGTTGAGATTCTGGATGGGAGAGAGAAGGTGCTGAGGAATCAGACCATTCCCTTGGTACGCGTCACATGGAGGCATCACTCTCCGGATGAGTCTACCTGGGAGAGGGAGGAAGAAATGCGAGAGCGTTACCCATATTTGTTTGTACCTTGAGGTATGTTGTTTCCTGATTCTATTTTGTTTTCTGTGGGTAGTTTCGTCTTTGAATTTCGAGGACGAAATTATTTTCAGGGGGTAGACTTGTCACAACCATATTTTCTAGAAAATAGTATTTTGGTCATTTTATAATTAATAAATATTGTATATGTTGAATATTATTTATTGTTAGATGCTACATTTTTATTGGACTTATGTTAGTGGACCTAACTAGTTTAGACTAGACTCATGGACCAACATTAATTCTAATTAGATTAAGCCCAATAGAAAGCCCATTCATTAGGAGGATGAATTGATTAGTTAAACAAATTGGATTAGAACCTTCCTTCCTTAATTAATTCCTTCATGATGAGCCCTAAGGGGTATTATGGACTTTTTATAGTGAATTGGAGTAGGGGGCAAGGCGGCCATAGTAGGGGGAGGAGAGAGACTCTCTCTCTCTCTCTCTCTCTTCATCCATTTATCCAAATTCTAAATCTTGAATTTCCCTCTTCCAAATTTTTTCATCCCTACACCAATCCCTACCTAAATTCCTTTTCAATTCCTTTTCTACTCACCATTGGAGGCAATTGGTACAAGGAGGAGGCAAGGATCTACAAGGAAGAGGAAGGAGCATAAGTTGAAGGCTCTTGACACTGATTTGGAGAATTGCATTGGGAATCCATCTACCATTAGGTACAGTTCAGTTTTCCCTCTTTAAATAGACTTTAAATCTATAATTTAATCATTAGAAACCCTCACATATACTAAGGCTGCCCATAGGAAGTAGAATTAGGTTCATAGGAGGCCTATGGAGAAGTTATGTGGTATTTTATCAATTTTGGAGGAATTCCGTGATTAGCACAACATGTGTTTGTCAATAGGTTAATTAGACCAAATTGACACGTGTTTGGTTGTGTGAGGCTAGTGTCGTGTTCACAATTGGATACATGTAGGCCGTATCATGACAATTTGGTGATACGGGTTAATTTGGGGGTTTCTTTCCAACACGGGAGTTTGAGCATGTCATATTTTAACACGGACATGTAGATGAGTAGCTAACACTTCGTGTTGCTTCTAATTATGATTCTAGACTTGTATGTGTCCTTCGGGATGCATTTGGTATGGTGTTTGGGCCGTATCGCAAGCGTATCACAAAATGAGTGTGATACGGGGTGATGCACTCATTTTGTTTGAATTAATGCTTTGTATCCCATTGTACACTAAGTGTTAGTAGGTTATATAGCTATTGGCTTATACTATGTATATATAATTACTTGATGATATTTATATACATCACTAGCTATTTGCATAGTTATATACATTATGCATCTTGTGCGATGAGACTATAATATATATGTCGAATGTCTTTTGCTATAGGCATGTATAAGGATAGATATATTAATAGATGGGTTGTATACTTTCGTATTGAGTTAAGAGTTGTGTGAGTAGCAGTACCTAGCTTGGATTGGTATGGGTGATCATAGGAGGGGCAGTAGTGTTATTAAACACTGGCAGCAGCAAGGTGAGTGAAGTGTACATGTGTGTGTATGTGTGCTAGGGGGTATCGGGATGCAGATATACGTAGCAGCAATGCGTAGCTGCAGCAACAATAATGCGTAGCAGCAACAGCAAATGCATTGGAGCAGCAACAACAGTGTGTTAGGAATCGGGTTTTGATGAGGACTGATGTAGGTGTTGTATATTGGTGATGTTAGTGTATTGATAATTAGTATATTGTTAGTTATACTAAATAGTAAGTTTAGTATCTTATATATATATATATATATATATATATATATATATATATATATATATATATATATATATATATATATATATATATATGTTAGAGATAAGGTAGTAGGTGATATGATAAATTAGTATATGAGTTGATAGTTGTGACACTTGATGTTAGTATATATTATGTTATAAGTTAGATATTGGTAAGTGAGGTATGTTAGATACTTAATTATGGATAGATGGGTGCATCCATAAACCTTAGTTAGTTAGTTGTCTTAGTTTGATAAGTTAGTAAGTATTACCTTGTGATACCAAGGTAAGGTAAGGTAAGGAGTTGATTCAAGGTATTGGGTCAAGATGGGTTAGATAGTGTGATACCGGGTTGGCTCAAAGCCAAGGTGTCCACTAGTACTAGTAGCTAGGGATACTGGTATATATATTATGTTTTTATATATATTATATAGCATTTTCATATATAATATTTTATGTATCTTAGGATACGGAATAATATTGATACTCAAGTATCCTAATATAGCTAGTATTGTCTAATTACATAGTGTATGGACCTAATATCCTAGGGATAGACTCATACAACCTAAAAATAGCTAGTTTGACCAAGTTTGACTAGTTTGACCTAGAGTTGACCTAGTTTGACTATTTTGACTTAGAAATGGCTTCATGACCTAGAATTTGACTAGTTTAACTTATTTTTAATCCAAAATCTTGTATTGATGTAATATTCCATATTTAGGTCTCCGAGGTATCGTTTCAGACATCTTTGATACTGTTCATCAGATTTCAGGCGAGTACATTCTCTGAGAGTTTTTTATTTATAATATCCCCTATGTTTCTTGTATTTAGTGTAGATATCCTTGATTTCTTGACACGATGGTTACACTGATTGGTATATCCGAATCTTGTTATGAGATATTATCCCTTGGTATTTATGGTGTATCATGTACAAGCCTTATTCCTGTTCTTCTTGTGCATATATAGATATCGATTCTTGGGGAGACTAGCTACCTATCCAGTGAATCCCTTATCATAACGTACCATGGTTGGATCCACTATACCAGTCGGGGCGGGAGTCTTAGTGTAGATATGTGAACATACCCTCCTTGTGCATGTCATTGTGAGTATTGATCATACAACGCAGGTATGATTAACCAGGCCCTAATTCTTGTGCATGTTTCCAAGCCGATTATATATTGAAGCTGGTACTCACTCATATAGTAGTAGTATTTCTTACTCATTTCTATTATGCTCATTCCTTGTATTTAATTCCCTTATTTCTATTTTGTATATCTCTTATACTTGTAATTTACATCTTGTATATTTTACTCTATTTATTGTTACATAGCTTTTATCATTCATTGGAACTGCTGTTAGAGGTGTATTTTGCTCATTTCCTGACTGGATATATCTTTCCCAGATGACACTGAAAAGTGGTACCCCACTCACTACGGGCCTCAGGACGTAGTTGGCTTAGAGCCAGAGACTTTGGCTCAGGAGGATCTCATCCCGGTTGAGACAGACGACTCAGTACCTGTAGCTCAGTAGATAGGTTTATTTGTACTGGATTTGTCTCCAACATTTTGATATTAGTATTCTTATTATATTAGATGACTCATTGGATATTATTTTTTCTTGTGAGTTATATTTGACTCTTCAGTTCTTTATATCATATTCGTGCGATTGTCCATCTTATAGATCTGTGATTGAGTATTCATATTTCATTGGTGGCATTATTATATCTTGATTGCTAGATAGATAGTTTACCAAACAATGTTCTACCGTCGATGTTGCGGCGTAAGCTGGACGTTGTTCACTACCCGTGCCCCTATACCGGGTACGGGTCGTGACAAGATGTTCATGGATACATGAGTATATAATTGTCCCATCCACTCTCCACCAGTGCTTAAAGTGCTTCAGTGAAGATGGCATCTTCAAGACAGAATTCGTTGATGTAGACACTTTCAAAGGGGTCGAGGCGTACTACCCCGACTCGATCTTGTACAAGCAAATCCACTAAGACGAAGGAGGTAACGATGTCGATAATGAAGCTGATACGACTACAGCTTCAGACGATCCCCTAAGGGCCCATCTCAAAGGACGCCCAGCACAAACAACTACTCCCCTCGTGGTCAAGCTTCGAAGAAGGGTACCTGAATCCTCGATAGTCAAGCCTCGGGAACAGAGACACGTGCCAGACAAGGATCTCCTTGCCATAAAAATCCAGGGCAACTGGTAGTCAAGCTCCGCAGGAGAACTCTAGCACCGTTAGCGTCACTGACAGACATTTAAGAAGATGAATTGGAAGAGTACGTTATGGAGTCTACCGACGTATCATCCCTCGATGATGTAATCCTTTTACAGGAAATACCGTATTTCCTCAATAAAGGCCTCTTGTTGAGTTGTACCATTGTTGTGCATTAGGGCGTTACATATTCTTTGGAGTATGGTCTAGATTTACACCTTCATACACCTTTAAAAAACTCTAGTATATCATAATAACTAATAGAGAAAACCTGGTACAACAACACAGATTGACTGGCTAAGCATGATGCATTTTGCTTCATATTTCTTTGTTTAGCTTATTTATGTCGTATGTGGCTGCAACCAACGCAGTAAATCGAATCCTCCTTAGCCAAGACCCATGTTTCGTCATTCCTGTAAGGAAGAAGGGGGGCAAACCAATCATTTTCAGGAAAGTTGAATGTCGTCGGGACTTTGTCTCAGAAGAGCCAGAATCGAAAAGTGGTAGAATGCAACTTCACCACTATAGCATACAGACTAAGCGTATTCTCTAGAAGATGGGATACGATCTGAAGAGCAACCAAGGCCTGAATTATGGCAGGGAACGACGCTTACCACTGCATCACTTTGTCCCAAAGGGCAAGCCTAAGATATACTACCAACGAACCGGTAATGTTTTACGATATGTCATGCCTCCTATAACTCATGAAGATCGTGGGAGGAAGACGAAACATATTCTCACTCTTCACAGTCTTCCTCTTAGGAATCCGACAACATCATTGGAGACGTGCGTAGACAAACATTATCCATTAACATGGTATCAGCAGATCCAGAAGAGGACGACGTGTACCCTATCAAACTCTTTGAAGTAGAACCGTGGGCTTAAAAGCTGGAATCTTTGTAGAAATAACGGTTCGAGCAGCGGGAACCTCCTACTAAGGACGAGGTTGTAAAAGTTGATTTAGGTGATGATATTGCTCCTAAACCTATCTTCATTAGCAAAAACCTCTTGACAGAAGAGCGTGAATCACTTGTCCAGCTGGTAAGGGAATACATCGACGTCTTCGCATGGAACTACCAAGATATGTTGGGTTTGGATCCACAAATCGCGATGTAGAAACTCAATATCCTGTTGAACACCAAGCCTGTAAAGTAATAGAAATAGTAATTCTGCCCAGACGTTATGATTTTCATTGAAGCGGAGGTGAATAAGATAATAGCGAGCATTTTATCTACAAAGAATAACATCTGGAATGGGTAGCTAACCTCGTCCCCATCATAAAAAAGAATGGTAAAATCCAAGTCTACATCGACTTTCATGATTTGAACGCAGCTTGCCCAAAGGACAAATTCCCTTTCCCAATCACAGACGTGATGATCGACAATACTTATGGATTCGAGCGTATGTCCTTCATGGACGGGTTCTCAGGCTACAAACAAATAAAGATATTTTCAGACGATAATAAGTATACGTCATTTCAGATGCCAATAGGGGTATACTTTTATACTGTAATGACCTCCGGTCTAAAGAATGCAGGTGCTACATACCAACGAGCTATGAGCACTATCTTTCGTGACCATCTGCACAAGACAGTGGAATGTTACGTTGATGGCATTGCTGTCAAGAGCCATTTTCAAGACGATCATCTCCATGTCCTGAAGACGGTATTCTATTTAATGCGAGCCCACCAGCTCAAAGATGAACCCAACTAAATCATTCTTGGGAGTCTCCAGTGGCAAGTTTTTGGGCTTTATCATAACTTCAAAGGGTATTCATATTGACCCTGAGAAGACTAAGGTTATCCTAGATATGCGTCCTCCAAAGAACCTACGAGAACTTCGTGGTCTGTAGGGAAGACTGGCATACATTAGGAGATTCATAGCCAATCTCTCCGGACTATGCCTACCCTTTACTCAGATTATAAAGAAGGGAGTCTTTTTACTTGGATAAAAAATACCAGCAAGCATTCGAAGAAATTAAGAAGTATCTTACGAACCCCCAGGTGTTGGTGGCCCCAATCGTGGAAAAGCCCTTCTTACTCTATGTTCGGGCAATGGATCATTCTCTCGGCATTCTTCTTTCCAAAAATAGCGATGAAGTCTATGAGCAATCTATGTACTATCTCAGCAGGACAATGATCGGTGCAGAACATAGGTATAATTCGGTCGAGAAAGAATTTCTTGCGCTAGTATTCGTTGTCCAAAAGACCCGCCATTACTTGACAGGGCAAACCATCCATGTGATCTCTCGAGTAAACCCCCTCAGAGTCATCATGAACAAGACCGAGGTACTTAACTCTCACCTAGCCACATTGGCAATCCTACTTTCATCTATGACATGGTATTTATCTCGCAAAATACTGTCAAGAGCCAAGCATTTGCCGGCTTTCTAGCACCTCATCTAGTACCGGAGACTTCAAAACTCTATGAAAAAATTCCCAATGAGGTGTTAGAGTCTAACACCCTCATAACAAGAGGATCAGTTTGGCGAATATTCTTCGATGGTGCTTCCAGAATAGGGCCCAAAGGCAATATCGTCTCCGGAGTAGGGATAGTGTTGGTCTCTCCCGACGACCTAGTCATCCATCGTGTATAATCGCTTACGGAGCAGTGTTCCAAAAATATGGCAGAGTACAATGCTTTCAACATTGGGCTCTAGATGGCTAAATAATTTGAGGATGACTTTCTAGAAGCCTATGGTGACTCCAAATTAATAGTAAGTCAAGTCTGTGGTGAGTACGAGGTTCACCACGAGGATCTACTCCCTTACCACTAAGCAGTCGTTGACATAATTTCCACTTTTACGTAGTTATTCATAGAATATGTACCACGACTGCAAAATATTGAGGCGAATGCACTTGCCAGCCTCGCTGCTTCTTTAGCAACTCTAATCAAAACTCACCTATTGATCACAGTAGTGGGTCAAGAACTGTTCTTCCCGAGGAATAAATTATGCTTGAGTCTAAGCCATTCTATGAACACAGATACCAATGTCAATGATTCGAGACTCCTATTTATGGACTATGTTGTTTACGGAATCATTCTAGGTGACCCCAAGGAGGCCACTTCTGTTAGAAGACACTCCCTCCGGTTCTACTATAATACAACCACTAAGATGTTGTACCGCCGTACCTATGATGGGCTCATGCTACGATGCCTATTACTCGCAGAAGCAAAGCAAGCTCTCCATGAAGCTCACGACGGTATTTTTGGTGCTTACCAACCCGGACCTGCTTCAAGATCGCCTCCGACGCATGGGCTATTATTGGCCAATGATGGTGGTGGATGCCGTTAATTATGCGAATAAGTACATGATGTGTCAAATCTATGTCGACTTCATTCACCAACCTCGCACTACCAGAATAAGGAAATTAGCGATACAGGAAAGCGTCATCAAATGTCAAAAATGCATTGCTAATACCGAGTAGCGACGTATTTAGTGACGTTTAGACTTAATCACGAAAAAGCTAGTCGCTGATCAAAACAACGTCGGAAAACGTCGCTATAGTGACGTAATTTAGCGAGTTACAAAATCGCAAAAATGATGACTCTTAGCGTCGAGTGTTGCCAAATTTGTGACGTTGAAATTTGGTTGGTAATTGTCGTTAAATTTAGCGACGACCTCCGACAGAATTAGCAACGAATATCTGACATGGCCAAAATTGCCATGTCAGCAATATTTAGCAACGTGTAGTGACGATCAGCGATGCCATGAGACAGTTTTGCGATGTTATTAGCGACGCATAAGGACGTCACTAAACGTCACTAAATATCGCTAAACAATGCTAATATTAAAAATAAAAAACTGAAATAAATGAATGCCTGCAATATCACAGTATAACATGCCCGTAGTATCACATTTCAAATAAATAGACAGACCCGGAGCAACCCTTTGTTGAATTCCCTGGGTTTGTCGACCCCTTTGGTAGAACACTCAATACCGGTACAATCACATAACAAAAATGATGAAATAAATCAATAAAAAGATGGCTCTAAGGCCCGAATGTAGTCACACAATATCTAGTCACACAATAAAAGTATACAAATAATAAGTACAAACTTTCATGAATGGGCCAATACACAAATGTCAAAAAATAATTACTACTGATCAGGAGGATAAGCCGCATCGAATCTGAGATAATAGTGTGTCAAACTGCTGCTATGTAAGCATCACAGAACCCAATGCAGGAGTCGATGTAGATGATGATGCAGGCGACCAGGAGGATGTCACTGCTCCAACTTTGTCATTCGAACGTCGCAAGTATCTATGACAGATAACAACCTCCTAGAACTATGCTTCACTCGCTCGCCCATCTCAAGATGTGACACCTGCATCCTCGATAGTGAAGCACCCATTGACTCCACTCGCTCGCTCATCTCAATATGTGACTCCTGCATCCTCGATAGTGTAGCGCCCACGGTCAACTGCTAATCTTGCAGCGACGTCGCATTATGCTCTGTCGATGTGACCAGATCCCTCAGTTCCATGATGCTACGCTCCAACGATTCGAAACGTGTTATGAGCATCGCATCGTCCGTCTACGGCTGCACCATAATCCTCTGCATCAACTCGTCACGCATATATGCGATCTGAAGGTCAACTCACTCCTAGGCTCGCTGCGACTCCTGGGAGGGCTGTGGGGTATGCACATCGGCAGAGAGTGTCCTAGAGGACTGTGATGCAACACAGACATCGTAGGGTCCCGTACTGTAGTACGTACCCCTATGTCGACCACCAACGACTCTCATCCAAAATAAGTCATCCGACGGATCTGGGATGGCCGGGGGTTCCGAGGAACTACCCCCCTCTCCCTGTGTAGGCCGGGTCGACTCTTCGTGGAGCCTCCTATACTCATCCTAGAAAAATGCGTATCTATCGATAAGCGTACTACTTACAATATATCTTAGGTACTTATTACTAATTACATGTATTTTATCTAAGCTATATCAAAATTTTCAAAAGATAAGAGTAATACTTACGTAGCTCTGCGTCATCCTATCATCGATAAGTTGTCCCCCATTCATATGAGTGACGAGGAACACTGTCACCATGTTTGCGTTCGCACCCATCTGGACCTGTTAAGAAATATATTATTTGTTATTGAAGTAAAAAAATAATGCCACAATGATTAAAAATTGTACGTATGTAAGACGTACCAAGCGACAGAAATATTCCGTCATCGGAATCGACCCATCACATCACTTTCATGCCCTTTACCGAGCCGCCTTGGCCTTCTCCGACGTTTTCCTATACCTATCCTCGTTGAATCTAACCCTCATCGCAATCCACTGCTCAGGCGTGATCCAACCTTGGATCGATTTTCCTTCGCGATCACGAGCCTTCTGGTCATCCATAGCATCACAGATCAGTTTGACGGCGACGAAAGAAAACTGCTGCTCTATCTGTGCGGCCCGGTATGGTGGATAAAAATATGTTCTCTACAAGAAGTACAATAGTAAGTTATAAAATATTAATGTAAAAATATTACTGATGTTAAAATCAAATATACTTTTACCTTGAAGTGCCCAAACCAGAACGTATTTTTCTCTTCCGAGGCATCCGAGTAGTTTATCCATGGCCCACCATAGTTTTATCTCAGAAAAATTTTCAGTGCTCTCTGTACCGCCGGGAGACGATATCTATATATACATTGATGATAATTAAACTCATTAAAAAATAAATAAATATATATATATATATATATAGTTTGATACCCTATACTCTAGAACTGCTTTGGAGTCGACCTCCACCCATAGGGGATTTCACCTCTTTTCGATTGCTATTTCGATAGCTATGATGACTGCTAGAAACTCTGCATAAAATATCGTTTGAAACCCTATATTGTAGCAGAAGATGCCCTTAACGAAGCCTCTACAGTTTTGAAAAACCCGTCCACAAGCCGCGGTACCTGGATTTCCTTTTGAAAGGCCATCCGTGTTGACTTTGATCCATGGTGCAGGGGGTGTAAGCCAAACGATAGAGGTAATCTTTGGTGCTGCTTGTTGCTTGGCTTTTATGCCCAAACGTGTAATTATCCGCTGCTCCAGAGTTGAATTATGCGAGTAACCTGTAATGAGAGAGAGTGTGCTTCAGAGATAGATGCAAGGACAGATCTTTTGATGGCCTCCATAGAAAAAACTACGTTGCTGAATTTGTGATTGTTTCTTTGGTTCCATATGTGCCAAACTAAGTTTACACTTGCTACTAAACATGCCCCATATACTTGAGGACTGAACTGAGTATCCAGGATACTCTGGAGCAAAGCATGTAAACTGCCAATCCTCCTCATAGGCACTTCGAACATTGCGAACAACCATACCCAGCTTTCGGTGACACGGGTATAGTCAAAAAATGGATGATACCCATTCTCCCCATCCTTGTAGCACATAGGACATATCAAAACCATTGTCATGCCATATCGACCGAGATTATCCTCTGTTGGCAATTTACTGTAAATTATACGCCAGATAAGAAGAGATCGAGAGGGAGGAATGTACCTTGCCAAAATTTCTGAAACGAGTTGTAGTTTAAGCTACCCCGATGTCTACAAGTATCATATATGGAGGAGAGAGTAAACTCGCCAGTTGTAAACTGATGCCATATGAGGGTATCGCTTGAAGCTCTTTCAATAGATGTTATATCAGCATATACCTGCGGGCATCTCAGTTGAAAAGATAAGAGGAATTACCCATCCCCCTTCTCGTGTAAAATCTGCAACTGTGGCAGTCAGCTTTCATGAGATGTAGCTAGGGATCTGCTGCAATCTGTCTATTATCTTGTATCACAACCAGTTGTCCCTCCAACCCACCATCATGTATATGTATCTATAAGAGGAATTATAGATAAGTCATTGGTGTTGGAAAAGAAGCGTGGAAATCTTCCTCCAAATCAGAGAGTACCTACGAGAGAACCGAGCAATACAACGCACAAACCAAACACCAAATCACAGAAAAAATAATCCACGTAGACACAGAGAATTTTGACGTGAAAAATCCTTGCGGGAAAAACCACGGGACGATCGGAGTCCAACCCTGAAGAACCTCCACTAATGGAATAAAGAGAATACACCATCTACAAGCTCCTCCCGATCCAACACGGATCACCAAAACACTTAGGAATAGAAAATAGATCACACCACGAAATAGAAGACAATGAAAAATTACCCAAAATTGATCTTCTCCTCCGAAACAGCCTCCAATCCTTCTTTCTCCTTTCCAAAGTTGCAATGGCACTCCTGCCTCCTTTTCTCATCTTTCTTGAGATGATATGTTAGAGTTAGAGTTTAGAAAAATCTAATATATACCCCATAATCCAGCAACAAACCCTAAACCGTAGGATACGATCAAACTGTGTATAAAATACCTCTGAATTTTCGTCCAGCCCGCCGACCGAACACGGACCGAATTCGGCAAAGTCGGTGATTTGCGAGTAAACGAAGACATCAGCTTTCTGGAGCTTCTGGTGCACCCTGACCGAACTCGGACCGAGTTCGGTCCGAGTTCGTTACAAACTCTGTCTCCTCCTGTACATCAGCTGCTCCTTCTTCCTCTCGAGCTTCTTCGACCTCTCGAATGGCTCTCGTCGCCTCCACGAGCTTCTTTGACCACAGACAGCGCTCGTCGCACTCCAGGGTGTTCTCCACATGGGTTGGGAACCCCACCCACTCCAATAAATCTTTCTCTTAACAACTATGTGGAAGGGATCGTTATCCCGACGATCTGCCTGCAGTACTCAAACTTTTCCTTTGGAAGAATTTTTGTGAACATATATGCTCAGTTGTCATCTGTGTGAACCTTCTCAAGCGTCGCTTCCTTCTTATCAACAGGATCCCGTATCCAATGATACTGGGTCTCAATATGCTTGGACCGGATATAAAATATCTGGTTTTTCACAAGGTGAATAGCACTCTGACTATAGCAAAGCAAAGGATATTGCTCCTGCTTTAGCCCTATTTTTTGCAGTAGCTTCTTCATCCACAGCAACTCTTTGCAAGTCTCCGTCACCGCAATGTACTCTGCCACTATCGTCGACAAGTCAACACACTTCTGCAAACGACTGTCACGATACTACTCCAACAGCAAACATCATCACATAGCCCGAAGTCGATCGTCTCGTGTCTACATCTCCAACTATATCAACGTCGGTTTACCTAACCAGCTTCAGCTCGACACCACCAAACAAAATTCTCCGATCGGCACTGCCTTGAAGATATCGTAGAATCCACTTGACCCTACTCCAATGTACCCTTCCAGGATTGGAAATGTACCTGCTAACTGTGCCGACTGCGTAAGCAATGTCTGACCTCGTACATATCATAGCATACATAAGAGTTTCCATAGCTGAGGCATATGGAACCCGCTCCATATCTTCCTTCTCGTCCTCGGTAGATGGACACTACTCATCAGTGACCTTAAAGTGAGCCGCAAGGGGGTTACACACTTTCTTCGATCCGTCCATCCCGAAAAGCTAAAGTACCCGGTGAATGTACTTCTTTTGGGACAAGTGTAATAGCTTGGACTCTCTCTCTCTCTCTCTCTCTCGGCTGATCTCCATCCCAATAATAGTCTTCGCTGCGCCCAAATCCTTCTTAGAGAAGGTCGTGCCCAGTTGGCGCTTCAACTCTGCTATCTTGGTGGCATTCTGACCTACCAACAATATTTCATCAACATAAAGCAACAAAATGATGAATTCATCCTCGACGAAGTACCTCAAAAAAATACAATGATCCGACGTCGTCCGTGCATAGTCATGCTCCCCCATAAACGACTCGAAATTCCTGTACCACTGCCTCGAAATCTGTTTCAGACCATACAAGCTCTTCCTCAACCGGCAGACCAAATGTGACTTGCCCTTCTCACAAAATTCCTCTGGCTGCTCCTTGTACAACTCCTCCTCAAGATCACCACGGAGGAATGTCGTCTTCACGTCCATTTGCTCGACCTCCAAGTCAAAACAGGCTGCCAATGCTAGCACTACCCGAATAGACGACTGCTTGACGACTGACGAAAATATCTCATCATAATCTATGCCTTTCCGTTGACCGTAGCCTTTAACTACCAGCCTCGCTTTGTATCGAGGGTGAATAGCATCATCTGTCTATTTCACTCTGAACACCCATCGATTCTTCAAAGTCTTCTTGTCCTTTGGCAACTGCACCAGAT
This sequence comes from Iris macrosiphon, assembly GCA_036927795.1. Classification (NCBI taxonomy): domain Eukaryota; kingdom Viridiplantae; phylum Streptophyta; class Magnoliopsida; order Asparagales; family Iridaceae; genus Iris; species Iris macrosiphon. The sequence goes on along the minus strand of JAYESA010000016.1, from coordinate 92,628,690 downwards.
CATAAGTAGAGTTGGCCTCCAAGGAACTCATCTCCTCCTGCATGGACTCCATCCACTCCTGCCTGTGTTTGTCTTTCATAGCCTCTACGAAAGTTTCGGGTTCTCCTCCGTCAGTCAGTAGCACATACTCATCCGGTGAGTATCTCGTAGATGGTCGACAATCTCTATCGCTCCTCCTCAACAGAACCACTGGTGCTGGTTGTATATCTATAGCCTCCTCTCCTCCAGGAACTGCCATATCGGCATGCTCATCCTCCTGAGGGTCACCCTGACCACCATTAGCAGGATGATGATCAAGGTTGGGAGAAACTCCATGTATTGGCTCCCCCATAACTGGATTCTCTGCGATATCCTCTGAAAACTGCTCGAAGCAAAATGACTCTAACTCAGGCAACTGTGGCAATTAGCTTTCGTGAGATGTAGCTAGGGATCTGCTGCAATCTGTCTATTATCTTGTATCATAACCAATTTTCCCTCCAAAAATTAATAGTACTACCATCCCCAACCCACCATCATGTATATGTATTTATAAGAGGAATTATAGATAAGTCATTGGTGTTGGAAAAGAAGCGCGAAAATCTTTCCCTAAACCAGAGAGTACATGCGAGAGAACCGAGCAATACAACGCACAAACCAAACACCAAACCACAGAAAAATAATCCACTCAGATACAGAGAATTTTGACGTGGAAAATCCTTGCGGGAAAAACCACGGGACGATCGGAGTCCAACCCTGAAGAACCTCCACTAATGGAATAAAGAGAATACACCATCTACAAACTCCTCCCGATCCAACACGGATCACCACAACACTTAGGAATAGAAAATAGATCACACCACGAAGATAGAAGACAATAAAAAATTACCTAAAATTGATTTCCTCCTCCGAAACGGCCTCCAATCCTTCTTTCTCCTTCCCAAAGTTGCAATGGCACTCTTGCCTCATTTTCTCCTCTTTCTTGAGATGATATGTTAGGGTTAGAGTTTTGGAAAACCTAATATATACCTCCTAATCCCGCAACAAATCCTGGACCGTAGAATACTATCCAACGGTGTATAAAACACCTCTGAATTTTCGTCCAGTCCGCCGACCGAACTCTGACCGAATTCGGCCAAGGCGGTGATTTACGAGTAAACGAAGATAGCAGCTTTCTGGAGCTTCTGGAGCACCCTGACCAAACTCGGACAGAGTTCGGACCAAGTTCGGCCCGAACTCTGTCTCCCCATGTACAACAGTTGCTCCTCCTTCCTCCAGAGCTTCTTCGACCTCTCGAATGGCTCTCGTCGCCTCCCCTGAAAAGATGGAAGATGAATAGAATAGACTGAATAGTATATTTCATTTGATACTGATCGTTCATATATATACAAGAAGAGTTAGAAGAGTATTCCTATAAATCAGGAACTAACTCCTACAAGTCATGAACTAATTCCTACTTTCCAGGTTGTCCAACTAAAAGTCAGTAATTATAACAAGAAAATTGATATGTACAAATCTTCTATTCTTTAATATGGAAGATACATAAGATTGATTTCCTAACACTCCCCCTCAAGTTGGAGAATGGATATCTTGCACTCCCAACTTGCGAACCATAGGAACAAAGATCTCTTTTCCCAAAGGCTTGGTTAAAACATCTGCCAATTGATGCGTAGATTTTACAAACTTCGTTGCTATGGAACCATCTTGAATTTTATCTCTTATATAATGACAATCCATTTCAATGTGTCTTGTGCGTTCATGAAATACTGGATTCGCTGCAATATGTAATGCTGCTCTATTGTCACAATATAATGTAGTAGGTTCTTGATGTAGGATTCCCAAATCTCTAAGCAAATACCGAAGCCAAGTCAACTCGCAGCAAGCTCCAGTCATTGCACGGTATTCTGCTTCGGCTGAAGAAAGTGAGACAGTTTTCTGACGCTTCGACCTCCATGAAATCAACGAAGGGCCAAGAAAAACACAATAGCCTGTGGTAGATCTTCTGGTCATCGGACAACCTGCCCAATCTGAGTCACAATAAGCTCGAAGTTTAAGATCACTCTTTGAAGAGAAGAATAGGCCTTGACCAGGTGCACCTTTTAAGTAACGGACAACCCGAAGTGCTGCCTCCATATGGAGAGTCCTAGGCTGATGCATAAACCTGGTGAGAATATGGACAGAATACATGATGTCGGGTCTTGTGACAGTAAGGTATATCAACCTCCCAACCAATCTTCTATAACGGCCTGAGTCTTTGAGCAAGTCACTATTATCAGATAATTTCAGACCTCGCTCCATAGGAGTGTCAACAGGGGCTGCACCTAACAACCCTGCATCGTTAATAATCTCTAGAGCATATTTACGCTAGGAAGCAAATATTCCATTTCTAGACGCAGCTATTTCAATGCCTAGAAAGTATTTTAATTCACCAAGATCTTTAAGGTGAAAATGATTATGCAGATATTTTTTGATTGCAGCAATACTAATCGGATCATTTCCAGTAATTAGAATGTCATCGACATAAATTAAAAGAGCAGTGAAAGACTCGTCTTGCTTCCTGGTGAATAAAGAATAGTCGGCTCTGGACTGCATATACCCAGCTGATCGAATAGCCTCAGAGAATTTTGAGAACCATTGGCGTGAGGCTTGTTTCAGACCATAGAGAGATTTATGAAGCCGACAAAATAGATGTTCCTCCCCCTGTCGGCGAAGCCCGGGCGGAGGAGCCATGTAAATTTCATCATCAAGGTCACCATGGAGGAAGGCATTGTTGACATCTAGTTGGTGAAGAGACCAACCCTGAGAAGCAGACAGAGCAAGCAAGCAACGGACTGAAATAATCTTTGCAGTAGGAGAGAAAGTGTCTTGATAATCCACACCCTCCAATTGTGTGAAACCCTTGGCCACTAATCGTGCTTTGTACCTTTCAATTGAACCATCAGACTTGCGTTTGATTTTATAGACCCATCGACAACCAATCGGTTTCTTGCCGGCCGAAAGAGGTGTGAGAGTCCAGATACCATTGGCTTTGAGTGCCTCCAATTCTGATTGCATGGCCTCCTGCCACTCAGAACGAGCAGCGGCCTCTAAATAATTGCTGGGTTCTATGGCTCCACTAATCTGAGCAATAAAAGACTGAAATGCAGGCTTATATCGGTGATATGAAACATAATTGGCCAGTGGATAGCGGGTACCTTTGGTCGGACCTGGAGTTGAGGAGGTCGATTGGTCGGAGCAAACATTAGAGCATATGTAATCGTTGAGCTTGACCGGCGGACCGGTGTGGCGGTTGGAGTGACGAAGGGGTACTGGTTCGGGTGGATCAGATGAAAGAATAGACGGCTCGGGTGAAGGGAGAGTTAAGTCGAGCACGGGAGGAGGTGAGGAAGGTAACGCTGGCGCTAGAGAGGCAGGAGAGGTCGTATGAGAGGGAGGGACGGGGGTAGATGGTGGATCGGTGCTTGTTGGCGGGGCAAAGGTTTTGGGGCGGCGAGCATAAGTATGAAGGATGGGCGGTGCGGGTGAAGGTTTAGGGCGTGGTGGCGGAGTAGGTGAATGTGAGTCGGGTGGTGACGGAGCGGGTTGTAGAGGGGAAGAAGAAGAAGAAGAAGATGTTTGGTCGAGAAGGAGAGATGACGTGTTGGGATTGGACTCAAAAGGAAAGGCAATAGTGTCATGGGCCACTAAAGGAAGTGGGCCAAAATTAGTATTGGAAGGAGATAGAGCAAGACCGGGTTTGTTGGAGGCATATGGAAAAATGGTTTCATGAAATTTGACATCACGGCTAGTGAAAACTTTTCTAGTCGATAAATCGAACAATTTGTAACCCTTTTGACCGACGGGATAGCCAATGAAAATTGAGGCAAAGGAACGGTAGTCAAATTTATGTGAAGTATGAACGTTAGTAGCATAGGCTAAACAACCAAAAACACGAAGATGAGAAAAGGAAGGTGGTTTTGAGTAAAGTCTTTCAAAAGGAGTTTTGAAAGAGAGAACCGAAGAAGGGAGTCGATTGATGATGTGTACAGCAGTTAGAGCACACTCCCCCCAGAATTGAGTAGGGAGGTGATCTTGAAATTTCAATGCTCGGACGACTTATAAAATGTGACGATGTTTGCGTTCTACAACCCCATTTTGTTGAGGCGTGTAAACACAAGAATGTTGAAAAACAACCCCATTATCCTGAAAAAAAGAACGAAGGGAGATAAATTCTGAAACTTGATTGGCAGCAAAAGCTGTTTGAGTTGGGCTTCTAAAAGTGCAACTGTAGATCTCCTTTCATCTGTTTTTGATGCCTCAAAAACTTGATTGGCAGCAAAATATCCTTTATGCCTATTTTGGCCTGAAATAAATCGTGCCTTAGGATGGCCTTGTGGGTATCCATGTAACTGATAACAAGTCTGGATGAAGTGACCCATTTCGCCACAATGGGAACATTGTGGTCGTCTTCTCCCTGAGCTCATGCAACGTTGATCAGCTTGCGAGGAATAGGAACGATCGCGATCTCCCTGTGAAGAGAAGGAGCGTTCGGGTCGAATATTCTGAGATGAAAGGTTGCGGCTTGGCAACCTTTCCGATCCCGCCGACGGATTGATTTTGTTGCTGTTGCTGAAGGATCGAACCGCCATGGCTGCGCTCGAACTGGATTCCTCCGTCGATGGGTGTGTGGCACTTAGGGTTCGCTGCTTTTCTTCCTGAGAGACAAAAGAGTAAGCTTGACGAACTGATGGAAGAGGTTTCATTAAGAGGATGTTTTCGCTAGTTGCACTATAAGTCTAATTTAATCCCATCAGAAATTGCATCAATTGGTTTTGATCTTGTTGTGCTTCATGTGCCACGTCTGAATATGTGGCCAATTCATTCCATAAGCCCTTCAATTTAGTGTAATAGGCAGAGACAGAGAGTTGCTCTTGTCGAAGAGAAGCAATATCTCGCTTAATCTCAAAGATGCGAGGTGCATTGTGTTGAGAGAATCGCTCTCGGAGATCTTCCCAAACTTCAAGAGCAGTAAAATAGTATATCACACTGTCTGCGATTTTTGGATCGAGAGTATTAATGATCCAGGAATGAACCATGTCGTTACACCGTGACCAAGTCGCATAACCTTCAGGATCAGGTTCTTCTGAAGGAGCCTTGATTGAGCCATTGACAAATCCAAGCTTGTTCTTGGAGTTTAAGGCTAGAGTCATAGCCCTTTTCCAACCAGAGTAATTGTCTCCATTCAGGGATTTGGAGACCAGAACCAATCCGGGATGATCTGAATGGTGGGTGAAGTAGGGATTGGAGAGATCTGCCTTGGAGGAATCGGCAGAAATCTCTGATTTTTGTGAACTAGAACCGTCATTCTTATTGCCAGAGATAGGAGTTGATGGAGGAACATCTTCAGAGGCCATGATGAATGAAAGAGAGATGCTACACGAAATATTAGAGTGCAGCGATGAGTCAGGATCTTAGTCCCTGCTCTGATACCATAAAAAGATGGAAGATGAATAGAATAGACTGAATAGTATATTTCATTTGATACTGATCGTTCATATATATACATGAAGAGTTAGAAGAGTATTCCTATAAATCAGGAACTAACTCCTACAAGTCAGGAACTAATTCCTACTTTCCAGGTTGTCCAACTAAAAGTCAGTAATTATAACAGGAAAATTGATATGTACAAATCTTCTATTCTTTAATATGGAAGATACATAAGATTGATTTCCTAACATCCCCGAGCTTCTCTGACCATAGACGGCGCTCGTCGTACTCCGGGATGTTCTCCACATTGGTTGAAAACTCTACCCACTCCAACAATTGGAAGGGAGACAACCTTCATGCCTGATTCTCTTTCTATCACCTGGGTCCTAGTTGAGGCCCCTTTGCCTAGCACAACACTGCATTTAGCAAGATAGATTGTTTGGCCTGAACACCTGCCATAGAGGTCTAGGAATGTTGTGAGATTCCTTGTATCAGTAACTGTTGATCAACAGAATATCAATAGATGATCTGCGTACATCGAGTGTGATGGAGGGACACATCCCTTTAGGTCCAGCCGAGCTCCCATGGTCCAAGGCAAAAATAGCTCTTCTAACTTCATCTTCGCTAGGCACTGCGCAGAGAGCTTCATTTTTCGTGTATGTCACATCTGGAATGGTAAGGTCTTCAACAAGGCTCAGGTCTCGATCAATAACTTTGGAAGAGTATAGGTTGTTATAGATTTCTAGAATATAATCTTACAATTGCTGCTTGTCAGTTATCATCAAACCCCCATCCTCCAGAACAGTGATACTTGTTCTGGCATTCTTCACTTTGGCAGTGGTACGAAAGAAGTTTGTGTTTCTATAGCCCTCTTGAAGCCATTTGACTTGTGATTTTTTTTTTGCCAAAACTTTTCTTGAATAAGAAGAGAGGCTGATAGGTGTGTTTTAGCATGTCTCTCCAGCTCCAGGCTATTCTTTATCACCCATATTGTTATCGATATCCTTCTGTATAGCATTCAGGTGGTTGTTGGTAAAAAAATTGCAAAAACCTTTCCCCAAACCAGAGAGTACCTGCGAGAGAATCGAGCAATACAACACACAAACCAAATACCTAACCACAGAAAAATAATCCACGATAACACAGAGAATTTTGACGTGAAAAATCCTTGTCGAAAAAACCACGGGACAATCGGAGTCCAACCCTGAAGAACCTCCACTAATGGAACAAAGAGAATACACCATCTACAAGCTCCTCCAGATCCAACACGGATCACCACAACACTTAGGAATAGAAAATAGATTACACCACGAAGATAGAAGACAATGGAAAATTACTCAAAGTTGATCTCCTCCTCCGAAACGGCCTCCAATCCTTCTTTCTTCTTCCTAAAGTGGTAATGGCACTCTTGCCTCCTCTTTCCTCTTCCTTGAGATGATATGTTATGTATTCTCTATATGATCCTTGGAATTAGGGATAGGAAAACCTAATATATATTTCATAATCCCGTAGCTAATCCTGGACCGTAGGATACGATCCAACGGTGTATAAAATATCCCAGAAATTTCGTTCAGCCCGCCGACCGAACACGTACCGACTTCGGTTTGGAGGTTCTGGAACACCACACCGAGTTCGGCCCGACTTCGGTTTTGAGGTTCTGGAATACTATACCGAACTCGGACCGAGTTCGGACCGAGTTCGGCCCGAACTCTGTCCCCCCTGTACAGCAGACTGCTCCTTCTTCTCTTCCGAGTTATTTTTACCTCTCGAATGGCTCTCGTCACCTCCCCGAGCTTCTCTGACCATAGACGGCGCTCGTCGCACTCCGGGGTGTTCTCCACATAGGTTGGGAACCCCACCCACTCCAACAAATCTCCCTCTTCACAACTATCTGGAGGGGATCGTCATCCCGATGATCTGCCTGCAGTACTCAAACTTTTTCCTTGGAAGAATCTTTGTGAACATATCTGCTCCGTTGTCGTCTATATGAACCTTCTCAAGCGCCGCTTCCTTTTTCTCAACAGCATCCCGTATCCAATGATATCGGGTCTCAATGTGCTTGGACCGGCTACGAAATATCCCGTTCTTCACAAGGTGAATAACACTCTGACTATCGCAAAGCAAAGGATACTGCTCCTTCTTTAACCCAATTTCCTACAACAGCTTCTTCATCCACAATAAATCCTTGCAAGCCTCTGTTGCCGTAATGTACTCTGCCTCCGTTGTCGACAAGACAACACACTTCTGCAAACACGACTGCCACGATACTGCTCCACCAGCAAACATTATCACATAGCCCGAAGTCGATCGCCTCGTGTCTACATCTCCAGCCATATCACCGTCGGTATACCCAACCAGCTTCGGCTCATCACTACCAAATAAAAGTCTCCAATCGGCAGTGCCCTAAAGATATTGTAGAATCCACTTGACCCTACTCCAATGTACCCTTACAGGATTGGAAGTGTACCTGCTAACTATGCCGACTGCGTGAGCAATATCTGGCCTCTTACATACTATAGCATACATGAGACTTCCCACGGCTGAGGCATATGGAACCCGCTCCATATCTTCCTTCTCATCCTCGGTAGATGGACACTGCTCCTCAGTGAACTTAAAGTAAGCCACAAGGGGGTTACTCACTTTCTTTGACTCGTCCATCCCGAAACGCTGAAATACATAGTGAATGTACTTCTTTTGGGAAAAGTGTAGAAGCTTGGACTCTCTCTCTCTCTCTCTCTCTCTCTCTCTCTCTCTCTCTCGGCTGATCTCCATCCCAAGAATAGTCTTTTCTACGCCCAAATCCTTTATAGAGAAGGCCACGCCCAGTTGGCGCTTCAACTCCGTTATTCTAGTGGTATTCCGACCTACCAGTATCATATCATCAACATAGAGCAATAAAATGATGAAATCATCCTCGGCAAAGTAACTCACAAAAACACAATGATCCGACGTCGTCCGAGCATAGCCATGCTCCCCCATAAATGACTCGAACTTCCTGTTTCAGACCATACAAGCTCTTCCTCAACCGACAGACTAAATATGACTTGCCCTTCTCACAGAATTCCTCTGGCTGCTCCACGTACAACTCTTCCTCAAGATCACCGTAGAGGAATGTCGTCTTCACGTTCATTTGCTCTACCTCCAAGTCGAAACTGGCTGACAAAGCTAGAAATACCCGAATAGACGAATGCTTGACGACTGGCAAAAATCTCATCATAATCTACGCATTTCCGCTGACCGTAGCCTTTAACTACCAGCCTCGCTTTGTATCGAGGACGAGTAGCATCATATGTCTACTTCACTCTGAACACCCATCGATTCTTCAAAGCCTTATTACCCTTTGGCAACCGCACCAGATCATAAGTAGAGTTGACCTCCAAGGAACTCATCTCCTCCTATATTGCCTCTATCCACTCATGCATGTGTTCGTCTTCCATACCCTCTGTGAAACTTTCAGGTTCTCCCCCGTCAGTCAGTAGCACATACTCACCCGGTGAGTATCTCGTAAATGGTCGACACTCTCTATCGCTCCTCCTCAACGGAACCACTGGTGCTAGTTGTATATCTATAGCCTCCTCCCCTCCAGGAACTGCCTCCTCAGCATGCTCATCCTCTTGAGGGTCACCCTGACCACCATCAGTAGGCTGATGATCAAGGTTGGAAGCAACTCCATGTACTAGCTCTCCCATAACTGGATCATCTGCGATGTCCCCTGAAAACTGCTCGAAGCGAAATGACTCTAACTCAGGCAATTCCTCAGCCTCAGAAGGCATCTCGAAATCCTGAGTGTTGGTCATGGTCTGATCCTCGACGAATACCACATCCCTGCTTCTGTAGAGCTTTCTTTTTACTGGATCGTAGAGCCTATAGCCAAACTTATCCCGACCGTAGCCGACAAAGACGCACTGCCTCATCTTTGGCTCAAGTTTGGATCTCTCGTCCTTCGGTACATGCACGAAGGCCTTACAACAAAACACTTGCAGGTGATTATATGATGGCTCTTTGCCGTACTATACTTTGTTAGGCACATCCTACAAATGAGCACTATAAGATAAATTAATAACATAAGCAGCTGTGCAAAGTGCCTCACCCCAATATCAGCTTGACAAGTTTGTTTCTGACAGCAAATATTGTACCCTCTCCATCAGCATCATGTTCATCCGCTCGGCTACACCATTGAGCTGCGGTATCTTTGGTGGAGTCTTTTGGTGTCGTATTACTTTCTCTCTGTAGTAAGCATCAGACTGCTATACTCACCACCATTGTCCGACCGAACACAAAGCAGCTTCTTGTCCGTCTCCCTTTCAACAGAGACCTGAAACTCCTTGAAAGTGGGCAGCACCTGATCCTTGGTCTTTAAGGTATAGAACTAAACCTTACTGAAACAATCATCAATAAATATTATAAAATAAGAAGTACCACCAATGGATTTTACCTTTATAGGACCGCAGACATCCGAGTGAATCAACTCGAACAACGTCGGCTTCCTTGAACTTGGGAGACTTTGGAAAGATATCCCATTTTGCTTCCCCGCAAAATAGTGCGTGCATTTCTCCAACTTTGTAGACTTTAGCCCTGGAATCACCTTCCTGTTCACCAAGAAGCTCATCCCCTTCTCGCTGATATGGCTGAGCCACTTGTGCCACAACTCAGTAGACGCATCAGTAGCTGCGTTAACCTCCTGTGCCCCCTGTGCGCTCCCTTCCATATAGTAGAGTATGGACCACTTGCTTCCTCTGGCAATCACCATCGAACCTCTGGAAATCTTCCACTGACTGTTCCCGAAGAGACTGAAGATACCATCGTCATCCAACCTTCTAACCGACACCAGGTTGAAACGGATATCAGGGACATGACGGACATCTTTGAGAGTAAAAACTGCATCCGCCTTTGTCCGCAAATGCACATCTCCAATGGCAACCTCCTTTGACATATCTCCATTGCCCATCTTCAACACTCCACAGTCGCCTGCTGTGTAAGTAGAAAATAGTGCCATGTTGTGAGATACGTGCGCTGAAGCACCTGAGTCCACCAGCCAAGAGTTGTCATCACAAAAAAGGTTCATAACTACCTCATCACCTACAATGATCACGTCGTCTCCATGTGTCGAGGCCGCCGCTGTAGTGTTCTCACTTTGCTTTCCTTTGTCGCCCTTCTTCTCTCTCTTCCAAGCGAAACAGTTCCGCTTGATGTGGCCCTTCTTGCCATAATGATTACACTCTGAGTCATCGTACCGACCCTTGGACCTTCTCCTGCTTTTGTCTCTGCCACCGCTTGGACCCCTGCTTTTACCCCTTCCACGACTCTCTGAAACAAGCGCCTCTGAGTTAGATGTGGATGAAGTGACCTGAGAACGTCTCCGCATCTCTTCCTTCAGTACTTCGCTCTTGGCAAACTCCAGACTGACCACGCCTTCCGGAGCAGAAGCGTCATAGACACTCGTACGATCTCCTACGAGTCTGGCAATGTACATAGCAGCCATTGTCCCTGAACCTCGTCGTCGAACTAGACTCTTATCGAGGATAGCTGGTCAACCACGCCCTGGAACTCACTCAAGTGATCCGTAATAGACCTCCGATCTTTGTACCGCAGACCCATCATCATCCGGATCAGGAATAATTTATTTACCCCTGTCTTCTTCGCATACAAAGATTCCAGCTTATCCTAAAGTATCATCGTATGCTCAATACTGGCAACCCGGTTGTACACGTTCTCGTCAATGAACTGTTTGATGTACCCACACACCTGTATATGCTCAAAATTTTAGTCATTTTCGGATTTGTCACTGGGCCTCTCGAAAGCAAATACCGGCTGATGCAGCTTCTTGACAAATATCAGATCCTTCATCTTGCTCCTCCAGTAGTGATAGTTGGTACCGTTCAGGTTTACCATGAGAACTAGCTTCGTGTCCATCTCTCCTCCCTGGTTTACCTGTCAACTCCTGACACCCTTCTAAAATTCTAGAACCTGGCTTTGATACCACTTTGTTGGGAAAGAAACGCAAAAATCTTCCCCCAAACCAGAGAGTACCTGCGAGAGAACTGAGCAATACAACGCACAAACCAAATACCAAACCACAGAAAAATAATCCACGCAAACACAGAGAATTTTGACGTAGAAAACCCTTAGGAAAAACCACGGGACGATTTGAGTCCAACCCTGAAGAACCTCCACTAATGGAATAAAGAGAATACACCCTCTACAAGCTCCTCCCGATACAACACGGATCACCACAATACTTAGAAATAGAAAATAGATTAAACCACTATGATAGAAGACAATGAAAAATTACCCAAAGTTGATCTCCTCGTCCGAAATGGCCTCCAATCCTTCTTTCTTCTTCCCAAAGTTACAATGGCACTCTTGCCTCCACTTTCCTCTTCCTTGAGATGATATGTTATGTATTCTCTATATGATCCTTGGAATTAGGGTTAGGAAAACATAATATATATCCCCTAATCCCGCAGCTAATCCTGGACCATAGGATACGATCCAACGGTGTATAAAATACCCCTGAAATTTTGTTCAGCCCGCCGACCGAACTCGGACCGACTTCGGTTTGGAGGTTCTGGAACACCACACCGAGTTCGGTCCGACTTCGGTTTTGAGGTTCTGGAACACCATACCGAACTCGGAACGAGTTCGGTCCGAACTCTGTCTCCCCCTGTACAGCAGACCGCTCCTTCTTCCCTTCCGACTTTCTTCGACCTCTCGAATGGCCCTTGTCGTCTTCCCGAACTTCTCTGACCACAGACGGCACTCGTCGCACTCCGGGGTGTTCTCCACATAGGTTGGAAACCCCACCCACTCCAACAGTGGTCTGATGCTTCCAAAACGGTGTGGTGTAACGTTGTGCAATACCGTTCTATTCCAGACTTTTAAAGCATTTTTGACAGTTTTCAACTTGAGAGCCCTGGTCTTCGTGTGGTTGCCTGTAAAAGAAATCGATACCCAAGCTTTGGCCACTATATCCTTGAAAGAGCCATTAGTAACCCATATAAACTGAAATCTGAAAGGAATGTTGGGAAAATTTCTAAATAATGCAAATAGGAAGATGTAAAATTAAAGACAAAAAATAGTATAGGATTCGAGACACGTTACACGTTGTCCTTAGAATAGAATTTCGTCCCACGAACAGTGCAGTGGGTTCCTGGCGATCTATCCCCGAGATACAACGAATCCTTCGATTCACTTCACCGTGCACCCGATGACGAATCCCACGAACGATCACAACCTTGCCCGAAGAATAGAGATTGGACGGAGGAGTTTTTGGAAGAATATAGGTTCTGGTGTTTTTCTTTTCTTTTTCCTCTCTGTACGATCGTTCTTTCGTTTCGAACAGAGAGCGAGAGAGAGAGAAGGAAAACTGATTTCTGTTCTACAGATCTCAGGATCACGATCCTGGATATATCTCTCACGTAACCTATCCCACTATTTCCGTAACGGAATTACGTGAGAACGGTTCCGCGGAAGACCAGCAACCCACCAGACCAAATCAACGGAAATAAAAAATAAAATAAAATAAGTTATGAAATTACCTTTTTACCCGTGTCCGTTCTGCGGCGCGCAAGCGTGCAAAGTGCTAAGTGCGCGAATAATAAACGCGTAAAAATGCGCATTAAATCACGCACCCGCTCGCGGGTTGGATGAGATCTAGCATATCCCCTATAAAGCCCACTTACCCACTAAGAGGGGTAAAGCAATATATGTAAAGGAGAATGACTTCTCCTTTCCCATGTGGGACTAAAAGAAAGGAGTTGCCTTTTATTGAATCATAAGAAAAATAAATCTAACAATCCCCCACATGATTCAACAAAAGAAAAAAAGAAGGTATAGCACGATAGGACATATAGGAAGGAAAATAAGATATGGGCAATTACACTGTGTATCAGAGGAAGGTGTCTTCCGGACTTGAACCTCCCCTTAGTGTTATACATCTCATCTATACAGACCTAAGTGACTTAAGTCTTGAACTTAGGATCTTACTTGTACAGACTCAACATACACACAAACACATTGTAGGCATTTGATCGTATCAACAGTTGTGCACTTTTCGGCCATGTGCTATCTCGATTTCTTAAGAGCTCTAGAGAACAGCCCGAGTTCCCATAGAAAGCGGCCCCACTTTCACTCTTAAATAGGTGAATCTTTCTAGGTATTCTGCAATTTATATACCCTGCTTTACAAGCCACAGATTCATTGAGATTTTACAATCACCCTTTTATTTATTGCAGATCAACACTATACATTAGAGGAATGGTTCTTTACAATTACTATCATATAGTGTTTCCAGTCATACATCAATTTTCTTGTTACCCATTGAACCTTTTCTTGGTGCTTCCAATCAAAGGTTGGGTTGCCTTTGAGGTGACTCAATCTATGGGCTTTAACCCCATTCCTCTTGCCGTCTCCAACACAAGTCTCCTTGAGAGCCCTTTAGTTAGAGGATCTGCTAGATTGTTCTTTAATCTGACGAAGTCAATTGCAATTACTCCACTGGATCGCAATTGCTTCACCCGATTGTACCTCAGATGTATATGTCTGGATTTTCCATTATAACTTGTCCTTTGAGCCTTTGCTATTGTAGCTTGGCTGTCACAGTGTACAGGGATAGCATGAACTGGTTTGCTCCACAGAGGAATATCTGTTACCAGATTCCTAAGCCAGTCTGCTTCCTCACTGGTGAGGTCAAGAGCTATAAATTCTGCCTCCATAGTAGATCTAGAAATACAGGTCTGCCTGGTAGAGTTCCACGCAACAGCAGCTCCACCCAATGTGAATACATATCCACTTGTTGCTTTGGTCTCATCTGTATCGGAGATCCAGTTCGCATCAGTATACCCTTCTAATACAGATGGGTATCCTCCATAGAATAATCCATGGGATATCGTGCCCTTTAGGTATCTCATTACCCGTTCCAAGGCAGTCCAATGTGAACTATTCGGATTGCTAGTATACCGACTAAGCTTTCCTACTGCGTAAGAAATATCAGGTCTGGTACGATTAGCAATATAGTTCAGGCATCCGATTTGCTGAGAATACTTCAACTGAGCCACACTGTCTCCTTTATTCTTCTTCAACCTGATACTTGCATCATATGGAGTACTCACAGGTTTAGAATCAAAATAATTAAATCTTTTTAGAACTTTTTCTATATAGTGAGATTGGGAGATACCAATTCCCTCAGAAGTGCGACTTAGTTTAAGTCCTAAAATTACATCAGCAGGTCCTAAATCTTTCATATCAAAATTTTGAGACAGAAATAATTTGATATCATAAATAATATCCATGTCAGTACCAAAAATAAGAATGTCATCAACATACAGGCATAATATTACACAAGAGCTACCAATAGTTTTGCTATATACACATTTATCCGAATCATTAATAGCAAAACCATATGATAGAATTACCTTGTCAAATTTATCATGCCATTGCTTTGGTGCTTGTTTCAGCCCATAGAGAGATTTAATTAATTTGTATACCTTGCGTTCTTGCCCTGGAACAACAAACCCTTCAGGTTGTTCCATGTAAATCTCTTCCTGTAAATCTCCATTCAGAAATGCAGTTTTTATATCCATTTGATGAATAAACAGTTTATGAACAGATGCAATGGCTATTAACATTCTAATTGTAGCAATTCTTGTAACAGGAGAGTAAGTGTCAAAAAAGTCTACCCATTCTCTTTGTTTGAACCCTTTAGCCACTAACCTGGCTTTGAATTTCTCAATAGACCCATCAGGTCTTAACTTCTTTCTGAAGATCCATTTGCAACCTATAGGTTTGCAACCTGCAGGAAGGTTAACCAAATTCCATGTTCTATTTGATATAATAGAATCCATTTCACTATTTATGGCCTCTTTCCAAAATAAGGAATCAATTGAGGACATAGTCCCTTGATAAGATATAGGATCCTCTTCAACGAGGTAGGTGAAAAAACCTTCACCTAGGTTTGGTTCTCGTCTTGTTCTTTTACTTCTCCTGGGTTCTACTGGGGTAATCTCCTCTGGTTGTGAACTAGAGGTTACAACAGGGACTTGTGTAGAAATAGAAGAACTAGAGATTCTATTTTTTAATGGAAAAACATTTTCAAAAAAAGTAGCATCCCTAAATTCCATAACTGTGTTAGCATCAATACCATTTACCTCACTCTTAATTACAAGAAATCTATAAGCAGTACTATTTTTGGCATATCCCAAAAATACACAATCTACGGTCTTTGGTCCCAATTTTCTTTTCTTGGTAGGAGGGACAGAAACTTTAGCAAGGCACCCCTACACTTTGAAATATTTCAAAGATGGCTTTCTACCTCTCCAAAGTTCATAAGGGGTCTTATCAGTCTTTTTGAAAGGAACTTTATTTAAAATATGACATGCAGAAAGAAGGACTTCCCCCCACAAATAATCAGATAAACCAGAGCTACCTAACATAGCATTAATCATATCAAGAAATGTTCTATTTTTTCTTTCTGCTACCCCATTCTGTTGAGGAGCATAAGGAGCAGTTACCTCATGTATAATGCCATGAAATTCACAAAAGGAGTCAAACTCGGTAGAGGTGTATTCACCCCCACGATCAGACCTAAGAATTTTTATTTTCTTTTCAAGTTGGTTTTCAACTTCAGCTTTAAAAGATACAAACTTACTGAAAGCTTCATCTTTAGTTCTAAGCAAGTAAACATGGCAGTATTTTGAATAATCATCTATAAATGTAATAAAATACCGTTTACCACTACGAGTGAGAATACTGTTCAATTCACAAATATCGCTGTGAATAAGCTCCAATAGTTGAGAGCTCCTTTCAACAGAATGAAAGGATTTTCTGGGCTGTTTGGCTTGTGTACATATCTCACATTTTCTATTCCTGCTCATGTCAATCTTAGGAATCAATTGTAACTTAGACATTCTCTTTAAAGAGATAAAATTGACATGTTCCAAACGACCATGCCAAATATCACAACTATCAGTATTATAAAAGAGAGCATTTGAATCAGAAGTAGAAGTAGATGCAATATTATTTAAACAGGAATTTAATGTACTGCAAGGCATGTCCACAGAAAGTTTAAATAGACCCCCACATACATAGCCTTTCCCAATAAAGTTACCATTCAGGGAGATTACAATTCGATCAGACTCAAATACCAGTTTGTAACCATGTTTATTTAACAAATAACCAGAAATTAAGTTCTTGTTTACATCCGGTACGTGCTGCACATTATGCAAAGGGAGAATCTTGCCCGAGGACAACTTGAGGTTCACTCTTCCCTTTCCATGCACTCTGGCAGCACTCGAGTTTCCCATAGCTACTGATTCGCCTTCCTCAACCTGTCGGTAGGAGGAAAAAGAATTAATATTAGGGCATACATGGACATTTGCCCCTGTATCAACCCACCAGTTAGTAGGCTGATACGAGAACTCAAAAACAGAACATACGGTTACAAACCTCTGATCATCGGTACCGATAGATTCGGTCCCGGCTATGATAACATGAGCCTGTGGAACAACAGTAGCGTCTGCAGGAGTCCGACGATCAGGATTCTGAAATCCCTGACCCTTCTTCCTGTGGCGGCATTGCCTAGCAAAGTGACCGGCTTACCACAGTTGTAACATTTCCGCTTAGGTCTGTTGTCTTTTCCAATCACAGCTCTTGGCTTAAGAAACTGTTTCTTTGCAGGGTTCCTGTTCTGGGGGTTGTTCCTCTGTTGATAGGGTTGGCCCTTAGGCTTTTCCTTGGTTTCAACAATGTGTAACTTTGCCTCGAATTCAGTAATTAGAGGTTCCTTGTCTCTAGTTCTACCTTCTTCCTCAATGCGGAAGGATACAAACAGGTCGTCTAAAGACATGGGTTCCTTATTATGTTTTAGTTTTAAACCAAATTCCTTCCAGGATGGGGAAAGTTTATTAATGAAGGCAGCAATTAGAAACTTATCAGCAAATGGCATGTCTTTCTGAGACATCTCGTGTATGATAGTTTGAAGGGTATTAGTCTGTTCAACAACAGACTTCTCATCTACCATTTTAAACTCTAAAAATTTGTCAACAATGTAAATCTCAGAATCCGCTCCTTCATTGGAGTATTTTTTATCGAGAGCTTCCCAAAGCTCTCTGGACGTAGAGGTAGTGCAGTATATATCATAGAGGGTGTCAGAAAGACAACTGAGAATTTTACCGTGACAGATAAAGTCTGTCTCATTGTAGGACTCTAATTCGTAGGTCCTGGCTGGTTCGTGTAAGTCTGGTTGGATTTCCGGTTCTTTGAGAACCTTAACCAGTTTCAAGCAAGTCAGCCAGTAGGTCATCCTACGCTGCCATCTCTTAAAATTCAGGCCATCAAACTTCTCCGGTTTGGAGGAGTTATGAATGTTGGTGGTCATTTCTTCCACGGTGTTCATCATGTAGATAGGAATTTTTTTTCAACCAAAATAGAAAGTAGACAGAAACTACAAGTAAAAGTCTATTCTAAGATTGTTGGAAAAATTCCTAAATAATGCAAATAGGAAGATGTAAAATTAAAGACAAGAAATAGTATAGGATTCGAGGCACGTTACACGCTGTCCTTAGAATAGAATTTCGTCCCACGAACAGTGCAGTGGGTTCCTGGCAATCTATCCCCGAGATACAACGAATCCTTCGATTCACTTCACCGTGCACCCGATGACGAATCCCACGAACGATCACAACCTTGTCCGAAGAATAGAGATTGGACGGAGGAGGAATAGAGCTCGTGTCGCCTGCAATGCATAGTATGGGATTATGGTCTGATTCAACCCTAACAGTTATCCAAACCTGCCTTGAATTCATCACAGGAAATTTTGGGAGGAAAGGAACCTCCTTTGCATTCTTGAGCTCCCATCACTGCGTTAAAATCACCCATAAGAGACCCCCCCCCAGGGACCAAAGATAGACGAAGCTTGTGGTCGTCTAACAGCATAAGACGTGGATGCGTATATGAAAGAAATATATGTTGCCCTCCCTGAGAAGTTCCCCTTAACAGTAACCATTTGATTGGATGTCGAATGAATCAAGAGTGAGTAGTTGGCAGGCAAAGTATAAAAACAATTTACAATAGTGAAGTGCTAAAGAAAATAATCTTAAGTAATCAAATTGGAAATCAAGTGCAAATTAACAAATGGAACTTGCAAGTTATTATCTCTAGGTGGTTTAGAAACGATTCAAAATTGAACCATCTGAACCGTTTATAAATACTCAATTAATTATTTAAAAAAATAAGTAGTTATTTGACTACCTAATATGATTTACTTATAACTAAACAATTCTAATTCAATTGATTAAAGTGGGAGGTATTTTCCTTGATCGTCTAAATTCAATTCCGATGAATAACAATATTTATAATAAATTCATATTTAATTTTTTTTTATATTTTTTATGAAGCGTGACTATATATATATATATATATATATATATATATATATATATATAACGTTAAAAAAATCATAAAATCTATAACTACTTGAACTT
The DNA here is from genome assembly GCA_036927795.1 of Iris macrosiphon. Lineage (NCBI taxonomy): Eukaryota > Viridiplantae > Streptophyta > Magnoliopsida > Asparagales > Iridaceae > Iris > Iris macrosiphon. The sequence goes on along the minus strand of JAYESA010000016.1, from coordinate 92,609,770 downwards.
ATATCCAAATTTCTACAAACATATATATATCAAATTCAAATAAAAATATATTTAATATTTAAATTATATTTAAACTAATTATATGGTATTATTTAAATATATATTTAAAGTTCTACAAACATATCTATAATAAATTTTAATAAAATATATGTAAATTATATTTAAACTACTTTAATATATTTTAAATTTTTATTTATTTATTCTAATAATATTATAGAAAAATTGAAATATGAACCCCACCTGAACATGATTGGTGTGTACAATAATGCAAAGTTTACTAACAAATGCTTACAACCTTCTTACAATCCTCTCTCTTCCTTGCAATGTTCCACATCCGGTTCCATCTAACTTTTCAATAAACGATTGTCACGTGGCATCCATCCGAACAGCCATCGGATCCCACCTCTTTCTTCTTCTCCAATGGACGGCTGCCACGTGGATGTCACGTGGCAGTTGTAAGAGAATTGTAGGCGTCCACGTGAGTTAAAAGGGTTGTAGGCATTTGGTGGTTGTCATAGCATAGCCCTTAGTGTGTATATAAAAGTGCCACGACAACTTGTCCGTGCGTACCAAACACGTTCTTCCGGCCAACCAATTTGCTCGTGCATTATGTTTCATGTCCACCCTCTTGATAGACCTTTGTGATCAGTGTTTACCGCATATAAAAACACTCGAACAGTTTGTTCGAAAAGGACATTGAATAATATGGTTTGGTCGGATGCAAAAGTTCTCCAGGAATTAGATTGGTGGGAGAATATATGGTAGGAACCATGAAAGAGGATGAATCGAATCAAAATTGGTCACAAGTAATGATATTGTTTTGAGTCTATATGCTTCAAAAAAAGAATTCACATATAAGGTATAAAGTAATTTTAATTATTTATACCTCGTGATCTTATCTCATATTCGATGTGGGACTAAATTATCAACTTTATTGTTATTCCTCTTTGAGGGCTCTAGTTCGTTTCAGATCACATTAGGACTAAATTACCAGCTACATTGTCATCCTCTTTGAGGGGTCATCCACCTTAAGAAGAATCCGTAGAATTCGATTATACGCATGAACGTTCTAAACCAGTCTCATAATCTTGGGTTCTGATACCACTTGTTGGGAACGCGGTGTGATTCGAACTGGAGTTGGTCTATGATGTGCGATATTGGACTTGGTCTATATGTCTTAAAAAAATTTTTTTATGCAAGACCAGAACCAATTCCAATTATCTACATCTCGTTATCCTACCTCCTACTCGATACGGGACTAAATTACCAACTCTATTGTCATCCCCTTTAAACGGTCATCCTGAAACGAAAAACAATCCAACAAAAATAGTTGAGAGGAATGTTAGTAACTAGTAGCGGAGCCAGAAATTCGATTTGGATGGGCTGAATTGAGTTATGATAGACTCGTATAGACTGACTCACATAAAAATAAAATAAAAAAATTAGCTATATTAAGAAAATAAAATGAGCATATGATTAAGCTAATATGAGCAATAGCATGGCCGTGTCTAGATTCTGAGTAGATGGCATATGGCTGTTATTTCGACGTGGGAGGCGGATCCAGATTTTGTCCAAATGAGTAGTTCTAGCATGCGGTTTGGCGAACTCTGATACCAAAATGTCATGTTCCGATCATTCGCAGGAATCGACCGTTTCCACTGAACGCGAATCACCGTGCCAGCGCTTCCGTAGGACGATCGTTTTCATCGGAATGCGATGCCGCGCGGACCTGAAACTCACATATACGAGAAATAATATATGGGAACATCATCATCCAGATTGTTTGAATTAGTTGTAAGTCTAAGGACATATTCATTGTAGAGAGAGAGAGAACATGAGGGACTTGTAATCTCGGCGTAGCGCCATTTGTAATCTTTACTTCAGATCAATAAAGAGCTTGTTTTGGATTCAATACTTGTGTTTATTCTATGTTTCCGCTATGACGACTCTGCGAACTAGTTATCAACGACCATTTCGGTATTTGCCTCGCGCGGGCGCAACTTCAGGCTCGTGCGGCATCGCGTTCCGATAGAAACGATCGTAAATAATATGGATCCTAAATTGAAGTAGTCATGATATAAATTTTAAAGATAATAATAAATTATAAGATGTACATATGTTCGTAGAGATGGTAATGAAATACCAAAGCTTAGGAAACCCGTATGAGTTCAGTGGTGAATCAGTAGCCTCTTTACAGAGAACTTATGTTGATAGGACACATCCAATGTCCTAAATTTAAACCATCGCACCAATGGACTCAGATTCCCAAGTAGCACAAATCGATCCAACCCAATTACAGCCCTATCTCTTCAACACATTTTTGAATATGTGTTATAAAATATCTTTCTACCAAGACGACATTTGTTTATTAATAATTGAATAAAAATAATTTAAATATGAAATTATAAGGAATGTATAATTCAACTGTCCTTGTTCCGATTGAGATAATAGGATTTCTTTTACGGTTTCTTCGCTGCTACAACAGTATTTTGGGTGCACATTTAATAGGAGGCAGCATAGCTCCGTAACTCCATTATTGCGCTAATGACTGGGTAAGCCTACACATTTAATATGGGTACTATGATTCATATTCCGTTTATCCATATATATATATATATATATATATATATAACAAATGACGTCTTGTCTAGTGGTTAAGACTGATACATATTATCCAGGAGGTTCGAACATCTGGACGTCATTTAATTTTTCTTTGGAAGAATTAAGTGGTGAGTTGGTGATGGATGCAGCGCAGGTGCGGACCTACGGGCCGAGATATTTGGGACATTCGGACCGAAATATGGTGGTGGGCCTTCAGACCGAATTTCTAGTCCTTCGGACCAGAAATCTGTAAGACAATTACCTATTATATATATATATATATATATATATTGTTAAAGCTTTGTTAGTGAGGCGCTTAACTTCACTTAAAATGAAAGGAGGAGAGAAGTGGCAGCCTTCGTATCGAGCCTTATACATGTTCTTCCAGATTGCCCAGCACGTAGCACCAACAATAATTTGCTTCATGTGCTTCTGACCCAGTGACCACCAACTGCAGTAGAGCTCAAGTTGCCTCCAAACAAATGGTGGCCAAGTCGCCTTCTTCAAAGATATTCCTTCGCATTGGGGATGGGTGCAGCAGTGACACTTAGAAGGTAAAGAGTACCCAATCTTAGATTAGGCTAGATAAACCTATCCAAATTAACCCAAACTTTGACCACATGAACTCAAGTGTGTAGGGACCCTGTATTAACTCATCATTGGACCCAAACCATACACACATGTTGATGTGGACAGCAGCTCAAGGCTGACTACACCATTCGGCCCTAGCTGGGTTCCCATCATTTTGGTAGTTGCCTAAACACTTGGATCCCATAACTTAAAGCTAGTCTCCTTCGGGTTACCTCCCCACTCACCCATTCCCCTACAACTTAGGCTACAACTTTCCTTCTCCCTTACCTAAAGCCGAACACTTCTTTCCCCCTCATTTTTTCTCATTTTTCTTCCTCAAACAGTCCCAACAATGCCGAACACCACTAGGACGGCATGCTGAATTTTGCTGAACATAACCTTGCAAACGTGGTTGTATCTCACCAAAATTTATAGATAAATCCCTCAAATCCATCACTACCTTCATCCTTAAACTCTTCCCCATCTTTCTTTTTATTTATAACACCCTCTTCTTCATGATTGGCCTCTAGTTGCTGTCACAAGCAAGGGTGGTTCTGCCAAAGTTTTGCAAAGATTTGAGGGGTTAGATCGAGGTGTGCACACCAAGTTGAGTGGTAAAACCCTTCCAAACATTTTTCTCCTTGTACCTACGTCTTTTCCCCTTAGTTTCATATATATTTTTATATAGTTTTATTTTATTTTTTTCTTCCATAGACTCGGAGGAACACAAGTGTATGCTACTAAAATCGTTGGGAAGTACTGTTGTCCACACACCTCAAATATAAAAGTAAACAATGTTCTCTATTATTTTATGACTCTTGACCTAGGAGACAACTAGATACTTCAATACCCTACATGGAAAACATAATTAATTTGTGAAAAACCTAGTTTAACGGTGCTAAACTCCCTCTTAAACACAAAATTCCAGAACTACGATATATTTTTGTGTTTGTTATTTCATGTGTAAATTTTTATTCTTTAGGTCCGAAATTTTTAACAACATGTTCCTACCTTAACCCCATGTCATACCATAATTTTAAACCATGCTAAATTCATTATAAAATAGGGTTAAATAATGTATTTATCCCGACAAGTTCTAAATTTTAGAATTGAAATTTATCATTATGTCGTGATAAAACCTATCATTTTTTGTGCAAAATTTTCTCGAATGTATACCAACCTTTTGTCACATGATTAGAACTCAAATCCATGATGGAAAACAATTTTATTTCATGATTTTTCATGCCCAATATTAGGTTTATATTCTGATTTGGACTCATAGTTCACATATTGTAACATGTTAGAATGATGTTCATAAGATTAGAAAACTACAGGAATGATCACTTAGGGTTGGTACTGTCCAAACTGACAAGTTGTAGATGTTGTCATTCACTAATGCACATGTAGTCCAACTTGACTAGTTGTAGGAATATTCCTAGTTAACCCTATTTGTGACATGAAAACATGTGTTAGGAAGGTCTAGAAATGGTGCAAATATGATGTTATAGCATTAGTTAGTTAGTTGGTAACCGAAAACTTTACCCTAGAAAGTGTGATGATAGGTTGACCTTCGAATATAAAAGTTTGGGTATAATCACTAATCCTAGTAGAAAGCACACCAAGTACCACATGTTGAATAGATTAGGAACTAGGTTGACATAGAATTATTTATTGGTATTTGAGGTTATTGAGTTTCTAGATGACTTGGAGGTTAGGTTACCTTTATAACGCTTCCCTAAATTAGACCAAGTTAGAATCATTTTCTGTGAACTAGTTTTCTTAATTGAGTCAAACCCTTAATTTTATAATCAACCATATGTATATTTAGTAGTGTTATTGTGCTTGCATAGTAAAATATGGAATAAAGGCTAATTTAGTATTATTATTATTATTATTATTATTATTATTATTATTATTATTATTATTATTATTATTATTATTATTATTATTATTATTATATAGGCACTCGGGACGGTTCAACTTCGGAGACAGGATCGGGTTTGCTATATACTCATCTTAGAGTTCCAGTCCAGTATACCTTGCCTTGTTTTACTATTTAAATGTAATAAGTATTATGCATATGCTTCAGTTCTGATTAGAATATAGTTGTGCGCGTCTGAAAATACCTCTGGTATAGTCGACGAAGGCATCGATGTTTAGCTTTATGATTGACCTAATCACTAATAGACGTAACTGAATATTGTGGAGTTGTTCTTATATCTCCCAAGTCCTTGACAAGTATCATTTCATGACTCTGAAAGTGAGAATGAGAGCATGGTAGGGCACTGGCTTACACACTTGATTAGCTACCGGTGCGATTAGCTCGTGTGTCGGATTATTGCAAAGTTGTTTTAGTTCTAGTTATATTATGAATTGCATTATAGTTACGAGATGTTCAAGCCATAATCACGACTTGTACATTAGTATTGGACGGGAAAGACAATTAGTAGGTGTATGGAAAAGACAACTAATTGTCGTAGTCTCCAGATGGAACTATAGAGTTATGATCCATCATAGTTACTCCAGTTATGGGCAATCATAGTTACCTAGTTATAGGCATTCATAGTTACCCGGTTATGGATATCATAGTTACCTGGTTATGGTCATATATGCTGGTCCGTATATCAGGCGATGGTCTCTAGCTCTGAGGTATATCGGCTGAGATATGGCAGCATATATATATATATATATATATATATATATATATATATATATATATATATATAGTCGCTAGTCTTGGACTATGCCAGATTTTCTACTTTACCTACCCATACGCATCAAAGTTGTCTTTAAAGTGCATTCACATAGATGGTTAGTTTACCCAATGTTTACACATTATTTATATTATGGCATATACTTTTTTTATCTTGTTACGTTCCTCTGAGGACCTGGTCTCCTGTCAGATTTTGCAGTATTAATTGATGTTGAGGCTGCTGGAGTTGCTGTGGAGTTTTATCTCGGTATATAGGTATCGCTATTAGGTATTGGTAGCATATTTTCATTGTTCATCTATTATCTTCTTATTAATTATTATCTGAAGTTACAGTCTAGTTTTGTAAGCTTATTCTTTTCCCAAGCTTCATCGAACCAAGTGTATTATTGGGCAGTTGACTCTAATGCACTATGTTCATTTCTTGATTTTTATTCTTGGCATGTGGATTGAGATGTAGTTAGCTGTTGGATCATAGAGATTTATGGCTTGATCACTTGACCTTGGACAGTGCAAGTATGCTTCGACGGGTCCATTAAATTGGTAAACCCTTCAGAGTCTTACTAGCTGACCATTGCGACGTGGTCTGGTCCCGTTTATTTTGGACTTGGACGTGACATAGCTTTTATGGTAGCCCATGCAGGACAGAGCATATCGTTTCAGTTATGTTACTGTACCAAACTAGCCTACTTTAAGATAAGAGTACTAAGATCTTAATCCACAACTGCTGTTGAAACCTCTTTGATTTCTAATATCGTCCTTGAATCTCTTATTTGTATTCAATCATACTTCTTGAAATCCTTATCATTGCTTCTCGTCTTCTCATGTTACAAGAAGATGAATATTAGTGTTCGAAGAACATTTTCGATGATATTTTGTTGTAGCATAGAAGTAAGGTTAATTGAGTATTTATGAGGAAAGTGATTATCTAAGTTAGTAATGGTTATGATTGAAACCTCTATAGATGGAATATTAGAACAGAATGATAGTCTGGATTTATATATGAGGTTTAGTCCTAACAGAAAATTTTTATTTTATCAATGGATCTAACTCCTAGTGTTTACTTAAGCAGATAGAGTGGTTTAGACATTATACATTAGTGAAGATTGGTGACAGGATAACATAGCTTTCTAGATGTCCAAAATGACTAGTATATGATCTGAGGATATATATAGTTAAACTTTGGAACTACTTTTAGCTCACAAAACAAGATAGGACCAGCCATATGGAAGACTTAAGAAGTGGGACTTGAGGGCCTCGTTATAGATATAATGATTCGATAGGCATTTACTACTGAATATAAATACTTACAAGAATTTTATAGATGTATCGAGTTTGTGACAATACTCTCTCACCTGGAGAATATAAAATTATGACGCCATGCTTAAGTTAGGAATGGACTTTGGAATAAGATAGTAGCCTTGTCAAAAGGACTTTCACTGGTGGAATATATCTTAAGTATCAAAAGGATGAGATATCATGAAAGTGGATAGGCAAGGGTGGACAATAATGCAATGAAACTTTTGAAAGATTGAACGAGTTTAAATTTGATCAAGATAGATACTTGTCAAGTAGGTTAGACTAGAATTTGTACGAGCAATCAAACCAATTTAAGGTTTTTCTATTATAAATATATTATGTTAGGTGTATTAAATTTAGATACCTGCTTTTTGTAGCCTTGACCCTTACCTATTAAATTTAGATACCTGATTTTTCTATTGTAAATATATTATGTTAGGTGTATTAAATATATTATTTTTATAGCTTGTTTATGGTTAGAAAAGGGGTAAATTGACGTTGTACTGTTAAAGAGATTTGTGGTATAACATATAGGAGTATAGTATAGTATAGTATAGTATAGTTTAGAGTTTAAGGATTAAATTTAATTTTTTCAGTTACGTGAGTAGTCATAAATAAGAATTTGGGATTAGAGTTAGATGTCTTACCTTATGTAGTCTTGTACCAATAGTTATGTTAAGCTATTAATCGATACAGGTTAGCTAGGAATCCTAAGAGATGGTAACTAGAGCAGTTATGTGGAATTAAGGAAACATAATGGTTATGAAGAGGGAAGAGTTATAAAGGCAGTATCAAGTTTAAGTTGAATGATAGGAGAGGAGCAAGGATAAAATTACAAGAAAAATTTAAAGGATAAAAATTGAAGAGTGTCAAAAAATAAATTGAGACAACGATTATAATAAAAATTAAAGACGTAATGAGGATTACGGATAGTGCATGACTTAAGCAAGTATGTTGCTATAAATTAAACCTATTGGACCTAGAGTTAAAGAAAGAATTACAAGTTATCTCGAGAGAATAGATGTTACAACTTCATGATGAATGACAAGAATGTTAGGAATCGGTATTTGTACAAGTCGTGTAAATGCCATAATAAGCTAATAGTACCATAGATTTTTTATGATTCATAATTATGATTATGTTTGAAGACTTTCAGGAACCAAACAAGCAGTGAAATGACATGAGTAAAAAAAAATAAAAATTTCTTGAGGTTGCAATATGAGAATAAAATAGAATTGGGGTATCCATCAATGATAAATGTTGGAAATTTATAAATAAATTGATAAATGGTACCTAGGGTTTTAGTAGTGAACTGATGAAACAAAAAATGTTAGAAATAAAGTTGCATATAAATAGAGAAAGGCAAGAAGTTAAAGACTATGCTAAAATTTTCCAAGAATCAAGGTTGGTTAGAGACTTTGGTAGGATGGAAACATTGGTAAGTTATGATTCCAGTAATATAACACTTAGGTTAGAAACTATGGTAATTTATGATTCCAGTAATATAATACTATGTGGTAGGAAGCATTACTTGAAGAAACCAGGTAACATGAATGAGTTAATTAGTAGGAGTTAAGATATAGGAATTGTAAAGTGATATAAGATAGATTCTTACTTGAGTTTTGTTTGTCGTATTTGTTTTTTAATCAGATGTTATTCGAGCAAACAAGGATAGGTAGACTATACGGTAGTTGGAGTAGGGGTGCAACTTCTTTAATTTGTTTAACCCAAGATTGTTCCCATGGCCATAATTTATAATTCACCATCGACAGTACCACTACCCTTCATATTATAATTATTTATCTTATTTTATAATTATAGCCTTGTGATTTTGCAGTAACAAATCATTCTAACTATGCGATTGAGTATATTTTTATTCTTTCCCTAGTCGTGCCATAATTTCAAAAAAACCAAACTCCTTGATTGGAATCCCTTCTTGTGCTTAATATCAAAATTAGTTTAGAATACCAGATCTCTCATATTCCATTTCCTTTGATCTAGTCAATACGACTTAAATCTCCATATGTCTAGTTAATCATGCCTAACCTTAGAATCCAATCCTAGGAGAATACTTCTTGAACTTAATATCATGTCGCTTATCTTACTTTGTAAATTCTCATTTTCATGATTTCTTTGACCTTGTCACTATGTCAACCATGCAATGTGATGATCGTATCCCTCTATACCCTTTCGCCCTTGTTATATCTGATCAAGTCATTTCTTATTGTCTTGTTGAAGACATGACTTATATGGGAGTAGCATTGAGATGGTAATAATTTTTCTTATAGAGCTATTGACCCAAATACTCCTTGTTAGTACCTCCTCTGAAGGTCTGTGATTACAGTCAGAAGTACCTAATAATCTCGTATCTTTTCTTGGAAATAGACTTTTCCAGAAGCCTTGCCAATAGGATAATAACTAGAGTTGCATTACCAACTTAATTTTTATAAATTAGGTAGTGTCTTAGACTAAGTGTATCCTTGCTCTTAGAATATGACACCAACTAAAATTTTATTGGAAGTTATTTCCTCCATCTTTTGAGAATTAAGGTATGACCTTACATACATAAATTCTTTTCTACCGCTTTGTACTCTTTATCTTTAGATCGTGCCTTATTTTTAATATCAAAAAATTGATAAGACAATTCATATTTATCGTTTCTTCTCAATAAATTCTCTTATTCTTTACTACCATGCTTATTTGAATTTTGAGGAAAAAATTCTTATAATATAAGTTGGGTAGAATGTAAACCCCCACCCTCAAAAATTCTTACTAGTGTTTATGTAGCTAACATATTTGAATCATGATTATATATATGGTTTAGTGTTTATATATATATATATATATATATATATATATATATATATATATATATATATATAGTACTATATGTAAAGGTTCATGTTCTTAGATAATACCATGTGTGACATAGGCTTGGAACTAGTTTAGGTGCACTAGAACAAGTTCAATTTCAGCCAAACTAGTTTGGACTAGTAGTTAGATTAGGCTAGCTAAAACTATCCAAATCAAGTCCAAATGAACCCAAAATTGGACCATATGAACTCAAGTCTGTAGGGACCCAAACCAACTCATCATTAGACCCAAACCATGCTCACATGCTGCTGTGGACAGCAGCTTATGGTTGATTACACTATGTGGCCCAAGTTGGGTTTCCATTATTTTGGTAGTTGCCTAAACTACCTCCCCACTCACCCATTCCCCTAAAACTCAGCCCATAACTCCCCCTCTCCCTTACCTATAGCCAAATACTTCTTTCCCCCTCATTTCTTCTCATTTTTCCTCCTCAAACAGTCCTAATATGGCCGAACACCACTAGGATGGCATGCTGAATTCAACTAAACACAACCTTGCAAACTTGGTTGTACCTCACCCAAATTCATAGGTAAACCCTCAAATCCTTCACTAAATTCATTCTTAACCTATTTCCCATCTTTCAATATATTTTTAACACCCTTTTCTGCATGATTGGCACCTCTAGTTGTTGTCACAAACAAGGTTTGTTCTGCCGAAGTGCAACAAAAAATTAAGGGGATAGATCGAGGTGTGCGCACCATTTGAGTGGTAAAACCCTTAGAAACATTTTCCTCCTTGTACCTACTCCTTTTTACCTCAGTTTCATGTATATTTATATATATGTTTCTTTTATTTTCTTTCTTTCGTAGACTCGGAGGAACACAAGTGTACGCTAGTTAAATTGTTGGGAAGTAAACCATGTTCTCCATCATTTTATGACTCTTAACTTAGGGGACAACTATATAATTTGATACCCTAGGTTAAAATCATAATTAATTTGTGAAAAACCTAGTTTAACGGTGCAAAACTCCCTTTCGAACTCAAAATTCCAGAACTGCAACATATTTTTTTGTTTTTTATTTCATGTGTAATTTTTTTTCTTTAGGTCCGAAACCTTTACAAACATGTCCCAAACTTAACCCCCTATCTTGCCATAATTTTAAACTAGGTTAAATATATGCTAAAATATGGTTAAACCATGTATTTATCTCGATAAGTTCTAAATTCCATAATTGAAATTTAGCATAATGTCGTGATAAAACTTATCATTTAATGTGCAAATTTTCTCGAATTTGTACCAAACATTTTGTCACATCATTAGCACTGAAATCCATAGTGGGAAAAAAAATTATTTCATGATTTTTTTATGCTCAACATTAGGTGTTTGTAACATTAATTTTAGTACCTATTTGTGCTAGTATCTGACCAAATATCGTTGCTAGAAGAGTTCGACCCTGTGCTATTTTTATATTATGATTTGGACTCATAGTTAACATATTGTAACATTTTAGAATAATGTTCATAAGATTATAAGACTATAGGAATGATCACATAGGGTTGGTACTGTCCAAACTGACAAGTTGTAGATGCTGTCATTCAGTAGTACACATGTAGCGCAACTCGACTAGTTGTAGGAATAATCCTAGTTAACCCTATTTGTGACATGTATAAATGTGTTAGGAAGTTCTAAAAATGGTGCAAACGTGATGTTATAGCATTAGTTAGTTATTTGGTAACCGAAGACTTTACCTTAGAAAGTGTGACGATAGGCTGACCATTGAATATAAAATTTTGGGTATGATTACTAATCCTAGTAGAAAGCACGCCAAGTATCACATGTTAAATAGATTAGCAACTGGGTTAACCTAGAGTTATTTATTGGTATTTAAGGTTATTGAGTTGCTAGGTGACTTGGAGGTTATGTTACCTTTATAACGCTTCCCTAAATCAGACCAAGTTAGAATAATTTTCTTCGAACTAGTTTTATTAATTGAGTCAAACCCTTAATTTCATAATAAACCATATGTATATGTATTAGTGTTATTGTGCTTGTATAGTAAAATGTAGAATAGAGGATAATTTAGTATTATTAATATTATATAGGCACCCGGGACGGTTCGACTTCGGAGACATGACCGGGTTTGCTATATACTCATCTTGGAGTTCTAGGAAAGTATATCTTGCCTTGTTTTACTATTTAAACATAATTATTATTGCTTATATGCTACAGTTCAGATTAGAATATAGTTGTGCGCGTTTGAGAATGCCTCGGGTTCAGTCGATGAAGGCGTCAATGTTTAGCTTTGTGATTGACCAATCGCTAGTAGACGTACCTGAATGTTGTGGACTTATTCTTATATCTCCTAAGACCTTGACACATATATTTTTATGACACTGATAGTGAGAATGAGAGCATGGTAGGGCATGGACTTACGTACTCGATTAGCTACCGGTGCGAGTAGCTTGTGTGTCAGTTTATTGCGTAGTTGTTTTAGTTCTAGTTATATTGTGACTTGCATTATAGTTACGTGATATCCACATCTTAATCATGACTTGTACATTGGAATTAGGCGGGGAAGGCAGTTAGTAGGCATATTGGAAAGATAATTGGATATCATAGTTTTCGGATAGAACTATGGAGTTATGAGCAATCATAGTTACCCGATTATGGAAAATCATAGTTACCCGGTTATAGACATTCGTAGTTAACCGGTTATGGGCATCATAGTTACCCGATTATGGGCATATATGCTGGTCCATATATCAGTTTTGGACTATGCCAGATTTCCTACTTTACCTGCCCATACGTATCAAAGTTGTCTTCAAAGTGCATTCACATAGATGATTAGTTCACCCTATGTTTATACGGTATTTACATTATGACATGTACTTTTTTTTATCTTGTTACGTCCCTCTGAGAACCTGGTCCCCTACCAGATTTTGTAGTGTTGATTGACGTTGAGTCTTCTTGATTACTGTAGAGTTTTTTCTCGTTATACAGGTATCGCTATTAGGTATTGGTAGCATATTTTTTATTGTTCATCTATTATCTTCTTATTGATTATAACCTGCTATTATAGCTTAGTTTTGTAAGCTTATTCTTTTCTTGAGCTTGATCGAACTACGTGTATCATTGGCCGACCGACTTTATTGCACTATGTTAATTTCTTGATTTTTATTCTTGATATATGGATTGAGATTTAGTTAGTTGTTGGATCATATAGATTTATGGCTTGATCACTTGACCTTAGACAAGGCAAATATACTTCGACGGGTCCACTAAATTGGTAAACCCTTTAGAGTCTTACCAACTGGCCATTGGCACGTTGCCTGGTCTCGTATATTTTGGGACTTGGACATGAAAGAAGATATGACCAATTTTCTCACAAACTAGAACATTACTATGGGTTCAGCAAGCTATCGACCTTGTATAAGCCTTCGACAAAAATGAGAGGCACAAGATAATACTTTAATTTTTGTAGGATTAGATCTAGGGAAGTACTTGGCTCTAAAGAAAGTGCACTAAAATAAATCAGAAGTGCGGAGCTTCCACCAAGATTTAACCGAGAAAGCAGTTACTATTTTGCTACCCCCCCTAAGCCACCTTCATGACTAGGTTTAACAATCCTGTCTCAGCCTACCCAATTTTTTTTCAAATATCCTTCAGTTATGCCCAAAAAAACTAGAGAACATAGATTTGATCCTTTTAATCACACTAATGGAAGGGTTGCAAGCAGCAAGAGTGAAGATCAGGATAGAAGTTAAAACATGCTTGATATGAATGAGCTTGTCTCCATGAGAGAGAAGTCTGATATGCCAACCTTCAATCCATGCCTTAATTTTAAAGATTACGTGATGGTACATAGAATCGTTATGCCTGCCTTTTATTAAGGGAGTTCCAAGATAATAAAGAGGAAGAGATATTCACGTGAAACCCATAATAGTAGAAATATTATGAATGTTTCTTTACGAACAAGAGGTACCTGCTATATAGCAACTTTTAAGGATTATAAGTTGGCAAGAGTCAGTTTCGTACCTGTTCATAAGCCTCTTAAGGGAAAGCAAAGAGCGTTTATGGGCAAAATTAAATATGATTAAATCATCTGCATATTCCAAATGGGATACACTAGGGCAACAAACGGGGATGTAAAAATCCTCAAAACTAGGCTGTGCGTAAATCTTGTTAAGATTGTGACTAAAGGCCTCTACAGCAAGAATGAATAGAGTAGCTGAGATGGGATTTGCTTGATGAAATCCTCGAAACGATTGAAAGAAGCCGGTAATATCGCCTTTGATGATGGTGGAAAACAAACAATTGGAAATGGATTATATATATATATATATATATTATATATATATTTGTCACACCCCAGTTCCAAAATGACGAGGGACTGGAGAGGCGTGGCAATGGCCAGCAGCACGCACCGATGGACAACCCAATTCAATGGATCCATCAGGGCATGCTTAAGCTGTAGTCTAGCAGTAATAAGTACAAGTCTCAGGTACATCTATTCTCATCCACAGAATAACACAGATTAAATGACGAAAATAATGCATTGGAATTAAATAAGCAATATTAAATAAGGTTATCTCGGGAAGCAAATCCGAGAATTATTCTGTTATATTTAAGAAAAGACAGGAATTAAAATACTGGAAATGGAAATACTGAGTAGTTGAAGCCGGTGCTCAAGAGAAGTCTTCGGCCACTATCTCGTCCTCTGTTCCCTGTTCTGCTCCAAGGAGTGCTCCAGTACCGTACACCTCTGGGTAGTTCTCTTCAGCTGTACCTGGGGACATCATCCATTCCAGGTCCTCAGGGGACATAGCAAGGTACAGAAATAACTCAAGCCAAATAAATATCAGTGCAGCAATAAGATAAACAGCAGGGTAAACTAAGTAACCAACTATGTGATATGCAATATGAGAGCAGCACTAGAACTCAGGCTGAAGCCACTACAAGCTCTGTGTCGGGGAGCCGGTAGCGGCAATAACTATGAATTACACTATGATATATACTATGTTTAATATCAGCCTATAGCCTGTGTGTCTCTTCCCACCCAATGTAATCCCACGTCTCATGTCCACGATGCCTCATGTCCATGTCACGCACGATTATAACTAATGCAGCAAGTCTGATAGCTATGAATCAAATGTCTAAGAATGTAAAGTCTATGTCATAAAACATGCATCCTATACAGAATTACCTTGAATGTCTCAGGAAGACTCTGTCTCATGAAATAGTGTCAAGTGTCCTGGGCTCTGGTGTACTTGATAGGACAAGTACGAGAATTATTGGGTCTCGATATCCATGTCTATGTGACGTTACACAACCCCGCGTACGGAGTTGGCACCCGACTATGATCGGACACTAAGTACATCACACGTCTCCTAGGTCAAGCAGATAAAACAAGTTTATATTTAATTCCACAGAAATCAAGTAAAATACTATATCAAGAATTATTGAGATTTGGCAAGCTTTACTTGCCCACTACTGCAAAATTAAGTCCAGAAAATAATTAGCAAGCTGCAGGATTTGGCAAGGTACACTTGCCTGTGGTTCCTGTTCCAATTGCGGCTCTGACTTCAGCTGGAATTGCAGGCGGTACTCCGGTTGCTGAAACAAACATCACCATCAGATCCAAAAAATATCAATCAGCTAGAAACGCCTGTCCTTGGGTCCAATTTGGAGACAAGGGCAAAAACGGCAGTTTCGGGCCAAAATGGGGTCCACCGGTGGGCCCGCTTTGCACCGAAAAATGCGTTAGGGTCAACGGTCTCCAAATTCACCAAACTTAGTGTCAATAGGTCAGGAACGCTGATACGAACCCAACGGAACTTTCAGATTTGAATTCCGATGAGCCGATCACGAAATCGCCCGTCGAGCGGGGCCTGTGGGGCCCACGACACGCGATTTCGTCAACGTTCTCAGAATCGAACCAAACTAGACCCACAGGACCAGCGTATCGCTACGAGTCCGATGGCGCAAGTTTCGTCTCGATCCGACGTGTGTACACAAAGTTAGGTCGAATTGCAGAAAAGACGGATACGGGCGATGTCCGCGGATACGCGTTGATTCCGGTGTGCACGCACACCCGAATCAGCTTCCGCGAAATCTCACACGTCCGTATCGACGAGGCGCACGTATCTGTGAAGACCGTGCGTGACCAAGTCGTCCCGTTTTGCGGGGCGTACTCGGTTCCGGGGTGAAACAGGGTCTGGTTTTTCCTGTTTTTGGATCGCGGTGTGCGATCGCCACAGGCCGCGATGCCCCGAACAGTTTGTCCGGGCACCGAGAGGGTCATACAGGCTTCGCGTAGAAATTTACGGAATCGAAATCGGGGTTACGAGCAGGAAGTTATGAGCACCTGAAGGGACCCGAAAAACCGGGGTTTTCGAGTCCGACACGCGGTTCTGTGTCCTGGACGTGTCCACGTGTCCAGCGGCGTGCCCGGGTGTCCTCGGCTGTGTCCGACTAGGGTTGGGTCGTGGTGGCTGGCCGACGGTCGGCGAGGCACCGCTGAGGGCTCGGGAGGCAGGCGGCGCCGGCAGAGGGTCTGGGCGGTGGCTGCAGCTCCGGCGGATGGGAGAACAGCAGCGGCTCGGGCGGGGCGCTGCGGCTGAGGAGGGGCGCTGGTCGACGGGCTCCGGTGAAGGGGTGAGCTAGGTGGCTGAGGGAGGAGGTCGGCGGAGGGTCGCCGGACGGGGGCTCGCCGGAGTAGGGTGGAGAGTTAGGGTTAGGGCTCGGGGTTTAGGGTGGAAGAGGGCGGAGGAAAGGCTATAAATAGGGGCTGTGGGAGGGCTGAGACCAGGGCGTCGTGGCGGAGAGGTCGGAGGGGGAGGCGACGTGAGGTCGTGGCCGACGGGCCCGCGGCGGGCGGCGGGTTTCTCGGCGCGGGGTCGTACGTGGGAGGGGTGCGGGTGAGGGAGATGCGGGTCGGGTGCGGACCCGGGTCTGGCCGACCCGCCCGACCCGCTAGGGTGAGTGAGGGCTGGGCTGAGATCCATGGGCTCGGCCCACTGGGCCGGGCCGGGCCCAAGACAGAAAAATAAAAATAAAATAATAACAGTATAAATAATAATAATTATAAACAGTAATTAATTAATTAATTATAAAATAGTTTTTAGGCTTTTAAAAATAGGTCCGAGGCCCAATAAAATCCCAGAAAATTACCCTAAGTCCGGTTTTTCATTTTACATCCAAAAATATTATTTTCATAATATTTTAATATCATTTAATATCAATTAAAAATCATTAAATAATTAAAACCCTGTTTTTAAATTACAGAAAATTCCCAGAAAATTCCCAAAAATTGTGAAAAATCTAGTTTTAAAAAATTTGAAAAATCAGGGGGTTTACAATATTATATATATATATATATATATATATATATATATATATATATATATATATATATATATATATATATATATATACTAAACTTTGGTTTCCTTCAGTTCCCATACCCTACCACACACACAGGAACACACTCTGAATTCTATAATATTGCAATTTTAATCCCGTGGCCTCAAACTTGCTGCAAACATCCCAGTTTCCTGCACACACTTGTGCACAAATAAACACACACACACACACACAATCATCTAAACACCCTCTATTGCAGCTTCTTGATGCACCCCACAAGTCTGATTTTATATTGTACACATTGAGAAGTACCATCACACTATACACACAGAGATACATGGGTTTCTGATACACATACGCACATGGCTCGCATATCTGCAAAAATCTGTATACTTATTCTAATAGACATCTTATTTCCAAATCAAAATAGGTACCCCACACTCACATGAGTTGTGTTTACTCTGCACACTGAATAACAAATTCCCTAGATAGTGATACACAATTTTTACATTAATCTCTCTAATATATACACACAAGAATCACACATTATACACACTCTTGATACACCCAAACATACTATACTTCAACAGAAAAATTGCACAGTTGTGCACAGAGTTGGAACACACATACACATACACACATACACACACACACACACACACACACACACACACACAACCTAATATCCTAACACATTCTGCATTCAGCATACACAAACAACTACAATATTGATTAATCATTGTTAATGCTAATACACTCATCTCACATACACACTCCCTGGTTACCTTTATACATTGGTTCCAATCTGTACACTGGAACACTCTTGCACAGATACATAAAACTGTTATCTAGTGCTCGAGTTCCTTCATATAGGACATATCTCACTATTGTAGTTCATATATCTTATGCACATACACAGATTGAACACACACAGGTTCTATAGGAATCACACATTTATATCACTTATATAACCTTTATTGGTACGCGTATATATAAGCCCCAGACATGTGCATTGGTGTAATAATCACGATTCCTTCTCACATGCATATGTACACTGCACTTATGCAAATTGCAGTTCATTTATCACAGATACACTCTCTCATAAATCATAGGACACATTGTATCCCAATAAAGTTTCTCACATAACACCTTCAATAATAGCTCACATGACATACACACAAATACACCTATACATAGAATCTGTACACATGATACACTTATTTTTATCACCGATTTTGCACATAGGTTCTGATTGAAGGACCAATATGGAAACTCTAGATGGGGTAAATAGAGTACAG
This sequence comes from Iris macrosiphon, assembly GCA_036927795.1. NCBI lineage: Eukaryota > Viridiplantae > Streptophyta > Magnoliopsida > Asparagales > Iridaceae > Iris > Iris macrosiphon. The sequence continues at coordinate 92,591,115 of JAYESA010000016.1, read as the reverse complement.
CCGAGCAATTTACCCAATAAAAAATTAAGGTCAAGTACCAACTAAACTATAGCAGCAATATAGCAAGTTTATATGGAAAGTAAAAGTTCAGATAGCACAAACTCAAACACCACGATGTATACTAGTTTTCCTCGTGGAGGACTAATCTAGTCCCGAGAACTCTTGATCGAAGTTATTCCATTATTATCACAAATAGCGTACAATATGTGCTTTGATCCGAAGGGCACACCAACTTCTTACAACACGAGCTTTGATCCGAAGGACTCACCGACTTCTTACAACCATAAGTTTTGATCCGAAGAGCTTGTCAACTTCAAACAAAATAGAACTCAAGCATTATAACTCGAACATACTTCTAACTGAGATCATACTTGGAAATAGACGACTGGGAGAGTTGTCTTGGTGATAGAAAGGTCTATAGCTCAGGTAGTAGAGAATATGAAAGCGAATGTGTTGATGAATGAAATGGTGGAAAATTATCTCTATTTATAGGGTTTTTTTAGACCGAGTTTGGTTCTCAAACGTTCATAAATTTGAACAGTTTGTGCCATGTCATCAGGGTGAGGCAGCTGACTAGGGTTTTTAGTTGGGCTGACCGAGTTCGGGCAGAACTCAGTCCGAGTTTGATCATCCAAAAAGTTTGGTCCAGGTTCTAGGCTTTTCTGGGTGGACTAGGTTCTGGTTTAATATGAGTTTGAGCTCCCTAGTGCCAACTGCGAACCAGATATATATTTGTCCAATAAATAAAATAAAAAATACAGAATAAAATATAATTCAAGAGCATTTTGATGACACCAATCTTCTGACATTTGAGCATACTTGAAGATGCATTTTTCTTTGACGGTAGTTGCTAAAAGATAAATAGATCTAAAAATCTGAATACCTTTCAGAGGCTTCGCCCTCGAACCCCCACAGGGGGTGCTGCCCCCTCGACCCCCGTCTGCTGACTGGACAACGAAATCCCCGAGTGCGAGGCTCCGTATATGTTGTAGACGGTTCATAGAAATCTTCTAGTATAACACCGTCTTTGGCTCATCATTATTTTTTTGTTGTATATGTCCATATCTGATCTTGCTTATTAATTTTTTCAAATATAAGTTAGACGAACAAAGTAATACACAGTGGCAAATATTATAACATTAATGCATATTTGGATAATGCAGAGTTTAAGTAGAAGTTACTATAGTGATATTTCAGTTATAAAAGTGAATGTCGGATATTCTCTAATCAATATTATAGTAAAAGTACTATGCTTCTCAAATTCATGCTTCTGAAAGTATATCCTCAAGGCTATTTCGTAGCACGAATATCAAAATGCTCAACTTAATCGATTATCCATATTCAAAACTTAACTTAAACATTAGGCTAACACTGATACCAAATATACTGATATATACATCTTCTACACCATCTCATCCACAAATATATAGGGAACTGGTGTGCTCATGCTGTTCATTCTAACCACTATTGCACACTCCATATCAATATACACACTCGGGTAGGAATGTTGTTATGTTCACAGGGGTCATACACATAGGTCCATACACTTGTACATATCACAGATGCACAGGAACTAACACTAGTACACCTAAACTCTCTATGACATATATCCTTGATACACATATGTACTGGTACATGAGATACTATATAATAACTCAATTCCTATGGTTTCATCTACAAATAGTGAACTATACCATAGGTTATTGTTTGAAACAAATTTTAGAATCCTACCTTCAATACGACCATATTATGCTAATTTAGAATCTAGATAAACCCAAATTTAATGATAACAATACTTAATATTGTTCTCAGCTTCCCTTAGGGGAATTAAATTAAATACTCGGTGATATAACCTAAGTTCCTATTGATTATTCAACAAGGGATCACAAGAGATATGAGGTTACTACTAAAGATTGTACTCTAGTGATATATCCTTGTTGTGGTTGACACGAAAAGAAGATCACTTCTCTCTACTAATTTTTGAGCTCCTTCTTGAGTCTATATTGATAAGGAAGAGTCCATGGCTGATCTTGAAATGGGGGAGAAATAAATAGAGAAGAAGAATTAGGGTTTTATGGAGTTGGAGGGGGTCAAGTGAAGCCTTGGAAGGAATATGGCTACATATATATATATATATATATATATATATATATATATATATATATATATATATATATATATATATATATATATATATACATGGAGATGTGAATAAGGGAGAATAAAATTTGTTAGGGAATGAAAAGTTGTAGAACCTTATAGAAATTTCTTTTTTGGAAGAAGGAATAGGCTAAAATATTCTTCACATGCCAAATAATTAATTAGTCACCAAATAAATATAATATTAAATAATTTTATTTAGAAAAATAATTTCTAATGGCAAGATTAAATTCAAGGAGGTTAGGATAAAGATTGGCTTAGGATATACTTTATAATCACCAAGATCCACTTGAATGACTTTATCTTCGGTTGGTGGTTCTTTCTGCTCAAACTGTATTTTCCATTATTCCTCCTTTTTTTGACCCTTTGAGTCAAGCTCGAATAGTTCATTATCTTGCTCATTATCTTGTAATTTGGCTGGGAATGTAGACATATCCTACTTGTTTTGGGATGATTCTTGTGTAGTCATATTTGCTAACATAAGCTTCGTAAATATTATACCTAAACTAGTATCAGAGTTCCAAGGTAAAGAATTTGATAAATTGGAAGGTAGGCAATCTTTTTTAGATTCTACTTATTCATTATAGAAAAAGAAGTCGTAATGACATAGCCTATCCCCTGCCCTGACTTGTTGTAGTAGTTATTAGGTTTTCCCTTAGGAACAAAGGATCGAAATAGAAACTAACGCCCTTTTCCATGCTTCAACCCATGACATTCTTGGAGATTATAGTCGGTTCACTTAATCATATTTTGAGCACTTTTGTTGTAAATATAATAGGGGGTATGACATCATTTTTCTTCTTCAGAATCTTTCTCCGACATTTGTGTATGAAGTCTTCCATTATTGAAAACTATGGTAAGATGACCTTTGAACGTTGGATGAACCAAAAAAGTGTAATTAATCGGTGAATAAGCTTTATGCCCAGAAGATTAAAGGTAATGGCATATGTAATGATGTAGCGTTGTACAAGGTGACGGTACCCTATTGTTATGCATAGATTCAATATCTTGAGACACATGATAATTGAAATTATATGCTTCATTAACAATATTGTATATTATTTATAAGAGTAGAAAGATCAATAACAAAAGGCTCTTCATACGCAAGATCAATGACGAATGATTCGTTAGCACCCGAACCTTCATCAAGGGTGAGATAAGACAGATCAATGACGAATGGTTCTTTAGCACCTGAACCTTTACCATGATTAAGATTAACTATATCAATGAAAAATAATTCATTTGCAACCAGACCTTTATCATGATCAAACATGTTGAGATCGATAACAAATGGCTTATCGTCCTTGTTGTTGTGGACTCTTTCTTTGTAGCTTTAGAGGTGAATCACCATAGGCCCATCCTTGGCTGAATCAATCTTAGCTTTGGTGTATGCCTTATCGCTACTATCTTTTCCAGATTATATTGGTAGATAGAGAAGGAAAGTAGAGAAATAGATCTCCAGACACTTGAATGGATTCACATCAACGAGTTTGGTTTTGAATACCCCCAGCTCATCAACTTAGTTAAAGCTTTAATGGAGGGTGGATGGCACGATCATATTTTTTATATATCTATAGATGTCCCAACAAGATGTTATATGATACATCTACGTCGATGACCTAACATGTTACTTCGGTTTTAAGTTCCCTGATACGACATTTCAAGTGAATTTTCCCGAGTGCTTTAATACGACTAGTATTGAAGCCAAGTATTATTGTGTTCGTGGTCGAGAGCCTATGCATTAATATACCCAGAGTTTGCAGCAGGCTTTCGGGGATAATGCTCAACGAAGATCTTAGATTAATGTGCATCTGATCGACCATGATCGCACCAATGTACACACTATAGTATAAAGCTTGATCATGCTGATTATTTTTTTAACAGTAAATCTGCTTACGAAAGTTTGATATTGGGTACTTGTTAAAAAATATTATGACAATATGGACAACCATCAACTGATTTCTAATTAGGTGAAATCCTCGTCAGATAAGATTATGCTTCGAGAAGTGCTTTATGAAAAGCGTCCCTGGTATTTTTTTAAAGGCATAGGAGCTCATAAACAGAGATACGAGCTAGAATATTAGAAAGTTATATAAGAACATAAAGGGTGTAAGGTTCTCCAAGACTTGATAAGATGTTCTATCGCAAAGATTAATCAAAGCTAATATGTTTGGTTTTATCCATCGTTGGCTGTGTTGGCTGACTTGTTGCTGGAAGTGCCATTATCGAAGTTAAAAGTTGTGGGTCTTCACCACGATTCTTGATTGTACACCTTCATAAATATGGCTTGCATGTTATTGTGGCTCCAGGCTGAGTGACATCTTTATTAATTACCCGGACATCTACTTCGTCCTCTGAATCCGTTAGATGTTAACGAAAATATTATGTCCTTTATCCAGGAGGAAGTTATTACAAGACTTCTTCTTCTTCTTCTTCTTGCCTACTTGCTTTGTGTTGATTTAGGCTTAGTTGAATATCCATCCCATTGTTCATCTCGGAGTATATCAGGATTCACCCATATTAACTCTCATTTCGTAGTGGTCAAAGGCACTAAACCACTGTCTTGCTGCTTCTGGGAAAAATAGATGATGTTTATCTCTGCTGCAGGTATTGGGACTACACCATGCTGCACTTGTACTTGAGGGAAGTCACAAAACTTCAAAGAAACCATTTTGGTAGGGACTTTCTTTTGGTCATTGTGGAACATGATAGTTTTGAGTCAACCAGTTGTTGAATTCTATTATTCAGCACATAGCAATGGAGAGTCTCTCTATTGATCAGAGGCTCAAACTTGGCATCCCAGTTCTTGATAGCATGCTCTGGAGAAGTTTTACCCCCAGACGTTTTAGGTTTTACCCCTAGAGGATGCATAAGATGAATTTGTGCTTTCAGGTTCAGAATATAACTCCAGATGTTGACTATATCCAGCCGGAGTAGTGGAATATAATATTCATGAACGGATCCTCGATCTGGTGCCTTGGTACATACCGCTGACATAAAAATAAAGAGGCTCAATTTCTTGTTAATCTTCATAATATAGTTGATTAGCCACAAGGACTAGAGGTTGACTACTTTCTCCTACTCTATGATTTCTTCTTAATAAAGCCCCACGATGTCGACAGAGGCATGTTGAAGTTCATTATTGTGAGTTTCTTGCGGTCGTCGTCCTTGAGACCGTTGTCTCTCCGGTACGATAAATTCAAGCCTATTAAAGACGAATTGTCTGACATATATTTTATGATGCTAAGAAGAACAACATTGGATCATTATTTGATGACAAGAACTTGAGTAGTGGTCCACCGGTGGGGTCGATGCAGTTCTAGATTATAGGAAGGTTTTCTCTTTTGGTTGATATGCTCCCATAAATTGAAGCCTAAGTGATCTTGTATTGAATGCCTGAATGGGAGATTATTTGGAGAAATCCTAATCTTATATTCTCCAACAGGAATATGTGTTCTGACAGAAAAACCACCCCTTGTAGGAAACCTACCTCTAGCAAAAGCGTTGCGTCCAACGGGAAGTATACCTCCAACAGAAGCTTTGTTCTCCGGAAGAACAAACTATTGTTTGTTTATAATGAAATTTGTTTTAGTGTAGTATTTCTAATTGTTGAAGTCAAAACTTGGTTTCAAGTTAAGGATTTCAACTTCGTTCCCACGGAACTTGTTCTGGGAACAACAATATTGTTATTGTTTATGCGCAAAAAAATATCAATTTTTGTACGAAAGTTGTATGATTCTTCACATAAAATTTATATTTCCTATGGGGAATGGTGAACGTTATCCTAGATTCTTCTTAGTCATATCCTAGCTTATTCTTGGTTATTCATAGCAACTCTTTGATTTGCCCATGTCAAAGCGAGGGCAACATCAAGTTTAATGTCTTTTGTACGTGAAGTTTTGTGCTGATCAGTTTGTTCTTTTGCCTTTGTTAAAACTTGGGTAGAAAAATTCAATCTATTGCTAGAAAGGAAGTATTATTTCTTCTAGAAATAATATGTTGCTTGTTCGTGTATAATAATTATAGGTCATAGAAGTTTATGGTGTCATAATATTTTCTTCGGCCAATAAACCTTTGTAACTTGTTTGAATCAACAAGTTTGTCTTGATCGATAAACCTTTTTGGATTCTTTGTTCCTTGAGGCTCAACTTTGGCCTTGCTCAGAATTTGATCCACTGACTCAAGGATGTCAATAAATTTGGTGTGTCCAACAGTCTCCTTGCCTTTGAACTAGGAGACAAGTATGTGGTACGTGGCTTTAGCAACCACACTTTGCAGGTAGGCACCTTGATATGCTCCACATGATCCTTGCCTTTGCACTCAGTGCAAAGATATAGAGTATATAGCTTTGGCAGGCACGGTATGGGTAGGAGTATCAACATTCTTCGTATAGCCAGTTCGATGGGAGATCTTCATATGATGTTGTGCATTGGATGGGCTAGCAGAGCCATCAGAGATCGTCTCCTCAAACTTTTGTTGATCAAATTAGATGAACAAGGTGTAAGAAAAGTTTCCAAAAGTGAAGTGTCAGATTGCGTCACTAATTTCTCGTTAGAAGAAAAAGAAGTTCCCAACATAGTCACAATTTATTTTTGGATAAAAACAAAAAAAATGTAATAACTATATTTTTGGAAAACTTGTAACCTGTTACAACTTTAAATCGATTACAAAATTTTGAGCGGAGATGAGATTCTGGAGAGATGGGACGATGCATGTCAAATAAGTGCATGATTCCTATTCACCATTGACGATCTGACATGACTCTGGAACTAGTAAGTGTAAAAATAGAACGTGAGCGAAACATGTTGTTATTAGATTACTAGAATATAGGTATTCCTCTATCATGAATTTTGTCCTCAGAAATTGCAAGAGCCAGGTATTTATAGCAAAATAATTAAAGGTAGTTGTTATGCCTTTCCACGAAAAAATGATGTCCAACGAAAGAACTGTTATTTGGTTCAGTTATCTAGTGAAAGTAGTCTTCTAAATGGAAATATCATAACAATAACTAAATACCAATGTGGTATGCTTCTTGCACATAGAGTGAGGCACGTTCCACTACAATAGTACGAGATGACACGTAGTTTATGTGGTTGCAACTGTTCAAACCACGAAATGATCATGGGAGATGACGTGGGTTAACCCCTGTACAAATTTACCCCAAAAAAAAGCAATGAGTTAGAGCCTTCGTATGGAAGCCACTCTAAGTATAGCCATGAAACATTCTGCCAGAGTATAAGGAGCATGACTCTTCTGATGGGGCAGAAGATCATAGACAACCAACGAAAAGATCCCCTATTTCAACAATGGTAACTTCACAACCTTCAAAGTTGATTTAACTAACAATTTTTGAAACCTTTCCACATACCCATTCGATTCTCGTGGAGTAACATCTATTAATTGTGCTGAGAAAGTTGTCATTTTGAGGCAATAATTTTATTTCAGTAGAAAGAGTTATTTTGGTTGGTTGCTCCAACGAAAGAAATATGCTCTGTGAACATTTCTTGTATTGAAGAAAAAGTGGTTTCTCTGGGACGTGACAGAGACAAACAAGATACTTTGCAGTTTTCTTACTTCTTGGGGTTTATTCCTTGTACTCTGTGATCACTGCTACTATACCTTCTTACGAAATATTTAGAAGAGAAATTTCTTATGGGATTTACGAGGGGATTTTTCCCATTGGACTTCTTGTCTGCTGGATGTTTTGTCCACACAGAGCTTAATCATTTCATGGATCTAGCAACTCTGTTATTTCTACTTGTAACATTATTATGTTTTATGTCCGCTGATAAATATTATCTCATGCTAAATTTTTTCATGCTTCTACAATGCGCACTTTCAAATCCAATCTATGAAATTCGGATCTCTGTCAACTCCTTCCTCCTTCCAAATCCTTCATTGCCTCCTTCCACCTTTGTCGCCTCCGGTGAATCATCTCTATCGTGCACCTCTTCTTTCTACGAGCATAGGTGTTGTCGACCGAGTCAGTCGATAATCACTGTGTATACAGAAGTCATGGGCTATCGTTGAGGCTCACCATCGAGGTTTCTACTCCCCGGTGACCTAATCCTCTTCCTTTCGATGGTGTATTTCATAGCTTCTAGGCACCTGCGCTGACCCAACCATTAGAGCCGACAAAAATGAGCATAACTCATGGCAACATCTAGTCATCGTGAGCTTTATTTTCCTTATCGTAATCACCCTTTCGGTCGTCAATGTTTCCACCTCGTCAATTTCAATTTCGATAATCGAATTATGTCTTGATGCATGAGATTTATTCTGTGTTGAAGAACCATTTTGATCACAATTATGATCTCCTCACTTCACCCTATTTTAAGATGTTTGATCCTTTGAAGAGAAGGTATATTGAAATGTCTCTCTACTAAATTTTAGTCGCATCCTTGATGATTTTGTAGATGCAACTGATCACCAAAATTGTCTCATATTGGGAATATTTCTATTTTGTAGAAAACTATTTTGGGAAGACACTTTCTTGATGATTTCTCTTCCGACAACGTACCATTTCTCGAGCCACTTGATCTAGTGCAAAGACGGTATAATCCGCTTTTCCCTCGTCAAATTTTATTCAATTATGTAGTTATTTGATCCCTCAAAATCGAGGCCAAATTTTAATAACCGTCCAATATTTATTTTCAGAAAAAACTATTTCGTGAGGCCAGCCTCATTTTCAAATTCTCGAGAATCGGATGATTGGATCCTCAATTTGTTTCTTTCCGGTCGATTCTGTTATATATATCTCTGTATTGATATAAAAATTGAACTATTAATTCTTCAATTTGTTATACTAAATCTGGCCACAAAGTTGATTATTTAATTATCCAAATTTGGACAACTTTCATGATAGTAAATTCATGAGGTTGTATCTATCTCATCGTACTTCCGTTCGGAGAGCCGCCTTCACCTACGAGAAGTTGATATATCCATCTTCAACCATGCAATTTTTTACTTTATTGTTCAATTTTTTGATAGATCATTTCTACGCCCAAAGTTGCAGGTTCACGGTAAATTATGAATCAAAAATTCTCTTTTTTGATGTCGTTCCAAAGTTTCAATTATCGTATTCTAAATCCAACATCACTGTTTGATTACTGGCATAATTTTATCCTAAATTAATATTAAAAAATTTTGATTTTGTACTCGGACAAATTTTTTACCATTTTTGGATTTTTGCAGTCCCACTTTGAACAACGTCTACCTAAAAATGGTGATTTCTTGACTCCGCTCATTTTTGAACTTCTTTATAGTTATTATTCTTTTTTGGCACCATTCGAATCTATTGGTGATATTTATTTTTGTGTTTGAGCTCAAATGGGGGATATTTTAGTATTTGGGCTAATTTCTTATTAATACATTTATGTCCGATACTTTCATGTCCAACACGTCAACTTCACGTATTACTTCGAGTTAAGTACTTTATACTTATTGCTACCATTACTTTATAATTATTATTGTACATGTATATATTCTAGACTCCTTATATGATCTTGATACTATGAGTTGTATATGAGTGAGATTGTATTTCATAGATACGGATTCGTATAGTATCATGATATTTAATGTACTAGTCTCATTTTGTATCAGGACTTGTGTATTTTGAGTGTGTGAGACTCTGTCTCACAGTATCTATATCGGTATATGGATACGTATTTTATACTACATATTTTATTTTTTTGGATTTCGTGGAATTTTAAAACTTGGAAATTGAAACTTTTTTTCCTGACCAGTATATTTTTTTGTTTTACTTTTTCGAGATATTTTCGAGAATCTCTCTATAAATAGTGCTTAAGTTTTATTTTATTTCTCTGTTCTCTTTCTCTCTCTTCTCTTTATCCTTTCTCTCTCGAGCTTGGAGCTTGGTCTTGAGACCTGGAGAGTGATTTCTGAACCCTTTCATGGTGGTGGAGTTGAAGAGTTAGGCTGGGAGCTCGTTCTAGGGAAGTATACATTGCCGATTCTATAAACTTCTTCTACTTTTTATCATTTTTCTTTCATGGAGCTGTGGTTGTTGCATTTTAGCTTAGACTTGTTTTACAATTATTGTTCATATCTTGATTTCTAGACTTTTGACCGTCTTAGTCTTGATTTCTGGTAGAATCTGGTCCCGTCCCTTTTTGGTAAACCGGTAACGAAAACAGTACCGGAGTTGTGACCGTGAGTTTTTATCCATATTATGATATGACTTACCACTAGACTTGACTTCTTGTTAGACGTAGTTTTGGTAGTTTTTGAGATTTGATTTGGGTCCAGAATTCAGATTTGACTTTGGCCAAATATTTTCTTGGAAACTGGTATACCGACGGTATACTACAGTGTACCAACGGTAAACCGATTTCTATCGACTTAGATTTCAGATATTTTTGTGTGAACCTTATCGGCATACCGATGGTGTACTAGTATGTACCGAAGGTATACCGATTTGATGGAATCCAAGCATGCTATCTTTTTGGTGGCTCTAAATCGTCATATAGACGGTATACTGGAGTATACCGACGGTATATAAATTTGTTGAAATTTTTAGCTGCTGTATTTTTATTATCTCTGGACCGGTATACCGACAATGTATACCGATGGTATATCGATTATACTCTTTTTTTTATATACTTTATGTTCTTGTGCTACTCATTGCTCTTGTATGGCGCTTATGTGTAAACGGGTTCACCCTTTTAGTTGTACATCTGTAAGTGATTAGGGACTAGGATCGACTGGAAAAAAGATCTATAACCCCGGTCCTTGTTTGGTTTAAGGGTTATAGTATCGATCTCGAGGAGTTCCTAAGTTTTTTTTATTTCTTACCAGCTTATCGAGAAAGATCCATAACCGCGGTCCTTGTTTGGTTTAAGGGTTATGGTGTCGATCTCAATGGGTATCTATTTATGTTCACTTGGTTTTACTTGGCTTCTTATGGTTTCTTTTGGCTCCGTATAGACGTGATTATAGTGACTCATCGTAGTGAACTCTTGATTGCTTGTAGATGTATTCACTGTTGTGGCTTATCTTACTTGCGCCTTGAATTATAAAATTCTTGGTCCAGTCTTGCATTGTGATTAGGATAGATTCTACGGAATGCCACCCCTGGAATCCTAAACGAAACTGTTAAGGATTAATAACTAGTATGAGAATTAGATCATGGAAGGGAGGTTTACTGGTTGCATGCAGTCCCGTTATCCCGCCCGCACTAGTGGATTTGTAGCTAGTAGGGCACACTTCCAGCTCACCGTCGAGTGATGCAACCCAGCTATGACATGACATGGATATTGACATGGCCTTTACATTGACATTGTCCTTACATTATCTTTTCTTTAATTATGCACTGTTAATTAGGTTAATTCTGTCTTTAGATTATATTGCATTTATTTTTCCATAGTTGTTATATTAGCGCTGTTTGCACTCGGACATCGTTATTCTTGGACCTGGATATTGCATGGATAACCTGGACAGATTGCGGGACGTGCAACCATAGAAATTCTCAGTAGTGCATTTATTAGCAATTAGGATTTGTGACAACCCTAGTTAGTTAATGTATCAAGCCGTACTATTGCTTGGTCGTGCTCTGTTGATTGTTACTATTACCCGTGTACTGTCCTTTCTCTTCTCGTATTGTCATATGTGTCGGTGGGTGGCCAGAGGCTAAGTTCGGCTCGGGAAAGGTTCCATAACCCTAGTCCTTGTTTTTTTAGGGGTTATGATTCCGATTTTGAGAAGTTCCTATGCTCTTTTGTCGCTTGCCGGCTTTTTTTTCTACAGTTATTTTTTATATCATTATTGTAGTAGATGTAGATTGGAATATGTGAACGGTAATTGGGGTGGTTCCTACCTTTTGTCCTTGTTTGGTGTAAAGGTGGAAAAACCAGGCCTATTTCTTTTCACGGTTTTTGTTAGTTTCATAGTTATTATTTTCAGTTATTGTACTATACATGCCTACTTGTCTTGGATGTCTTGCATGTTCCTATTCTTGTTCCTGATCCTGTATATGTACTCAGTTCTATTCTGGCACATTACATGCTCATATTTACATGTTTATTTCTATTGCTTCATGCTTACTTCTTAGTCACTGGTAGCTTACTATATATCGTCTGTTACTTAGATTTTTTGTCTTTTCTTATCATGATAAGTATAGTGGTAGCGCACGAGTCTCGATATGCATTTATTTACTTCTGTCTCTAACTATTGTTGTGTTAAGATAGTATTGGTTTTAGTTTTTATTTTTGGCCTTCCTTTGTGGTAATTGCTATTGGGGGTCTGATCCTACTGGTTTTGCATGACTAGATCTTGTAGCAGAACCAGAGGACACTCCTTATCTTCTATGGGATGGACCCAGAGCAGCAGGTGTCTTGAGTGGGTTTGTACTTGATCACCAACTAGATCTAGTACTTTATGCATTTGAGGCATTTAGCCACCGAGCACGTGTTTAGCTCGTGTATTGGACTTGACTTCTAGACTAAGGGCTTGGGCATGATTAACTTATTCTAGACTATGAGTTGATCATGTATTACTTATACTCGGCTAGTTGTTCATTCGGCTAGTTGTTCATCTTTTACTACTAACTTCATGATTATCTATGTATACTTGGTTTGGGATGCTTTACTATCTTGCTCATGATGATCATATTTCTTGCATGTTGATGTTTGATTGTGATTGAGACACCTATGACTGTTTGACCTAGGATTGAATGTTGGATTGTAGAATTAACCCACATGCTCTATAACTTCATCGTATATGCGGAGTACTAATGTGGTCGTAGTATACGTAGCTGGCCGTTGTCCGTCCCCGCTCTCCAGCATTCTGGTCCTGGGACGTGACAGAGTAATAGTCGGAAGTGAGAATATCCTAGTAGGCATGTGGTCAACCCAGAATTATCCTATGGACTTTTCATGGATAATAACAGTCGTATACTACACGAACAATGTGTTAGATTTATCCCTAACCGTCCACATAACGAAAGTGGTATTGTATTCACTTAGAATATTTTTAGTTCTAGTTGTCATTTTTTCACATGTTGTTAGTCTCTAGTTTCCTATCATATTTAGTTGTATTACTTGTTTCTTATCATGTTTTTTCTATAATGCCTTTCAGTTTATATTTGCTATATCTTTTATATTCATCATTTATATCATTTTTTATTATAGTCTTTATATCATTTTGCGTAGTTTTAACTATATTTATACTTGCTCAAAACCTGATTAGATATGTTGACTTAGGTGAGGAGGACTTCTACTCACTTACCACCATCCTCAAGAGAACGTAGTAGATGGAAGTGGGTATTGATGCCGACTTGGAAAAGGATGGGACCCTTAGAGGGGTTTAACTTACCTAGTACTTTGAATTTCCTTTTGGCACCATTTGACTAGGTTTGTTCTCGGGGAACTTTATTCTAGCATGTACTTATAGTTTTGGATTTGGGATATTCGACATATTGTTGTGAGATATTATATATTTTTTATGATGATTCTCACTACCAAAATAAGACAAATTAGCGGACAATAAAATGTCACTAATAGGTAAAATAAATCACTAAATTAATTTAGTAACGTATTTGGAGACGTAAACATATTGTCATTTATTTCATGGTCGCTGACACCAAAGACATCTCTATTGGTCGTTGTAACGTGTCACGACCCACACCTGATATAGGGGCACGAGTACGTGGGTACGTCCAGACTACGCCGCAGCATCGGCGGTAGAACGCTGTCTAGGTCATAATACTAACTAATCAATCTCACATGAATATCCAACTCCATAAGGACACACAGATATCACAATATAATATGGAAATACTCAATCACAGAAACTAAAGCACGATGAGATATTGAAAAAAATAAACGAAATACAACACAAGTCTAAACAAAAAAATAGTCTAACCTGCAAAAAATAACATCCAAATCTCCAAGTATGCCGAAAACAAGTCCTCTATATCGCAGTCTGGAAAAATATTTCCAGTCAGGATGGAGCGAAGTACAAGCACTAACGGCAGTTCCATGTATATTGACAAAAACTATAATGCAGTGTAAAGAAATACAAGATGGATATAAATACTAGAAATAAGAATACTGGAGATAATAAAATACTGGAATAAGGAATACTAGAGCATATGTCATCATCAATGGTACAACTAGCAATGAACAAAAATACAAGTGCATGCTAGAACAATAAACTGGAATATAAGTGAATGCTAGAAAAATAACTAGAATATAAGAAAATGCTAGATCAATAACTAGAAATACATGTATAGACTAACTAGCTAAGTGTGTGAAACATCAGCATATCATGTGATCGACTTGGGACTGATCAGGCTTGTTACATATGATTAGCTATGATTCATGTAAGGTCAGGCTAACCATCCGGATAGCTATGATGCGAGCAATAGTCAGGCTAATCACATGTAATTAGCTATGATGCTATGAGGCATGTAATGGTCAGGCTGCACCGACGTGAGGTGTGGGTGAGCTATGATGCATGTAGAGTTGGGTATGATCACATAATCTACTAATATCTCTCCGTCCCCAGCTAGCACGATGGATACCGGTCTCGATGATGCCAACTCGCGTATACATAGTGTCAGAATCATGCACGCTATACAACTAGAATCATAGAGATAATCAACATAATAAAAACTGTTAGAGAATATACTCGCCTGGGGTCCTCTGCTGGCAATACCAATGTCCTATTTCCGAGGTCTTTTCTGAATAATCCAACCGTCCTATAGACATTATTTAATAATAATACAGCATCCGTCATTACACTAGCACACACACAACATAAATATACTGAACTCAGAGACTACGCTATGGGTGATACTGGTCAACTAACCGGGTCAAGTGTGCGTCTAATTACATGGGTGTCATGTCTCAATTGATGTGCATAAATCAGACAGTCGACTCACTAACACGTCTAGCCAATACGTTAGCGTACACAAGGCGGTCAACTCACAATATTCAGGGTCACATGGTCATATGCAATTATACGGGATATCCATAGTTAATACCTAGGGTCATCCAGCATATATATATATATATATATATATATATATATACAGTCATACTAGTACTAGCACTTAATTTCCATCCAATATATATATATATATATATATATATATATACCAATTTAATTATTATACACATACACGTATGCGTACGCATATGCACACTAGTCATTAGGTTCACCGACCCAGGGTCTTATGATCAACCAACTAAACCTGTCATGACACAATATGCTAAAACTCTACACTATTCACACATGCACATAAAATCACAAAGAGGGCAGCTACGAACCTTGATAGGCACGCACGGGGTTGACAATGACGACGATGATGATGATGATGAAGGTGATGATGATGAAGGTGATGATGATGGTTATGATGATGATGATGATGATGAACAGGTCGATGCTGCCGGAGGAGGCTCAGGTGAGAAGGACTATGCAAGGTGTTAATGGTGGTGGTGATCCAGCAAGGGAGGGTGGAGAAGTCGGGGAAGAGGCTGAGAATAATGGCCAGGGGTGAGGCCGGAGTTGGCCGGGAATGGTGAGGAGGAGGAAGATGGTGCTGTCGGTGGGTTGACGAGGGATGTCAGGCCGATGATGGCTGCAGCACTGCTCGACGGAGAAGTCAGGAACGGAGGAGAACGGGGAGGGAGACTGCTCGGGGACGCCGGGTAAGGCGTGGGGAAGATGATGCGGTGCTAATGGCGATGGGGATGGTATTAACAGCGGGGAAATCCGGCAAGGGTAATCACCGAAGGGAGGTCGGGATGGCCGGGTGTTCGGTGGAGGACTGGCTGGGGAGTCGGGGACAATGCGGAGGAGGACGGAGTCAGACTGGTGGTGAACGATGGTGTTCGGGGAGAGGAGGACGCTGCTAACAGGGCAGTCATGCCCAGGCGGAGAAGTCGACTACTCGTCGAGAAAGATGGCCGGCGGGATGGGTCGAAGGCTCGGGGATGGAGATGGTGGGCAGGTCGTGGAGGAGCTCAGGCGAGGCTCGGTATCGAGGAGGTCGCAGTTAGTGCTCCGGTGGAGGACTGGCCGAGGATGGTCAACGGAGATGGGAGGCCGGGAAGAGGAGAGGAGGAGGAGACTGTTTAAGGTTAGGGTTGTGGCTTGATATTGGTGATGGTGATAAAAACATTGGGGAGGATGGAGTTTGCATATAGGAGAAGAGGTTGATGGTGACATCATAGGGATTAGGGTCGACTGTGCCTTAGGATGGGGTTGGCATTGGGAAAGGGGTTAAGATGAGGATTATATATATATATATATATATACACAGTTATATATGAGAGGGTATGTGGTAAGGATGTTGCTCTATTTGAATGGATGGCCATGATTACTCATGAAGGAAAGTGCACAACAAAAATGAGGAGAGAGGGAGAGAGTAGACCGGTAAATGAGGGAGGGGGTTGGTTCTTCATGTGCCTTGATCAATAGGATGGTGACACATCGTTGCATTTTTTAAATAAAGTCCCCAACAATTGGAAAATTGCACAAAAGTGGGTTTTTGGGATTTAATGAGGGAAAATACCATGTTTGGTGTGATATAGTGGATGAAAAGGGTATGTGGTGTTTAGTAAGAGTCTTGAGGGTGTGAATAGGAGTTAGTTTTGTGTTGGGGCTAATTTTGGGTCAAGTTGGATCCTTACACTAATTTAATTAAAATTAATATAAATGGTGTTCTAAAATTAATTGAAAATACATGTGATTAAAATTAGGTGGGAAACAAGTGTCATAGACGTAGAAAACTCAGAGTAGAATATTGTCATAATTTGGGTTGCTCAGAATGGGTCAAGATTGTGTCTCCAATTTTGATTGGAACACATAAAGATACAAAGTTAGATTTATTTAGAATTAAAAAATAACGTCTGTGACGAATATTATGCAACAAAAATAAAGCATAAGAGCATATTAATGAGTTACACAAAGGTCAGAATAAAAGACGGGCACGTCTAGGACAATGGTGTAAAATTTAATGGAAGACAAAAGCTAGTGTAGCGCTCTAAATATCGAAGCAATGGTAAGCTACAATAATAAAATAAAATCATAATAATAAATTATAACCTCAATATTTAATCTTGAATAATACTAAATAAAATCCATAATTCTATATTTCGGTCAAGGGTTCATCTAGTAGGCTTCTAGGTCAAGTCTACTAACTCATGCATTAAAGAACACTATATATATAATATATATATATACACATATCATGCAATTATTTAAAATAAATACACACAATACTTATAATACTTATATAAATATATGGACTTAGCCTTAGCAGACTCAACCCTTTGGACAATACTCTGTTATTGTCTGAGACCTGACACCTTGCACGGACACTGAGATATATTCATATTGGGATGCGGGTTTGCGCACTCGACTAGCTATCGTTGCGTATCACCTACATCACGGTTAGTATGTAGTCAGGATATAGATTAGAGACTTGGCATATAGATACATGGTATGTACGTCGAGTAGTCGACTTGCGTATCTACATTGGGTGGGGAGGACAACTAGGAGGCGTATGGGGTACACACATTGGAGCCGTAGTTTCGGAGGAATCTCGGGTCCAATGACTTTCCCTTTATACTGATGCCACGTTCTTCGGAGCGATATGGACGATATACTATACAGATGTCGTTCTCTTCGGAGTATGGACGCTATGCCTACGCCTACTCATACGCATCAGAGTTGGACTCACATTGCATTCACTTAGATGGCTAGTACCCTTACTGCATTTATTTTATTCAGTATTCATATATAGCATGTTGTTTCTTGTATCTTGTTACGTCCCTCTGAGGACCTGGTTTCTTCCCAGATTTAGACGAGGCTTACTGCCCCACTGTATACGGCCCCGGACAGGAGACGAGATTTGCTATAGCTGAGGAGTTGGAGGTGCAACCGTCAGAGTTTCCGTGATCAGTTGGTAGGCCTTTAGCCTAGTTGGAGGGCATCATTACCTACTCAGCTGATGCTCTAGTCTTTTCTTTTATATCGCTTTTCAGTACTTTATTTCGTCATAGTAGTGGGTTTGTTCCCACCAGACATCATTGGTTGTACTATGATATCTTGGGGCTGGTATTTATTTAACCAGCAGTTTATTTAGTGTTTCTTGCTCTTTATATTGTGGATGAGATTAGATTACCTGTTATTGGCTGATATTGGACATGTTAGTATTTTAGGACAGCGTAGCACTCTTCGTGGATCCATTAAATTGGGATATCTTCGGAGACGTGTCAGCTGACTATTGCCACGTGGCCTGGTTCCATATATTTTTGGGACAGGGGCGTGACATGGTTTTAGTGGTGGCCCATGCAGGTCAACTTTTTCGCTTGTAGTATGGTAACATGCCCAGCGAGCCTGCAATAGGATAGAAATTATTAGGGCTCATCCACTTTTGATTCGTCCTTGAACTTCCTTCATACTACTTCTAAATATCTGCGTCCTATTTGTTTGCTCTCGTACTCTTTTAATGAAGCTCTATCTTTTGCAGCAAGATGAATTTGCGCAGTGGACGAGGAGCACCCCATGCCACGATGCCAGATAACCCCACACAAGGAGATAAGGTACCCCAAGGGCAACCCCCGCTACAGACTCCGCTGATACATTGGCACGAGACATCGCAGGAAGATCCTACACTACAGCCAGAGGGACAGACTTCCCAGACGATTACCACGCAGCATTGTGAGGGCCAGACTTCAGGAGCTACACCGATGCCGCAGACTGAGAGGCCGACATCTGAGGAGACGCCTACTGCACAACCAGAGATACCACTACCACCGCCTCTACTTTATCCACCCCAGATGTCGCAGCTAGATGGCCAGCCACAGATGCTTCAGTTCTTCCAGGCAATAATGCAAACCCAGTGGCAGCAGACAGAGACACTGCGACAGAGCCTGATGGCAGTACTAGAGAGGACACCTGTCACACACCAGTACCAGCACCTCCACCAGCCTCGACAGGTGGCACTGTTAGATGGTTCCGACAGATGGGACCAGATACCTTCTCAGGCAATGAGACTGCAGAGCAGATCTCCGATTGGATCGCCAACACAGAGATGCTATTAGAGGCTTCACAACTGCATCCAGACCTTTGGATGACCGCAGTGAGAGCCCAACTAAAAGGCAATGCCCATCACTGGTGGGATTCTATCGAGCGCAGTGTAGGCAAGAACCAGACTTGGGAACAATTCTTGGAATACTTCAATACGAAGTATTTTCCAGCCACAGTCAGAAATGCCCTGTACTCCCAGTTCCTACATCTAGAACAGGGGAATATGACTGTTGACGCATATGACGCAGAGTTTAGCCGCCTTAGCAGATTTGGAGCCGTCCTGATACCCAATGATCTAGAGAAGGCTCAGAGATTCCACCATGGCCTCAACTTCGAGCTACAGAGATATACCACCGCACAGGCGAAGATTTCTTATGAGAAGGTTCTTGCAGAGGCGAGGATCCAAGAGGCCATTGTCAGAAGAGCTAGACGTTCCAGCACGACCACGCCAGCTAGAGTCCAGCCCGGAGCAGGAGGACCTATCCGACGTCCCGGAGCGCAGACACAACAGAGAGCAGCACCATATCCACACCAGGAACTTCCGACTTGCTACTACTGTGGTAAGAGAGGTCATTTTGAGAAGGACTGTCGAAAGAGACTTGGGACATGCATGATTTGTGGAGCCAGTCAGCACCTTGCCAGAGATTGCCCACAGCGCAGAGAGACAGCCCCACAGGCCGGACAAAGGCCAGCAGCACCAGCCTCGAGGATACTACCCCCACCAGGAGGACAGCGTCCACCAGCACCCGGAGGATTCCAGAGGGGACCACCCTTGGCCCCATAACAGGCACAGTTTGATCGAGCCCGACAGCAGGCAGGAGGACAGAGACAGGGACAGGCCTTTGCATTAGCAGCCGCTGAGGAGGAAACAGAAGGAGAAGCAATCACAGGTACCATTTTAGTCGCATCCTTACCTGCGACAACATTGTTTGAGTCTGGGGCTACTTTGTCATTTATATCTAGTAGATTTGTAGCAATGCATAGAGTAGCGACTTCCCCCTTACCTAAGAGTTGGAAGATTCTTACCGGAGGAGGTATCGTGCCGGTTACCAGCACTATTAGAACGTGCTTGGTAGTCGTATGTGGTAGAGAGATGAGAGCGCGATTCCTGGTATTGCCTATGCCGTACTTTGATGTTGTGTAAGGCATGGACTGGTTAAGTCAGTATAACGCCGTACTGGACTGCCGGAAGGGTAGCGTCACTTTTAGACCACCAGATCAACCGGAGTTCGAGTACATGCGAGGGACCGTCGAACAAGGAGTAGGACAGACAGTGGAAACTTGTATGACTATGGAGATTGCACACCCACCTATAGTTGCAGAGTTCGAGGATGTTTTCCCCGAATAATTGCCAGGCTTACCACCCGATAGAGACGTGGAGTTTACCATTGAGCTAGTACCAGGAGCAGCACCGGTATCTTCTAATGTGTACCGATTGGTGAAGAAGGAGTTAGACAAGCTGAAGCTACAATTAGAGGAGTTACAGAGCAAGGGATTTATCCGTCCTAGTGCATCACCATGGGGAGCACTAGTATTGTTTGTGCCTAAGAAGGATGTAACAGTACGTATGTGTATTGATTACAGAGCCCTTAATGCTTTGACTATCAAGAACAAGTACCCCTACCGCGGATTGACGATTTATTCGACCACTTGACCGGAGCAGTGGTGTTCACAAAGATCGACTTGAGATCGGGTTATCATCAAGTGAAGGTGCGAAGAGAAGACATTCAAAAGACAGCATTCAGGACTCGTTATGGTCACTACGAGTTCTTAGTGATGCCTTTTGGACTGACAAATGCGCCAGCTATATTTATGACCTTGATGAACAGAGTATTCCATCAATACTTAGACCAGTTCGTGGTAGTCTTCATCGATGACATTTTGGTGTATTCGAAGAGCCACGAAGAGCACGAGAAGCACTTAAGACTAGTGTTAGAGACGCTGAGAAGAGAGAGACATTATGCCAAGCTTAGCAAGTGCGAGTTTCTCCTAGATCATGTCGCCTTCCTTGGACACGTTATCTCAGGAGACGGTATCTCAGTAGATCCGGCGAAGATTTCATCCGTAGAGACATGGCCAACCCCTACCAATGTCTTAGAGGTAAGGAGTTTCCTAGGACTTGCCGGATATTACCGGAGGTTCGTAGAGAACTTCGCGAAGATTGCAGAGCCAATGACCCGCCTGACCCGTAAGGATCAGGAGTTCACTTGGACAGAGGAATGTCAGAAGGCATTCGATGAGCTGAAGAAACGCTTGACTACAGCACCCATCTTGACCATACCTTCTGGACCCGGAGGATTCGTAATCTATAGCGATGCGTCTGGAAAAGGATTAGGATGCGTCTTGATGCAGCATGGAAAGGTTGTAGCTTATGCTTCTAGACAGTTGAGGACACATGAGAAGAACTATCCCACCCACGACTTGGAGCTTGCAGCGGTGATTTTTGCGTTAAAACTTTGGAGGCATTACCTATATGGAGAAAGAGTGGAGATATTTACTGATCATAAAAGCCTGAAATATGTTTACACTCAGAAGGATCTAAATCAGAGACAGAGACGTTGTCTCGAGGTGATGACAGACTTCGAAATAGAGCTACAGTACTACCCAGGGAAAGCCAACGTAGTAGCAGACGCATTGAGCAGAAGACCTATGGCATTCTTCTTGACTACCCAACAACACCTGTTGAGAGATCTAGAGCAGATGGGTATAGAGGTTGTTATATCTGGAGTAGACGGACAGTTGTCGAGTTTCCAATTGCAATCGACACTGGTAGAGAGAATCAAGACTGCTTTGCCGATAGATGCCAGATTTCAGAGGCTCAGACAGAGGACCGAGGCTGGATTACAGACAGGACTACGGATACATGAAGACGGAACACTGAGATGCGGAGATCGTCTCTATGTTCCAAATGGAAAACTTCGGCAGGAGTTGATGTCAGAAGCACATAGTTCCACCTACTCCATTCACCCAGGAGGCACGAAGATGTACAGAGATCTAAGACAGTACTACTTGTGGCACGGAATGAAGAGAGAGATAGCACGCTTTGTGGCCAAGTGCCTGGTATGTCAACAAGTCAAGGCTGAGCACCAGAGATCTGCCGGATTGCTTCAACCACTTCCTATACCAGAGTGGAAATGGGAGCATATCACCATGGACTTTGTCACGGGCTTCCCGAGGAGTCCTAGTGGGCGCAATGCCGTATGGGTAATCGTAGATAGACTCACCAAGTCCGCACACTTTTTACCCTTTAGAGTTGGGCAATCGACGGAGGCTTTAGCGGATATGTACATGAGAGAGATTGTGCGCCTACATGGAGTGCCAGTTAGCATTGTGTCAGACAGGGATACGAGATTTACATCTTACTTTTGGCGGAGTATGCAAGAGAGCCTTGGTACTCGCCTGAAGTTTAGCACAGCGTATCACCCACAAACAGATGGCCAGTCGGAGCGCACCATTCAGACACTTGAAGACATGTTAAGAGCGTGCATGCTGGACTTCGGAGGATCATGGGAGGACCACTTATATTTTGTCGACTTTTCTTACAACAACAGCTATCAAGCTAGTATTCAGATGGCTCCCTATGAAGCGTTGTATGGAAGGAAATGTCGTTCTCCCGTATGCTGGAGTGATATAGGCGAACGACAGATTCTCGGACCAGAGTTGGTTGTTCGGACGGTAGAAAAGGTAAAGAAGATCCAAGGACACCTTCGAGCAGCACAAGACCGACAGAAGCATTGGGCGAATGCACATCGCCGACCCTTAGAGTTTCAGGTTGGAGATCACGTATTCTTAAAGATCTCACCCACTCGAGGGACTATCAGATTCAGAGGCAGAGGGAAGCTGAGTCCGACGTACATCGGACCATTCGACATATTAGAACGCGTCGGAGAGGTTGCTTACAGATTAGCGTTACCGCAGAACTTGGAAGGAGTCCACGATGTCTTTCATGTATCTCAATTGAGAAGGTACATATCGGATCCTAGTCACGTGCTTGACCATTCAGAGATCACAGTCGGGCCGAGCCTATCATACGAAGAGGAGCTTGTAGAGATTCTAGACAGAAGGGAGAAGGTATTACGAGGGCAGACCATTCCCTTAGTTCGTGTTGCATGGAGGCATCACGCACCAGGCGAGTCGACCTGGGAACACGAGGAAGATATTCATCAGCGTTATCCCCGCCTTTTCGAAGGACTAGGTACGTTCCAGTATTTTCTTTAGTCCTTAGTGCTTACCCATGCGTAGGTTTAAATTTCGAGGACAAAATGCTCTAAGGAGGGTAGATTATAAACCCCCTCGTCAAGAAAATAGGATTTAATTAATTATTTACTGAGATGAAACCGTAATCCAAATCCCACGTACCCAAATTAGGGTATCAGACTACACCAAATTGGTAGGCCACGACTCCTGTGTACCACCCAAACCTAGTTCCTTACGTTTCCAACGCATTAGTAATTCCCGAGTTGAATTATTAAATTTAAATCAATGTTAAAGCTAATTTACCCCAAGCAGAACCAAACCCAGCCTACATGCGCTTTTGAGTGGATCATTCTAACCCAACAAGCCGGACAAGCCTACCCCTCGAGCTTAGCCCATCATCTCCACCACCCATATAAATATACATCTATTCACTCAAACCCTAGATTTTATATCACCCTCCTCCCCTAACCCTAGCCGAATACTCCTCCTTTGCACCAACCATCACGACACCACCCTCCATATACTGCCGACCACCCCCTCCATATATTGTCGACCACCACCCTCCATATATCGCCAACCATCGCCCCTACACGGCCGACAACACCCTGACCCGCTGCTCCCGAACACCCTGACCCGCTGCTCCCGAACACCTGACCCGCTGAAGCCGAACACCCCCGACCCACTGCCCCAGTACACCGCTGCCGCGCCTTCTGAGAGTGCCGCCGCTGCTGCCGAGACTTGCCGCCGACGCAGGAGCTCCGCTGACCCCTGGCGAGTGCGCACGACGACGAGCAGAACCCCCTCCCCACGTTCATCCTCGTAGGTAATACTCATTGGCCTCTTTCCCTTGTATCGTGAATAGTTTATCATCGTGTCGTCTTGTCGTGTTTGGCATGGACATGAAATAGTAACTCGGAAACCCTAACTTATGAATATGTGCCAAATCAGATTTCTTAATAACGAACCAGTTAGTAATTAATAACTAGTGAACATCCTTGTAAATAGAATGGTTAATTAAGACTTGTAAAGCATTGATAAACCTAGATATCAACAAGAAACGCTTAATACGGAGGTTAAGGACCGTTAATTATACTAAACATAATTAGCTGGGTCGTATAACCTTAGCATTGTCTATCATGGAATACACGGTGACTGATGACAGGGCACGTGTGCATCTTAGCTACATGCACCGCGACTCTGTGTTTGACCGACGTGATCCTTGCGTCAGTACTGAAAAGCAACATAGCGTATATATTACTTAGGGTCTGATGATTGATTGTTATATTATATTGTGTGTTAGGACCATTAAATCAGCCAGGAGATACTGCAGGAACCGGCTTCTGGCATTCACAGCTTCAGGACACAGGCAAGATACCTTGCTATATTTACTGTCTAAATTAAATCTGCATCTGTTGTATTGTATTCTTGTTGCTTGTAATTTATACAACTGTGCGTGTCCGAGTTGTCTCGGGTGCATTCGACGGTTACGTCGATGTTAGTAAATATATAAATATATGGACTTAGCCTTAGCAGACTCAACCCTTTGGACAATACTCTGTTATTGTCTAAGACCTGACACCTTGCACGGATACTGAGATATATTCATATTGGGAGGCGGGTTTGCGCACTCGACTAGCTATCGTTGCGTATCACCTATATCACAGTTAGTATGTAGTCAGGATATAGATTAGAGACTTGGCATATAGATACATGGTATGTATGTCGAGTAGTCGACTTGTGTATCTACATTGGGCGGGGAGGACAACTAGGAGGCGTATGGGGTACACACAATGGAGCCGTAGTTTCGGAGGAATCTCGGGTCCAATGACTTTCCCTTTATACTGATGCCACGTTCTTCGGAGCGATATGGACGATATACTGTACAGATGTCGTTCTCTTCGGAGTATGGACGCTATGCCTACGCCTACTCATACGCATCAGAGTTGGACTCACATTGCTTTCACTTCGATGGCTAGTACACCCTTACTGTATTTATTTTATTCAGTATTCATATATAACATGTTGTTTCTTGTATCTTGTTACGTCCCTCTGAGGACCTGGTTTCTTCCCAGATTTAGACGAGGCTTACTACCCCACTGTATACGGCCCCGGACAGGAGACGAGATTTGCTACAGCTGAGGAGTTGGAGGTGCAACCGTCATAGTTTCCGTGATCAGTTGGTAGGCCTTTAGCCTAGTTGGAGGGCATCATTACCTACTCAGCTGATGCTCTAGTCTTTTCTTTTATATCGCTTTTCAGTACTTTATTTCGTCATAGTAGTGGGTTTGTTCCCACCAGACATCACTGGTTGTACTATGATATCTTGGGGCTGGTATTTATTTAACCAGCAGTTTATTTAGTGTTTCTTGCTCTTTATATTGTGGATGAGATTAGATTACCTGTTATTGGATGATATTGGACATGTTAGTATTTTAGGACAGCGTAGCACTCTTCGTGGATCCATTAAATTGGGATATCTTCGGAGACGTGTCAGCTGGCTATTGCCACGTGGCCTGGTTCCATATATTTTTGGGACAGGGGCGTGACAAATGCCCTGTATGCATATACATTTCTTTACTCTTGACACACCCAAGTATCAAATACCAAATTGAATATCATGCTCCATTAACTTTTAACAAAACTTCCTTGATACTTAATTGTTTACATGGATCGCCCAACTACATGAATTCATGACTATACAGGATTGGCATGTTGAATCTGATACTTACTCTTGGAACCATCACTGATACACTTTACTCCTTCTTCTACCTATAGTACCAATACTAACCATAATAGCATATATTATAGAAGTATTGTTACAAGGTACTATGCTACGGTTAACTCTAGATTGATGCCTACTGCTCACATGTCCAACCAAGTAACACTTACAGACTCACAATCCATACTCAGTCAATATTGATACAAAATACAGACCTAATTGCAAGTCACCAATTATCACACTAACAAGGAATCCTAATGGAACAAAGCTCTATAAGGAACTGGACTAAGGACTAAAGGTATCTCTACTGCTAGCAAAGAAAATGATGGAACAAGGTCCTATAATATCAAAAGTGGATAAGTTTTGAGATGATACTTTAAGAACCAATTTAAGATACAACCTGATAATAATACGCGTCAGTCCGAAATCATGACACTCAGAATCCTCGTCATGACAATAAGCATAGCTGCGATAAACGATAGGTTTCATAACTAAGATATGCAACTCTATAATCATGTCATCTAGAATCATCATCACGCCAACGGTATGGCTGCAGGTTTCTACGTATCTGCCACGACAGCTAATGTGGCTGCGATAAACTCTAGGCTCCATAACTAAAGTAGACGTTTCACCTTTCTCACTGTCCTCATCAACATATGTCATCAGATGATACCATAATTTAGTCCGTAAAATTTATCTCGATATGAAATCAAACTCAACAACGACACCAAGAATTAAATTTAACAACTGGTCAACAAGAATCAAATTCAATAACAACAAGTGAGAACGGACGGAACAAGGGAAAAGATTAAAATTAGAAATTATAATAAGATTCTCAAGGGTCATCCCAGTAATCTCTCAAATAATTTGTGATTGAGTATCCTCTCTCATCCTAGTATCCTATGTCCTATATCCTACCGCAGGCACGCAGTAGTACAACTAAGATGTCGCACTACCACGATATCACACAACTTGCAAAGTCTGAACTGCATGGTCCACCACTAAAAACTTGTCACGACCCGCACCCGATATAGGGGCATGAGTACGTGGGTACGTCCAGCCTACGCCACAGCATCGGAGGTAGAATGCTGTCTACGTCATAATACTAACTAGTCAATCTCACATGAAATCCAACTCCATAAGGAGACACATATATCACAATATAATATAAAAATACTCAATCACAGAAACTAAAGTACGATGAGATATCGAAGAAAATAAACGAAATATAACACAAGTCTAAACAACAAAATAGTCTAAACTGCAAACAATAACATCCAAATCTCCAAGTATGCCGAAAATAAGTCCTCTATGTCGCAGTCTGGAAAAATATTTCCAGTCAGGATGGAGCAAAGTACAAGCACTAACATCAGTTCCATGTATATTGACAAAAACTATAATGCAGTGTAAAAAAATATAAGATGGATATAAATACTGGAAATAAGAATACTGGAGATAAAGAAATACTGGAATAAGGAATACTGGAGCATATATCATCATCAATGGTAGAACTAGAAATGAACAGAAATACAAGTGCATGGTAGAACAATGAACTGGAATATAAGTGAATGATAGAACAATAACTAGAATATAAGAAAATGTGTCAAGCCCCAGTCCCAAAATACGTAGGACCAGGATACGTAAGCATGTCAGTCGTATGAATATGGCACTCCAATATATGGAAAACCATAACACACGTACGCTGTAACATGAATAACAATTCACCAGTGGTAAACATATATATCTCAGGGCATAACTAAATCTCATCCACAAAAATCAACCATGGCGCCCGCCAATTGGCGACTTGGTCAACTGTCTCAGAATTGCATAAAACTTGGGTCACAGGACTAGAGCGATGCCACGAGTCCAATGGTGCAAGTTTCATCGCATTCTGACGAGCGTGCACTAAATGCGCAGGGCTTTTACAAAAGTTGCGACACAGGGGATTGTCCGCGGATATGGACTGATCCCGACGCGCACACGCGTCCAAATCAGTTTTTACGAAATCTCACACCTCCGGGTATACTGCATGCACCTTTTGGTATACTTGGTAAACGACGGGGCGGTCCCGTTTGGCGGGGCGCACTCCGTATCGCAATTTCTGGAAATTACTAAAAAGTATATTTTCGGGTTTTTCCAACTAATTTAATTCTATATACAACAGTTAATAGAATAATGTAAATGACAGAAATTAAACTAGGTCAGGTGGTCTTCACATACAAAAAAAAAATCGGATTCAGATCTCTGTGGTGGGAGATACGAGTCCGTGAACAAGGGTGGTTGCAACAGATTTTCTGAGATTTAAAATATTATGCTTTTTTATCGACTTGGTGTCAATTTTTACCTAGGTTTGTGCGTGGTTCGAGATCAACTATCACAAAATTATGGAAGGGGGATAGGTGAGGATCATACCGGTGAAGACGGGGTCGAGTTTGGTCAAGCGAGGAGACGGAAAATGGGACGTGAACACCGGTACGCTGTTTATCATTTTCTGTCTCGCGCGCGCAACGTCGCGGTATGCGGTCGGCCGGGGTTCTCAGGCGGTCTGGGGCGGCTCGACTCTACGGCGCGGCGGCGGCGAGGCTAGGTCGGGGAGAGGGAGTATTAGGGTTAGGGTTTAAGTCTCTAACCATATATATATATATATATATATATATATATATATATATATATATATATATATATATATATATATATATATATATATATATATATATAGTTAGGGAAAGGGGGGGCCGATTGCATGAGCGGGGGGGAGGGGAATTCCTTTGGAAAGTTGCTGCTGTTTTGCTAGTCTTCTAGCGGGTTGGGTCCTTATGGGTTGCGGGTAGGTAGAATATCCATTAGGGAATTAATTTCTTTTCTTTTCTTTTCTATTATAAATTCTATTTTCCTTTCTAATTTCTATTTCTAATTCTTTTCTATTCTTAATAAACTATATATATATATATATATATATATATATATATATATATATATATATATATATATATATAATTCTAGAAATTACTATTAGCACATACAATAAATCTATCCACGGCCATAGAGTCTCCTACATGGAATAAATTAGAAAAAATTTATAATGACTCCATAAATCCCCTAAATGCACAAACACCTAAAATAAAAATTAATAAAAATCTATTTCCTCTATTTAGCTCATAATTACTATAATTCAATTATTAATTAGTTAAAAAGGTAAAATACGGTTTTTAGAATTAGGGGTTTTACTTTCTACCCAACTTATAAAAATTTTGTCCTCGAAATTAAAACTAAGTCCAATTGCCATGGGGATGTTTGGAGGCTATAATTTACATTGATAAAATACAAGGCTAGGTTTAAAGGAGTGAGTGATGTTGCGTTGCACATTCCAGAAATCTATGGAAAAGATTCATATGAATGAAAAATAGGTTTCTTCATGTGTCATGTCCAATAGTGTGGACACCTTATTGCATTTGCATAAAAGCGCTCAACCATTGGAAAGTTGCACAAAGAAGAAAATTTGGATTAATTAATTAAAATTAATGCGCAAGGTGTTCTTGAATTAATTAGAAGTACATGGGACTAAAATTGGGTGGGACACAGTGTCATGGATATAGGGGACTCGGGATAGAATATTATTATAATTAGGGTTACACGAAACGGGTCAAGATTGTGTCTCCAATTTCGATTGGAACACCCAAGGATACAAGGTTGGAATTATCTTAGAATTAAATACAAACGTCTGCGACGAATGTTGTGCGACTAAAATGTAATACGAGAAAGCATAATTATAAGTTACACCGAGGTCAGAATGGTAGGCGGACACGTCTAGGACAAGGTTGTGAAATTTGTAGGAAGGTAATGGCTAGTGTAGTGCTCCAATTATCGAAGTAATGGTAAGGTGCACTATGTGATATAAATATTGTATAATTAAAAATGTCGTGTCCTATGTCCAATTGGATACCAACTAGCCCTACTTTCTCTATCTAACCAAGTAGGCCTAATTTTAGTTGAGGGGGTTTATAATCTACCCAACTTAAAAATATGTCATCCTCGAAATTAAAATAAGACATAATTTGTTAATTCCTTCACATTCTCATATAAGGCAAATCAATCGCAATATCTTCCAAAATTTAAAATATTTTCTAATCCATCGCAATCACTTTCAAAATTAAGGTAACCTCCGTTAAATCAAAATATTGTAATCTTTTCTCGATAATTACATCCAATTTAAGCTAACTCTATATGACATCTTTAAATCTTTAATAGCCCCCATCAATTTTCATATTACGATCTCCCACTATCATAATCTCCTTTAAAAGAAAACAATTATAATCCAATATTATTCCTATTTTCCCTTATGAATTTTCTATCCTTCAAATTTTTAAATTCAATTCACATCCTCAATATTTTCAATAGGTAATCCAGCAATCAAAATTTAACCTTTAATTCAAATCATCAAATTATAAAATTTTATATCTACTTCACCAATTGTTTAAGCCTAGAATTCTATATTTGTCCCCAAGGTTTAAGTTGATGATTCAATCTTCAACATTCAAACTTTAAATTATGTGCTCAAAGTATAAATATTTGGTCCTCACTATCAAGATTTCCAAATTCATTGAATTTTTATCATCTTAGTCCTTCTTTTTTTCAAAATTAAAATGACTTGAATCTTCCTATCTAATCTTGCTTGATCACAATCTAAAAAAAAATTCTCTCAAGTTGACAATGCAACGTCTATCCAACTTAGAATTTACCTATCTATCATATCAGGCTATACACTTAAGAAAAATATTCCTCAACTTATTTAGTCATGCCATTCGATCCTCAAAGGTTTGAACACCAATATTTTACCTATGATATGCCCTTAATTATGGAAAATCATCATCAACTAATGCGGTTGGCCTGTGGGGTATATCTAGTACTATCTGTATATCAAACTCATACCAAGCACGAGGTTTCATCTTTCCGAAATAAGGGAAGACAGAAAATAATAATAAAGAGTTCAAGGGGGAGGTAATAGAATACAAGTATGGGGATCAAGGCGTTTAGGGAATTCAGAAGGAATTGTCAAGGCAGTTGTGGATTGAAATCTTATTTGGTAATTTCTTATTTGCATGCTTGTATTAGTACAGTTATATAACTGATACGATATGCTCACGCATGTCTAGAGGGCAAGTACATTCGTCTACTAGACACTATATATCTTAATCCACGTAAAGTAGTTATGCGAAGGGCGAACCAAGCGCACTAAGGTTAGCTAGACCTTAATACACTGATTCTGAAATATATTAGTGTATGCATCCACTAATACATATGTTGTCAACAAGATCGATTAAAGAATAATCTTGCAAAACTAGGCTATAAAATAACAGCATAAGTCAAGATAGTATATAAAATATAGATGCGCTAGATCATGATGAAATAAGGTACAAATAATTCAAGTTCACAAACAAAACAAAATAAGATTCTACAGCCTCTACAGTTGTAGTACTAACACCTTGTCTAAGATGGTAGTCGAGAAAATAGGGGTATGGCCTTTAAGTTCTACCATCAGAGTAAGCACTATTGTCTTATGCTAGTATATAGGTAATGTCATTCAAATACACCACAATAATATGTCAAAAGGACTATGTGGTACTAGGTTGGGAGGCATAATTCCTAACTTAAAATAATTATCTAATACTGTGATAGTCTTAAGGAGATTCTACAAAATAATACTGTCCTTGTAAATACAGCATAAACTCTTATTGAGGTTTACGATAAAATTATCCTATTACATTTTATCGGTAATGGTCACCTTAAGTTTTAATCATAGTGCTCATAGAACAAGTGTCAATAGTAAGAATAGAAGAGCTATTGGTTCTTAAGTAAAAAGAGGATATACCTATATTAGGTTATGGATACGACTTACGCGATATAAAACTAAGGATAATTGTCAAGCTACAATATACAAGAATAACTCAAAACTATCAAATTCTAACTATCAAACACAGCTTTAAAATTCAAGATTACAACTATAACCTTAGTAACTATATATCTAACATAGGATAAAATCACTCGGTCTACCATCAGAAGGGTCAGGTGGCACGAGTTGAAAGATGAAAAAAAGAGGAACGTAATTTAGTCGTCGCAC
This sequence comes from Iris macrosiphon, assembly GCA_036927795.1. Classification (NCBI taxonomy): domain Eukaryota; kingdom Viridiplantae; phylum Streptophyta; class Magnoliopsida; order Asparagales; family Iridaceae; genus Iris; species Iris macrosiphon. The sequence continues at coordinate 92,558,863 of JAYESA010000016.1, read as the reverse complement.
AATTTGCGAACATTAAGGTCACAGAGGAACTATATATGAAATGTAAAATAGAGGGCTCTAGATAGCATCGTGGTTTCTTAAGGGGAAGGTAATATGCTAATCTCTGTGTTCAAGGTATGATCGAGGAATTACTATATTCATTCTTCTCGGCTTCCTAGGGTACTGTCTGCTAATATCAAGACAAGAATCTAAATGTATAGTTCTATAATACTATCTCATTATAAAAGCTAGGGTCGGTCCTAATATCCCACCATAAATTTCTATTGGTTCCTCTATGCTAGGGTAAAACAGTATGGTCAACTTTCTAACTAACTCTAGTAGTGTCCATGCTACTCTCAAGTTATTCATAATTATAGCAAGAGACATGGTAAACCAGTCTATAGATAAGGGGATGCTAGGGTTTACTGAATATTCTAAACTTAGTGATGTGTCATTACTCTAGTCGTATTCTTAGTAGTTGTGTTACCCTAATTATTATTCTAACAACAAGGATTCTTATATTCTAGCAGGGGCTATACTCAAGGGACTATTTAGGAAGCACATGAATCAAGCATGATGTAATTATTTAAAATAGAATAGATTAGAAGAAATACAAGGCATAGTCAATTGTGGATGAGATCCTATACTCTAATCCTATCTGCAGGCTTGCTCGGTACAGTAACGTAACCGAGACAATATGCTCTCGACCTGCATGGGCCACCACTAAAAATATGTCACGCCCTAGTCCCAAAATACGTAGGACCAGGATACGTAAGTATGCCAGCCGTATGAATTTGGCACTCCAATATATGGAAAACCATAACACACGTACGCTGTAATATGAATAACAATTCACAAGTGGTAAACATATATATCTCAGGGCATAACTAAATCTCATCCATAAAAATCATATATAAATAAATGACCAGTATCTATGAACTAGATCTTAATATAAAGTATCTCAAGATGACAGTCGGATGGAAACAAATCCACTGCCGAACTAGAATATATAATAAACCAGATAAATACAATATGAGTACAACCTCTAACAATCACGAGACTCGAAGGAAGACCTGCTAGGAATATAAGTAACCAGTCCGGATCAGCGCTCTTGCGAATACTTATGAACATCTACACCCGGAAAGGGACCAGGTCCTCAGAGGGACATAACAAGATACATAGAAGCATGCCATAAAGTAAATACTGAATAAGTAAAGGGGTGCGCTAACCATCTAAGTGAATGCATATTTGAGGACAACTTTGAGTGTATGGGAAAGTGTAGGCTAGACATATGCTGACGTAATTCGCCAATCGTGACAATTGGCTAGTATATGCCACATATGCCCCCTATAACATGGGCGCATGAATATAATAACGTCCAACATTCTCTAGAGTGTGGTGTTTGTAACGTCCATTATTCCAAAGAATGAGGTATCTGTAAAATCACCAAATCACATCCAACACTCTAGGGAACGTGGTATCTGTATAAATAATAACGTCTGTATCACTCCATCGAGTGCGGTATCTGTATAAAGGAGGTGGGTGTCCCATACGCCTACTAATCATCCTCCCCGCCTAATGATCTATGTATGTTGTATCCACAACACGCCTTAGCTACTATGCCGAGGCGTCGTAACTCTGGCTCATAATCTATCATTAGAACAATAGCCCAACCTTACAACTAAACAAGGACAAGGATTGGACCATCGTACCATGATAGTCTATGCTCCGCCTACTAATAACTGCTAAGTCTTCTAACATGCATCACTATTAGCAGTTATACCCTATCCGTCGCACGACCTACACGTACAGGTGGCCAACCATATACGCTAGTTTGTGCCCTACATTAGACTCACAACACGTGTAAGAAATGTGTCAAGGTCGGGGGAGTCATATGAACTAAATGACAGAAATAAAGATGCATGCATCATATGGATTATGAATAATAGTACAATGGCAAGGTATACTTGCCTGGCAAGAAAGCTGCGTAGTACCAATAACCTACTCTAGAAGTCGCACAGAATAATCCAATAGGTCCTATATACATATAATATAACATAATACAACATCAGCCATTAAACTAGCACATACACAACCATAATGCACTGGACTCAGAGGGTACGCTAGGGGTGACACTGGTCGACTAACAGGGTCAAATGCGTATCTAATTACGTGGGTGTCAAGTCTGCGATTGCTGCGCAAAATCAGACAGTCAAACTAACACGGTCTAGCCAGTACGTCGGTGTACACAAGGCAGACAATTCCCTAATATTCAGGTCACAAAGTCAAGGTAAATATACGGGAAAAATCCATGGTGTCCTAGGGTCGTACAATATAATTATATATATAGTCGTAACTGGTATTGCATTAACTTACTTATAGAGATACATCCATACATTTATATATGTATATATATTAATTTTGATTATAATATGCGTGCGTATACGTACACAAGTCATTGGGTTCCCGACACGGGTCTGATGTCAACTAACTGAACTCGTCTCGAAGTAATATGTTAAACCCTACTCTATTTACACTAGAACACATAAAATGAAGGGAGAGGGACATGTCCAAACCTCGGGGTTAAGGTGCACAGGCATGGGAATCGGGGGTGACTGCTGTAGGTTGGAAGAAAGAGAAGGCTCGGGTTGGCCGGGTGGATGGTGATCGCCGGAGATGGGGGGTCGTGCAGGCGGTCGGAATGAGGAGAACGGCGGGTTACGAGTGGATGGTGGTGAAGTCCAGGCGGAGAGGGTAGTCGGGGTGTCATGGTTGCTGTCGAGGAGTCAGAGAAGGAGGCGAGGGAGATAAAGAAGACGACGAGGGAGAGGAGGATCTGGCAAGTGGTCGACGGAGGAGGAGTCGAGCAGGGAGGACAGGGAAGAGGAGGAGGTCAAGAATGGCGGGGCTCCGGTGAGTTCAGCGGGCTCGTCGAAAAAAGGAAGGATGGCAGGGTGGCGTTCAGTCGAGCGGGATGGAGATGACGGGTCGGGGTCGACTTCAGGTGGACGAGAAGTGCAGGCGGGTCGGTGTAGGCTGAGAGCTGCTCCGGTCGGTTTCAGGCGGAGAAGATGGAGGAGAAGAGAGGGAGAAGTGACTGCGGTAGGTCAGGGCGCTAGATGGTCGGCGGTTCCGATCTCCGGCAAGGTAGTGGCTGCAGGGGGAATTGGCTTGAGGAAGATGATGAATAGGAAGGGAGGGGTGTAGTCGGCTAGGTAGGTTTTGGTATTGGATTTTGTTATGTGGATGAAAATAGGAAAAGTTTATATTTATACATGTGGGGAATAGGGTTGGCTTAAGGGATTGGGCTTGGTCAACATCCTTGGGATGGGCTTGGCTTTACATGGAGATGTTTGGAGGGCTATAATTTGCATTGTTTAAAATACAAGGCTAGGGTTAAATGAAGGGACGATGTTGTGCGTTGCACATTATAAAAAATTATGGGAAAAATTCATATGAACTAAAAATGGGTTTATTCATGTGTCATGTCCAATGGTTTGGACACTGTCATGACCCGATTCCGTAGAATCGTTGGGGCGTCTCCCGAATCGTGATGCCGTGCGGGCCTGGGGTTACGCCCGCACAAGGCTTAAGTATTTTACATAACGAGCACATAATCAGAGTACGCAGATAAATTAAAACACAAATTTGAAACATGGTAAAGTTCTCTTTATTGATAATGAACATCTATTACAAACTCTTGAACGAGTCAGCTAATATGCCGTACGGGATTACAAAAGTGTTGACTCAAAATGAGATAGCAGTCCTGTACATTATATCCCTTTACTAAACTTCAAAAGATATAGATCTCCTGGCTGGAGGACAGCTTTGCCATGGAGCTTCATTTGTGTATGAAGAGTTGCAGCTCCTGTCTTCAAAATGCTTCTAAGGGGCACGGTGAAGATGCGCCAACAGCTGAACTGGATCGGGAAGACGACTTCGGCTCCTCGCTCGGTTCGGCTTGGTACGGAGAACCTGTTTAAACGAGGGTCAGCATGTCGAAACATACTGGTGAAGGCGAGCTATCCTGACTATACCAATCAACACGTTGTTTTAATGAAACATGTATATTTGTGGGTTTCTATCTTGCCTTAGTTCATTTACAAGTAAGCAGCATATAGAATTTACTGAAAATGAACATGCCACCGTTTGGTGGATTTTACCTGTCCGACTGAATGACCTGCACAATACTTACCATGCCTTCCCTGCCACGAAGATACAAGTTAGTATGCAACAGGTTTAAATATACAGGGGATCACTGGCGGGATGCCATAATGGACGGGGCATAGTACATGAATGAAATAACGAGTAACGCAATGAACAGGGGTGCCACAAGTTATTCCATCCGATACAGGCGACTATTCAGGAGTTCCGTCCGGATCGGATCTGTGCCAGTGCCCCAGCGACCGTCCGCAGGAACTAAGACCTTGTGCACAAGTTGTCCGTGATCAACGTTATACACTAAATTAGCAGTCGAGGCAATTCGAGGCAGTATTAGGCACATGACAGTAACAGGGGGAGATCTACTTTTGCATAGTCTGTGTATTCAGATTATTGCATTCATGATGAGTTCTGTTCATAGCATAATTTAAAGAAGAGCATACATTCTAACTTGTATTATGCATATGATAAATATTCCGAACGAACAAGCATGCAAGTAAGTAACCGTTCCCAAGTTTGATTGACAAGCAGTATTATCCAAGTCTATTCTCTTTTATCTTGGTATCTTTTAGTTATTACTTGGTATCGTTTGATCGGGGAAAAGAGAATGCAAGATTTTAAGGTGTGAAGCTTGGAAGCAGGGCTAGCTTATCGGGTTGGTAGCCACTCACTTAGATTTTGGAAGGGAGAAGGAAAGAGGCGCTTCACGACTCCGCTCACAAGCCGCCTACAGCTCGTTCACCTGCATAACGAACAGCTTGATCAATACTTATTCCTCTTTTTCCATTCTTGAAATTGAAGTGCAGTTCAATGAACGAAAACAATGAAAACCATCGAAACCGTTCAAGAAAAACAAGCAAATCCCAAAACCAACTCAAAGCACAAAACCAACAAGCGACATCAAAAACCGAGGCAATAAAAGATAGCAGCGAAGCGGTCCCTCCTGACTCTGCCGCTAAGCCGATACTTGGGGCGCGGTCCACTGAATATGGGAATCGATTACGAAAAAACAAATCCATAACGAGGACGAGTTCTTAATTCAATCTATCCCGATCGAACGATACCGACTTGTGTTTCTTAGCCGCGCTCCCCGTACCGGGGGAACGGGGCGCTACAGACACCTCAATGCACGTTTGCATAAAAGCGCTCAATAATTAGAAAATTATACAAAGATAAAAATTGGGTTAAATTAATTAAAATTAATGCAAATGGTATTCTAAAATTAATTAGAAGTGCATGGGGCTAAAATTAGGTGGGACACAAGCGCCATGGACATAGAGGACTCAGGATAGAATATTATCATAATTTGGGTTACACGAAATGGATCAAGATTGTGTCTCCAATTTTGATTTGAATGCACACGAATACAAAGTTGAATTTATTTAGAATTAAATATAAATATCCGTGATGAATATTGTGCGACTAAAATGTAGCACAAGAGAGCATAATTATAAGTTACACAAATATCAGAAAAGAAGGTGGGCATGTCTAGGACAAGGGTATAAAATTTGTAGGAAGGCAATGGCTAGTGTAGTGCTCCAATTATTAAAGCAACGGTAAGGTGCACTAAGTGATATAAATATTGCAAAAATTATCTAAAATAAAATATTCTATTTCTAATTGGATTCAAACTAGCCATAATCTCTCTATCTAAGCCAAGTGGGCCTAATTTTGGGTGAGGGGGTTTACAGTTTTAGTGTTAAGGTTAAGGTTATGATTACGGTTTTAGTTTTAGGATTAGGGTTTTAAGATTAGGGTTAGGATTAGGGTTCAAGTTAGGGTTAGAGTAAGGGCTTGGGGATAAGGATTTTAGGGTTTTAGTATTAGGGTTAGGAAAATTGTTTAGTATTTATGGTTAATATCAGGATTTATGGCTAGGGTTAGTAGTATGGTTTTAGGGTTAGGGACTAGGGTTCAAGTTAGGTAAAATTTCGATTTAAGTAATTTAGAAAATCTAAATGTAACAAAGGGGCTTTACCAATTCCTCTCATTTCTTTCCTTCTTCTCCTTCGTAGGATTCTCCTGTTGTTGCTATTCTTCTCCTATCTGTGCTTTTCATTTACGCAATTTTTAACCCCTCCCCCCACCCCCTAATCCCTACTTATATCTCCAAACCCAACCCCCAACCACCCTATTTAACTCCCTATACATGACCATTACCCCCCCCCAACCGTTCAGCCCCCACCCCTCCGATCAATGCATGAAGTCCAAACTAAGGGCAATTTTTGCACAACTTACGCACTTAGTAAGGATGTTTTTTGCATAACTAATGTCCATAATCCCAAAATAAACGGAACCAGGCCACGTGGCAATGGCCAACTACGTATCCAAATATACTATAGTCCAACTTTATACGTATAAGTTGTCCTAGATTTGTGTAGCTAAATCTATATCAGTTTTATATCTCAATCCATAAGACAAGAACATAAAGAAAAAAAGGCAAAATTATAACTTGATACCTTCAACTATCCAAAATATTCAAATTGACACCCTCAAATTTTATAGGTGCTAAATTAATACCCTAAAAAAGACCAAATTGCTTGTCTCTCCCCTCCTTCCTCTCCGGCGACACCCTTCCCCCTCCTCTCTCCAGTGAACCCCTCCCGCCTCCCTCTCTTTGAACCCCATCTCCCTCTCCGACGCTGTCTACCAGAGAGGGGGGCACAGTAGCAAGTAGCAGCGACAACGGCAACAGTAGCGGTAGCGGCAATAGCCGCCGTCACCGGAGGCTGCAGGGGCGGGCGGACGGGCGGGCGAACGGGTAGGGGGGATCGCCGGGGCAGGTAGAGGGGGTGGTCGCTAGGAGAGGGTATGGGGGTATTTGTCGTCAGGGGGTGGGGGGTGGTGAGGGGAGTGTCTATTGCCGCTATCTTCAATCCTGTGTGGCTTCTCCATCCTAATGAGGAATTGCTTCTAAAGAAAATACCGTACATGAGCGTTCGTATATCCAGAATAGGGGAAGACATGAAACATTGATAAAGAGTTCGAGTAGAGTATGATTGAATCTAAATATGATATTGATCAAGGGTGATAGTAAAAATCAAAGAAAGTTCTAATAGTAGTTGTGGATTTAGTTCCTAATACAATTATCCTATCGTAGGCTCGTTCGGTACAATAACGTAACCGAACAATAAATCTGAGGACCTGTATGGGCTACCACAAAAACCATGTCACATTCCACTCCCAAAATATGTGAAACCAGACCACGTGGCAAAGGCCAGCTATGTATCTAGTAAACTCCAGTCCAACTTTATACGTATAAGTTGTCCTAGATTTGTGTAGCAAACTCTATATCAGGTTTATATCTCAATCCAAAGGAAAAGAACATAAAGAAAGAAAATGAGTACCAATTTGTAGCCAAATAATCATACTTTCCCGAATAGATTTAAAAGAAATAATATGAGTCCACAAATACTAGGCTATCAACATATACGAATAATAGAAATATAACATAAGATACATAAGATTAAATACCTACAATAAAATGGTGCTCAACAAATCTAGCAAAAGAACTCTGCAAAATATACTCAGCCAACCTCGAAGAAAATCATGTCGTCAGATGAACGTACCACTAATGATATAAAATTCTGCAATAAATAAGGGTGGTACCAAACTAAGTGTAAATGCAATGAGAACAACATTCGACGCATGAGCTATAGGCCGAATTGGATCAACATTATTCCCTAGGGGAAACAAAGGCCTAAAAATAATATAGCATCATGGACGTCAGAGACCAACTCTCTCATAATAATAAATACATGGTTGTCATACCCAGTATTCCGACAAAGACGACGGGTTACAGGTAAAAATGTAAGTAGCCCATACGCTTAGTAAATGTCCTTACCACCCAATGTTGTTATATCTATCGTGCACCACGATATGTCCAACTTTCTTAAGTCACATGATCATAGAATCTAAATGCTCCTCTCATGCATCTCGATTACACCAGTGATCAATCAGTACAAGAGTCTGTGTCCTCACATGAAACTTTGTGTGTCATATAGGTGTCATGGGTATACAAGAGATTTGGGTCATCTGTCAAATAAGGGGTTCAACATCTAAGTTCTAAGTCACACATAATCTACCAAGACCGACTGTACCCAAATTATCCTTGGACGCGCAATAATGTTCAACCAGAAATAAGTAAATATAGTTGCAGTATTTAATAAATATAAACAAGAGTGCCCAGGTATACTTGCTTGGGTTCATGTGCTGAAAACAAGAGCCCAGTCCCTAGTCTATGTCCAAAGAGTCCAAAGATCCTAGAGAAAAGATTTAGTGCTAAATAATTATTTTAAGCTAGAAATTTATTAAAACAAATATTTATAACTCAAATCTATCCTAGGTTAATTGTGTTGCTAAATTATTATTCTATAAGACTTATTTATCTCTTGATTAATGCTCTGCTTATCATAACACCTACACTCATTGCCCTATACACCAAATCTTGCCTTCTTCTCTTCAAAGTCATTCCTCTAAAAACTTTATTAGTTCTAATTTGATCACTTATTTAATTCCAACCAAACATTATCATTCCTATGAGTTCCATTGCACTCATCACTTATAATAACTAATATAAAGATATAATAATAATTCTCTGTGGGGTCCTAAAAAAACACCAACATTATCATACTTTCTTCACTACATTACTCCAAATGAATACCCAACCATTATTTAGCCCATCATTTGCACTCACAGCATCCTCAGCATTAAGTCTCCTTATTTCTTGCTTAAACAACTATTGCTATTATTCCTTCTTAAATTAAACACACATGCACACACACACACACTAACACACACAAATTTCTTATACACTATATGCCATGATTAAACCATGATAGATAAAAGTATACACTGGCATAGCCTTTAGCCATTTTCCACATACACATGTACATAGCAGTTATATTTGCTCTTTCAAAAGTCTTTAGTATTCTTTTTACTGCTCTTCTTATTTTTCTTTCCTAATTCTTTAAGAGAGCCACGTGAACAGTAATAAAATGCATATTGTTCCCTTCTTTTCCTCCGTTACTACTTCATCCTTTACTTCTTCTAAATTAGTCAGATTCCTATGGGAACAATCTTATATTCTATATCCACTCCTTCTACCCTTGTTTATAGTAGGGTACACACCACATCTTTGCATCCAAGTAACAGCCTTAACTCCAACATACTGCACCCAAGGTTACACAGCAACATTGTTGTTGTTAGCTCACTGCATCAAGCAGTGAGCTACTGCTGCTGCTGTGTTTCACTTCTCAGCAACAAGCCCTACTCACTTGAGTACTTCCAAATCACCTGCCTGCAATGTCCACCATGAGAAACAACTTTTCCTACTCCTTCCATTCCCAGTTATACCCAGGTCCCCTCTCATCAGTCTGAACCTCCCCAACTGGTACAATACCTCAACAAATATAATACCTTGCTAACTGCTACCCTACCTCAACCTATGTAATACACTTACTTGTCAATCTACTCATGCACTGATATCCACTATACCTTAACACAAATACTTGATACCCTCATATCCAATACCACCCCCATACTAACCACCTCAACACAACACCTGCACACAGCCAATCTAAATTGTACTTGGTGTAGTCCCTCACATCACTCTACTTGGTATTGTACCAACAAAATTATAAATTGTGCACCAATGCATACTCTCTCTGCTATCTCTATGACACATCCATACCTAGACACAGTGTTGCCTACACTTGACGCTCCTACTAGACATCCACATACTCAAGATACTTCATACAACCACACTTGATACTTGAGTACTTTTACACACATTGGACTGTAAATTATGCCAAGTCTGCACCTAATTATGCTCTCTGTCACAGAACCTGCTCTATTCGAGCTTGTGCACCCTCACTTCTGTTATATTCTTTGCACCCTCTCTTCTGCGATATTCTGCAACCACCATCACTCATTGCAGTCTTCACACACACTAACAAACTACCACACCTTCTGATCTTCTCATCCCAGCAACCCCTAAGCCCCATCAGCTACTGCTACCTGCTCTCTCATACTCCCACATCCACACCCATCAAAAATAGGCACCCACATCTCATTCCCAGGTTACCTATTGTATTCTCTCTCTCTATAAAACTCGTGCGCGCAATCTCAAGTTCTACCCATGCCTGCAATAACTGAATACAACCCCTTTTCTGCTGACTGAAATACCAACTTATTTATGCCTCCTAAAGGCAATGCCCATTAGTGAACTCCCAAACTCGAGCTTTGGACAGTACTGCCACACACCTATTGCACACTTTCCCCTCTCCTCTAACTCCACATCTACATACAAATACCAATTTCAAACAACACTAGCACAGTACATACACTCACTCAAGTCAACCACCTAGCAAACACAAACCCATACTTACTGATACACTCAAGATACACATAAAATCCTGTCACTATACTCCTCAAAGAGTTCACTCCCTCACTTAGTCACTTTCACACCCTTTAGCCTCTATGTCACTACCACATTTCTAGAATAGGAATATTTTTATTATTTTGTATTATTATAAATATTATGTGTATATCTTATTTAATATATAATGTGTATAATATATATATATATATATATATAATATAAATAGTATTATTATTATTGGTTAGTGGATTAGACTATTTAATTAGACTTGACACTAGTGGACCTAACTAGACTTGACTTGACCCATTGATTCAATTGAATAGTTAGTCATAGTTTGACTCATTAGTTTACGATAATGAGTTAGTTATTGAGTTTAGGCTATTTGACTTTAGTCATTAGTTAGTCATGACTAGATTAAGTCTATTAAATCTATTTAGACTCAAGAATAGAATATTCTTTCTATATGATTAGTTGATCCAATTTATGGGAGAATGAGAGGCCTTTGAGTCAATACAAATATTCGTCAACCTAATCCAAACCCTATTAGGAGGCTATATAAGTGACATAGCTGCAATATTTTTCCTTTATTTATTTCTCCATTTATTTTCTTTTTTTCTTTTTTTTTCATTTGATATATATATATATATATATATATATATATATATATATATATATATATATATTGGATTTTTTTTGCATTTAAATTTGTAATTAAATTTGCAAAACTAGACATTTGTGCAAATACTAGAATATTGAGGGGCTTAAGTGGGTATAACGAATCAAGGGGGGGGGGGGGGGGGGAGAAACCAACAGCCCAAACCAAAGGCCCCCCCACATGAGTTACTTGCAACATGTCATCTCCACCCTCCTTCTTTATTTCCCATAGAATTACTTGGCTTCATCTCCTCCCTCTCCCCATTTCCAAAAACCTAACACCATTCTACTTAATCCCCACCATCAACTCTCCGTCTCTCCTCCTTCCTATCTCCACCTTCTTCTCCATCTTTCTCCACCCCCTTCTTCATCTCCTCCCTATTCCTCCTCAGCTTTTAGCTGCTATTGCTGCTACTGATGCTGCAGCTACTGCGGCATGTTGCCCGGACGTCGTCGTCGCACCGACGGACCCCGCTGCCTGTCACCGGACCGCGCACCTCCGCCGGCCTCCTCCCCTCCCACTCCTACAACTCCTCCTCCCTCTTACCCAACCTAGGTACATCTCCATTTATTTCCCAAATTTTTTCTAAATTCAATTTAGAATATAGCTTAATCTAAAAAAAAACTCCTTGGAATAGGAATATAGGAAGGAGTCAAGAATCAATTTGGAAACTTTGGGAAGAACCCTAGGTTGCTCAAGCAAGGCAAGTCCTCATCCCTTTCTCCCATATTTTTTTCAAATTCATACATTAAGGTTTAAGACTTTATAATAGGTTTTTTCAAATTCAAACTATATTATGAATATATGAATTAGAAGTTGAGTCTACACCTCTTGAACACAACTCATGAATATATATAAATATATACTATGGACACAATAGATGGACACATGTATCTTGCCATAATACATAGGACTAGTGGACACTTTGAATTTCTTTGTATATATATATATATATATGTCTTATAATGATTGATGAATGCTAGAACATAGAACAAAAAAGAAATAGTTGATGTTGCCATGCTTATAATAATTAGTTGGTGTGGTATTGATTGAATATATATATATATATATATATATATATATATAGAGAGAGAGAGAATTTTATATATATATATATATATAGAGAGAGAGAGAGAATTATATATATATATATATATATATATATATATATATATATATAATAATGATTGATGAATGCTAGAACATAGAACAAAAAAGAAATAGTTGATATTGCCATGCTTATAATTAGTTGGTGTGGTATTGATTGAATATATATATATATATATATTGGAACTAATACAGACATATAGACACAAGTGGATTTGTTGTTGGGTGAAGCAAGGATAATTTTTAGAATTATCTGTAACACCCCGTTCCGTTCTAGCGGACTGCCGAATCAAACGGCAAAACTGCAGCTGTCCCGACCCGCTTTGCCTCAACGAGAAGCAAAGGATATCCAGACTTGTCCCTACAGGAATTTGGCTTCGGCTTTCAGAGGCTCGCTCAGACGTATCGCTCTACCGAGGCGAATCATCGCTAAGGTGGGTGGCTACGGTGAACTTGTCTTTGCTTAGCCAGCACACATAAAATCTGGAATATACATGCTAGTCGCTAGGTGATTCACCCCCTGCATGCTAATAAATCCAACGCACCTAGCTAAGGGAATAATCCCAACTCATATTGCTTGCTAGAACATAGAAAATAAAATACTGCTTATATTCAGACCCTCGCATGCTAAGTCCCTTAACGGTTTCAACTCTCGGCTTACCTTCGGGTCCGAGCAACGTGCCTGCTTATGTTCCTTTGAAACGCATGCTTGTCTGCTTGAATGTTACCGTGTTTTCATCCAAACCCCGAGAGACTACTACGTAGTCGTTCCGTGCCTGAATAACCCTGCAAGTATCCGGGACCGTTAGGTCGCCAAGGCAGTTCCCGATTCAGGAGACTACATCATGTCAAGTAAAGAATCATACTCCTGTGGCAAGACTCATTCAGGTATTTGGATCTCCCTGCAAGTCTCCCTCCTGTGCGGGCTTACAACAGCCCAGGAGACTGTGCATATCCAATAGCTAAATGAATCATACTCCAGTGGCAAGACTCATTCAGGTATTCGGATCTCCCTGCAAGTCTCCCTCCTGTGCGGGCTTACAGCAGCCCAGGAGACTGTGCATATCCAATAGCTAAATGAATCATGCATTACTGCTTGTCGTGTGCTCGTGTGTAAATTAATAAATCGTGTTCGATCATGGACAACTTGTGCACAAGGATATAAGTTCTGCGGACGGTGCTGGGGCACTGGCACCGATCCGATCCGGGCAGACTTCGTATTTATAGTCAATCGTGTTCGGATGGGATAACTTGCAACGCATCGTGTTTTATGAGCTCCTCGTGTTTTCTCGTTGCATGCTATCCTTGTTCTTGACTAGTCCATTATGGCATCAAGCCAGTGATCATCGTGTGTATATACTTGCAATGCATCGTGTGATTTTCATGTGTGTTTAAACCTGCTGCATGCTTGCCTATAAAACAAAAGATAACAAGTCATTCTCGCTTAGCGGCTATCCGCGTGCGAGTCATTGCATAGCATCGATGAATAACTTAACACCTGAACGATCATGTTATAAGAACCCTCCTGTTTGCATATGCTATGCCTCCTGAATGTTTATACTTACCGTGCTTGAATTAATCATGTTTGCCTTGGACAGGGAAGGAGAAATGGTAAGTTGGTAAGTCTCGCCGTGTTTCCTCAAACATCGCACGGCGCACTGCCCGACACGATAAGCTATTCAATGTTTGCATGAAACTGATCCTAAGGCAACTAGAAAGACAACTTAATAGTTGTGCACGGAACTTGTATTACGTGTTTGGATTTGTCGAGCGGGCGAGTAGCTTCCCCACCAGTGCATTCAATGTACTGATAATCCACTAGTTTGTATGCAGGGTGCGGGAGAAACTCGTGCGGTGCGGATGCCTCCAACGTGCGTGCTAAGGCGTGGACATCACTCTGAAGCAACGGTGCGTTCGGGACTGAAGCACATATACAAGACATAATGTTGGAGCGTCGCCTGACCATCGCCTGTACAATCATTCTACAGTTGTAGCCACTTGGCACGCTTTTACTGTTTTAGAGAGAGAGGCTTGAGCGACTTGTAATCTCGGCTATACGCAGCCTGTAACACTTGTTCATATCAATAAAGAGATTACTTTACTTGTTTCAATGCTTCCGTTATATTGTCGACTCAGTGAACCTGTTACCGATCGCCTATGCGTTCATGACTCTGCTGCACTCGGACAATCTGTGCGACTCTGTGGCTTAGAACTCTTGCCGCCAGCCAATGAACCATGGCCTTGCACGGGCGTGGCTCACGCTCGTGCGGCATCACGCACGGATGGGTTAAGCGATCGTTCCGCGGGAGCGCTTGCGACGGTGATTCCCGCCTAGCGGGAACGACCAAAATAGCCTGCGGGAGATCGGGGCGTGACATGTTGGTATCAGAGCCTGGCTTCTACGCCTTTGGCCTTCAATTCGATATCTCTGTTTCGAAAGCTCGTTCGTGGGTTATGTGCACGCTCTCTCTCAATGCCTCGATGGGATGTTCCAACAATAAGTCTAAATACTTTCAAAATGCGTTTTGAATGTAATGATATGCATGCTTGTCTGGTTGTATGCTGCGAGTGGCCTTTGTGCCAACCTGTGCGAACCCTTGAGAGTATCGCTAGTAGCTTGTCCGATTTTCACTAACTCTAAGTTTGGTTGAATGCATTTATTCGAGGGACGCCTTGAACTAGTGCACCATCCAAGACTTAGGAAAAGGTGAAACTCGAGTGCTAAGACTTCACTATCACTAAGCTGGTTGACGTGTTCACGCTAGAAGTGCACTTCGAAAGTGCGCACGATCCAGTCTAAGCGATATGCTGATTTTGAAGCTTGTGCAAGTGAATATCCAAATGAACAAGTGCAACGACTTGTCTAGGATTGCCTCAACCCTAGATTACTCATTGTCCTCAGTAAGTCTCGAGGACGAGACTTTTTCTGAGTTGGGTACTGCCGACTCAAACGGCAAAACTGCAGCTGTCCCGACCCGCTTTGCCTCAACGAGAAGCAAAGGATATCCAGACTTGTCCCTACAGGAATTCGGCTTCGGCTTTCAGAGGCTCGCTCAGACGTATCGCTCTACCGAGGCGAATCATCGCTAAGGTGGGTGGCTACGGTGAACTTGTCTTTGCTTAGCCAGCACACATAAAATCTGGAATATACATGCTAGTCGCTAGGTGATTCACCCCCTGCATGCTAATAAATCCAATGCACCTAGCGAAGGGAATAATCCCAACTCATATTGCTTGCTAGAACATGGAAAATGAAATACTGCTTATATTCAGACCCTCGCATGCTAAGTCCCTTAACGGTTTCAACTCTCGGCTTACCTTCGGGTCCGAGCAACGTGCCTGCTTATGTTCCTTAGAAATGCATGCTTGTCTGCTTGAATGTTACCGTGTTTTCATCCAAACCCCGGGAGACTACTACGTAGTCGTTCCGTGCCTGAATAACCCTGCAAGTATCCGGGACCGTTAGGTCGCCAAGGCAGTTCCCGATTCAGGAGACTGCATCATGTCAAGTAAAGAATCATACTCCTGTGGCAAGACTCATTCAGGTATTTGGATCTCCCTGCAAGTCTCCCTCCTGTGCGGGCTTACAGCAGCCCAGAAGACTGTGCATATCCAATAGCTAAATGAATCATGCATTACTACTTGTCGTGTGCTCGTGTGTAAATTAATAAATCGTGTTCGATCATGGACAACTTGTGCACAAGGATATAATTTCTGCGGACGGTGCTGGGGCACTGGCACCGATCCGATCCGGGCAGACTTCGTGTTTATAGTCAATCGTGTTCGGACGGGATAACTTGCAACGCATCGTGTTTTATGAGCTCCTCGTGTTTTCTCGTTGCATGCTATCCTTGTTCTTGACTAGTCCATTATGGCATCAAGCCAGTGATCATCGTGTGTATATGCTTGCAATGCATCGTGTGATTTTCATGTGTGTTTAAACCTGCTGCATGCTTGCCTGTAAAACAAAAGATAACAAGTCTTCCTCGCTTAGGGCTATCCGCGTGCGAGTCATTGCATAGCATCGATGAATAACTTAACACCTGAACGATCATGTTATAAGAACCCTCCTGTTTGCATATGCTATGCCTCCTGAATGTTTATACTTACCGTGCTTGAATTAATCATGTTTGCCTTGGACAGGGAAGGAGAAATGGTAAGTTGGTAAGTCTCGCCGTGTTTCCTCAAACATCGCACGGCGCACTGTCCGACACGATAAGCTATTCAATATTTGCATGAAACTGATCCTAAGGCAACTAGAAAGACAACTTAATAGTTGTGCACGGAACCTATATTAGGTGTTTGGATTTGTCGAGCGGGCGAGTAGCTTCCCCACCAGTGCATTCAATGTACTGATAATCCACCAGTTTGTATGCAGGGTGCGAGGGAAACTCGTGCGGTGCGGATGCCTCCAACGTGCGTGCTAAGGCGTGGACATCACTCCGAAGCAACGGTGCGTCCGGGACTGAAGCACATATACAAGACATAATGTTGGAGCGTCGCCTGATCATCGCCTGTACAATCATTCCACAGTTGTAGCCACTTGGCACGCTTTTACTGTTTTAGAGAGAGAGGCTTGAGCGACTTGTAATCTCGGCTATACGCTGCCTGTAACACTTGTTCATATCAATAAAGAGATTACTTTACTTGTTTCAATGCTTCCGCTATATTGTCGACTCAGTGAACCTGTTATCGATCGCCTATGCGTTCATGACTCCGCTGCACTCGGACAATCTGTGCGACTCTGTGGCTTAGAACTCTTGCCGCCAGCCAATGAACCATGGCCTTGCACGGGCGTGGCTCACGCTCGTGCGGCATCACGCCCGGATGGGTTAAGCGATCGTTCCGCGGGAGCGCTGGCGAGGGTGATTCCCGCCTAGCGGGAACGGCCGAAATAGCCTGCGGGAGATCGGGGCGTGACATTATCTATGGAGGTTTTTAATCAATACATGAGGCATAATTAGGGATATTATAATTTCTTACTTAATGGTTGTGGATATGCTTCTTAATTTAGTTCAAATTGTGTATATGATATAAATTAAAAGATGCATACTATGGACTTTATACATCATTAGCATGATATATATATATATATATATATATATATATATATATATATATATATATATATATATATATATATATATATATATATATATATATATATATATATATATATATGTTCAAATTTTTCAGACCATGATTACTAATATATTTTATTATCAATATTAGCGGATTTAAGTATTTATAGGCACCCAGATACTAGAGTAACTTTATTATTGATCTTAAGGTTAAAGATATATAGGTATATGCTTTCTAAAAGATGATATATTGTACGTTTAATCTTGAAATAGGATTGGTGTGTATTCCTAAGTTAAAATTTGTTTATAATAAATATATGCATATGTATATGATTTTGTTCTATTCTTACAATAATTACATATCTTTATTCTAGCATTTAAAATTTTACTCTATGATATGATTTTGATCTTTTGATACTTCTAACCAAATATGTTTTCTTGAAAATCAATTATCCTAGATAATGGAAATTGCCAGTGGATAGTGAAAATAGCCTATTAAGGTAAGAAATTGCATACTTATTTTTTTTTATATATAAACTGTGTGGTTACCGGTGTTGAGAGATTGCTCCACCGAAGGGGTCGGCGTACCTAGTGGATAATTCTACGGAGGGTTGCTCGGGTCTAATATTTTAAACTGTTAAATTTTTAGAGCTCAAAATATAGAGGAGACTATGCCAAAAAATTTATCAATTTTGGAAGATAACCAAACTTTCGATATACAAAAATATAATCGATATTCCTAACCCAAAATTTTAGGATATTATAATTTAGCGACGGACTTACGACAACCTAAAATTATTTTAATTAGGGGACGATTAGCAAGAGTCCAGGATACGTAGGTCACAGACACAAGTCACGCAACTGAAATCAAAAGTTGGTTTTCTAGTGTTGTCTACTCTGTACTAATTGAAGGTTATTAATTTTAGAATCTGTAGGCTTACATCTATGATTATCCCAAAATAGTGATGGAATTTGAATTTTGACACCTGCTTCATGGAAATTATAAATGAGGTAAAATCTTGTATTCTGACATACTTTAAAAATACGTACCTGCATGTTAAGAATTGACATGAGATACAAAGCATAAATTAATAAGATAATAGAATATGAATTATTTGTAGTTGTAAGTTTGGGCGGGGGTGAACAACTTGAATTCCACTTATGAAATCTCGCAATATAATAAAAACAAAAAAATTGATAAAAAAGTAAGCTCTTTCGTAAGGCCTTGCGAATTGAGTGTGTGAGACTTAGCTCACTTACATGTACTATTTTTATACATATTCCTGTAATTATAAACCTATATGATTAAAAAGATTGATTAGGTAAAATTGATATTATATCCTGTTTTACTCACTGAATGTGAGATGGCCAGAATCTAAGCACCTTGCCACCATGATTGCCATAGTCTGATCCCTGGTTATGGGATTATTGTCCAGAAACTAGTTATTGTGGTTATTCAAAGTGTTGTTCTCCAAATTGTATCATTATTTAGAAAAATTATTTGTATATTATGGTAGTGATATAGGAATTGTATTGTTTGAATTATTAGACACTATAAGAATAATAGTTTAGGAATTATTCGAGTCATAGGTACAACTATAAAATTTACTCTCCTACTTTCTATACAAATGTTATTCCTTTCGTGCCTTACTATCATATTTTTTATTTTCTTACCGTTCTTGACCGAGGACTTGTTGTCATTCTGACGACCTAGTATTGTTCACTAGGGGAAGACAAAGTCCCTAGTAAAATGCTACCCCTATATGATGTCGACGAAGTTGAAGAGTAATTTTCAAGTGGGTTTCAGAAAATACCGCAAACAATATTTTGTAGCTGAACTATGTAATTAAGGAGATTTTGTTGTAAAGAGTTGTTCAGTTGTACTTTAATCTGTGTTGTATAATTATAGTTTGTATTAATTAAGTATTTTAGCATGACTTGCATTCCATTCTTGCATTATACATATGATAATTGATGATACGGGTACGGTAATATTCGTATAGGGAGTATCCTGGAGATGAAGTTACGTACCCGGCTCACTGTATCTTGAGAAGCGGGGCATGACAATAAGCCTCTTTATTCATGAATAGCCTCCATTTCCTTTCCTAATTAATTCATTCTCAAATTTAGAAGCAAACCATAATCCCTTACCTACCAAATCTACCCTCATTTCTTCATTCCCAACCCATTCTAAGGAGTTTGGAGGAGCAAAGGGAAGCTTTGGTGTGGAGCTTGCTTGAAGGACGTGTCCATCCATCTCTTTGTGTCATCTTGATGTGTTGCATTGGAAATCCATCTCTCAATAGATAAAATCTCTATTCCCCTAGTCATTGCCATTCTAAATTGTGTAATAGGCCCCAAGGGACCTTCTATGGCTAAGAACTACTCATAGGAAGAAGAACTAGGTTAATAGGTTGCCTATTGTGAAAGTTACATTGACTTTTATGGCCAAATTGGGAAAAATCCGAATTTTGACCACTAGGTGTTTGTATTAATATCGCATAGGTAATTTTAGGTTTGATACATGATTTGAGAGGGTGTACGTATCCATAATTAGATACGAGGAGTGCGTATCACGATACGTCGTGATACTGATTCGTAGGATGGGTATTTCAATGTATTTTGGGTCCTAGCATGTCAATTTCTATATATTGCGTTAGAATAGCTATTTGATATGTTATTCATATTATATTTGATGTATTAGCTGTGTTCTATGTGTTATTGGTGGTGTACTTGGTGATTAGAAAGTGTATCAGGATATTATAGTATATCATAGAGTGATGCATAGCCAGTGTTTGATGAATTGCATATATATATATATATATATATATAATATGTTGTGTGTGTGTATGATATACAACTAATGCACATTAGCTCAGACCGTGTGAGTGTCTGTGAAGTATGATAGGGTGTGAGCACTGTATTGGTGAGTTGTGTTCAGTTCAGCCTTGAGTGAAGGTGTAAGTGTGGTGGCTTGGGTGTTCAGTTGTGATGTAGTAGTGTGTGTGAGAGGGAGCTTGTGTATATGACTGTGTATGTATATGTGGTGGTATTGGATGAGTTGGGTGTGATGTTGGCATCGGGTATTGGTTTGGTGCAGGTGACAGTTGGGTTGCTGCATACCTTGTGCAGTAGTACAATTGTTGCAACTGTTGTTGTTGTGCAACACTGGTATGTAGGGATGTTTGCAGACCATTTATGTGTGCACTGCAGGGAGGGTGAAAGGGAGTGCAAGTGTATGTATTGTAAGTGAGTTATGAGTGTGAGTGGTGTCGGGTTACAAGAGAGTGAAGGAACAACAACAACTTGT
Source organism: Iris macrosiphon (assembly GCA_036927795.1). Taxonomy (NCBI): domain Eukaryota; kingdom Viridiplantae; phylum Streptophyta; class Magnoliopsida; order Asparagales; family Iridaceae; genus Iris; species Iris macrosiphon. Next base: position 92,538,188 of record JAYESA010000016.1, on the reverse strand, counting down.
TTGAGAGGTGTGTACCTAATTATCTGGGTAAAATTTTTAGGTATTAGGGAGTTAAAAGGGTAGCTTGACATGTGTAATACCTATATATTATATAGGTTCTGAGTTTATTTTGTTCAGTTTAAGTATCTAAGTGTGTTATTATAGGTGAAACTAAAGGGTGTAGTGTTAGGGTATACTGATAACTTGGTAACAGATATTACCATTGGTGTATGTATGTAATGTTGTATCTGTAAAACACTTGGGATGTTGAGATAAAGAACTCGGGTCTGGTACTTGGCCTGCAGTCCAGTATGGACAGGTAGGTAGGCAGTGTGGCTAGACGAGACTCTGAGTGTTAGGTTCTGTGCAGTTCCAGTAGGGGGGATGACTTATGTTCAGTTGGGTTGAGGAGTTCTTCTATGCTTAGTGAGTGTGCAGAGTCAAGTGAGGGTGTCCTCTGTGATATCAAATTATGATAATATTCTATCCTGAGTCCTCTATGTCCATGGCGCTTGTGTCCCACCTAATTTTAGCCCCATGCACTTCTAATTAATTTTAGAACACCATTTGCATTAATTTTAATTAATTTAACCCAATTTTTATCTTTGTATAATTTTCTAATTATTGAGCATTTTTATGCAAAAGTGCATTGAGGTGTCTGTAGCGCCCCGTTCCCCCGGTGCGGGGAGCGCGGCTAAGAAACACAAGTCGGTATCGTTCGATCGGGATAGATTGAATTAAGAACTCGTCCTTGTTATGGATTTGTTTCTTAGGAATCGATTCCCATATTTAGTGGACCGCGCCCCAAGGATCGGCTTAGCGGCAGAGTCAGGAGGGACCGCTTTGCTGCTATCTTTTATTGCCTCAGTTTTCGATGTCGTTTGTTGGTTTTGTGCTTTGAGTTGGTTTTGGGATTTGCTTGTTTTCCTTGAACGGTTTTGATGGTTTTCATTGTTTTCGTTCATTGAACTGCACTTCAATTTCGAGAATGGAAAAAGAGGAAGAAGTATTGATCAAGCTGTTCGTTATGCAGGTGAACGAGCAGTAGGCGCCTTGCGAGCGGAGTCGTGAAGCGCCTCTTTCCTTCTCCCTTCCAAAATCTAAGTGAGTGGCTACCAACCCGATAAGCTAGCCCTGCTTCCAAGCTTCACACCTTAAAATCTTGCATTCTCTTTTCCCCGATCAAACGATACCAAGTAATAACTAAAAGATACCAAGATAAAATAGAATAGACTTGGATAATACTGCTTGTCAATCAAACTTGGGAACGGTTACTTACTTGCATGCTTGTTCGTTCGGAATATTTATCATATGCATAATACAAGTTAGAATGTATGCTCTTCTTTAAATTATGCTATGAACAGAACTCATCCTGAATGCAATAATCCGAATACAGAGACTATGCAAAAGTAGATCTCCCCCTGTTACTGTAATGTGCCTAATACTGCCTCGAATTGCCTCGACTGCTAATTTAGTGTATAACGTTGATCACGGACAACTTGTGCACAAGGTCTTAGTTCCTGCGGACGGTCGCTGGGGCATTGGCACAGATCCGATCTGGACGGAACTCCTGAATAGTCGCCTGTATCGGATGGAATAACTTGTGGCACCCCTGTTCATTGCGTTATTCGTTATTTCATTCATGTACTATGCCCCGTCCATTATGGCATCCCGCCAGTGATCCCCTGTATATTTAAACCTGCTGCATACTAACTTGTGTCTTCGTGGCAGGGAAGGCATGGTAAGTATTGTGCAGGTCATTCAGTCGGACAGGTAAAATCCACCGAACGGTGGCACGTTCATTTTCAGTAAATTCTATATGCTGCTTACTTGTAAATGAACTAAGGCAAGATAGAAACCCACAAATATACATGTTTCATTAAAATAACGTGTTGATTGGTATAGTCAGGATAGCTCGCCTTCACCAGTATGTTTCGACATGCTGACCCTCGTTTAAACAGGTTCTCCGCACCAAGGCGAACCGAGCGAGGAGCCGAAGTCATCTCCCCGATCCAGTCCAGCTGTTGGCGCATCTTCACCGTGCCCCTTAGAAGCATTTTGAAGACAGGAGCTGCAACTCTTCATACACAAATGCAGCTCCGTGGCAAAGCTGTCCTCCAGCCAGGAGGTCTATATCTTTTAAAGTTTAGTAAAGGGATATAATGTATAGGACTGCTATCTCATTTTGAGTCAACACTTTTGTAATCCCGTACGGCATATTAGCTGACTCATTCAAGAGTTTGTAATAGATGTTCATTATCAATAAAGAGAACTTTTCCATGTTTCAAATTTGTGTTTCAATTTATCTGCGTACTCTGATTATGTGCTCGTTATGTAAAATACTTAAGCCTTGTGCGGGCGTAACCCCGGGCCCGCACGGCATCACGATTCGGGGGACGCCCCAACGATTCTACGGAATCGGGTCATGACAGTGTCCACACCATTGGACATGACACATGAATAAACCCATTTTTAGTTCATATGAATTTTTCCCATGATTTTTTATAATGTGCAACGCACAACATCGTCCCTTCATTTAACCCTAGCCTTGCATTTTAAACAATGCAAATTATAGCCCTCCAAACATCTCCATGTAAAGCCAAGCCCATCCCAAGGATGTTGACCAAGCCCAATCCCTTAAGCCAACCCTATTCCCCACATGTATAAATATAAACTTTTCCTATTTTCATCCACATAACAAAACCCAATACCAAAACCTACCTAGCCAACTACACCCCTCCCTTCCTATTCATCATCTTCCTCAAGCCAATTCCACCTGCAGCCACCACCTTGCCGGAGATCAGAACCGCCGACCATCTAGCGCCCTGACCTACCGCAGTCACTTCTCCCTCTCTTCTCCTCCATCTTCTCCGATATAGATAGATTCTCAAAAATAAGAACAGAGAAATAAAATAAAACTCAAGCACTATTTATAGAGAGATTCTTGAAAATATCTCGAAAAAGTAAAACAAATAACTGTCGGGCAGTATACCATCGTTATATTGTAGTATACCGTTAGTATACTGGTCAGGAAAAAAGTTTCAATTTCCAAGTTTTAAAATTCCACGAAATCCAAAAAAATAAAACATGTAGTATAAAATACGTATCCATATACCGATATAGATACTGTGAGACAGAGTCTAACACACTCAAAATACACAAGTCCTGATACAAAATGAGACTAGTACATTAAATATTATGATACTATACGAATCCGTATCTATGAAATACAATCTCACTCATATACAACTCGTAGTATCAAGATCGTATAAGGAGTCTAGAATATATACATGTACAATAATAATTATAAAGTAATGGTAGCAATAAGTATAAAGTACTTAACTCGAAGTAATACGTGAAGTTGACGTGTTGGACATGAAAGTATCGGACATAAATGTATTAATAAGAAATTAGCCCAAATACTAAAATATCCCCCATTTGAGCTCAAACACAAAAATAAATATCACCAATAGATTCGAATGGTGCCAAAAAAGAATAATAACTATAAAGAAGTTCGAAAATGAGCGGAGTCAAGAAATCACCATTTTTAGGTAGACGTTGTTCAAAGTGGGACTGCAAAAATCCAAAAATGGTAAAAAATTTGTCCGAGTACAAAATCAAAATTTTTTAATATTAATTTAGGATAAAATTATGCCAGAAATCAAACAGTGATGTTGGATTTAGAATACGATAATTGAAACTTTGGAACGACATCAAAAAAGAGAATTTTTGATTCATAATTTACCGTGAACCTGCAACTTTGGGCGTAGAAATGATCTATCAAAAAATTGAACAATAAAGTAAAAAATTGCATGGTTGAAGATGGATATATCAACTTCTCGTAGGTGAAGGCGGCTCTCCGAACGGAAGTACGATGAGATAGATACAACCTCATGAATTTACTATCATGAAAGTTGTCCAAATTTGGATAATTAAATAATCAACTTTGTGGCCAGATTTAGTATAACAAATTAAAGAATTAATAGTTCAATTTTTATATCAATACAGAGATATATATAACAGAATCGAACGAAAAGAAACAAATTGAGGATCCAATCATCCGATTCTCGAGAATTTGAAAATGAGGCTGGCCTCACGAAATAGTTTTTTCTGAAAATAAATATTGGACGGTTATTAAAATTTGGCCTCGATTTTGAGGGATCAAATAACTACATAATTGAATAAAATTTGACGAGGGAAAAGCGGATTATACCGTCTTTGCACTAGATCAAGTGGCTCGAGAAATGGTACGTTGTCGGAAGAGAAATCATCAAGAAAGTGTCTTCCCAAAATAGTTTTCTACAAAATAGAAATATTCCCAATATGAGACAATTTTGGTGATCAGTTGCATCTACAAAATCATCAAGGATGCGACTAAAATTTAGTAGAGAGACATTTCAATATACCTTCTCTTCAAAGGATCAAACATCTTAAAATAGGGTGAAGTGAGAAGATCATAATTGTGATCAAAATGGTTCTTCAACACAGAATAAATCTCATGCATCAAGACATAATTCGATTATCGAAATTGAAATTGACGAGGTGGAAACATTGAGGATGACAACTAAGTTGTCAGGGACTCCCTGGACAGGTTGACGACCGAAAGGGTGATTACGATGAGGAAAATAAATCTCACGATGACTAGATGTTGCCATGAGTTATGCTCATTTTTGTCGGCTCTAATGGTTGGGTCAGCGCAGGTGCCTAGAAGCTATGAAATACACCATCGAAACGAAGAGGATTAGGTCACCGGGGAGTGGAAACCTCGATGGTGAGCCTCAACGATAGCCCATGACTTCTGTATACACAGTGATTGTCGACTGAATCGGTCGACAACACCTATGCTTGTAGAAAGAAGAGGTGCACGATAGAGATGATTCACCGGAGGCGACAAAGGTGGAAGGAGGCAATGAAGGATTTGGAAGGAGGAAGGAGTTGACAGAGATCCGAATTTCATAGATTGGATTTGAAAGTGAGCATTGTAGAAGCATGAAAAAATTTAGCATGAGATAATATTTATCAGCGGACATAAAACATAATAATGTTACAAGTAGAAATAACAGAGTTGCTAGATCCATGAAATGATTAAGCTCTGTGTGGACAAAACATCCAGCAGACAAGAAGTCCAATGGGAAAAATCCCCTCGTAAATCCCATAAGAAATTTCTCTTCTAAATATTTCGTAAGAAGGTATAGTAGCAGTGATCACAGAGTACAAGGAATAAACCCCAAGAAGTAAGAAAACTGCAAAGTATCTTGTTTGTCTCTGTCACGTCCCAGAGAAACCACTTTTTCTTCAATACAAGAAATGTTCACAGAGCATATTTATTTCGTTGGAACAACCAACCAAAATAACTCTTTCTACTGAAATAAAATTATTGCCTCAAAATGACAACTTTCTCAGCACAATTAATAGATGTTACTCCACGAGAATCAAATGGGTATGTGGAAAGGTTTCAAAAAATGTTAGTTAAATCAACTTTGAAGGTTGTGAAGTTACCATTGTTGAAATAGGGGAACTTTTCGTTGGTTGTCTATGATCTTCTGCCCCAGCAGAAGAGTCATGCTCCTTATACTCTGGCAGAATGTTTCATGTCTATACTTAGAGTGGCTTCCATACGAAGGCTCTAACTCATTGCTTTTTTTTGGGGTAAATTTGTACAGGGGTTAACCCACGTCATCTCCCATGATCATTTCGTGGTTTGAACAGTTGCAACCACATAAACTACGTGTTATCTCGTACTATTGTAGTGGAACGTGCCTCACTCTATGTGCAAGAAGCATACCACATTGGTATTTAGTTATTGTTATGATATTTCCATTTAGAAGACTACTTTCACTAGATAACTGAACCAAATAACATTTCTTTCATTGGACATCATTTTTTCGTGGAAAGGCATAATAACTACCTTTAATTATTTTGCTATAAATACCTGGCTCTTGCAATTTCTGAGGACAAAATTCATGATAGAGGAATACCTATATTCTAGTAATCTAATAACAACATGTTTCGCTCACTTTCTATTTTTACACTTACTAGTTCCAGAGTCATGTCAGATCGTCAATGGTGCATAGGAATCATGCACTTATTTGACATGCATCGTCCCATCTCTCCAGAATCTCATCTCCGCTCAAAATTTTGTAATCGATTTAAAGTTGTAACAGGTTACAAGTTTTCCAAAAATATAGTTATTACACTTTTTTGTTTTTATCCAAAAATAAATTGCGACTATGTTGGGAACTTCTTTTTCTTCTAACGAGAAATTAGTGACGCAATCTGACACTTCACTTTTGGAAACTTTTCTTACACCTTGTTCATCTAATTTGATCAACAAAAGTTTGAGGAGACGATCTCTGATGGCTCTGCTAGCCCATCCAATGCACAACATCATATGAAAATCTCCCATCGAACTGGCTATACGAAGAATGTTGATACTCCTACCCATACCGTGCCTGCCAAAGCTATATACTCTATATCTTTGCACTGAGTGCAAAGGCAAGGATCATGTGGAGCATATCAAGGTGCCTACCTGCAAAGTGTGGTTGCTAAAGCCACGTACCACATACTTGTCTCCTAGTTCAAAGGCAAGGAGACTGTTGGGCACACCAAATTTATTGACATCCCTGAGTCAGTGGATCAAATTCTGAGCAAGGCCAAAGTTGAGCCTCAAGGAACAAAGAATCCAAAAAGGTTTATCGATCAAGACAAACTTGTTGATTCAAACAAGTTACAAAGGTTTATTGGCCGAAGAAAATATTATGACACCATAAACTTCTATGACCTATAATTATTATACACGAACAAGCAACATATTATTTCTAAAAGAAATAATACTTCCTTTCTAGCAATAGATTGAATTTTTCTACCCACGTTTTAACAAAGGCAAAAGAACAAACTGATCAGCACAAAACTTCACGTACAAAAGACATTAAACTTGATGTTGCCCTCGCTTTGACATGGGCAAATCAAAGAGTTGCTATGAATAACCAAGAATAAGCTAGGATATGACCAAGAAGAATCTAGGATAACGTTCACCATTCCCCATAGGAAATATAAATTTTATGTGAAGAATCATACAACTTTCGTACAAAAATTGATATTTTTTCGCGCATAAACAATAACAATATTGTTGTTCCCAGAACAAGTTCCATGGGAACGAAGTTGAAATCCTTAACTTGAAACCAAGTTTTGACTTCAACAATTAGAAATACTACACTAAAACAAATTTCATTATAAACAAACAATAGTTTGTTATTCCGGAGAACAAAGCTTCTGTTGGAGGTATACTTCCCGTTGGACGCAACGCTTTTGCTAGAGGTAGGTTTCCTACAAGGGGTGGTTTTTCTGTCAGAACACATATTCCTATTGGAGAATATAAGATTAGGATTTCTCCAAATATTCTCCCATTCAGGCATTCAATACAAGATCACTTAGGCTTCAATTTATGGGAGCATATCAACCAAAAGAGAAAACCTTCCTATAATCTAGAACTGCATCGACCCCACCGGTGGACCACTACTCAAGTTCTTGTCATCAAATAATGATCCAATGTTGTTCTTCTTAGCATCATAAAATATATGTCAGACAATTCGTCTTTAATAGGCTTGAATTTATCGTACCGGAGAGACAACGGTCTCAAGGACGACGACCGCAAGAAACTCACAATAATGAACTTCAACATGCCTCTGTCGACATCGTGGGGCTTTATTAAGAAGAAATCATAGAGTAGGAGAAAGTAGTCAACCTCTAGTCCTTGTGGCTAATCAACTATATTATGAAGATTAACAAGAAATTGAGCCTCTTTATTTTTATGTCAGCGGTATGTACCAAGGCACCAGATCGAGGATCCGTTCATGAATATTATATTCCACTACTCTGGCTGGATATAGTCAACATCTGGAGTTATATTCTGAACCTGAAAGCACAAATTCATCTTATGCATCCTCTAGGGGTAAAACCTAAAATGTCTGGGGGTAAAACTTCTCCAGAGCATGCTATCAAGAACTGGGATGCCAAGTTTGAGCCTCTGATCAATAGAGAGACTCTCCATTGCTATGTGCTGAATAATAGAATTCAACAACTGGTTGACTCAAAACTATCATGCTCCACAATGACCAAAAGAAAGTCCCTACCAAAATGGTTTCTTTGAAGTTTTGTGACTTCCCTCAAGTACAAGTGCAGCATGGTGTAGTCCCAATACCTACAGCAGAGATAAACATCATCTATTTTTCCCAGAAGCAGCAAGATAGTGGTTTAGTGCCTTTGACCACTACGAAATGAGAGTTAATATGGGTGAATCCTGATATACTCCGAGATGAACAATGGGATGGATATTCAACTAAGCCTAAATCAACACAAAGCAAGTAGGCAAGAAGAAGAAGAAGAAGAAGAAGAAGAAGTCTTGTAATAACTTCCTCCTGGATAAAGGACATAATATTTTCGTTAACATCTAACGGATTCAGAGGACGAAGTAGATGTCCGGGTAATTAATAAAGATGTCACTCAGCCTGGAGCCACAATAACATGCAAGCCATATTTATGAAGGTGTACAATCAAGAATCGTGGTGAAGACACACAAATTTAACTTCGATAATGGCACTTCCAGCAACAAGTCAGCCAACACAGCCAACGATGGATAAAACCAAACATAATAGCTTTGATTAATATTTGCGATAGAACATCTTATCAAGTCTTGGAGAACCTTACACCCTTTATGTTCTTATATAACTTTTTAATATTCTAGCTCGTATCTCTGTTTATGAGCTCCTATGCCTTTAAAAAAATACCAGGGAGCTTTTCATAAAGCACTTCTCGAATGATCAGCATGATCAAGCTTTATACTATAGTGTGTACATTGGTGCGATCATGGTCGATCAGATGCACATTAATCTAAGATCTTCGTTGAGCATTATCCCCGAAAGCCTGTTGCAAACTCTGGGTATATTAATGCATAGGCTCTCGACCAAGAACACAATAATACTTGGCTTCAATACTAGTCGTATTAAAGCACTCGGGAAAATTCACCTGAAATGTCGTATAAGGGAACTTAAAACAGAAGTAACATGTTAGGTCATCGACGTAGATGTATCATATAACATCTTGTTGGGACATCTATAGATATATAAAAAATATGATCGTGCCATCCACCCTCCATCAAAGCTTTAAATAAGTTGATGAGCTGGGGGTATTCAAAACCAAACTCGTTGATGTGAATCCATTCAAGTGTCTGGAGATCTATTTCTCTGCTTTCCTTCTCTATCTACCAATATAATCTGGAAAAGATAGTAGCGATAAGGCATACACCAAAGCTAAGATTGATTCAGCCAAGGATGGGCCTATGGTGATTCACCTCTAAAGCTACAAAGAAAGAGTCCACAACAACAAGGACGATAAGCCATTTGTTATCGATCTCAACATGTTCGATCATGATAAAGGTCTGGTCGAATTATTTTTCATTGATATAGTTAATCTTAATCATGGTAAAGGTTTAGGTGCTAAAGAACCATTCGTCATTGATCTGTCTTATCTCACCCTTGATGAAGGTTCGGGTGCTAACGAATCATTCGTCATTGATCTTGCGTATGAAGAGCCTTTTGTTATTGATCTTTCTACTCTTATAAATAATATACAATATTGTTAATGAAGCATATAATTTCAGTTATCATGTGTCTCAAGATATTGAATCTATGCATAACAATAGGGTACCGTCACCTTGTACAACGCTACATCATTACATATGCCATTACCTTTAATCTTCTGGGCATAAAGCTTATTCATCGATTAATTACACTTTTCTGGTTCATCCAACGTTCAAAGGTCATCTTACCATAGTTTTCAATAATGGAAGACTTCATACACAAATGTCGGAGAAAGATTCTGAAGAAGAAAAATGATGTCATACCCCCTATTATATTTACAACAAAAGTGCTCAAAATATGATTAAGTGAACTGACTATAATCTCCAAGAATGTCATGGGTTGAAGCATGGAAAGGGCGTTAGTTTCTATTTTGATCTTTTGTTCCTAAGGGAAAACCTAATAACTACTACAACAAGTCAGGGCAGGGGATAGGCTATGTCATTACGACTTCTTTTTCTATAATGAATAAGTAGAATCTAAAAAAGATTGCCTACCTTCCAATTTATCAAATTCTTTACCTTGGAACTCTGATACTAGTTTAGGTATAATATTTATGAAGCTTATGTTAGCAAATATGACTACACAAGAATCATCCCAAAACAAGTAGGATATGTCTACATTCCCAGCCAAATTACAAGATAATGAGCAAGATAATGAACTATTCGAGCTTGACTCAAAGGGTCAAAAAATGGAGGAATAATGGAAAATACAGTTTGAGCAGAAAGAACCACCAACCGAAGATAAAGTCATTCAAGTGGATCTTGGTGATTATAAAGTATATCCTAAGCCAATCTTTATCCTAACCTCCTTGAATTTAATCTTGCCATTAGAAATTATTTTTCTAAATAAAATTATTTAATATTATATTTATTTGGTGACTAATTAATTATTTGGCATGTGAAGAATATTTTAGCCTATTCCTTCTTCCAAAAAAGAAATTTCTATAAGGTTCTACAACTTTTTATTCCCTAACAAATTTTATTCTCCCTTATTCACATCTCCATGTATATATATATATATATATATATATATATATATATATATATATATATATATATATGTAGCCATATTCCTTCCAAGGCTTCACTCGACCCCCTCCAACTCCATAAAACCCTAATTCTTCTTCTCTATTTATTTCTCCCCCATTTCAAGATCAGCCATGGACTCTTCCTTATCAATATAGACTCAAGAAGGAGCTCAAAAATTAGTAGAGAGAAGTGATCTTCTTTTCGTGTCAACCATAGTAAGGATATATCACTAGAGTACAATCTTTAGTAGTAACCTCATATCTCTTGTGATCCCTTGTTGAATAATCAATAGGAACTTAGGTTATATCACCGAGTATTTAATTTAATTCCCCTAAGGGAAGCTGAGAACAATATTAAGTACTTTTATCATTAAATTTGGGTTTATCTAGATTCTAAATTAGCATAATATGGTCGTATTGAAGGTAGGATTCTAAAATTTGTTTCAAACAATAACCTATGGTATAGTTCACTATTTGTAGATGAAACCATAGGAATTGAGTTATTATATAGTATCTCATGTACCAGTACATATGTGTATCAAGGATATATGTCATAGAGAGTTTAGGTGTACTAGTGTTAGTTCATGTGCATCTGTGATATGTACAAGTGTATGGACCTATGTGTATGACCCCTGTGAACATAACAACATTCCTACCCGAGTGTGTATATTGATATGGAGTGTGCAATAGTGGTTAGAATGAACAGCATGAGCACATCAGTTCCCTATATATTTGTGGATGAGATGGTGTAGAAGATGTATATATCAGTATATTTGGTATCAGTGTTAGCCTAATGTTTAAGTTAAGTTTTGAATATGGATAATCGATTAAGTTGAGCATTTTGATATTCGTGCTACGAAATAGCCTTGAGGATATACTTTCAGAAGCAGGAATTTGAGAAGCATAGTACTTTTACTATAATATTGATTAGAGAATATCCGACATTCACTTTTATAACTGAAATATCACTATAGTAACTTCTACTTAAACTCCGCATTATCCAAATATGCATTAATGTTATAATATTTGCCACTGTGTATTACTTTGTTCGTCTAACTTATATTTGCAAAAAATAATAAGCAAGATCAGATATGGACATATACAACAAAAAAATAATGATGAGCCAAAGACGGTGTTATACTAGAAGATTTCTATGAACCGTCTACAACATATACGGAGCCTCGCACTCGGGGATTTCGTTGTCCAGATTGAGGGCGAAATCCCCGAGTGCGAGGCTCCGTATATGTTGTAGACGGTTCATAGAAATCTTCTAGTATAATACCGTCTTTGGCTCATCATTATTTTTTTGTTTGATATGTCCATATCTGATCTTGCTTATTATTTTTTGCAAATATAAGTTAGACGAACAAAGTAATACACAGTGGCAAATATTATAACATTAATGCATATTTGGATAATGCGGAGTTTAAGTAGAAGTTACTATAGTGATATTTCAGTTATAAAAGTGAATGTCGGATATTCTCTAATCAATATTATAGTAAAAGTACTATGCTTCTCAAATTCCTGCTTCTGAAAGTATATCCTCAAGGCTATTTCGTAGCACGAATATCAAAATGCTCAACTTAATCGATTATCCATATTCAAAACTTAACTTAAACATTAGGCTAACACTGATACCAAATATACTGATATATACATCTTCTACACCATCTCATCCACTAATATATAGGGAACTGATGTGCTCATGCTGTTCATTCTAACCACTATTGCACACTCCATATCAATATACACACTCGGGTAGGAATGTTGTTATGTTCACAGGGGTCATACACATAGGTCCATACACTTGTACATATCACAGATGCACAGGAACTAACACTAGTACACCTAAACTCTCTATGATATATATCCTTGATACACATATGTACTGGTACATGAGATACTATATAATAACTCAATTCCTATGGTTTCATCTACAAATAGTGAACTATACCATAGGTTATTGTTTGAAACAAATTTTAGAATCCTACCTTCAATACGACCATATTATGCTAATTTAGAATCTAGATAAACCCAAATTTAATGATAAAAGTACTTAATATTGTTCTCAGCTTCCCTTAGGGGAATTAAATTAAATACTCGGTGATATAACCTAAGTTCCTATTGATTATTCAACAAGGGATTACAAGAGATATGAGGTTACTACTAAAGATTGTACTCTAGTGATATATCCTTACTATGGTTGACACGAAAAGAAGATCACTTCTCTCTACTAATTTTTGAGCTCCTTCTTGAGTCTATATTGATAAGGAAGAGTCCATGGCTGATCTTGAAATGGGGGAGAAATAAATAGAGAAGAAGAATTAGGGTTTTATGGAGTTGGAGGGGGTCGAGTGAAGCCTTGGAAGGAATATGGCTATATATATATATATATATATATATATATATATATATATATACATGGAGATGTGAATAAGGGAGAATAAATTTGTTAGGGAATGAAAAGTTGTAGAACCTTATAGAAATTTCTTTTTTGGAAGAAGGAATAGGCTAAAATATTCTTCACATGCCAAATAATTAATTAGTCACCAAATAAATATAATATTAAATAATTTTATTTAGAAAAATAATTTCTAATGGCAAGATTAAATTCAAGGAGGTTAGGATAAAGATTGGCTTAGGATATACTTTATAATCACCAAGATCCACTTGAATGACTTTATCTTCGGTTGGTGGTTCTTTCTGCTCAAACTGTATTTTCCATTATTCCTCCATTTTTTGACCCTTTGAGTCAAGCTCGAATAGTTCATTATCTTGCTCATTATCTTGTAATTTGGCTGGGAATGTAGACATATCCTACTTGTTTTGGGATGATTCTTGTGTAGTCATATTTGCTAACATAAGCTTCATAAATATTATACCTAAACTAGTATCAGAGTTCCAAGGTAAAGAATTTGATAAATTGGAAGGTAGGCAATCTTTTTTAGATTCTACTTATTCATTATAGAAAAAGAAGTCGTAATGACATAGCCTATCCCCTGCCCTGACTTGTTGTAGTAGTTATTAGGTTTTCCCTTAGGAACAAAGGATCGAAATAGAAACTAACGCCCTTTTCCATGCTTCAACCCATGACATTCTTGGAGATTATAGTCAGTTCACTTAATCATATTTTGAGCACTTTTGTTGTAAATATAATAGGGGGTATGACATCATTTTTCTTCTTCAGAATCTTTCTCCGACATTTGTGTATGAAGTCTTCCATTATTGAAAACTATGGTAAGATGACCTTTGAACGTTGGATGAACCAGAAAAGTGTAATTAATCGGTGAATAAGCTTTATGCCCAGAAGATTAAAGGTAATGGCATATGTAATGATGTAGCGTTGTATAAGGTGACGGTACCCTATTGTTATGCATAGATTCAATATCTTGAGACACATGATAATTGAAATTATATGCTTCATTAACAATATTGTATATTATTTATAAGAGTAGAAAGATCAATAACAAAAGGCTCTTCATACGCAAGATCAATGACGAATGATTCGTTAGCACCCGAACCTTCATCAAGGGTGAGATAAGACATATCAATGACGAATGGTTCTTTAGCACCTGAACCTTTACCATGATTAAGATTAACTATATCAATAAAAAATAATTCATTTGCAACCAGACCTTTATCATGATCGAACATGTTGAGATCGATAACAAATGGCTTATCGTCCTTGTTGTTGTGGACTCTTTCTTTGTAGCTTTAGAGGTGAATCACCATAGGCCCATCCTTGGCTGAATCAATCTTAGCTTTGGTGTATGCCTTATCGCTACTATATTTTCCAGATTATATTGGTAGATAGAGAAGGAAAGCAGAGAAATAGATCTCCAGACACTTGAATGGATTCACATCAACGAGTTTGGTTTTGAATACCCCCAGCTCATCAACTTATTTAAAGCTTTGATGGAGGGTGGATGACCTAACATGTTACTTTTGTTTTAAGTTCCCTGATACGACATTTCAGGTGAATTTTCCCGAGTGCTTTAATACGACTAGTATTGAAGCCAAGTATTATTGTGTTCGTGGTCGAGAGCCTATGCATTAATATACCCAGAGTTTGCAGCAGGCTTTCGGGGATAATGCTCAACGAAGATCTTATATTAATGTGCATCTGATCGACCATGATCGCACCAATGTACACACTATAGTATAAAGCTTGATCATGCTGATTATTTTTTTAACAGTAAATCTGCTTATGAAAGTTTGATATTGGGTACTTGTTAAAAAATATTATGACAATATGGACAACCATCAACTGATTTCTAATTAGGTGAAATCCTCGTCAGATAAGATTATGCTTCGAGAAGTGCTTTATGAAAAGCGTCCCTGGTATTTTTTTAAAGGCATAGGAGCTCATAAACAGAGATACGAGCTAGAATATTAGAAAGTTATATAAGAACATAAAGGGTGTAAGGTTCTCCAAGACTTGATAAGATGTTCTATCGCAAAGATTAATCAAAGATAATATGTTTGGTTTTATCCATCGT
Source organism: Iris macrosiphon (assembly GCA_036927795.1). NCBI lineage: Eukaryota > Viridiplantae > Streptophyta > Magnoliopsida > Asparagales > Iridaceae > Iris > Iris macrosiphon. The sequence continues at coordinate 92,523,045 of JAYESA010000016.1, read as the reverse complement.
TGGCTGTGTTGGCTGACTTGTTGCTGGAAGTGCCATTATCGAAGTTAAAAGTTGTGGGTCTTCACCACGATTCTTGATTGTACACCTTCATAAATATGGCTTGCATGTTATTGTAGCTCCAGGCTGAGTGACATCTTTATTAATTACCCTGACATCTACTTCGTCCTCTGAATCCGTTAGATGTTAACGAAAATATTATGTCCTTTATCCAGGAGGAAGTTATTACAAGACTTCTTCTTCTTCTTCTTCTTGCCTACTTGCTTTGTGTTGATTTAGGCTTAGTTGAATATCCATCCCATTGTTCATCTCGGAGTATATCAGGATTCACCCATATTAACTCTCATTTCGTAGTGGTCAAAGGCACTAAACCACTGTCTTGCTGCTTCTGGGAAAAATAGATGATGTTTATCTCTGCTGCAGGTATTGGGACTACACCATGCTGCACTTATACTTGAGGGAAGTCAAAAAACTTCAAAGAAACCATTTTGGTAGGGACTTTCTTTTGGTCATTGTGGAGCATGATAGTTTTGAGTCAACCAGTTGTTGAATTCTATTATTCAGCACATAGCAATGGAGAGTCTCTCTATTGATCAGAGGCTCAAACTTGGCATCCCAGTTCTTGATAGCATGCTCTGGAGAAGTTTTACCCCCAGACGTTTTAGGTTTTACCCCTAGAGGATGCATAAGATGAATTTGTGCTTTCAGGTTCAGAATATAACTCCAGATGTTGACTATATCCAGCCGGAGTAGTGGAATATAATATTCATGAACGGATCCTCGATCTGGTGCCTTGGTACATACCGCTGACATAAAAATAAAGAGGCTCAATTTCTTGTTAATCTTCATAATATAGTTGATTAGCCACAAGGACTAGAGGTTGACTACTTTCTCCTACTCTATGATTTCTTCTTAATAAAGCCCCACGATGTCGACAGAGGCATGTTGAAGTTCATTATTGTGAGTTTCTTGCGGTCGTCGTACTTGAGACCGTTGTCTCTCCGGTACGATAAATCCAAGCCTATTAAAGACGAATTGTCTGACATATATTTTATGATGCTAAGAAGAACAACATTGGATCATTATTTGATGACAAGAACTTGAGTAGTGGTCCACCGGTGGGGTCGATGCAGTTCTAGATTATAGGAAGGTTTTCTCTTTTGGTTGATATGCTCCCATAAATTGAATTCTAAGTGATCTTGTATTGAATGCCTGAATGGGAGAATATTTGGAGAAATCCTAATCTTATATTCTCCAACAGGAATATGTGTTCTGACAGAAAAACCACCCCTTGTAGGAAACCTACCTCTAGCAAAAGCGTTGCGTCCAACGGGAAGTATACCTCCAACAGAAGCTTTGTTCTCCGGAAGAACAAACTATTGTTTGTTTATAATGAAATTTGTTTTAGTGTAGTATTTCTAATTGTTGAAGTCAAAACTTGGTTTCAAGTTAAGGATTTCAACTTCGTTCCCATGGAACTTGTTCTGGGAACAACAATATTGTTATTGTTTATGCGCGAAAAAATATCAATTTTTGTACGAAAGTTGTATGATTCTTCACATAAAATTTATATTTCCTATGGGGAATGGTGAACGTTATCCTAGATTCTTCTTGGTCATATCCTAGCTTATTCTTGGTTATTCATAGCAACTCTTTGATTTGCCCATGTCAAAGCGAGGGCAACATCAAGTTTAATGTCTTTTGTACGTGAAGTTTTGTGCTGATCAGTTTGTTCTTTTGCCTTTGTTAAAACTTGGGTAGAAAAATTCAATCTATTGCTAGAAAGGAAGTATTATTTCTTCTAGAAATAATATGTTGCTTGTTCGTGTATAATAATTATAGGTCATAGAAGTTTATGGTGTCATAATATTTTCTTCGGCCAATAAACCTTTGTAACTTGTTTGAATCAACAAGTTTGTCTTGATCGATAAACCTTTTTGGATTCTTTGTTCCTTGAGGCTCAACTTTGGCCTTGCTCAGAATTTGATCCACTGACTCAGGGATGTCAATAAATTTGGTGTGCCCAACAGTCTCCTTGCCTTTGAACTAGGAGACAAGTATGTGGTACGTGGCTTTAGCAACCACACTTTGCAGGTAGGCACCTTGATATTCTCCACATGATCCTTGCCTTTGCACTCAGTGCAAAGATATAGAGTATATAGCTTTGGCAGGCACGGTATGGGTAGGAGTATCAACATTCTTCGTATAGCCAGTTCGATGGGAGATCTTCATATGATGTTGTGCATTGGATGGGCTAGCAGAGCCATCAGAGATCGTCTCCTCAAACTTTTGTTGATCAAATTAGATGAACAAGGTGTAAGAAAAGTTTCCAAAAGTGAAGTGTCAGATTGCGTCACTAATTTCTCGTTAGAAGAAAAAGAAGTTCCCAACATAGTCGCAATTTATTTTTGGATAAAAACAAAAAAAGTGTAATAACTATATTTTTGGAAAACTTGTAACCTGTTACAACTTTAAATCGATTACAAAATTTTGAGCGGAGATGAGATTCTGGAGAGATGGGACGATGCATGTCAAATAAGTGCATGATTCCTATGCACCGTTGACGATCTGACATGACTCTGGAACTAGTAAGTGTAAAAATAGAAAGTGAGCGAAACATGTTGTTATTAGATTACTAGAATATAGGTATTCCTCTATCATGAATTTTGTCCTCAGAAATTGCAAGAGCCAGGTATTTATAGCAAAATAATTAAAGGTAGTTATTATGCCTTTCCACAAAAAAATGATGTCCAACGAAAGAAATGTTATTTGGTTCAGTTATCTAGTGAAAGTAGTCTTCTAAATAGAAATATCATAACAATAACTAAATACCAATGTGGTATGCTTCTTGCACATAGAGTGAGGCACGTTCCACTACAATAGTACGAGATGACACGTAGTTTATGTGGTTGCAATTGTTCAAACCACGAAATGATCATGGGAGATGACGTGGGTTAACCCCTGTACAAATTTACCCCCAAAAAAAGCAATGAGTTAGAGCCTTCGTATGGAAGCCACTCTAAGTATAGCCATGAAACATTCTGCCAGAGTATAAGGAGCATGACTCTTCTGATGGGGCAGAAGATCATAGACAACCAACGAAAAGTTCCCCTATTTCAACAATGGTAACTTCACAACCTTCAAAGTTGATTTAACTAACAATTTTTGAAACCTTTCCACATACCCATTCGATTCTCGTGGAGTAACATCTATTAATTGTGCTGAGAAAGTTGTCATTTTGAGGCAATAATTTTATTTCAGTAGAAAGAGTTATTTTGGTTGGTTGCTCCAACGAAAGAAATATGCTCTGTGAACATTTCTTGTATTGAAGAAAAAGTGGTTTCTCTGGGACGTGACAGAGACAAACAAGATACTTTGCAGTTTTCTTACTTCTTGGGGTTTATTCCTTGTACTCTGTGATCACTGCTACTATACCTTCTTACGAAATATTTAGAAGAGAAATTTCTTATGGGATTTACGAGGGGATTTTTCCCATTGGACTTCTTGTCTGCTGGATGTTTTGTCCACACAGAGCTTAATCATTTCATGGATCTAGCAACTCTGTTATTTCTACTTGTAACATTATTATGTTTTATGTCCGCTGATAAATATTATCTCATGCTAAATTTTTTCAGGCTTCTACAATGCTCACTTTCAAATCCAATCTATGAAATTCGGATCTCTGTCAACTCCTTCCTCCTTCCAAATCCTTCATTGCCTCCTTCCACCTTTGTCGCCTCCGGTGAATCATCTCTATCGTGCACCTCTTCTTTCTACGAGCATAGGTGTTGTCGACCGAGTCAGTCGACAATCACTGTGTATACAGAAGTCATGGGCTATCGTTGAGGCTCACCATCGAGGTTTCCACTCCCCGGTGACCTAATCCTCTTCCTTTCGATGGTGTATTTCATAGCTTCTAGGCACCTGCGCTGACCCAACCATTAGAGCCGACAAAAATGAGCATAACTCATGGCAACATCTAGTCATCGTGAGCTTTATTTTCCTCATCGTAATCACCCTTTCGGTCGTCAACCTGTCCAGGGAGTCCTTGACAACTTAGTTGTCATCCTCAATGTTTCCACCTCGTCAATTTCAATTTCGATAATCGAATTATGTCTTGATGCATGAGATTTATTCTGTGTTGAAGAACCATTTTGATCACAATTATGATCTCCTCACTTCACCCTATTTTAAGATGTTTGATACTTTGAAGAGAAGGTATATTGAAATGTCTCTCTACTAAATTTTAGTCGCATCCTTGATGATTTTGTAGATGCAACTGATCACCAAAATTGTCTCATATTGGGAATATTTCTATTTTGTAGAAAACTATTTTGGGAAGACACTTTCTTGATGATTTCTCTTCCGACAACGTACCATTTCTCGAGCCACTTGATCTAGTGCAAAGATGGTATAATCCGCTTTTCCCTCGTCAAATTTTATTCAATTATGTAGTTATTTGATCCCTCAAAATCGAGGCCAAATTTTAATAACCGTCCAATATTTATTTTCAGAAAAAACTATTTCGTGAGGCCAGCCTCATTTTCAAATTCTCGAGAATCGGATGATTGGATCCTCAATTTGTTTCTTTCCGGTCGATTCTGTTATATATATCTCTATATTGATATAAAAATTGAACTATTAATTCTTCAATTTGTTATACTAAATCTGGCCACAAAGTTGATTATTTAATTATCCAAATTTGGACAACTTTCATGATAGTAAATTCATGAGGTTGTATCTATCTCATCGTACTTCCGTTCGGAGAGCCGCCTTCACCTACGAGAAGTTGATATATTCATCTTCAACCATGCAATTTTTTACTTTATTGTTCAATTTTTTGATAGATCATTTCTACGCCCAAAGTTGCAGGTTCACGGTAAATTATGAATCAAAAATTCTCTTTTTTGATGTCGTTCCAAAGTTTCAATTATCGTATTCTAAATCCAACATCACTGTTTGATTACTGGCATAATTTTATCCTAAATTAATATTAAAAAATTTTGATTTTGTACTCGGATAAATTTTTTCTCTGTTTGATATACCGATTGTATACTGCCCGACAGTTATTTGTTTTACTTTTTCGAGATATTTTCGAGAATCTCTCTATAAATAGTGCTTGAGTTTTATTTTATTTCTCTCTTCTCTTTCTCTCTCTTCTCTTTATCCTTTCTCTCTCGAGCTTGGAGCTTGGTCTTGAGACCTGGAGAGTGATTTCTGAACCCTTTCATGGTGGTGGAGTTGAAGAGTTAGGCTGGGAGCTCGTTCTAGGCAAGTATACATTGCCGATTCTATAAACTTCTTCTACTTTTTGTCATTTTTCTTTCATGGAGCTCTGGTTGTTGCATTTTAGCTTAGACTTGTTTTACAATTATTGTTCATATATTGATTTCTAGCCTTTTGACCGTCTTAGTCTTGATTTCTGGTAGAATCTGGTCCCGTCCCTTTTTGGTAAACCGGTAACGAAAACAGTACCGGAGTTGTGACCGTGAGTTTTTATCCATATTATGATATGACTTACCACTAGACTTGACTTCTTGTTAGACGTAGTTTTTGAGATTTGATTTGGGTCCAGAATTCAGATTTGACTTTGGCCAAAAAATTTCTTGGAAACTGGTATACCGACGGTATACTACAGTGTACCAACGGTAAACCGATTTCTATCGACTTAGATTTCAGATATTTTTGTGTGAACCTTATCGGCATACCGACGGTGTACTAGTATGTACCAAAGGTATACCGATTTGTTGGAATCCAAGCATGCTATCTTTTTGGTGGCTCTAGATCGTCATATAGACGGTATACTGGAGTATACCGACGGCATATCAATTTGTTGAAATTTTTAGCTGCTGTATTTTTATTATCTCTGGACCGGTATACCGACAATGTATACCGATGGTATATCGATTATACTCTCTTTTTTATATACTTTATGTTCTTGTGCTACTCATTGCTCTTGTATGGCGCTTATGTGTAAACGGGTTCACCCTTTTAGTTGTACATCTGTAAGTGATTAGGGACTAGGATCGACTGGAAAAAAGATCTATAACCCCGGTCCTTGTTTGGTTTAAGGGTTATAGTATCGATCTCGAGGAGTTCCCAAGTTTTTTTATTGCTTACCAGCTTATCGAGAAAGATCCATAACCCTGGTCCTTGTTTGGTTTAAGGGTTATGGTGTCGATCTCAATGGGTATCTATTTATGTTCACTTGGTTTTACTTGGCTTCTTATGGATTCTTTTGGCTCCGTATAGACGTGATTATAGTGACTCATCGTAGTGAACTCTTGATTGCTTGTAGATGTATTCACTGTTGTGGCTTATCTTACTTGCGCCTTGAATTATAAAATTCTTGGTCCAGTCTTGCATTGTGATTAGGATAGATTCTACGGAATGCCACCCCTGGAATCCTAAACGAAACTGTTAAGGATTAATAACTAGTATGAGAATTAGATCATGGAAGGGAGGTTTACTGGTTGCATGCAGTCCCGTTATCCCGCCCGCACTAGTGGATTTGTAGCTAGTAGGGCACACTTCCAGCTCACCGTCGAGTGATGCAACCCAGCTATGACATGACATGGATATTGACATGGCCTTTACATTGACATTGTCCTTACATTATGTTTTCTTTAATTATGCACTGTTAATTAGGTTAATTCTGTCTTTAGATTACATTGCATTTATTTTTCCATAGTTGTTATATTAGCGCTTTTTGCACTCGGACATCGTTATTCTTGGACCTGGATATTGCATGGATAACCTGGACAGACTGCGGGACGTGCAACCATAGAAATTCTCAGTAGTGCATTTATTAGCAATTAGGATTTGTGACAACCCTAGTTAGTTAATGTATCAAGCCGTACTATTGCTTGGTCATGCTCTGTTGATTGTTACTATTACCCGTGTACTGTCCTTTCTCTTCTCGTATTGTCATATGTGTCGGTGGGTGGCCAGAGGCTAAGTTCGGCTCGGGAAAGGTTCCATAACCCTAGTCCTTGTTTTTTTAGGGGTTATGATTCCGATTTTGAGAAGTTCCTATGCTCTTTTGTCGCTTGTCGGCTTTTTTTCTACAGTTATTTTTTTTATCATTATTGGAGTAGATATAGATTGGAATATGTGAACGGTAATTGGGGTGGTTCCTACCTTTTGTCCTTGTTTTGTGTAAAGGTGGAAAAACCAGGCCTATTTCTTTTCACGGTTTTTGTTAGTTTCATAGTTATTATTTTCAGTTATTGTACTATACATGCCTACTTGTCTTGGACGTCTTGCATGTTCCTATTCTTGTTCCTGATCCTGTATATGTACTCAGTTCTATTCTGGCACATTACATGCTCACATTTACATGTTTATTTCTATTGCTTCATGCTTACTTCTTAGTCACTGGTAGCTTACTATATATCGTCTGTTACTTAGATTTTTTGTCTTTTCTTATCATGATAAGTATAGTGGTAGCGCACGAGTCTCGATATGCATTTATTTACTTCTGTCTCTAACTATTGTTGTGTGAAGATAGTATTGGTTTTAGTTTTTAGTTTTGGCCTTCCTTTGTGGTAATTGCTATTGGGGGTCTGATCCTACTGGTTTTGCATGACTAGATCTTGTAGCAGAACCAGAGGACACTCCTTATCTTCTATGGGATGGACCCAGAGCACCAGGTGTCTTGAGTGGGTTTGTACTTGATCACCCACTAGATCTAGTACTTTATGCATTTGAGGCATTTAGCCACCGAGCACGTGTTTAGCTCGTGTATTGGACTTGACTTCTAGCCTAAGGGCTTGGGCATGATTAACTTATTCTAGACTATGAGTTGATCATGTATTACTTATACTCGGCTAGTTGTTCATTCGGCTAGTTGTTCATATTTTACTACTAACTTCATGATTATCTATGTATACTTGGTTTGGGATGCTTTACTATCTTGCTCATGATGATCATATTTCTTGCATGTTGATGTTTGCTTGTGATTGAGACACCTATGACTGTTTGACCTAGGATTGAATGTTGGATTGTAGCATTAACCCACATGCTCTATAACTTCATCGTATATGCGGAGTACTAATGTGGTCGTAGTATACGTAGCTGGCCGTTGTCCGTCCCCGCTCTCCAGCATTCTGGTCCTGGGACGTGACCGAGTGATAGTCGGAAGTGAGAATATCCTAGTTGGCATGTGGTCAACCCAGAATTATCCTATGGACTTTTCATGGATAATAACAGTCGTATACTACACGAACAATGTGTAAGATTTATCCCTAACCGTCCACATAACGAAAGTGGTATTGTATTCACTTAGAATATTTTTAGTTCTAGTTGTCATTTTTTCACATGTTGTTAGTCTCTAGTTTCCTATCATATTTAGTTGTATTACTTGTTTCTTATCATGTTTTTTCTACGATGCCTTTCAGTTTATATTTGCTATATCTTTTATATTCATCATTTATATCATTTTTTATTATAGTCTTTATATCATTTTGCGTAGTTTTAACTATATTTATACTTGCTCAAAACCTGATTAGATATGTTGACTTAGGTGAGGAGGACTTCTACTCACTTACCACCGTCCTTAAGAGAACGTAGTAGATGGAAGTGGGTATTGATGCCGACTTGGAAAAGGATGGGACCCTTAGAGGGGTTTAACTTACCTAGTACTTTGAATTTCCTTTTGGCACCATTTGACTAGGTTTGTTCTCGGGGAACTTTATTCTAGCATGTACTTATAGTTTTGGATTTGGGATATTCGACATATTGTTGTGAGATATTATATGTTTTTTATGATGATTCTCACTACCAAAATAAGACAAATTAGCGGACAATAAAATGTCACTAATAGGTAAAATAAATCACTAAATTAATTTAGTAACGTATTTGGAGACGTAAACGTATTGTCGTTTATTTCATGGTCGCTGACACCAAAGACATCTCTATTGGTCGTTGTAACGTGTCACGACCCACACCTGATATAGGGGCACGAGTACGTGGGTACGTCCAGCCTACGCCACAGCATCGGCGGTAGAACGCTGTCTTGGTCATAATACTAACTAATCAATCTCACATGAATATCCAACTCCATAAGGACACACAGATATCACAATATAATATGGAAATACTCAATCACAGAAACTAAAGCACGATGAGATATCGAAAAAAATAAACGAAATACAACAAAAGTCTAAACAAAAAAATAGTCTAACCTGCAAAAAATAACATCCAAATCTCCAAGTATGCCGAAAACAAGTCCTCTATGTCGCAATCTGGAAAAATATTTCCAGTCAGGATGGAGCGAAGTACAAGCACTAACGGCAGTTCCATGTATATTGACAAAAACTATAATGCAGTGTAAAGAAATACAAGATGAATATAAATACTAGAAATAAGAATACTGGAGATAATAAAATACTGGAATAAGGAATACTAGAGCATATGTCATCATCAATGGTACAACTAGCAATGAACAGAAATACAAGTGCATGCTAGAACAATAAACTGGAATATAAGTGAATGCTAGAAAAATAACTAGAATATAAGAAAATGCTAGATCAATAACTAGAAATACATGTATAGACTAACTAGCTAAGTGTGTGAAACATCAGCATATCATGTGATCGACTTGGGACTAATCAGGCTTGTTACATATGATTAGCTATGATTCATGTAAGGTCAGGCTAACCATCCGGATAGCTATGATGCGAGCAATAGTCAGGCTAATCACATGTAACAGGCTATGAGGCATGTAATGGTCAGGCTGCACCGACGTGAGGTGTGGGTGAGCTATGATGCATGTAGAGTTGGGTATGATCACATAATCTACTAATATCTCTCCGTCCCCAGCTAGCACGATAGATACCGGTCTCGATGATGCCAACTCGTGTATACATAGTGTCATAATCATGCACGCTATACAACTAGAATCATAGAGATAATCAACATAATGAAAACTATTAGAGAATGTACTCGCCTGGGGTCCTCTGCTGGCAATACCAATGTCCTATTTCTGAGGTCTTTTCTGAATAATCCAACCGTCCTATAGATATCATTTAATAATAATACAGCATCCGTCATTACACTAGCACACACACAACATAAATAAACTGAACTCAGAGACTACGCTATGGGTGATACTGGTCAACTAACCGGGTCAAGTGTGCGTCTAATTACATGGGTGTCATGTCTCAATTGATGTGCATAAATCAGACAGTCGACTCACTAACACGTCTAGCCAATACGTTAGCGTACACAAGGCGGTCAACTCACAATATTCAGGGTCACATGGTCATATGCAATTATACGGGATATCCATAGTTAATACCTAGGGTCATCCAGCATATATATATATATATATATATATATATATATATATATATATATATACAGTCATACTAGTACTAGCACTTAATTTCCATCCAATATATATATATATATATATATATACATATATATATATATATATATATATATATATATATATATATATATATATATATATATATATACCAATTTAATTATTATACACATACACGTACGCGTACGCATATGCACACTAGTCATTAGGTTCACCGACCCAGGGTCTTATGATCAACCAACTAAACCTGTCATGACACAATATGCTAAAACTCTACACTATTCACACATGCACATAAAATCACAAAGAGGGCAGCTACGAACCTTGATAGGCACGCACGGGGCTGACGATGATGACGATGATGATGATGATGATGATGAAGGTGATGATGATGGTTATGATGATGATGATGATGATGATGAACAGGTCGATGCTGCCGGAGGAGGCTCAGGTGAGAAGGACTATGCAAGGTGTTAATGGTGGTGGTGATCCAGCAAGGGAGGGTGGAGAAGTCGGGAAGAGGCCGAGAATAATGGCCAGGGGTGAGGCCGGAGTTGGCCGGGAATGGTGAGGAGGAGGAAGATGGTGCTGTCGGTGGGTTGACGAGGGATGTCAGGCCGATGATGGCTGCAGCACTGCTCGACGGAGAAGTCGGGAACGGAGGAGAACGGGGAGGGAGACTGCTCGGGGACGCCGTGTAAGGCGTGGGGAAGATGATGCGGTGCTAATGGCAATGGGGATGGTGTTAACAGCGGGGAAATTCGGCGAGGGTAATCACCGAAGGGAGGTCGGGATGGCCGGGTGTTCGGTGGAGGACTGGCTGGGGAGTCGGGGACGATGCGGAGGAGGACGGAGTCAGACTGGTGGTGAACGATGGTGTTCGGGGAGAGGAGGACGCTGCTGACAGGGCAGTCATGCCCAGGCGGAGAAGTCGACTACTCGTCGAGAAAGATGGCCGGCGGGATGGGTCGAAGGCTCGGGGATGGAGATGGTGGGCAGGTCGTGGAGGAGCTCAGGTGAGGCTCGGTATCGAGAAGGTCGCAGTCAGTGCTCCGGTGGAGGACTGGCCGAGGATGGTCACCGGAGATGGGAGGCCGGGAAGAGGAGAGGAGGAGGAGACTGTTTAAGGTTAGGGTTGTGGCTTGATATTGGTGATGGTGATAAAAATATTGGGGAGGATGGAGTTTGCATATAGGAGAAGAGGTTGATGGTGACATCATAGGGATTAGGGTCGGTTGTGCCTTAGGATGGGGTTGGCATTGGGAAAGGGGTTAAGATGAGGATTATATATATATATATATATATATATATATATATATATATACACAGATATATATATGAGAGGGTATGTGGTAAGGATGTTGCTCTATTTGAATGGATGGCCATGATTACTCATGAAGGAAAGTGCACAACAAAAATAAGGAGAGAGGGAGAGAGTAGACCGGTCAATGAGGGAGGGGGTTGGTTCTTCATGTGCCTTGATCAATAGGATGGTGACACATCATTATATTTTTTAAATAAAGTCCCCAACAATTAGAAAATTGCACAAAAGTGAGTTTTTGGGATTTAATGAGGGAAAATACCATGTTTGGTGTGATATAGTGGATGAAAAGGGTGTGTGGTGTTTAGTAAGAGTCTTGAGGGTGTGAATGGGAGTTAGTTTGGTGTTGGGTCTAATTTTGGGTCAAGTTGGGTCCTTACACTAATTTAATTAAAATTAATATAAATGGTGTTCTAAAATTAATTGAAAATACATGTGATTAAAATTAGGTGGGAAACAAGTGTCATGGACGTAGAAAACTTAGAGTAGAATATTGTCATAATTTGGGTTGCTCAGAATGGGTCGAGATTGTGTCTCCAATTTTGATTGGAACACACAAAGATACAAAGTTGGATTTATTTAGAATTAAAAATAACGTCTGCGACGAATATTATGCAACAAAAATAAAGCATAAGAGAGCATATTTATGAGTTACACAAAGGTCAGAATAAAAGACGGGCACGTCTAGGACAATGGTGTAAAATTTAATGGAAGACAAAAGCTAGTGTAGCGCTCTAAATATCGAAGCAATGGTAAGCTACAATAATAAAATAAAATCATAATAATAAATTATAACCTCAATATTTAATCCTGAATAATACTAAATAAAATCCATAATTCTATATTTCGGTCAAGGGTTCATCTAGTAGGCTTCTAGGTCAAGTCTACTAACTCATGCATTAAAGAACACTATATATATAATATATATATATATATATACACATATCATGCAATTATTTAAAATAAATACACACAATACTTATAATAATTAAAATGACAAAAATACCCTTATTTTAGGATGTGGTAGTGACAAGTCTACCCTCCTTAGAAAAATTTTGTTCTCGAAATTTAAGATCCTCAATAGTTTTATCTATTTATTTATTTATTTTACCATCAAAATTTAAATTCCTCAAACCACATAATCATGAAGTAAATCCATATTGTTATTTCACAAAAATTTTAAAATTCTATAAATATCATATTCCTGAAAATCTTCAAGTTTAAAAAATCAAATTCTGTTCTTATCACAATCTCCTCCCAAAATTTTAAGTTAACAACTAAATACAAGAATTTAATACCCAATCCTCTAATTTAAATCCAATCAATGCATATTTATAAAATTTGAAATCTCATCCCAAAAATTTGACTTCAAACTTCTAATCCATTAGTGATCTTAATCCTCGATTTCTTTTTCCACACAATACTCAAACAAGGTAATACTTATGAAATCTTTAAATACAATATTTAAAATGTAAAATTTTAATTTCATATCTTGCGATCAAATAAATATAATGATAATCTTCTTAAATTCCTCAAAATTTAATAATAAATTCAATCATATCGTAATCTTTATAAAAATCAATGATTTAACATAATCGTCAATTCTTCCATATTAAATTCTCAACTCTCTTCAGTTAAATTAATATTTATCCTCAAAATTTAAGGTACCTTGTCTCTCTCTGTCCAGCCATAACCTCTTTATTAATCTTCACTATGGTCAAACCCCCAACAATCAAGATCTAAAAAAATCCTACCTACAGTCACACAACATGCAATCTAGAGAAAACATACATGGTTATGGTCACTTTTGTCATGGTATTGCAGCCTCTGTCGGGGTACACTACTAACTACATTCTAGCAAGAGAATCATTGATACAAACCACGGTACTAAGAAATTAATCAATCAATCAAACATACGGAAAATGAACAGAAGGAAAGAACATAACATAGCCTTCTAACCCATTACTTGGACATCTTCAACATCTATCATACACTTAATTCTAGCACATTCATTCATAAATTCCCATCCCTATACACTGATACCCATATCAACTAATCACTAGTCCACAAGATATCCAAGGATACATCCATATGGTACACACATGTCTATTAATACCAAAATCTGATACCAAGAACGTCTAACACAACCATAGGTCAATTGCATCCAAGTTTAATACCTCTATCCCTTGGTACCACTATTTCTATTACAAGCACACTCACTGCTAACTCTTTTACCTACTGTAATTATTTATACTAGTTGTTCTTATCACTCAAGTGCACGCCAAGTGCAACACAACACACCAAGTACTACTCCCTCTAATACGACTCTAGATGGACACCCAAGTCAGTTTGCAATGCCATCTCAGACATGCTCAAGCCAACAGATCCTTACACATGCACTTCATCCACTCATATACTGTTACACATTTCTTACCCACCATAAAATTTTATCCTCAAAATAAAAACCTCAAAATTTAACCTTTCGAACAATTTAAAATAAAATGCATATACTTTCCTCAAAAGTAAGATATTCAAATATTGAAATAAAATTTTAATCACTTCCAAAAATTTTTATAGCTTTGACTATGTTTATTGAATTGAATTTGAATCCTCAAAATTTTAATAACATAAAATCCCAACTCAAAATTCTTAAAAATTAATATTTATTTCCAATCTTCAAATTATAAATTTAAATCCACATATATCTAAGTATACATATATATACTCACAGTCTCTAACACACAAGATACACACAAATACACCAATTGTCTATAAACTTCAACTGTGTACTAAAATTTGTACTGCCCGGATTACTTACACTATTACTTCCAATAATTTTCTATCCATATTAACTGATACACCAATCTAATATTATCACACAAAGTACTTGCAGTTACTAGCACAATTCTTAACTAATCCTTAATATAGAAATACTAGCACTCTTGGTATAGTAACACTAGCTTCCTCATTAGATCACCTCATCACACTCACTAGAACTCATGATCACTTGCACTTTCTATAATACATATGTTTTACTTCACTTTCAAAGGCAGGTATATGGTTTCATATCTCGATCGATGTATAAATATCTCCCTTTAACCTTTTACAGGCTGATACACTAATCCGTGAAACAATTCTTACCTTCCATGACCAATCTTGATATTCCTCAACCCATGACACACCATTAGAATTTTCTAATACTCATTCTTCCACTTTCATGAACTCCCACACTAACACTCAGCATCCACTGTGCATCCTGCACATAATTTCTAGACACTCTTCCACTATTGCTTCTAACACACCACTGGCCTTAATATCAGGTGATACATCCATCACTAGTCATATACCGGTACACTCATATCAAATCACATATCAAGGCCCTTCTTTTATCTGTAATACAAGTCTTACTACTTATCACAATGTATTCTTATTCCCTCACACTCTCTTATACACTTATGGGTATCCTCCTACTATGGCACACTCATTAATGCCCTGTATGCATATACATTTCTTTACTCTTGACACACCCAAGTATCAAATACCAAATTGAATATCATGCTCCATTAACTTTTAACAAAACTTCCTTGATACTTAATTGTTTACATGGATCGCCCAACTACATGAATTCATGACTATACAGGATTGGCATGTTGAATCTGATACTTACTCTTGGAACCATCACTGATACACTTTACTCCTTCTTCTACCTATAGTACCAATACTAACCATAATAGCATATATTATAGAAGTATTGTTACAAGGTACTATGCTATGGTTAACTCTAGATTGATGCCTACTGCTCACATGTCCAACCAAGTAACACTTACAGACTCACAATCCATACTCAATCAATATTGATACAAAACACAGACCTAATTGCAAGTCACCAATTATCACACTAACAAGGAATCCTAATGGAACAAAGCTCTATAAGGAACTGGACTAAGGACTAAAGGTATCTCTACTGCTAGCAAAGAAAATGATGGAATATGGTCCTATAATATCAGAAGTGGATAAGTTTTGAGATGATACTTTAAGAACCAATTTATGATACAACCTGATAATCATACGCGTCTGTCCGAAATCATGACACTCAGAATCCTCGTCATGCCAATAAGCATAGCAGCGATAAACGATAGGTTTCATAACTAAGATATACAACTCTATAATCATGTCATCTAGAATCATTATCACGCCAACGGTATGGCTGCAGGTTTCTACGTTTCTGCCACGACAGCTAATGTAGCTGCGATAAACTCTAGGCTCCATAACTAAAGTAGACGTTTCACCTTTCTCAATGTCCTCATCAACATATGTCATCAGATGATACCATAATTTAGTCCGTAAAATTCATCTCGATATGAAATCAAACTCAACAATGACACCAAAAATTAAATTTAACAACTGGTCAACAAGAATCAAATTCAATAACAACAAGTGAGAATGGACGGAACAAGGGAAAAGATTAAAATTAAAAATTATAATAAGATTCTCAAGGGTCATCCCAGTAATCTCTCAAATAATTTGTGATTGAGTATCCTCTCTCTTCCTAGTATCCTATGTCCTATATCCTATCGCAGGCACGCAGTAGTACAACTAAGACGTCGCACTACCACGATATCACACAACTTGCAAAGTCTGAACTGCATGGTCCACCACTAAAAACTTGTCACGACCCGCACCCGATATAGGGGCATGAGTACGTGGGTACGTCCAGCCTACGCCGCAGCATCGGCGGTAGAACGCTGTCTACGTCATAATACTAACTAATCAATCTCACATGAAATCCAACTCCATAAGGAGACATATATATCACAATATAATATAAAAATACTCAATCACAGAAACTAAAGTACGATGAGATATCGAAGAAAATAAACGAAATACAACACAAGTCTAAACAACAAAATAGTCTAAACTGCAAACAATAACATCCAAATCTCCAAGTATGCCGAAAACAAGTCCTCTATGTCGCAGTCTGGAAAAATATTTCCAGTCAGGATGGAGCAAAGTACAAGCACTAACATTAGTTCCATGTATATTGACAAAAACTATAATGCAGTGTAAAGAAATATAAGATGGATATAAATACTGGAAATAAGAATACTGGAGATAATGAAATACTGGAATAAGGAATACTGGAGCATATATCATCATCAATGGTAGAACTAGAAATGAACAGAAATACAAGTGCATGGTAGAACAATGAACTGGAATATAAGTGAATGATAGAACAATAACTAGAATATAAGAAAATGTGTCAAGCCCCAGTCCCAAAATACGTAGGACCAGGATACGTAAGCATGTCAGCCGTATGAATATGGCACTCCAATATATGGAAAACCATAACACACGTACGCTGTAACATGAATAACAATTCACCAGTGGTAAACATATATATCTCAGGGCATAACTAAATCTCATCCACAAAAATGAACCATGGCGCCCGCCAATTGGCGACTTGGTCAACTGTCTCAGAATTGCATAAAACTTGGGTCACAGGACTAGAGCGATGCCACGAGTCCAATGGTGCAAGTTTCATCGCATTCTGACAAGCGTGCACTAAATGCGCAGGGCTTTTACAAAAGTTGCGACACAGGGGATTGTCCGCGGATATGGACTGATCCCGACGCGCACACGCGTCCAAATCAGTTTTTACGAAATCTCACACCTCCGGGTATACTGCATGCACCTTTTGGTATACTTGGTAAACGACGGGGCGGTCCCGTTTGGCGGGGCGCACTCCGTATCGCAATTTCTGGAAATTGCTAAAAAGTATATTTTTGGGTTTTTCCAACTAATTTAATTCTATATACAACAGTTAATAGAATAATGTAAATGACAGAAATTAAACTAGGTCAGGTGGTCTTCACATAAAAAAAAAATCGGATTCATATCTCTGTGGTGGGAGATACGAGTCCGTGAACAAGGATGGTTGCAACAGATTTTCTGAGATTTAAAATATTATGGTTTTTTATCGACTTGGCGTCAATTTTTACCTAGGTTTGTGCGTGGTTCGAGATCAACTATCACAAAATTATGGAAGGGGGATAGGTGACCGGTGAAGACGGGGTCGAGTTTGGTCAAGCGAGGAGACAGAAAACGGGACGTGAACACCGGTACGCTGTTTATCATTTTCTGTCTCGCGCGCGCAACGTCGCGGTATGCGGTCGGCCGGGGTTCTCAGGTGGTCTGGGGCGGCTCGACTCTGCGGCGCGGCGGCGGCGAGGCTAGGTCGGGGAGAGGGAGTATTAGGGTTAGGGTTTAAGTCTCTAACCATATATATATATATATATATAGTTAGGGAAAGGGGGGGCCGACTGCATGCGCGGGGGGGGAGGGGAATTCCTTTGGAAAGTTGCTGCTGTTTTGCTAGTCTTCTAGCGGGTTGGGTCCTTATGGGTTGCGGGTAGGTAGAATATCCATTAGGGAATTAAGTTCTTTTCTTTTCTTTTCTATTATAAATTCTATTTTCCTTTCTAATTTCTATTTCTAATTCTTTTCTATTCTTAATAAACTATATATATATATATATATATAATTCTTGAAATTACTATTAGCACATATAATAAATCTATCCACGGCCATAGAGTCTCCTATATGGAATAAATTAGAAAAAATTTATAATGACTCCATAAATCTCCTAAATGCACAAACACCTAAAATAAAAATTAATAAAAATCTATTTCCTCTATTTAGCTCATAATTACTACAATTCAATTATTAATTAGTTAAAAAGGTAAAATACGGTTTTTAGAATTAGGGGTTTTACTTTCTACCCAACTTATAAAAAATTTGTCCTCGAAATTAAAACTAAGTCCAATTGCCATGGGGATGTTTGGAGGCTATAATTTACATTGATAAAATACAAGGCTAGGTTTAAAGGAGTGAGTGATGTTGCGTTGCACATTCCAGAAATCTATGGAAAAGATTCATATGAATGAAAAATAGGTTTCTTCATGTGTCATGTCCAAAAGTGTGGACACCTTATTGCATTTGCATAAAAGCGCTCAACCATTGGAAAGTTGCACAAAGAAGGAAATTTGGATTAATTAATTAAAATTAATGCGCAAGGTGTTCTTGAATTAATTAGAAGTACATGGGACTAAAATTGGGTGGGACACAGTATCATGGATATAGGGGACTCAGGATAGAATATTATTAAAATTAGGGTTACACGAAACGGGTCAAGATTGTGTCTCCAATTTTGATTGGAACACCCAAGGATACAAGGTTGGAATTATCTTAGAATTAAATACAAACGTCTGCGACGAATGTTGTGCGACTAAAATGTAACACGAGAAAGCATAATTATACGTTACACCGAGGTCAGAATGGTAGGCGGGTACGTCTAGGACAAGGTTGTGAAATTTGTAGGAAGGTAATGGCTAGTGTAGTGCTCCAATTATCGAAGCAATGGTAAGGTGCACTATGTGATATAAATATTGTATAATTAAAAATGTCGTGTCCTATGTCCAATTGGATACCAACTAGCCCTACTTTCTCTATCTAACCAAGTAGGCCTAATTTTAGTTGAGGGGGTTTATAATCTACCCAACTTAAAAATATGTCATCCTCGAAATTAAAATAAGACATAATTTGTTAATTCCTTCACATTCTCATATAAGGCAAATCAATCGCAATATCTTCCAAAATTTAAAATATTTTCTAATCCATCGCAATCACTTTCAAAGTTAAGGTAACCTCCGTTAAATCAAAATATTGTAATCTTTTCTCGATAATTACATCCAATTTAAGCTAACTCTATATGACATCTTTAAATCTTTAATAGCCCCCATCAATTTTCATATTACGATCTCCCACTATCATAATCTCCTTTAAAAGAAAACAATTATAATCCAATATTATTCCTATTTTCCCTTATGAATTTTCTATCCTTCAAATTTTTAAATTCAATTCACATCCTCAATATTTTCAATAGGTAATCCAGCAATCAAAATTTAACCTTTAATTCAAATCATCAAATTATAAAATTTTATATCTACTTCACCAATTGTTCAAGCCTAGAATTCTATATTTGTCCCCAAGGTTTAAGTTGATGATTCAATCTTCAACATTCAAACTTTAAATTATGTGCTCAAAGTATAAATATTTGGTCCTCACTATCAAGATTTCCAAATTCATTGAATCTTTATCATCTTAGTCCTTCTTTTTTTCAAAATTAAAATGACTTGAATCTTCCCATCTAATCTTGCTTGATCACAATCTAAAAGAAATTTCTCTCAAGTTGACAATGCAACGTCTACCCAACTTAGAATTTACCTATCTATCATATCAGGCTATACAATTAAGAAAAATATTCCTCAACTTATTTAGTCATGCTATTCGATCCTCAAAGGTTTGAACACCAATATTTTACCTATGATATGCCCTTAATTATGGAAAATCATCATCAACTAATGTGGTTGGCCTGTGGGGTATATCTAGTACTATCTGTATATCAAACTCATACCAAGCACGAGTTTTCGTCTTTCCGAAATAAGGGAAGACAGAAAACAATAATAAAGAGTTCAAGGGGGAGGTAATAGAATACAAGTATGGGGATCAAGGCATTTAGGGAATTCACAAGAAATTGTCAAGGCAGTTGTGGATTGAAATCTTATTTGGTAATTTCTTATTTGCATGCTTGTATTAGTATAGTTATATAACTGATACGATATGCTCACGCATGTCTAGAGGGCAAGTACATTCGTCTACTAGACACTATATATCTTAATCCACGTAAAGTAGTTATGCGAAGGGCGAACCAAGCGCACTAAGGTTAGCTAGACCTTAATACACTGATTCTGAAATATATTAGTGTATGCATCCACTAATACATATGTTGTGAACAAGATCGATTAAAGAATAATCTTGCAAAACTAGGCTATAAAATAGCAGCATAAGTCAAGATAGTATATAAAATATAGATGCGCTAGATCATGATGAAATAAGGTACAAATAATTCAAGTTAACAAACAAAACAAAATAAGATTCTACAGCCTCTACAGTTGTAGTACTAACACCTTGTCTAAGCTGGTAGTCGAGAAAATAGGGGTATGGCCTTTAAGTTCTACCATCAGAGTAAGCACTATTTTCTTATGCTAGTATATAGGTAATGTCATTCAAATATACCACAATAATATGTCAAAAGGACTATGTGGTACTAGGTTGGGAGGCATAATTCCTAACTTAAAATAATTATCTAATACTTTAATAGTCTTAAGGGGATTCTACAAAATAATACTGTCCTTGTAAATACAGCATAAACTCTTATTGAGGTTTACGAGAAAATTATCCTATTGTATTTTATCGGTAATGGTCACCTTAAGTTTTAATCATAGTGCTCATAGAACAAGTGTCAATAGTAAGAATAGAAGAGCTATTGGTTCTTAAGTAAAAAGAGGATATACCTATATTAGGTTATGGATACGACTTACGCGATATAAAACTAAGGATAATTGTCAAGCTATAATATACAATAATAACTCAAAACTATCAAATTCTAACTATCAAACACAGCTTTAAAATTCAAGATTACAACTATAACCTTAGTAACTATATATCTAACATAGGATAAAATCACTCGGTCTACCATCAGAAGGGTCAGGTGGCACGAGTTGAAAGATAAAAAAAAGAGGAACGTAGTTTAGTCGTCGCACAATTTGCGAACATTAAGGTCACAGAGGAACAATATATGAAATGTAAAATAGAGGGCTCTAGATAGCATCGTGGTTTCTTAAGGGGAAGGTAATATGCTAATCTCTGTGTTCAAGGTATGATCGAGGAATTACTATATTTATTCTTCTCGGCTTCCTAGGGTACTGTCTGCTAATATCAAGACAAGAATCTAAATGTATAGTTCTATAATACTATCTCATTATAAAAGCTAGGGTCGGTCCTAATATTCCACCTTGGATTTCTATTGGTTCCTCAATGCTAGGGTAAAACAGTATGGTCAACTTTCTAACTAACTCTAGTAGTGTCCATGCTACTCTCAAGTTATTCATAATTATAGCAAGAGACAATGGTAAACCAGTCTATAGATAAGGGGATGCTAGGGTTTACTGAATATTCTAAATTTAGTGATGTGTCAGTACTCTAGTCGTATTCTTAGTAGTTGTGTTACCCTAATTATTATTCTAACAACAAGGATTCTTATATTCTAGCAGGGGCTATACTCAAGGGACTATTTGGGAAGCACATGAATCAAGCATGATGTAATTATTTAAAATAGAATAGATTAGAAGAAATGCAAGGCATAGTCAATTGTGGATGAGATCCTATACTCTAATCCTATCTGCAGGCTTGCTCGGTACAGTAACGTAACCGAGACAATATGCTCTCGACCTGCATGGGCCACCACTAAAAATATGTCACGCCCTAGTCCCAAAATACGTAGGACCAGGATACGTAAGCATGCCAGCCGTATGAATTTGGCACTCCAATATATGAAAAACCATAATACACGTACGCTGTAATATGAATAACAATTCACAAGTGTTAAACATATATATCTCAGGGCATAACTAAATCTCATCCACAAAAATCATATATAAATAAATGACCAGTATCTATGAACTAGATCTCAATATAAAGTATCTCAAGATGACAGTCGGATGAAAACAAATCCACTGCCGAACTAGAATATATAATAAACCAGATAAATACAATATGAGTACAACCTCTAACAATCACGAGGCTCGAAGGGAAGTCCTGCTCGAAATATAAGTAAGCAGTCCGGATCAGCGCTCTTGCGAATACTTATGAACATCTACACCTGGAAAGGGACCAGGTCCTCAGAGGAACATAACAAGATACATAGAAGCATGCCATAAAGTAAATACTGAATAAGTAAAGGGGTGCGCTAACCATCTAAGTGAATGCATATTTGAGGACAACTTTGAGTGTATGGGAAAGTGTAGGCTAGACATATGCTGACGTAATTCGCCAATCGTGACAATTGGCTAGTATATGCCACATATGCCCCCTATAACATGGGCGCATGAATATAATAACGTCCAACATTCTCTAGAGTGTGGTGTTTGTAACGTCCATTATTCCAAAGAATGAGGTATCTGTAAAATCACCAAATAACGTCCAACACTCTAGGGAACGTGGTATCTATATAAATAATAACGTCTGTATCACTCCATCGAGTGCGGTATCTATATAAAGGAGGTGGGTGTCCCATACGCCTACTAGTCATCCTTCCCGCCTAATGATCTATGCATGTTGTATCCACAATACGCCTTAGCTACTATGCCGAGGCGTCGTAACTCTGGCTCATAATCTATCATTAGAACAATAGCCCAACCTTACAACTAAACAAGGACAAGGATTGGACCATCGTACCATGATAGTCTATGCTCCGTCTACTAATAACTGCTAAGTCTTCTAACATACATCACTATTAGCAGTTATACCCTATCCGTCGTACGACCTACACGTACAGGTGGCCAACCATATACGCTAGTTTGTGCCCTACATTAGACTCACAACACGTGTAAGAAATGTGTCAAGGTCGGGGGAGTCATACCAATAACTCTGCGACTTTAGGTGGGTCTACTAGACACTAGGTCAGACACAAGTCCTAACGTCAACGCATTCTTTGATTGCATATGAGACTCACACTTGTGTAACAGATATGTCACGGCCTATGAAACCTAATAATGCCTCATGATAATGGGGTAGTCTCATAAACTATGTCACATGTATATACCTAATAAAAACATATCACGACGACACCGTCGTTGCACCAAAGTTTCCTTGGACGCACAGTTTATATAGCAGTTAAAATATATGAACTAAATGACAGAAATAAAGATGCATGCATCATATGGAATATGAATAATAGTACAATGGCAAGGTATACTTGCCTGGCAAGAAAGCTGCGTAGTACCAATAACCTACTCTAGAAGTCGCACAGAATAATCCAATAGGTCCTATATACATATAATATAACATAATACAACATCAGCCATTAAACTAGCACATACACAA
The DNA here is from genome assembly GCA_036927795.1 of Iris macrosiphon. NCBI lineage: Eukaryota > Viridiplantae > Streptophyta > Magnoliopsida > Asparagales > Iridaceae > Iris > Iris macrosiphon. The sequence continues at coordinate 92,499,391 of JAYESA010000016.1, read as the reverse complement.
CCATAATACACTGGACTCAGAGGGTACGCTAGGGGTGACACTGGTCGACTAACAGGGTCAAATGCGTATCTAATTACGTGGGTGTCAAGTCTGCGATTGCTGCACAAAATCAGACAGTCAAACTAACACGGTCTAGCCAGTACGTCGGTGTACACAAGGCAGACAATTCCCTAATATTCAGGTCACAAAGTCAAGGTAAATATACGGGCAAAATCCATGGTGTCCTAGGGTCGTACAATATAATTATATATATAGTCGTAACTGGTATTGCATTAACTTACTTATAGAGATACATCCATACATTTATATATGTATATATATTAATTTTGATTATAATACGCGTGCGTATACGTACACAAGTCATTGGGTTCCCGACACGGGTCTGATGTCAACTAACTGAACTTGTCTCGAAGTAATATGTTAAACCCTACTCTATTTACACTAGAACACATAAAATGAAGGGAGAGGGACATGTCCAAACCTCGGGGTTAAGGTGCACAGGCATGGGAATCGGGGGTGACTGCTGCAGGTTGGAAGAAAGAGGAGGCTCGGGTTGGCCGGGTGGATGGTGATCACCGGAGATGGGGGGTCGTGCAGGCGGTCGGAAAGAGGAGAACGGCGGGTTACGAGTGGATGGTGGTGAAGTCCAGGCGGAGAGGGTAGTCGGGGTGTCATGGTTGCTGTCGAGGAGTCAGAGAAGGAGGCGAGGGAGATAAAGAAGACGACGAGGGAGAGGAGGATCTGGCGAGTGGTCGACGGAGGAGGAGTCGAGCAGGGAGGACAGGGAAGAGGAGGAGGTCAAGAATGGCGGGGCTCCGGTGAGTTCAGCCGGCTCGTCGACAAAAGGAAGGATGACGGGGTGGCGTTCAGTCGAGCGGGATGGAGATGACGGCTCGGGGTCGACTTCAGGTGGAGGAGAAGTGCAGGCGGGTCGGCGTAGGCTGAGAGCTTGTCACTACCGTATTTTCTAGAAAAGGGTATTTTGGTCATTTTATAATTAATTAAATATTGTGCATGTTAAATATTTATTTATTATATTATTTATTTATTATTAGCATGATAGATTTATTTTTTTGGACTTGTGTTAGTGGACCTAACTAGTTTAGTTTAGACTCATGGACCAACATGTTTTAATTGTTAGAATTGAGCCCAACTAGAAAGTCCATTAATTAGAAGGATGATTAAATTAATTAAACCATTAGACTAGAAGCTTCCCTCCTTAATTAATTTCTTCATGAGAGGCCCTAAGGGGTATTTTAGACTTTACATAGTAGCTTGAGGGAGGGGGCAAGTGAGGCCTATATAAAGGGGATGAAAACTTTCTCTCTCTTCATTTATTATTCCAAATCTAGATCTAGAATTTCTCTCAACCAAATTTTATCAAATCCCTACCAAATTTCCACCCAATTACTTTCCAAATCATCATTAGAGACTAGAAGAGCAAGGATCTAGAAGGAGGAAGCAAGGATCTACAAAAAGGAGCAAGGATCTACAAATTGGAAGCTAATTTCACCAATTTTGGAGGTTTCATTGGGAATCCATCTCCCAATAGGTATAATTTAGTTTTTTCTCTTAAAATAACTTTTAAATCTGAGATTTAATCATGAATAATCAACCCATATATATGTACTACCCATAGGATTTGGTTTTGTGTTCATAGGAGACCTATGGAGAAAGTTATGGTACTTTTTGTGTCAATTTTGGGGGAATTCCGAAAATAACTTTTGTTGTGTGTGTAAATTGATCCTATAGATCCATTTGGCATATGTTTATGTGTTTGGGGCTAGTGTCATGTCCATAATTGGGTACATGTAGATCGTATCCCAATAATTTGGTGATACGTGTTATTTTGGGGGTTTTTCCTCCGACACGGGACTTTGTACGTGTCGTATTTTGACACGGACACATAGATCTATATTTGACACTTTGTTTTGTTCATAAATATTATATGTGATTTATTTGTGTCCTTCGGGGTGAAATTGGATGTGTGGTGGACTCGTGTCGCATGCGTATCCTAGATCTAGTGGGATACGGTGTGATACGCTCCAATTATTATGTGTTTATGTGTAGATCTAATTAATTGTGCTTTAATTCTTGAATTATAATTGTGTATGTATCTATATATATTATATATGTATTATGTATATTTATTATAGTATTTATTGTATCATAGATCTATGTATTATATATGTATTAATAGAATATATATTATGTAGCTTTCTTCTACATGCATTAATATATATGTTATAATATATGTTAGGGATGTAAATATATGTATATATTTTATATAATATATGTGTATGTTTAATTAAGTAATTAGATTATTTATATATGATTATTAATATATATATATGTATGTAGATATATATTTATAAGTGGTAGCATATGTATATATAATATAGTAGATATATTTATATGTGGTTATATGTATAGTTATATTATATATTGTTATGTATTTATATTATTATATGATTATATATATGTATACATATATGTATAGTTATATATACATATTACTATATGTGTGTGTGTATGTTACTATGTGGTATTTTATACAATTTACTATGTATAAGTGTATGTATAGTTATATATAGTTTTATATGTTATTGTATAAATATATATTGTGGGTTATATATATGTATTTAAATATATATTATATAAATATATATGGTGGGTTATATATATGTATTTATATATATATATTGTATATATATACATATATTTTCAGCGACAACAGTGAGCCAGAAGTGTCGCAACAGCAGCAACAAATGCAAATAATAGCAGCTTTTCAGCGACAACAGTCAGCGACAGTTGCAGAAAACTGTCGCTGAAACAACAGTATATCAGCAGAGTATCAGAAGCTTCAGCGACAATTTTTAGTGACAGTGCAGGAAACTGTCACAAAAACTGCAGTGTATCTATATACACAGCAGCTTTCTGTGACAGTGGACAGGGTATTTAGCGACAGTTTGGCAGTTTTTAATATATTAGAAATTAATATATATATAGATATATATGTATATATATATGGTAATTAATATATATATATATATATGTTCCTAATTGCTATTTGTATTATAGTATACTATATATGTATATATTTAGTTGTAGCATATAAATTTATTAGAATAATTAGTATACTTTAGTTATCAATTGTTATGAGTATTTTTATATATTATATATTTGTAGGTATGTATGTACGTATATATGTATTAATAGTTAGTGTGTAGTTGGTAGTTAGTATTATTCTATTAGTACATACTAGAGTTATATTGGTTTGATATATGTAATTATTGATGGGTAGTTAGTATATATATGAGATTTTGGCAATTACCTTGAGATACCAAGGTAAGTATCAAAATATACCAAGGTATGAGTAGTAGGTATTGGCATAAGTAATAGGATAGTTGTAAACTAATTATGGGTTGGTATTAAGGTGACTAAAATAAGGTATATAGAATTATATAAATATTAAATGCATAGTAGTTTATAATTATTGTTGGGTAGTTAGTATAAATAAGGTTTTGAATTTACCTTGAGATGCCAAGGTAAGTATCAAGGTATTGGAGGATAATCAAGGTATTGGATTTGGATATCAAGATAGAGGTTTAGTATTGCGATACCAAGTTGGTTCGAAACCAAGGTATCCATTTAGCATTTGTAATTAGGATTTTATATATATAATATTATTTGATATGTACATATGTGTTATATTTATCCTTTCTTTGCGTATTCTGAGATACGGTATCTTAGTATCCTAAGATTTAGTTTGTATGGCCTAGATTCATAGTGTGTGAGCCCAATATCTTTGAGTTAGACTCATGCAACCTAGAAATAGGTAGTTGACCATAATTTGACTATAGTTGACCATAGTTGACTTAGAGTTGACCTAGTTTGACTTTTGACTTAGAAATAGTTTTATGACCTAGAAATTGACTAGTTTAATTTATTTCTCTTCCCAAAAACTTGTATTACTGCAATATTTCATATATAGGTCTGTGACACCAGTTCGGACATTATTTTTTATCATTTGCTCTGGACCACAGGCGAGTACATTCTCTGATAGTTTTCATTATTTGATTACCACTATAATTCAAGTATTTAGAAATGTTACTTATGATTCTTGATACGATGGTACACGGATTGGTATTGTTATTGAATCGTTAGTCATGGGATGTTACCTTGATTATGGAGATGGTATCGGATACTATCCTTGTTGGTATTGGATAACATTGAATATTGTAGATTAAACATTGGATACATTGGCTAGTGACGTGTCATGATTCGATCCATCATATCAGTCGGGGCGGGGGAAATACCAATTAAATATGTGATCAAGAAACTATCGGCTAGTAGTGTAATCATTGGCTACTAACTAACCATGCAATTCACGTATGGTTGAGTTAGCTCCTTAGTGTAATCATTGAATCTCCCAGGCCGATCACATATTTAGTTAGTATCTCAAATCACATAGTTATTATAGATTCCATTATTCAGTTCATTGATTACCTTATTCTATTCTGACATTATAGTTCATTCCTTTATTCTTGTATGCATTGATTATATTCTGTTGTTAGTATTGCCTATTCTCTCATTGTTCTTGATTATCAGTTATATCCTCATCGTAGATAGCATCTTCTATTCCTCTGCTTTATAGTTTTTGTCAATTAATTGGAACTGCTATTGGGTTGTACTTCGCTCCATTCCTGACTGAAAAATATTTTTCAGAGGATCCGGAAGATTGGTGTCCGACATACTACGGACCTCAGCCTATTGATGGTGCAGACTTGGACCCACTAGTTCTGGAGTGACTGTTGAGAGATTTAGCCGGATTAACTAGTTAGCATAGTTAGTTCTCTTTAGCATGTTGGTACCGGATTTGTTTCCGGCATATATTTGTGTTTGGATATTATTTCTATTTGTTGTTGTTATATTTTTAACTGCTTAGTTATGTTAGACTTCTGTGATATCCTCTCGTGCCATAGAAATGTGATTGAGTATTGTGTTGAATTAAGTTGATTACTCTTCTTGGAGTTGAGATATTATTGGAGGATTATACATTTTGTGAGATAATTAGATAGTATAGTTGACCAAGACAGCGTTCTACCGCCGATGCTGCGGCGTAGGCTGGGCGTTGTTCCCGACTTGCATCCCTACACCGGGTGCGGGTCGTGACATATTTTTAGTGGTGGCCCATGTAGGTCAGGCTTCGCAATATTGCGATGACGTGGTAGTGCGATGACTTAGTTGTACTACTGCGAGCCTGCGATAGGATATAGGACATAGGATACTAGGAAGAGAGAGGGATACTCAATCACAACTAGGAATTCCAATCTGAATTGAATCACTAATTTTGATTCCTTCTGAATACTTTTGTCCTTCCTTGATGATATCTTATCTTGTGTCGAATTGATCTCCTTTGTTTCGATCTGTCTTCAGGATGCCGCCGAAGACTAGATCCCATCGATCGGGAGCAGTTTCTGCGAGGTCTGCCACCTCTCAATCTTCCACTCAGGCAGTAGGGTTTGTACCTCCTACGATATCAGTTCATGTAGGAGTCTCAGCTGCCTTCGGGGGTTCTCCTCCACCTGTTCCGAAGACTAATCCAGTTGCTTCGAAGGGACTTCCACCACCTCCATTTTCAGGAGATACCGCGCCGATGGTTGCACTGTTTAGAGAGATGATAGAATTACAAAGGGCACAGATAGAAGCCCAGCACGAGCAGTCAGATATGATGCGGCAGAGTATGGAAAACGCCCATCAGGTAGCTATAGCAACAGTTCAGAGAGAGGCTCCTCCACAGCCACAGGATACTCAGATCAAGCCAGGCAACATTTAAAATTTCAAGAAGCTTGAGCCTCAAGTTTTCAAGGGTACAGAAGGTATAGTCTATGCTGACGATTGTCTTGAAGATATCGAGCGACTCATGAAGGTATCCCTTCTTACGGAGGATCTGAAGGTTGAGGCGGTAGGACTTCAACTATTCGACGTTGCCCGCACTTGGTTCAGGAATGAGCCAATTTTTACTGATGCGGGGCAATCTTGGGAGATATTCAAGGATCTCTTTAAGAAGAAGTTCTTTGCTCGGACGGACAGATTGGAATTAGGAAGGCAATTTGAGAGCCTTACACAAGGAAGCATGTCCGTAGAGGAGTATGCCGCAGAGTTCGGGAGGCTGAGCCGATTTGCGGAGTACTTGGTGAGAGAGCCAGAAGTTTGGGCTATCCGTTTCCACGAGGGTCTGAATTGGGAAGTCAAGATTCTCATTCCGTCTTTCTACGAGACGTATTCTGAGATACTTTCGGAGGCACGCAAGGTCGAACGGGAGTGGAACTTGACGCCGAAGAGGGACCGTGATATGTTTGGGGGTGACAGTAGTAGAGCGGGACCGACAAAGAGGCCGCGGTTCCAGCAACAGCAGTTTCCAATACAATTTGGAGCCTATCAACAACAATATTAGATGCCAGAACCTATTGTTGCTCCAGTACAAGCTCTAGTACAACAGATACCACAGCAGCCTCAGAGACAGGTGCAACAAGCTCCTCAATGCACCTATTGCAAGAAGACTGGGCACACTTGGGAGATGTGTCGGAAGAGACTTGGAGCATGCTTACATTGTGGATCAACGGAGCATATGGTAAAGGATTGTCTCTGGACACTTCAACGTCCAGGCCAGGATGCAGATCGAGGCCAGAGAGGTGGAGTTAGGCCACCTGTAGCACCACCGATTGCTCATCACCCACAGAGGGAGCTAGCTCGGCAGGACGGAGCATTTGCGATGACGGTCGAGGAGACCAATACTACAGGTGATGGGTTAGAGAGTCTGTTCTTTTTTTCTGTTCCTTTCATCTATTTTGATTGATTGATTCTTTAGTACCTTTTGGATGCTTGTGTTATATAGTTAGTGTAGCTATAGAATATCCTGACAGAGACAACAGTAATAAGACAGAAGACAGGTGGAGACCATGACCATGCATGTTATTCTTTGCATAGGACTGTTCTTAGTGAGATAAGACCTTATTAGACTATGATTGCTGGGGGTTTGACCTAGAAGGAGTACGATCACCTTTAAATTTCGAGGACGAAATTATTTTAAGGGGGATAGATTTGTCACTACCGTATTTTCTAGAAAAGGGTATTTTGGTCATTTTATAATTAATTAAATATTGTGCATGTTAAATATTTATTTGTTATATTATTTATTTATTATTAGCATGATAGATTTATTTTTTTGGACTTGTGTTAGTGGACCTAACTAGTTTAGTTTAGACTCATGGACCAACATGTTTTAATTGTTAGAATTGAGCCCAACTAGAAAGTCCATTAATTAGGAGGATGATTAAATTAATTAAACCATTAGACTAGAAGCTTCCCTCCTTAATTAATTTCTTCATGAGAGGCCCTAAGGAGTATTTTAGACTTTACATAGTAGATTGAGGGAGGGGGCAAGTGAGGCCTATATAAAGGGGATGAAAACTTTCTCTCTCTTCATTTTTCATTCCAAATCTAGATCTAGAATTTCTCTCAACCATATTTCATCAAATCCCTACCAAATTTCCACCCAATTACTTTCCAAATCATCATTGGAGACTAGAAGAGTAAGGATCTAGAAGGAGGAAGCAAGGATCTACAAAGAGGAGCAAGGATCTACAAGTTGGAAGCTAATTTCACCAATTTTGGAGGTTTCATTGGGAATCCATCTCCCAATAGGTATAATTCAGTTTTTTCCCTTAAAATAACTTTTAAATCTGAGATTTAATCATGAATAATTAACCCATATGTATGTACTACCCATAGGATTTGGTTTTGTGTTCATAGGAGACCTATGGAGAAAGTTATGGTGCTTTTTGTGTCAATTTTGGGGGAATTTCGAAAATGACTTTTGTTGTGTGTGTAAATTGACCCTATAGATCAATTTGGCATATGTTTATGTGTTTGGGGCTAGTTTCATGTCCATAATTTGGTACATGTAGGTCGTATCCCAACAATTTGGTGATACGTGTTATTTTGGTGGTTTTTCCTCCGACACGGGACTTTGTACGTGTCATATTTTGACACGGACACATAGATCTATATTTGACACTTTGTTTTGTTCATAAATATTATAGGTGATTTGTTTGTGTCCTTCGGGGTGAAATTGGATGTGTGGTGGACTCGTGTCGCATGCGTATCCTAGATCTAGTGGGATACGGTGTGATACGCTCCAATTATTATGTATTTATGTGTAGATCTAATTAATTGTGCTTTAATTCTTGAATTATAATTGTGTATGTATCTATATATATTATATATGTATTATGTATATTTATTATAGTATTTATTGTATCATAGATCTATGTATTATATATGTATTAATAGAATATATATTATGTAGCTTTCTTCTACATGCATTAATATATATGTTATAATATATGTTAGGGATGTAAATATATGTATATATTTTATATAATATATGTGTATGTTTAATTAAGTAATTAGATTATTTATATATGATTATTTATATATATATATATGTATGTAGATATATATTTATAAGTGGTAGCATATGTATATATAATATAGTAGATATATTTATTGTGGTTATATATATAGTTATATTATATATTGTTATGTATTTATATTATTATATGATTATATATATGTATACATATATGTATAGTTATATATACATATTACTATATGTGTGTATATGTTACTATGTGGTATTTTATACAATTTACTATGTATAAGTGTATGTATAGTTATATATAGTTTTATATGTTATTGTATAAATATATATTGTGGGTTATATATATGTATTTAAATATATATTATATAAATATATATGGTGGGTTATATATATGTATTTATATATATATTGTATATATATACATATATTTTCAGCGACAACAGCGAGCCAGAAGTGTCGCAAAAGCAGCAACAAATGCAAATAATATCAGCTTTTCAGCGACAGCAGTCAGCGACAGTTGCAGAAAACTGTCGCTGAAACAACAGTGTATCAGCAGAGTATCAGAAGCTTCAGCGACAGTTTTAAGTGACAGTGCAGGAAACTGTCACAAAAACTGCAGTGTATCTATATACACAGCAGCTTTCTGTGACAGTGGACAGGGTATTTAGCGACAGTTTGGCAGTTTTTAATATATTAGATATTAATATATATATAGATATATATATGTATATATATATGGTAATTAATATATATATATATATATAAATATGTTCCTAATTGCTATTTGTATTATAGTATACTATATATGTATATATTTAGTTGTAGCATATAAATTTATTAGAATAATTAGTATACTTTAGTTATCAATTGTTATGAGTATTTTTATATATTATATATTTGTAGGTATGTATGTACGTATATATGTATTAATAGTTAGTGTGTAGTTGGTAGTTAGTATTATTCTATTAGTACATACTAGAGTTATATTGGATTGATATATGTAATTATTGATGGGTAGTTAGTATATATATGAGATTTTGGCAATTACCTTGAGATACCAAGGTAAGTATCAAAATATACCAAGGTATGAGTAGTAGGTATTGGCATAAGTAATAGGATAGTTGTAAACTAATTATGGGTTGGTATTAAGGTGACTAAAATAAGGTATATAGAATTATATAAATATTAAATGCATAGTAGTTTATAATTATTGTTGGGTAGTTAGTATAAATAAGGTTTTGAATTTACCTTGAGATGCCAAGGTAAGTATCAAGGTATTGGAGGATAATCAAGGTATTGGATTTGTATATCAAGATAGAGGTTTAGTATTGCGATACCAAGTTGGTTCGAAACCAAGGTATCCATTTAGCATTTGTAATTAAGATTTTATATATATAATATTATTTGATATGTACATATGTGTTATATTTATCCCTTCTTTGCGTATCCTGAGATACGGTATCTTAGTATCCTAAGATTTAGTTTGTATGGCCTAGATTCATAGTGTGTGAGCCCAATATCTTTGAGTTAGACTCATGCAACCTAGAAATAGGTAGTTGACCATAATTTGACTATAGTTGACCATAGTTGACTTAGAGTTGACCTAGTTTGACTTTTGACTTAGAAATAGTTTTATGACATAGAAATTGACTAGTTTAATTTATTTCTCTTCCCAAAAACTTGTATTAATGCAATATTTCATATATAAGTCTGTGACACCAGTTCGGACATCATTTTTTATCATTTGCTCTGGACCACAGGCGAGTACATTCTTTGATAGTTTTCATTATTTGATTACCACTATAATTCAAGTATTTAGAAATGTTACTTATGATTCTTGACACGATGGTACACGGATTGGTATTGTTATTGGATCGTTAGTCATGGGATGTTACCTTGATTATGGAGATGGTATCGGATACTGTCCTTGTTGGTATTGGATAACATTGAATATTGTAGATTAAACTTTGGATACATTGGCTAGTGATGTGTCATGATTCGATCCATCATATCAGTCGGGGCGGGGGAAATACCAATTAAATATGTGATCAAAAAACTATCGGCTAGTAGTGTAATCATTGGCTACTAACTAACCATGCAATTCACGTATGGTTGAGTTAGCTCCTTAGTATAATCATTGAATCTCCCAGGCCGATCACATATTTAGTTAGTATCTCAAATCACATAGTTATTATAGATTCCATTATTCAGTTCATTGATTACCTTGTTCTATTCTGACATTATAGTTCATTCCTTTATTCTTGTATGCATTGATTATATTCTGTTGTTAGTATTGCCTATTCTCTCATTGTTCTTGATTATCAGTTATATCCTCATCGTAGATAGCATCTTCTATTCCACTGCTTTATAGTTTTTGTCAATTAATTGGAACTGCTATTGGGTTGTACTTCGCTCCATTCCTGACTGAAAAACATTTTTCAGAGGATCCGGGAGATTGGTGTCCGACATACTACGGACCTCAGCCTATTGATGGTGCAGACTTGGACCCACTAGTTCTGGAGTGACTGTTGAGAGATTTAGCCGGATTAACTAGTTAGCATAGTTAGTTCTCTTTAGCATGTTGGTACCGAATTTATTTCCGGCATATATTTGTGTTTGGATATTATTTCTATTTGTTGTTGTTATATTTTTAACTGCTTAGTTATGTTAGACTTCTGTGATATCCTCTCGTACCATAGAAATATGATTGAGTATTGTGTTGAATTAAGTTGATTACTCTTCTTGGAGTTGAGATATTATTGGAGGATTATACATTTTGTGAGATAATTAGATAGTATAGTTGACCAAGACAGCGTTCTACCGCCGATGATGCGGCGTAGGCTGGGCGTTGTTCCCGACTTGCATCCCTACACCGGGTGCGGGTCATGACAGAGCTGCTCCGGTCGGTTTCAGGCGGAGAAGATGGAGGAGAAGAGAGGGAGAAGTGACTGCGGTAGGTCAGGACGCTAGATGGTCGGCGGTTCCGATCTCCTGCAAGGTGGTGGCTGCAGGGGGAATTGGCTTGAGGAAGATGATGAATAGGAAGGGAGGGGTGTAGTCGGCTAGGTAGGTTTTGGTATTGGGTTTTGTTATGTGGATGAAAATAGGAAAAGTTTATATTTATACATGTGGGGAATAGGGTTGGCTTAAGGGATTGGGCTTGGTTAACATCCTTGGGATGGGCTTGGCTTTACATGGAGATGTTTGGAGGGCTATAATTTGCATTGTTTAAAATGCAATGCTAGGGTTAAATGAAGGGACGATGTTGTGCGTTGCACATTATAAAAAATCATGGGAAAAAATCATATAAACTAAAAATGGGTTTATTCATGTGTCATGTCCAATGGTGTGGACACTGTCATGACCCGATTCCGTAGAATCGTTGGGGCGTCCCCCGAATCGTGATGCCGTGCTGGCCTGGGGTTACGCCCGCACAAGGCTTAAGTATTTTACATAACGAGCACATAATCAGAGTACGTAGATAAATTGAAACACAAATTTGAAACATGGAAAAGTTTTCTTTATTGATAATGAACATCTATTACAAACTCTTGAACGAGTCAGCTAATATGCCGTACGGGATTACAAAAGTGTTTACTCAAAATGAGATAGCAGTCATGTACATTATATCCCTTTACTAAACTTCAAAAGATATAGACCTCCTGGCTGGAGGACAGCTTTGCCACGGAGTTGCATTTGTGTATGAAGAGTTGCAGCTCCTGTCTTCAAAATGCTTCTAAGGGGCACAGTGAAGATGCACCAACAGCTGGACTGGATTGGGAAGACGACTTCGGCTCCTCGCTCGGTTCGCCTTGGTGCGGAGAACCTGTTTAAACGAGGGTCAGCATGTCGAAACATACTGGTGAAGGCGAGCTATCCTGACTATACCAATCAACACGTTGTTTTAATAAAACATGTATATTTATGGGTTTCTATCTTGCCTTAGTTCATTTACAAGTAAGCAGCATATAGAATTTACTGAAAATGAACGTGCCACCGTTCGGTGGATTTTACCTGTCCGACTGAATGACCTGCACAATACTTACCATGCCTTCCCTGCCACGAAGACACAAGTTAGTATGCAGCAGGTTTAAATATACAGGGGATCACTGGCGGGATGCCATAATGGACGGGACATAGTACATGAATGAAATAACGAGTAACGCAATGAACAGGGGTGCCACAAGTTATTCCATCCGATACAGGCGACTATTCAGGAGTTCCGTCCGGATCGGATCTGTGCCAGTGCCCCAGCGACCGTCCGCAGGAACTAAGACCTTGTGCACAAGTTGTCCGTGATCAACGTTATACACTAAATTAGCAGTCGAGGCAATTCGAGGCAGTATTAGGCACATGACAGTAACAAGGGGAGATCTACTTTTGCATAGTCTGTGTATTCAGATTATTGCATTCAGGATGAGTTCTGTTCATAGCATAATTTAAAGAAGAGCATACATTCTAACTTGTATTATGCATATGATAAATATTCCGAACGAACAAGCATGCAAGTAAGTAACCGTTCCCAAGTTTGATTGACAAGCAGTATTATCCAAGTCTATTCTCTTTTATCTTGGTATCTTTTAGTTATTACTTGGTATCATTTGATCGGGAAAAAGAGAATGCAAGATTTTAAGGTGTGAAGCTTGGAAGTACGGCTAGCTTATCGGGTTGGTAGCCACTCACTTAGATTTTGGAAGGGGGAAGGAAAGAGGCGCTTCATGACTCCGCTCGCAAGCCGCCTACTGCTCGTTCACCTGCATAACGAACAGCTTGATCAATACTTCTTCCTCTTTTTCCATTCTCGAAATTGAAGTGCAGTTCAATGAACGAAAACAATAAAAACCATCGAAACCGTTCAAGGAAAACAAGCAAATCCCAAAACCAACTCAAAGCACAAAACCAACAAGCGATATCGAAAACCGAGGCAATAAAAGATAGCAGCGAAGAGGTCCCTCCTGACTCTGCCACTAAGCCGATCCTTGGGGCGCGGTCCACTGAATATGGGAATCGATTCCGAAGAAACAAATCCATAACGAGGACGAGTTCTTAATTCAATCTATCCCGATCGAACGATACCGACTTGTGTTTCTTAGCCGCGCTCCCCGCACCGGGGGAACGGGGCGCTACAGACACCTCAATGCACTTTTGCATAAAAGCGCTCAATAATTAGAAAATTATACAAAGATAAAAATTGGGTTAAATTAATTAAAATTAATGCAAATGGTGTTCTAAAATTAATTAGAAGTGCATGGGGCTAAAATTAGGTGGGACACAAGCGCCATGGACATAGAGGACTCAGGATAGAATATTATCATAATTTGGGTTACACGAAATGGATCAAGATTGTGTCTCCAATTTCGATTGGAACGCACACGAATACAAAGTTGAATTTATTTAGAATTAAATATAAATGTCCGTGACGAATATTGTGCGACTAAAATATTGTACAAGAGAGCATAATTATAAGTTACACAAATGTCAGAAAAGAAGGTGGGCATGTCTAGGACAAGGATATAAAATTTGTAGGAAGGCAATGGCTAGTGTAGTGCTCCAATTATCAAAGCAACGGTAAGGTGCACTAAGTGATATAAATATTGCAAAAATTATCTAAAATAAAATGTTCTATTTCTAATTGGATTCAAACTAGCCATAATCTCTCTGTCTAAGCCAAGTGGGCCTAATTTTGGGTGAGGGGGTTTACAGTTTTAGTGTTAAGGTTAAGGTTATGATTACGGTTTTAGTTTTAGGATTAGGGTTTTAAGATTAGGGTTAGGATTAGGGTTCAAGTTAGGGTTAGAGTAAGGGCTTGGGGATAAGGATTTTAGGGTTTTAGTATTAGGGTTAGGGAAATTGTTTAGTATTTATGGTTAATGTCAGGATTTATGGCTAGGGTTAGTAGTATGGTTTTAGGGTTAGGGACTAGGGTTCAAGTTAGGTAAAATTTCGATTTAAGTAATTTAGAAAATCTAAATATAACAAGGGGGCTTTACCAATTCCTCTCATTTCTTTCCTTCTTCTCCTTCGTAGGATTCTCCTGTTGTTGCTATTCTTCTCCTATCTGTGCTTTTCATTTACGCAATTTTTAACCCCTCCCCCCACCCCCTAATCCCTACTTATATCCCCAAACCCAACCACCCTATTTAACTCCCTATACATGACCATTATCCCCCCAACCGTTCAGCCCCCACCCCTCCGATCAATGCATGAAGTCCAAACTAAGGGCAATTTTTGCACAACTTACGCACTTAGTAAGGATGTTTTTTGCATAACTAATGTCCATAATCCCAAAATAAACGGAACCAGGCCACGTAGCAATGGCCAACTACGTATCCAAATATACTATAGTCCAACTTTATACGTATAAGTTGTCCTAGATTTGTGTAGCTAAATCTATATCAGTTTTATATCTCAATCCATAAGACAAGAACATAAAGAAAAAAAGGCAAAATTATAACTTGATACCTTCAACTATCCAAAATATTCAAATTGACACCCTCAACTTTTATAGGTGCTAAATTAATACCCTAAAAAAGACCAAATTGCTTATCTCTCCCCTCCTTCCTCTCCGGCGACACCCTTCCCCCTCCTCTCTCCAGTGAACCCCTCACGCCTCCCTCTCTTTGAACCCCATCTCCCTCTCCGGCGCTGTCTACCAGAGAGGGGGCACAGTAGCAAGTAGCAGCGACAACGGCAACAGTAGCGCTAGCGGCAATAGCCGCCGTCACCGGAGGCTGCAGGGGCGGGCGGACGGGCGGGCGAACGGGTAGGGGGGATCGCCGGGGCGGGTAGAGGGGGTGGTCGCTAGGGGAGGGTATGGGGGGATTTGTCGTCAGGGGGTGGGGGGTGGTGAGGGGAGTGTCTATTGCCGCTATCTTCAATCCTGTGTGGCTTCTCCATCCTAATGAGGAATTGCTTCTAAAGAAAATACCGTACATGAGCGTTCGTATATCCAGAATAGGGGAAGACATGAAACATTGATAAAGAGTTCGAGTAGAGTATGATTGAATCTAAATATGATATTGATCAAGGGTGATAGTAAAAATCAAAGAAAGTTCTAATAGTAGTTGTGGATTTAGTTCCTAATACAATTATCCTATCGTAGGCTCGTTCGGTACAATAACGTAACCGAACAATAAATCTGAGGACCTGTATGGGCTACCACAAAAACCATGTCACATTCTACTCCCAAAATATGTGAAACCAGACCACGTGGCAAAGGCCAGCTATGTATCTAGTAAACTCCAGTCCAACTTTATACGTATAAGTTATCCTAGATTTGTGTAGCAAACTCTATATCAGGTTTATATCTCAATCCAAAGGAAAAGAACATAAATAAAGAAAATGAGTACCAATTTGTAGCCAAATAATCATACTTTCCCGAATAGATTTAAAAGAAATAATATGAGTCCACAAATACTAGGCTATCAATATATACGAATAATAGAAATATAGCATAAGATACATAAGATTAAATACCTACAATAAAATGGTGCTCAACAAATCTAGCAAAAGAACTCTGCAAAATATACTCAGCCAACCTCGAAGAAAATCATGTCGTCAGATGAACGTACCACTAATGATATAAAATTCTGCAATAAATAAGGGTGGTACCAAACTAAGTGTAAATGCAATGAGAACAACATTCGACGCATGAGCTATAGGCCGAATTGGATCGGCATTATTCCCTAGGGGAAACAAAGGCCTAAAAATAATATAGCATCATGGACGTCAGAGACCAACTCTCTCATAATAATAAATACATGGTTGTCATACCCAGTATTCCGACAAAGACGACGGGTTACAGGTAAAAATGTAAGTAGCCCATACGCTTAGTAAATGTTCTTCCCACCCAATGTTGTTATATCTATCGTGCACCACGATATGTCCAACTTTCTTAAGTCACATGATCATAGAATCTAAATGTTCCTATCATGCATCTCGATTATACCAGTGATCAATCAGTACAAGAGTCTGTGTCCTCACATGAAACTTTGTGTGTCATATAGGTGTCATGGGTATACAAGATATTTGGGTCATCTTTCAAATAAGGGGTTCAACATCTAAGTACTAAGTCACGCATAATCTACCAAGACCGACTGTACCCAAATTATCCTTGGACGCGCAATAATGTTAAACCAGAAATAAGTAAATATAGTTGCAGTATTTAATAAATATAAACAAGAGTGCCCAGGTATACTTGCTTGGGTTTATGTGCTGAAAACAAGAGCCCAGTCCCGAGTCTATGTCCAAAGAGTCCAAAGATCCTAGAGAAAAGATTTAGTGCTAAATAATTATTTTAAGCTAGAAATTTATTAAAACAAATATTTATAACTCAAATCTATCCTAGGTTAATTGTGTTGCTAAATTATTATTCTATAAGACTTATTTATCTCTTGATTAATGCTCTGCTTATCATAACACCTACACTCATTGCCCTATACACCAAATCTTGCCTTCTTCTCTTCAAAGTCATTCCTCTAAAAACTTTATTAAATCTAATTTGATCACTTATTTAATTCCAACCAAACATTATCATTCCTATGAGTTCCATTGCACTCATCACTTATAATAACTAATATAAAGATATAATAATAATTCTCTGTGGGGTCCTAAAAAACACCAACATTATCATACTTTCTTCACTACATTACTCCAAATGAATACCCAACCATTATTTAGCCCATCATTTGCACTCACAGCATCCTCAGCATTAAGTCTCCTTATTTCTTGCTTAAACAACTAATGCTATTATTCCTTCTTAAATTAAAGACACATGCACACACACACACACTAACACACACAAATTTCTTATACACTATATGCCATGATTAAACCATGATAGATAAAAGTATACACTGGCATAGCCTTTAGCCATTTTCCACATACACATGTACATAGCAGTTATATTTGCTCTTTCAAAAGTCTTTAGTATTCTTTTTACTGCTCTTCTTCTTTTTCTTTCCTAATTCTTTAAGAGAGCCACGTGAACAGTAATAAAATGCATATTGTTCCCTTCTTTTCCTCCGTTACTACTTCATCCTTTACTTCTTCTAAATTAGTCAGATTCCTATGGGAACAATCTTATATTCTATATCCACTCCTTCTACCCTTGTTTATAGTAGGGTACACACCACATCTTTGCATCCAAGTAACAGCCTTAACTCCAACATACTGCACCCAAGGTTACACAGCAACATTGTTGTTGTTAGCTCACTGCATCAAGCAGTGAGCTACTGCTGCTGCTGTGTTTCACTTCTCAGCAACAAGCCCTACTCACTTGAGTACTTCCAAATCACCTGCCTGCAATGTCCACCATGAGCAACAACTTTTCCTACTCCTTCCATTCCCAGTTATACCCAGGTCCCCTCTCATCAGTCTGAACCTCCCCAACTGGTACAACACCTCAACAAATATAATACCTTGCTAACTGCTACCCTACCTCAACCTATGTAATACACTTACTTGTCAATCTACTCATGCACTGATATCCACTATACCTTAACACAAATACTTGATACCCTCATATCCAATACCACCCCCCCATACTAACCACCTCAACACAACACCTGCACACAACCAATCTAAATTGTACTTGGTATAGTCCCTCACATCACTCTACTTGGTATTGTACCAACAAAATTGTAAATTGTGCACCAATGCATACTCTCTCTGCTATCTCTATGACACATCCATACCTGGATACAGTGTTGCCTACACTTGACGCTCCTATTAGACATCCACATACTCAAGATACTTCATACAACCACACTTGATACTTGAGTACTTTTACACACATTGGACTGTAAATTATGCCAAGTCTGCACCTAATTATGCTCTCTGTCACAGAACCTGCTCTATTCGAGCTTGTGCACCCTCACTTCTGTTATATTCTTTGCACCCTCTCTTCTGCGATATTCTGCAACCACCATCACTCATTGCAGTCTTCACACACACTAACAAACTACCACACCTTCTGATCTTCTCATCCCAGCAACCCCTAAGCCCCATCAGCTACTGCTACCTGCTCTCTCATACTCCCACATCCACACCCATCAAAAATAGGCACCCACTTCTCATTCCCAGGTTACCTATTGTATTCTCTCTCTCTATAAAACGCGTGCGTGCAATCTCAAGTTCTACCCATGCCTGCAATAACTGAATACAACCCCTTTTCTGCTGACTGAAATACCCACTTATTTATGCCTCCTAAAGGCAATGCCCATTAGTGAACTCCCAAACTCGAGCTTTGGACAGTACTGCCATACACCTATTGCACACTTTCCCCTCTCCTCTAACTCCACATCTACATACAAATACCAATTTCAAACAACACTAGCACAGTACATACACTCACTCAAGTCAACCACCTAGCAAACACAAACCCATACTTACTGATACACTCAAGATACACATAAAAACCTGTCACTATACTCCTCAAAGAGTTCACTCCCTCACTTAGTCACTTTCATACCCTTTAGCCTCTATGTCACTACCACATTTCTAGAATAGGAATATTTTTATTATTTTGTATTATTATAAATATTATGTGTATATCTTATTTAATATATAATGTGTATGATATATATATATAATATAAATAGTATTATTATTATTGGTTAGTGGATTAGACTATTTAATTAGATTTGACACTAGTGGACCTAACTAGACTTGACTTGACCCATTGATTCAATTGAATAGTTAGTCATAGTTTGACTCATTAGTTTAGGATAATGAGTTATTTATTGAGTTTAGGCTATTTGACTTTAGTCATTAGTTAGTCATGACTAGATTAAGTCTATTAAATCTATTTAGACTCAAGAATAGAATATTCTTTCTATATGATTAGTTGATCCAATTTATGGGAGAATGAGAGGCCTTTGAGTCAATACAAATATTCGTCAACCTAATCCAAACCCTATTAGGAGGCTATATAAGTGACATAGATGCAATATTTTTCCTTTATTTATTTCTCCATTTATTTTCTTTTTTTTTCATTTGATATATATATATATATATATATATATATATATATATATATATATATATATATATATATATATATATATATATATATTAGATTTTTTTGCATTTAAATTTGCAATTAAATTTGCAAAAGTAGACATTTGTGCAAATACTAGAATATTGAGGGGCTTAAGTGGGTATAACGAATCAAGGGGGGGGGGGAGAAACCAACAGCCCAAACCAAAGGCCCCCCCACATGAGTTACTTGCAACATGTCATCTCCACCCTCCTTCTTTATTTCCTATAGAATTACTTGGCTTCATCTCCTCCCTCTCCCCATTTCCAAAAACCTAACACCATTCTACTTAATCCCCACCATCAACTCTCGGTCTCTCCTCCTTCCTATCTCCACCTTCTTCTCCATCTTTCTCCACCCCCTTCTTCATCTCCTCCCTATTCCTCCCCAGCTTTTAGCTGCTATTGCTGCTACTGTGTCTGCTACTGCTGCTGCAGCTACTGCGGCATGTTGCCCGGACGTCGTCATCTCACCGACGGACCCCGCTGCCTGTCACCGGACCGCGCACCTCCGCCGGCCTCCTCCCCTCCCACTCCTACAACTCCTCCTCCCTCTTACCCAACCTAGGTACATCTCCATTTATTTCCCAATTTTTTTCTAAATTCAATTTAGAATATAGCTTAATCTTAAAAAAACTCCTTGGAATAGGAATATAGGAAGGAGTCAAGAATCAATTTGGAAACTTTGGGAAGAACCCTAGGTTGCTCAAGCAAGGCAAGTCCTCATCCCTTTCTCCCATATTTTTTTCAAATTCACACATTAAGGTTTAAGACTTTATAATAGGTTTTTTCAAATTCAAACTATATTATGAATATATGAATTAGAAGTTGAGTCTACACCTCTTGAATACAACTCATGAATATATATAAATATATACTATGGACACAATAGATGGACACATGTATCTTGCCATAATACATAGGACTAGTGGACACTTTGAATTTCTTTGTGTATATATATATATATATATATATATATATATATATATATATATATATATATAATAATAATAATGATTGATGAATGCTAGAACATAGAACAAAAAAGAAATAGTTGATATTGCCATGCTTATAATTAGTTGGTGTGGTATTGATTGAATATATATATATATATATATATATATATATATATATATATATATATATATATATATATATATATATATATATATATATTGGAACTAATACAGACATATAGACACAAGTGGATTTGTTGTTGGGTGAAGCAAGGATAATTTTTAGAATTATCTATGGAGGTTTTTAATCAATACATGAGGCATAATTAGGGATATTATAATTTCTTACTTAATGGTTGTGGATATGCTTCTTAATTTAGTTCAAATTGTGTATATGATATAAATTAAAAGATGCATACTATGGACTTTATACATCATTAGCATGATATATATATATATATATATATATATATATATATATATATATATATATATATATATATATATATATGTTCAAATTTTTCAGACCATGATTACTAATATATTTTATTATCAATATTAGCGGATTTAAGTATTTATAGGCACCCAGATACTAGAGTAACTTTATTATTGATCTTAAGGTTAAAGATATATAGGTATATGCTTTCTAAAAGATGATATATTGTACGTTTAATCTTGAAATAGGATTGGTGTGTATTCCTAAGTTAAAATTTGTTTATAATAAATATATGCATATGTATATGATTTTGTTCTATTCTTACAATAATTACATATCTTTATTCTAGCATTTAAAATTTTACTCTATGATATGATTTTGATCTTTTGATACTTCTAACCAAATACGTTTTCTTGAAAATCAATTATCCTAGATAATGGAAATTGCCAGTGGATAGTGAAAATAGCCTATTAAGGTAAGAAATTGCATACTTATTTTTTTTTATATATAAACTGTGTGGTTACCGGTGTTGAGAGATTGCTCCACCGAAGGGGTCGGCGTACCTAGTGGATAATTCTACGGAGGGTTGCTCGGGTCTAATATTTTAAACTGTAAAATTTTTGGAGCTCGAAATATAGAGGAGACTATGCCAAAAAATTTATCAATTTTGGAAGATAACCAAACTTTCGATATACAAAAATATAATCGATATTCCTAACCCAAAATTTTAGGATATTATAATTTAGCGACGGACTTACGACAACCTGAAATTATTTTAATTAGGGGACGATTAGCAAGAGTCCAGGATACGTAGGTCACAGACACAAGTCACGCAACTGAAATCAAAAGTTGGTTTTCCAGTGTTGTCTACTCTGTACTAATTGAAGGTTATTAATTTTAGAATTGTAGGCTTACATCTATGATTATCCCAAAATAGTGATGGAATTTGAATTTTGACACCTGCTTCATGGAAATTATAAATGAGGTAAAATCTTGTATTCTGACATACTTTAAAAATACGTACCTGCATATTAAGAATTGACATGAGATACAGAGCATAAATTAATAAGATAATAGAATATGAATTATTTGTAGTTGTAAGTTTGGGCGGGGGTGAACAACTTGAATTCCACTTATGAAATCTCGCAATATAATAAAAACAAAAAAATTGATAAAAAATTAAGCTCTTTCGTAAGGCCTTGCGAATTGAGTGTGTGAGACTTAGCTCACTTACATGTACTATGTTTATACATATTCCTGTAATTATAAACCTATATGATTAAAAAGATTGATTAGCTAAAATTGATATTATATCCTGTTTTAGTCACTGAATGTGAGATGGCCAGAATCTAAGCACCTTGCCACCCTGATTGCCATAGTCTGATCCCTGGTTATGGGATTATTGTCCGGAAACTAGTTATTGTGGTTATTCAAAGTGTTGTTCTCCAAATTGTATCATTATTTAGAAAAATTATTTGTATATTATGGTAGTGATATAGGAATTGTATTGTTTGAATTATTAGACACTATAAGAATAATAGTTTAGGAATTATTCGAGTCATAGGTACAATTATAAAATTCACTCTCCTACTTTCTATACAAATGTTATTCCTTTCGTGCCTTACTATCATATTTTTTATTTTCTTACCGTTCTTGACCGAGGACTTATTGTCATTCTGACGACCTAGTATTGTTCACTAGGGGAAGACAAAGTCCCTAGTGAAATGCTACCCCTATATGATGTCGACGAAGTTGAAGAGTAATTTTCAAGTGGGTTTCAGAAAATACCGCAAACAATATTTTGTAGCTGAACTATGTAATTAAGGAGATTTTGTTGTAAAGAGTTGTTCATTTGTACTTTAATCTGTGTTGTATAATTACAGTTTGTATTAATTAAGTATTTTAGCATGACTTGCATTCCATTCTTGCATTATACATATGATAATTGATGATACGGGTACGATAATATTCGTATAGGGAGTATCCTGGAGATGAAGTTACGTACCTGGCTCACTGTATCTTGAGAAGCAGGGCATGACAATAAGCCTCTTTATTCATGAATAGCCTCCATTTCCTTTCCTAATTAATTCATTCTCAAATTTAGAAGCAAACCATAATCCCTTACCTACCAAATCTACCCTCATTTCTTCATTCCCAACCCATTCTAAGGAGTTTGGAGGAGCAAAGGGAAGCTTTGGTATGGAGCTTGCTTGAAGGACGTGTCCATCCATCTCTTTGTGTCATCTTGATGTGTTGCATTGGGAATCCATCTCTCAATAGATAAAATCTCTATTCCCCTAGTCATTGACATTCTAAATTGTGTAATAGGCCCCAAGGGACCTTCTATGGCTAAGAACTACTCATAGGAAGAAGAACTAGGTTAATAGGTTGCCTATTGTGAAAGTTACATTGACTTTTATGGCCAAATTAAGAAAAATCCGAATTTGGACCACTAGGTGTTTGTATTAATATCGCATAGGTAATTTTAGGTTGTGATACATGATTTGAGAGGGTGTACGTATCCATAATTGGATACGAGGAGTGCGTATCATGATACGTCGTGATACTGATTCGTAGGATGGGTATTTCAATGTATTTTGGGTCCTAGCATGTCAATTTCTATATATTGCGTTAGAATAGCTATTTGATATGTTATTCATATTATATTTGATGTATTAGCTGTGTTCTATGTGTTATTGGTGGTGTACTTGGTGATTAGAAAGTGTATCAGGATATTATAGTGTATCATAGAGTGATGCATAGCTAGTGTTTGATGAATTGCATATATATATATATATATATATATATATATATATATATATATATATATATATATATATATATATATATATATATATATATATATAATAAGTTGTGTGTGTGTTTGATATGCAACTAATGCACATTAGCTCAGACCGTGTGAGTGTCTGTGAAGTATGATAGGGTGTGAGCACTGTATTGGTGAGTTGTGTTCAGTTCAGCCTTGAGTGAAGGTGTAAGTGTGGTGGCTTGGGTGTTCAGTTGTGATGTAGTAGTGTGTGTGAGAGGGAGCTTGTGTATATGACTGTGTATGTATATGTGGTGGTATTGGATGAGTTGGGTGTGATGTTGGCATCGGGTATTGGTTTGGTGCAGGTGACAGTTGGGTTGCTGCATACCTTGTGCAGTAGTACAATTGTTGCAACTGTTGTTGTTGTGCAACATTGGTATGTAGGGATGTTTGCAGACCATTTATGTGTGCACTGCAGGGAGGGTGAAAGGGAGTGCAAGTGTATGTATTGTAAGTGAGTTATGAGTGTGAGTGGTGTCGGGTTGCAAGAGAGTGAAGGAACAACAACAACTTGTTTGAGAGGTGTGTACCTAATTATCTGGGTAAAATTTTCAGGTATTAGGGAGTTAAAAGGGTAGCTTGACATGTGTAATACCTATATATTATATAGGTTCTGAGTTTATGTTGTTCAGTTTAAGTATCTAAGTGTGTTATTATAGGTGATACTAAAGGGTATAGTGTTAGGGTATACTGATAACTTGGTAACAGATATTACCATTGGTGTGTGTATGTAATGTTGTATCTGTGAAACACTTGGGATCTTGAGATAAAGAACTCGGGTCTGGTACTTGGCCTGCAGTCCAGTATGGACAAGTAGGTAGGCAGTGTGGCTAGACGAGACTCTGAGTGTTAGGTTCTGTGCAGTACCAGTAGGGGGATGACTTATGTTCAGTTGGGTTGAGGAGTTCTTCTATGCTTAGTGAGTGTGCAGAGTCGAGTGAGGGTGTCCTCTGTGATATCAAGAAGACTGGTATACTAGCAGCAGTGAAGTTAGGCTCGGGTAGTAGGCAAATATTCACTGCTCAAGGCAGTGCATTGATGGGGGAAATCTATAAAGGCATGCTTGAGGGTGAGGGTATAGGGAGAATTGATTACTGTTGAACACAAAAAATTATGGCATAATTGTTATAGAAGGGAAAACTGATACATGTGTATCAGTGTAGGGGAAATAGTTAGTGATGAGCACTTGGCTCAGATAGTAGTACAACTGTGAGGTTAGGCTAGATGTGCAGGTAGGTTATGTGGAGTATCAATTATACCAGAGTGAATTTGCATTTGATACAGGTATATCAGTGCACTATCAGTGCAGTAGTTAATTGAGTGGAAAGGTAGGAGTAGTTGAGGGTTTTGGTTTGGTAAAGTTGTTAGTTCTAGTCAGGGGTTGGGTATTAGGATGTATTAGGTGCAATATCAGTGGAGATATCCACCTGAGATTGGTTATAAAATCAATGGGTATCAGATTTGAGTATTATGGTGATATCATGTCAGTTGTGGGGATTATTAGTAAGAGTAAGTCATGTGGTATTCTAAGATACTCAGGTATATAACTAAGGTATTCTTACCTATATTGTGTTTACCCATATTTATATATATATATATATATAGTATAGGTTATGGATTAAATTAAGGTAATAGGTATATATATATATATATATATATATATATATATATATTATAGGTTATGGATTAAATTAAGGTAGTAGGTATATAGTATAAGTATCTAAGTGAAGGTGATGTTAGTTATACCCAAGTTGAAGTATCAACTTGACATCAAATTCAAGAGAGTATATGTGTATATACTAGTACCTATAACCTAGTAGTTATATACTCAAACCTTAGAATTAGCCTTGTATGGGACCAAGTGACCTAGAGATAATCCAAATACCTAATTTAGAAATAGTTAATCAAGTTTATCATTTTAATCACTCATTAGCACTGATATTCCATACTTAGGACTCTTGGATTCCAGTTTGAGCTTTATTCACTATTCATTACTCAGGACCATAGGCGAGTACATTCTCTGATAGTTTTTATTATATGGCAGTTACTATAATTTTTGTACTTAGTGATATTCTAATTGATTCCTGATACGATGGTACACGATTGGTATAGTATGGATTCCCGTAATGAGATGTTATTTTTCCTGCTTACTGTGCAAGTACCCTTATTATGCAAGTTATTCTTGTAGAACGTGTCATGGTTTGGATCTATTGTACTAGTCGGGGTGGGGAAGTACTAGCTAGATGTGTGATAATACCCTTACTGTACAAGAGAAAGTATTGTGAGTGTTAATCGTACACCTCACGTATGATTAATTAGGCCCTATCGTATTGTACAAGTTCCCAAGTCGATTACATATCAAAACTAATACTTCAAGGGACGTAATGAGTATAGTTTTTTCCTGTTTATTTTATTTTCACTAAGATGTTCTCTATTGCTCTGTCTATTTATTCTCTTCCATATAGTTGTGTTTATCCATTTCCCAAATTGATATTGTCAGTTATGATTCAATTATTTATTCTCATCCTATATTGCACTCTATATTATTATTTTATCATCTTTATTATTTAACTGAAACTATTGTCAGAGGTGTGCTCATTCCATCCTGGCTGGATATATTTTTCAGACGATGACTTAGAGGACTGGTGTTCGACGTATTATAGACTGCAGGAGGGAGTGGCGTCCTTGGGCCCTGACATTAATGAGTGATTGAGTGATTACTGGAAGGCCTAGCCGGTGTCACTAGATACCTTAGTTTTATTTACTAGTTTCTGTACTGGATATGTCTCCAACTTAGACATTCGGCACATTATATGTACTTGAGATTCATTGTGTTTTGTTGATAGACTATTTAAACTTGAATTTGGTTGTAGTTGTGACTTTATGACTCCATTCTTCTATTTGATATCGTGGCATTATTTTCCTCTAGTTTTATTATGATTGAGTATTGGGTTAGACATTATTTCTATATTCATCTTATCCTCCTTATGGAGTTGTGATATCATTGACATGTTATATATATATATATATATATATATATATATATATATATATATATATTTGTGAGATGTGATAGATAGTATTATTGACCTAGACAACGTTCTACCTCCGATGCTGCAGCGCAGATTAGACGAACCCACGTACTCGTACCCACATATTGGGTGCGGGTCGTGACACTATCCTCTACTGCTATTTACAAGCCCCACACCAACTGAAACCCAGTTCCCCTACTTAAGACTCCTAAACACAACCACTAATATATCACCCACTCAACACTCTAAACACCAGCACCCTACACACTCATCACCACACACCTATACAATATATACACTATATCTATTATTGTTTGCCATTGAAGTAAGTTTGGGAAAAGTTTATTTAATAACAAATAAAAAGTACAAAGAAATTCTAGACAAAAAATCTAAGTATAATATTTTTTATTTGGGTAATATGACGATGGAAATTGAGTACTGCAGTGACTATTTTACTCCGTTGACGTTCCGACGAGGTAATAAGGATGTTCTCTTCTCTCTCTCCTAAGCTTGTGTGTACGTACGTAGCTCGTCTGGAGGGGTATGTTCACTGAAGCAGGAAAAAACTAGCTATTGGAATGTCCAAGTTACTAATAGATATAGCCATCATGTTGGTGGGCTATAGGTGCCGCATATGCTTCTGTTTGGTGATCGCAGGGGGCTCCTTCAACAAAATAAGGTTGCAACTATAGGCGCATGTTATGGGCAAGCTGCCACGTGTACATCCTTAACAGGATGTAGTTGAGTCCAGACCGAGCTGCCATGTGGATGTTTGTTGTAATTTATTGTTGCTGAAGATCTGGGTGGTTCTTGTCTTTTGTTTGCTTGACTTGGTCAGCTTGACACGTAGCCCACATTTAGTTGGAGAGAAATAATTCTGTCGTAATAGAAATATTTTATCTTAGGAAACCTTGCCACGTTGGACACACGGAGTCTGGGACGCTTAGGACGCATGGAGCCTGGAATGCATGAGGCCAGAGACCCATGGAATGTATGGAGTCTGGAATGCATGGGGCCTCAAACACATGGCGTTGCACGTCTATCAGGAGTAAATTTTATGCTGACGTAAGGTTCTGTCGTTTAGTGGGCTCACATCTTTTGAGGCATTCAGAAAGTTATTTTTTTAGGATTTTGTGTCAGACATAATCTTTGTGTCAAGCCTTTATGTGGTCAGTATTAGGGCCAGGGATGCTTGAGGAAGAAGTGGCACATGTGGACACTAGTTACTTTGTGGCGCATGGCACTGCTGGTATATACGGACATATGGCACTACTGGAGCATGGGAATACTAGTTACTTAGTAGCGTATGGCATTGGATTATTATGGCGCCGGGGGCTTGATCACTGTGATACATGGCCTTTGATTACTGTTGTGCATGGTAGCTGCTTTTTTAGGCCGTATAGTCGTTCTGCGGCATGATTTCTTCTGAGTCGATCTTGGGGCGCATGTTTATTGGACGCATGGATCTAGATTCTCCATGCTTCTATAAGACCCCCTTCAAAATTTTCAAACTGATAAGTTTAGAATACTTTAAATAAGAAGCATGGAGGAGAAGACCATGGGCCGCATCTGAGTGACATACCACATAGGCACATTGTCGCATAGGCGCTGTAACACCCCGTTCCACTCAAGCGGACTGCCGTCTCAAACGACAAAAGTGCAACTGTCCCGACCCGTTTTGCCTCGATCAAGAAGCAAAGGATATCCAGACTTGCCCCTACAGGAATTCGGCTTAGGCTTTCAGAGGCTCGCTTGACGTATCGCTATACCGAGGCGAATCATCGCTAAGGTGGGTGGCTACGGTGAACTTGTCTTTGCTTAGCCAGCACACATAAAATCTGGAATATTCATGCTAGTCGCTAGGTGATAACCCCCTGCATGCTAATAAATCCAACGCACCTAGCTAAGGGAATAATCCCAACCTGTATTGCTATGCTAGAACATAGAAAATGAAATACTGCTTATATTCAGACCCTCGCATGCTAAGTCCCTTAACGGTTTCATCTCTCGGCTTACCTTCGGGTCCGAGCAAACATGTTTACTTATGTTCCTTAGAAATGCATGCTTGTCTGCTTGAAATATTACCATATTTTCATGCAAACCCCGGAAGACTACTACGTAGTCGTTCCGTGCCTGAACGAACCTGCAAGTATCCGGGACCATTAGGTCGCCAAGGCAATCCCCGAACCAGGGGCACGCATCAGGGTAACGAATACTGAACGTGAATCCTTAACATGACAACTGAATGATAATCACATCAAGTTTATGTCTGAACGAGAATCACGTCACGTAACGAACGAATCTCAGCTCTTGGAGCAAACGCTCGTTCAGATCATGAATCATGGATTATCATTCAAGTTGTGGATTGAAACTGACCCTGATCCTGACCTGCATGTCGCGGACAACTCGACAATGAGTCACGGTTCCACGGGCGGTCACTGGGGCACTGGGACCGACCCGATCCGGATGGAACATAACGTAGTAGTCGCTCACGTGATTGACGGGATGGTTTGCAGCGCCTCACGTGCTTTCGTTGCATTCTCTATCCCGCCAATTGACTACGGTCCTTTATGGCTATGCCAGCGACTAACATTCATATAGATAAGTCATCCTCGCTTAGCGGCTATCCGCGTGCGAGTCACTGCATTGCATCAAAAAACAACTAAACACCTGAACGATCATGTTAAAACGACCCTCATATTTGCATGTGCTATGCCTCCTGAATGTTATACTTGCCCGTGCTTGAATTAACGATATTTGCCTCAATGTTTGCCTTGGACAAGGAAGGAGATGGTAAGTTGGTAAGTCTCGTCGTGTTTCCTCAAACATCGCACGGCGCACTGCCCGACACGTTAGGCTATTCAATATTTTCATGAAACTGATCCTAAGGCAACTAGAAATACAACTTAATAGTTGTGCACGGAACCTGTATTACGTGTTTGGATTTGTCGAGCGGGCGAGTAGCTTCCCCACCAGTGCATTCAATGTACTGATAATCCACCAGTTTGTATGCAGGGTGCGGGAGAACCTCGTTCGGTGCGGATGCCTCCTTCGTGCGTGCTAAGGCCAGGAGTTCCCTCTGAAGCCTTGCAACGGTGCGTCCGGGACTGAAGCACATATACAAGACATAATGTTGTGAACATCGCCTAAACATCGCCTGTACAATCATCCACAATTGTAGCCACTTGGCACGCTTTACTGTTTCAGAGAGAGAGGCTTGAGCGACTTGTAATCTCGGCTATACGCCGCCTGTAACACATGTTTATATCAATAAAAGAGCTTCCTTTACTTCAACTTGTGTTTCAATGCTTCCGCTATACTTGTCGACTCAGTGAACCTGTTACCGATCGCCTATACGTTCATGACTCCGCTGCACTCGGACAACCTGTGCGACTCTGTGGCTTAGAACTCTTACCGCCAGCCAATGAACCATGGTCTTGCACGGGCGTGGCTCACGCTCGTGCGGCATCACGCCCGGATGGGTCAAGCGATCGTTCCGCGGGAGCGCTGGCGAGGGTTATTCCCGCCTAGCGGGAACGGCCGATTGCCTGCGGGAGATCGGGGCGTGACAGGCACTTCCGCCAGGCTATCAGATCATTAAATACCGAGATTTGGCTAGATCTTCGAGGAGATTTCTTGGGGATTATGAGTCATCGGCAGTTTTCGAGTAGATAAATAAGGATCACACAACTCGAAGCATCAGGTTCATCCTCATAACTGCCCAGTTCATCGCCTCGATCTTCTCATGCACCCTCGCAACCTATAAATAGGCGGGCCAGGGAGGAGAGAGAACTTTTGTCTCTCGGCTTTCCCCTATTTTCTGGAAGAATATGCCGAAGGCTAATTTCTATCTCGCCGAGGGGTTTGTCAAGAGCGGCATCGATCCGTGGACTCCTGATGCTGGTAATTTTTTGGGAGGTAGGGGTATGTCATTGTGGCAGAAACACAGAGAAAAAAGTATACTGTCTCATAGTGTGGATGAAAAATCATCTATAACACAAAATTCTGCCACATGGATGAGCAATCATCTACAACATGTACACAGAGCCTATATGTGGCTTGGTCGCATGGATAAGAACTTATCTGCAGCATGCATGCAGAGCCTATCAGTAGCTTGGCCACATGATGAAGAATCATCTGCAATCATGCGCACAGAGCCAATATATAGCTTGGTCGCATGGATGGAAACTTATCTGCAACATGTACACAGAGCCTATCTGTAGCTTAGCCGCATGGATAAGACCTCCTCTTGCTCATGTGTGCAGACTTAGTTATCTCGAGATGTCCCCTCCTGCGTGTGGCTGCAACCTCGAAATTGCATGTGACCGCTGTATACTTTTGCAATCCCCGTTGAGACTGATATGTGTTCTCTTTATGTAGGTTTTACCATCCTTCGTGGTGCCCATAATGGAGCATGGAAG
Source organism: Iris macrosiphon (assembly GCA_036927795.1). Lineage (NCBI taxonomy): Eukaryota > Viridiplantae > Streptophyta > Magnoliopsida > Asparagales > Iridaceae > Iris > Iris macrosiphon. The sequence continues at coordinate 92,468,230 of JAYESA010000016.1, read as the reverse complement.
GATATCATAGAACCCGTCATTCAAAAAGAATGCCCACCTTACGCGGCAAATTTTTGCTAAGAACTGATCTAGGAGATGAGGGTGAACATCATGTGTCATGCGTGGAGCTATCCATATTTATGCAACGTGCTAGCTGAATTTCTCTCCTTTATGAGGCTTGCTACCGGCCGGGGGCCTGCGGTATCGATGACAAGATTTGGATAAAATTTTATTCTGTCATCGGTCTTCCCGTATGGTTGTAGAGCTCCTACTCCTCCCATGTTATCCATCAGTATGGATTCTTTTCTATATACTAAGATTTACACTATGGAGGGATGATCTAGAAATAATTTAACTCTGCTGCTGGCTCTACTTATGTCGGTAGCAACAACAGCATAGAGGGGCATTTCTACTGAAAAAGGTTCGTGTCAGCGAGACATCATGGAAACACTTAAAAATGGGTTTCTATCATATATACACATGATCTTGATTACTGATAAAAAAAACCCTTAAAAATTGATTTCTATCAAATGTACTCATGATCTTGACTATTAATCAATAAAGTCTCTCCTTTTTCGAAATTTCTTCTTTGTATTTGTCTTTTTACATGTTATAAACTTTGGATATTATACTAGAGGTAATATAGACATAGTACAATATCGTAGTTTGTTAAGGACATCCCACTGGGGGGGTCTTTGGTGGACCTATTACCTTTTGCGCACTTGGGTACAAGTAATAAGTTCGAAGCAAAAAATCCTGTCAGAGGTGATATGGATGTGATAGGTTTCATGGACTTAACACTGCTGGCATACTTAGAGTTAAGTACGGGAGATAAGTTTAGGTGACGACCGATGTCAGAGGTATTATGGACATAACAATCGATAGTCATATAGTGAGGTTTGCTCAGAGGTAAGAAGGATATGGCAAACTCTACTGGGGAGGATATGAGGATGATAGCTCAAAGGTAACGTGAACGTTAACTAAACGATAGTCATACCGAGAGGTTAAGTACGATCCTAGTATGGAAGAAAAATGAAATGAGCCAGAGGTAATATGGACATGGTTGTTTTCTTTGGATGAAAAAATGGGCAGCTCATAGTTCATAGGTAATATGGACGTGAACTGTTTGCTTTTGTTGAGGACATCCCACAGGAGGATCTTCGGTAGACATATTACTTCTTGCGCACTTGAGTATAAGTAATAAGTTCCAAATGAAACCCTATCAGAGGTGATATGGACGTGATAGATTTTATGGCCATATTACTTCTTGCCCACTGGAGTACAAGTAATAAGTTCCGAAACAAGCCCTGCTAGAGGTGATATAGACGTGGAAGATTTTATGGACTTAACACCGCTGGCGTACTTAGAGTTGAGTACGGGTGATAAGTTTAGATGACGACCGATGTTAGAGGTATTATGGACATGATAATCTATAGTCATATAGAGAGGTTTGCTCAGAGGTAAGAAGGATATGGCAAACCCTACTGGGGATAATCGGATAGGACAGTAGTTCAGAGGTGATGTTGATATTAACTAATGTTCAAGCGAACTAATTATGATTAGTCTACAAGAAAGTATGGATAGACCTGAAGGTGGCTCCGCTAGGGAGCTTTTTGAGGATCTACTGTCTGTTACATATTCAGGATTCATGAATATAGACAATGGCTTTTATCAAAATTTTGTGCATATTGTACTTACACACTTGCTGGGGATGAACAACGAGGAATATATACTGTACATTTTGGTTGTCCAGTTGATAGTAAAGGGAGTACAAGTCTAGCTTAGACATAGTACTTTTTGACCAACTTGTCATTGATAAACATCATGAGCAAGTTACCATTGGGTTTTAGAAGCCGGTAAGCGTTTTTGGAGAACACGAACTCCACAATGAACGAGCCCTCCCATTTAGGTTGGAATTTACCACCCGTCTTATGGGTCATAACCATCGGTCTTCTTATTGTCAAAATGAGGTCACCCACTTTGTAAGTCCTCTTCTTGACCCATTTGTAGAAGGCTCCTAAGAGGCGTGCTTGGTACAGCTCAATGCGTTATTAAGCTAAGAGATGATTCTCGTTGTCACTACCATATTTCTAGAATAGGAATATTTTTGCCATTTTTTAATATTATAAATATTGTGTTTATAAATATATTTAATATATAATGTGTATGATATATAATGTAAATGGTATAATTATTGGTTTGTGGATTAGACTATTTAATTAGACTTAACACTAGTAGACCTAACTAGACTTGACTTGACCAATTGATTCAATTAAATAGTTAGTCATGGTTTGACTTATAAGTTTAGGAGAATGAGTTAGTTATTAAGTTTAGACTATCTGACTTGAGTCATTAGTTAGTTATGAGTAGATTAAGTCTATTAAACATATTTAGACTCAAGAATAGAATATTTATTCAATAGGATTAGTTGATCATATTCATTAGAGAATGAGAGGGGCCTTTGAGTCAATTCAAATATTTTACAACCAAACCCTATCCCTATTAGGAGGCTATATAAGCCTCTTTATTCATAAATAGCCTCAATTTACTTCCCTAATTAATTCATTCCCATATTTGGAAGCAAACCCTAATCCACTCATTCCCAATTTTATACCTCTCATTTTTATTTCAAAAGGAGGCTAAGGTGCTTATCATTGCTAAATGAGGCTTGGTGGGAAGCATTGGCTAGGGAGTTGTGTCCAACTCTCATTTGTGTCTATTTGGTTGTGATACATTGGGAATCCATCTTCCAATAGGTAAAAATTTTATTTTCCTATCAAATTCTATTCTAATTGGTGTAATAGACCCCTAGGGGCATTTCCTTGCTAAGGGTTACCCATAGGAAGAAGAACTAGGTTCATAGGAGACTTATTGAATAGGTTATATTGAATTTTGTAGCCAAATTAGGAGAAATTCATATTTGGACCACTAGGTGTTTGTAGGAATGTTCCTTAGGTGATTTTGGACTGTGATGTATGATTTGCAAGGGTGTATGTATCCACAATTGGATATGGGGATTGTGTATCATGATACGCCAAGATACGCATGGCTAGGATTTGGTATTTTTATGTATTGGTGTCCCATTGTATCATTTTTCCCTTATATTATATTATATTTAGTTATCCTAGTTATAATTATGTTATATATATTATTTTTAAGGTGTTCCTTATGATTTGGGTTGGTATCTTGATGTTAGAGGAGTGTATAGCAAGATTATCATGTATGTATCATAGGGGTGCACACCAAGTGTTTGGTAAATTGCTATTGTGTGTGTGAGAGAGAGCTAGAAGAGGGTGTGCAAGGAGTGTTTTGTTACAGTGAGTGTGAGGTGAGGGTTGGTTGTGTTTTTTTAGTATTGTAGTGTGTGCTCATTAATTTGGGTATGCAGGTGTTGATGTCCATTAATGTGTTAGTGTGTATTGTGCTTACAGATGGTGAGTGGGTGTCAAGTATGTCTAGTCAATGGGGGTAAATCTATGAAGTATTAAAGTGGTAGAAGGATATCAGGGGTGATTGATACTTGGTGTTTTAAAGTGTGGTGAGTGATTGGAGAGTGTTGAGAGGTACTCGGGTATGGGAAGTAGCTACTACTACTTGTTGCTGTGGTTAGTTGGTGTTGGAGATGTGGTTTTGGTATGGAGTTGCAGTGAGGTAGGGAGTTAGAGGATTGTATATTGCCAGCCGCATGGATATGGCAACTCCAATATATGAAAACTAAAACCTATACGTACGCTGTAATATGAATATCAAATCCACAAGTGGTATAAATCTATCACAAGTCACAGGGCATATCTAAATCTCATCCACAGAAAATCAAATAGAAATAAATAACAAATATCTATATCACTAGATCTCAATATGAAGTATCTAAAGATGACAGTCGGATGGAAACAAATCCACTGCCGAACTAGAATATAAGAACAACACAATATAAGTACAACAACTAACAATCACTGAGACTCGGAGAGAAGACCTCCTCGAAAAATAAGTAGCAAGTTCGGATCTGCGCTCCTACGAATACTCATGAATATCTACACCTGGAAAGGGACCAGGTCCTCAATGGGACGTAACAAGATACATAGAAGCATGCCATATATAAATACTGAATAAAATAAAGGGAGTGCTAACCATCTAAGTGAATGCAATATGAGGACAACGTTGGTACGTATGGGTAGGCATAGGTATAACGTCCACACTCCAAAGTTAGTGGCATCTGCATAGTATAACGTCCATATCACTCCGAAGACCGTGGCATCTGAATAATATATCATCCATATCGCTCCGAAGAATGTGGCATTTGAATAGTATATCGTCCATATCTCTCCGAAGAACGTGGCATCTGAATAAAGGAAGTCATTGGATCCGTGGCTCCTCCGAATACTGCGGATTCCAATGTGCGTATCCCATATGCCTACTAATTGTCCTCTCTGTCTAATGTAGATATACAAGTCAAATACTCGATGTGCATACCACATATTTATATGCCAAGTCTCTACTAATCATATAATCCTGAATTACGTACTAAACCGTGATGCATGTCACACGCACCGATAGCTAGTCGGGTACGTGAACCCGCATCCCAACATGAGTTTGTCACTGTGATGCGTGTAAGAGTGTCAGGTTTCGGAAGATATCAGAGTATCCTTCCAATGGGGGTGAGTCTGCTAGTATCTAGGTCAAGTACACTACTCATCGATGCATTCGTCGACTGCACCCGAGTCAATCTCGGACGCACACAGTTGTATAAAAAGAATGCAACAAAATATCATACAACATTTGCATAATTTAAATTAAACAGTAAATATGGCAAGGTATCTTGCCTGGGTCCTCAAGCTGCGAATGCCAATAGCTTGCTCCTGAAGTCTCTCATGACTGATCCAGTGACCCAATACATATAATATAATATAGCAATTCGACCATTAGACACTAAAGTGATACATACAGAACTACTACGCTGCTCTTAGGCACTGACTTAAGGGGTTACAGTTGGTCAACTAACATAGTCGCGTGTGCACACAGCTACGACGTACGTGTGTCCTGTCCATGAGTGGCGTATACGCCAAGACAACGAAATTTTCGGATATGCTATGCAACTAAGATGTATAATACTACATTATAAGTCTTTACTAGCATGTTATAAGGATGCGTGCACAAGGCTAGTTGTCCAAGTGCTAGGTCAACATAGTGTTTTCTCCTCAATAAATCAATTATTATTTAGGTCATTACTTAACATCAATTTCTAATATAAAATAACCATACACACACACATGATTCTCTTAGGGTTTCACCTTACTTTACTTGTGTCCATTAAATGACACAACAACGCAATAAAGAAAAGAGGCAATACGATGTTTACCTAGTCGTGGCCGAGAGGGGGTTTGGGCTCGTCGACGTACTGTTCTTCGACGTCGCACGGGGCAGCAACGGCAGCAGCAACCTTGGCGGAAGTTGCAGCAGCGGTAGCAATAGCCGTGGCAGCAGCAGTAATCGCAGCAGCGGCTGGCGGCAGGGTTAGTCGCGGTGAGGCGGTTAGGAAGGCGGTGGTCAGGGTGTGGAAGGCCAGTGAGGATGGTGGAGTTGGTGAGGGTCAGGTTAGCTAGGGAAATCGGGGTCGGGTTGATGGTGGTGTTGTCGATGGTTGACGCGGGGTGGTGATGGTGAGGTTGATGATGGTGGTGCGAGGGTGGTTGGCGTGGTGTAGGTGATGGTGTTGATGGTGCTGGGTGGTGGACCGGCGAGTCTGGTGGCAGAGGGAAGTTGGAGAAGGGAAATCTGGATGGCTAGGGTGTTAATGATGGAGATGATGGTTGATGGAGGTGGCGGTTTGTGCAGGCGGACTGGGGCGGTGGTCCAGTGTCGACGGGGAAGGGTAGGCGGAGGAGGTCAGGGAGGAGAATGGTGTGGCTGCTCCGGTTTAGTGGCAACGGGTCGTGCTCAGGGTCGGCGAGGCTGACATATAGAGGTAGTTCAGCGGGTTAGCGGGTTTTCAGGTGTGTGCAGGCGACGCTCAGGCTGACAGGCGGGGGAAAAGTCGCAGGGAGGTCGAGGAAAACAGGGAACAGGGAGGAGCAGAGGGAGGTCCGGCTGTCGTAGTGGTGGAGGTGGACAGAGCAGGGAGGCTCTGCGGGTGGTGAGGCGGTGGTCGGTTCAGGCGATGAAGTTGGCCGGTGGTGGGTCTGTTCGAGGAGAGGCAGGGTTCCAGGGCTCCGGCGAGGTTGGCAGCGGGTTGATGGAGCGGCTCGGCGAGGGACTAGTCGGGATGTACAGCGGGGTCAGCGGGAAGAATAGATGAAGATGAGTCAGGGAACAGGGATGGTGAACAAGAACATGGGGTCGGCTGATGGCTTGGGGTTGAAGGGAATAGAAAAGAAAAGGAAAAGAATTATTTATATATGTACAATGCATTGGGTTGACCTAGAATTAGGGATTGGTCAAACCCTTGGGAAAAGGGCTTCTCATTGATATTTTCCAAGGGCTAGGATTTAAATGGATTCAAATGGAAGGCTAGGATTCCAAATTTCAAAATAATGGAGGGCTATGGGTCAATGTGGGTTGATGTGAGTTACACACTCCCAAAAATTATGGAGAAATATACATGAAAGAGAAATGGGTTTATTCATGTATTGTCCAATGGTGTGGACACCTCAATGCACTTTTGCATAAAAGTGCCCTACAATTGAAAAATTGCACAAAGATGGAAATTGTATTAAATTAATTAAAAATTAATGCGCAGGATATTCTTGAATTAATTAGAAGTACATGGGATTAAAATTAGGTGGGACACAAGTGTCATGGACATAGAAGGCTCAGAGTAGAATATTATCATAATTTGGCTTGTACGAAAAGAATCAAGATTGTGTCTCCAATTTCGATTGGAACGCACAAGGATACAAAGTTGAATTATTTAGAATTAAATAATAACATTTGCAACGATTATTGTGAGACTAAAATGTAGCACAAGAGAGCATAATTATAAGTTATACAAAGGTCAAAATAGATGGCTGGCACGTCTAGGGCAAGGATGTGGAATTTGTAGGAAGGCAATGGCTAGTGTAGTGCTCCAATTATCAAAGCAACGGTAAGGTACACTAAGTGATATAAATATTGTACAAACAAATAAAATACCGTGTTCTATTTCAAATTGGATTCTACTAGCCCTAGTTTCTCTATCTAAGCCAAGTAGGCCTAATTTTAGGTGAGGGGTTTTACAATCTACACAACTTAAAATAATTTGGTCCTCGAAATTAAAATAAGGCATAATTTGTTAATTCATTCACATTCGTACATAAGACAAGTCAATTACAAACCCTTCCAAAAATTTAAACATATTCAATTCCATCGCAATCATTTTCAAATTAAATTAACTATTGTTTAGATCGAACTTCAACACATCGCACTATCTTCTCAATTTTCAAATTAAATAATCCACATCCAAATCTAATTCCAATCTATATGACATCCCACATCAAAATTTATATCGCAATCTCCAACTATCATAATCTCCTCTAGAAAACAATTTTAATCAAATATTATTTCTATTTTCAACTTGTGAATTCTGTACTCTTTAAATTTTAAATTTGCTTCACATCCTCAATATTTCAAATAGGTGATCCAACAATCAAAATTTAATTTTTAATTCAAATCATCGAATTTGGAATTAAATCCGTCGATGTTCATGTTTATAGTTCTATTTATTTTCCTCAAGATTTAAATCGATGATTCAACCTTTCATACTCAAAATTTAAATCCTGCTCAAATTATAATTATTTGGTCCGGAATAGCAAGATTTCAAAATTTTATTAAATACTCATTCTCTAACTCCTTCTTCTAAAATTCTTCCATATTAGAATGACTTAATCTCTCAATCTAAAGAAATTCCTCTCAAGTGGACAATACAACTTCTACCCAACTTAGAATTTGTCCATCTATCACATAAGGCTATACATTTAAGAAAGATATTCCTTAAATTATTTAATCATGTTAATCAATCCTCAAAGCTTTCACACCAAATATATCACATATGATATGCCCTTAAATACAAAAAATAGTCACCAAGTAATGTGATTGGCCTGTGGGTATATCTAGTACTCTCTGTGTATCAAACTTATACTAAGCACGAGATTTCGTCTTTCCGAAATAAGGGAAGACGGAAAACAATAATAAAGAGTTCAAGGGGGAGGAAATAGAATAGAAGTATGGGGATCAAGGCGATTAGAGAATTCAAAAGGAATTGTCAAGGCAGTTGTGGATTAAAATCTTATTTGGTAAATTCTTATTCGCATGCTCGTATCAGTACAGTTATGTAAACGATACGATATGTTCAAACATATCTAGAGGGAAAGTACATTCGTCTAAGAAGCTAAGTTAATTTTATCTCAATCCACATAAGTAGTCATGAAAAGAGCGAACCAAGTGTACTAAGGTTGTCCATACCGTAATATACTGATTCTGATTAGACAATTGTATCATTGTGTGGTTGATCAGGCCCCAATAACACATATGTCATGAACAAGCTTGATAAAAGAATAAGCTATCAAAACAAGGCTATAATAGCGGCATAAGTCAAGGTAGTACATAAAATATAAATACGTTGGATTATGATGGAAGAAGGTACAAAATAATTCAAGTTCACAAAGAAGGTAAGACTCTACAATCACTACATTTGTCATACTACTCCTTGTCTAAGTCACTAGTCGACCAAATAGGGGTATGAGCCTCTAAATTCTACGGTCTGAATAAACAGTCATTTTATGCTAGTATACAGTTAATGTCATTCAGTTATACTTCATTAATATGTCAAAAGGACTATGTGTTACAAGGTGGTGAGGCATATTACCCAGCTTAAAATAATTAACTAATACCATATCTGCATTTAGGGCTTTTACAATATAATATTTTCCTTGTAAATAAAGTATAAACTCTTATTGGGGTATATACGGAAAAGGTCTTGGTACTTATTAGGGTATCCTATTACATTTTGTAGGTAATGGTCATCTTAAGTCTCAATCATAGTGCTTATAGAACAAGTGTGAAGGGTAAGAATGGAAAAGTTGCTGGCCTTCAAGGGAAAAGAGGGTATAACTCGTATCGAGGTGGGGGTACAAAATACGTGATTCAAAACTAAACTATAATCATCAAGTCACAATCTACAAGAATAACTTAAACCTATCATGTTCTAACTACCAAGCACAAATTTTCAGAATTTAATATTAGCAACCTATAATCCTACCACACTATATATCCTAACATGGAATAAAATCACTTGGCCTACAATCATAAGAGTTATGTGGCACTAGTTGAAAGATGGAGAAAAGGAGAACATAATTTAGTCATCGCACAATTAGCGAACGTTAAGGTTGCAGAGGAACAAGATATAAAATTAAAATAGGGGGACTCTAGATAACATCATGGTTTCCTAAGGGGAAGATGGTATGCTAATATCTGTGTTCGAGGTTTGATCGAGGAAAATGTTATATTCGTTCCTCTTGGCTTCCTAAGGTACTGTCTGCTAGTATCAGGACAAGAACTTAAATTTATAGTTCTATAATCCTATCTCACTATAAAAGTTAAGTTTTGGTCCTAATATTCAACCTTGGAGTTCTATTGGTCCCTCAATGCTAGGGTCAAACAATATGGTTAAATTTATAACTCACTCTAGTTGTGTCTATACTACTCTCAAGTCATCCCTAATTATCAAGGGATAATGGTCAATCATTCTACAAGTAAGGGTTGCTAGGGTTTATTAGGTAGTCTAAACTTAATGATGTGTCAATGCCCTAGTTGTATTCTTAATAGGAATGTTACCCTAATTATCATCCTATCAATAGGGATTCCTATATTCTAGTAGGGCTATACTCAAGGAACTATTAGGGAAGCACATGAATCAAGAAGGATACAATTATTCAAATAGAATAGACTAGAAGGAAGATAAGTCATAGTCAATTGTGGATGAGATTCTATACTCTAATCCTAGGTGCAGGCTTGCTCGGTATAGTAACGTAACTGAGATAATATGCTCTGACCTGCATGGGCCACCACTTAAAATATGTCACGCTCTAGTCTCAAAATACGTAGGACTTGTAACACCCCGTTCCGTTCAAGCGAACTGCCGTCTCAATCGGCAATCGTGCAGCTGTCCCGACCTGCTTTGCCTCAAACGAGAAGCAAAAGATATCCAGACTTGTCCCTACAGGAATCCGGCTTGGACTTTTAGAGGCTCGCTCAAACGTATCGCTCTACCGAGGCGAATCATCGCTAAGGTGGGTGGCTACGGTGAACTTGTCTTTGCTTAGCCAGCACACATAAAATCTGGAATGTTCATGCTAGTCGCTAGGTGAATCACCCCCTGAATGCTAATAAATCCAATGCACCTAGCTAAGGGAATAATCCTAACTTGTATTGCTTGCTAGAACATGGAAATTGAAATACTGCTTATATTCAGACCCTCGCATGCTAAGTCCCTTAACGGTTTTAACTCTCGGCTTACCTTCGGGTCCGAGCAACGTGCCTGCTTATATTCCTTAGAAACGTATGCTTGTCTGCTTTCAAACGTCTAGCATTATTGTGTTGTGCATGCATTCTTGTTTAGCCAGAAGACTATCAAATAGTCCTTCTGTGCATTTGAACCTGCAAGTATCCGGGACCGTTAGGTCACCCAAGGCAAATCCCCGAACCAGGGGAATGCATCAAGCAAGAATGGATATTTGAATGTGAATCACGCTTGAATGATAATCATGCCATGTTTGGATCTGAACGAGGATTGTGTTTGTACTGTTCGAATCCCAGCTAGTGGAGCAATGTGCTCGTTCAGAATAAGTTTGTGTGTTCCATGATTATCATGTCAAGCTTTGGATTTGGATAGACCCTGACCTGCATGTCGCGGACAACCTGTGCACAAGGATTTTTGGCTTCCGCGGACAGTCACCGGGGCACTGGGACCGATCCGATCCGGGCGGAAGAGTTTGTATGGTCGTTAGTCACGGACGGAGTGTTATGTAGCGGGGCTCGCCACCTGCGTTGCTATCGCTCTTAGTCCCAAGACCATAACCTGTCCATAATGGCTATGCCAGCGAATTTCGTCATATAGATAAGTCATCCTCGCTTAGCGGCTATCCGCGTGCGAGTCATTGCATAGCATCAATGAACTGAACACCTGAACGATCTGAACATAACGACCCTTATGTTTGCATATGATATGCTTCCTAGATGTTTATACTTACCGTGCTTGAATTAATCAAGTTTACCTTGGACAGGGAAGGAGAAATGGTAAGTTGGTAAGTCTCACCGTGTTTCCTCAAACATCGCACGGCGCACTGCCCGACACGTTAAGCTATTCAATGTTTGCATGAAACTGATCCTAAGGCAACTAGAAAGACAACTTAATAGTTGTGCACGAAACCTGTATTACGTGTTTGGATTTGTCGAGCGGGCGAGTAGCTTCCCCACCAGTGCATTCAATGTACTGATAATCCACCAGTTTGATATGCAGGGTGCGGGAGAACCTCGTGCGGTGCGGACGCCTCCTTCGTGCGTGCTAAGGCCAGGAGTTCCCTCTGAAGCCTTGCAACGGTGCGTCCGGGACTGAAGCGCTTATACAAGACATAAGTTGTGAATATTGCCTGACCATCGCCTGTACATTCATTCCACAGTTGTAGCCACTTGGCACGCTTTTACTGTTTCAGAGAGAGAGGCCTGAGCGACTTGTAATCTCGGCTATACGCCGCCTGTAACACAAGTTTATATCAATAAAAGAGCTTGCTTTACTTCTACTTGTGTTTCTATGCTTCCACTATATATATTGTCGACTCAGTGAACCTGTTACCGATCGCCTATGCGTTCATGACTCCGCTGCACTCGGACAATCTGTGCGACTCTGTGGCTTAGAACTCTTGCCGCCAGCCAATGAACCATGGCCTTGCACGGGCGTGGATTACGCTCGTGCGGCATCACTCCCGGATGGGTTAAGCGATCGTTCCGCGGGAGCGCTGGCGAGGGTGATTCCCGCCTAGCGGGAACAGCCGATTGCCTGCGGGAGATCGGGGCGTGACATGTTGGTATCAGAGCCTGGCTTCTACGTCTTTGTCCTCAATTCGATATCTCTGTTTCGAAAGCTCGTTCGTGGGTTATGTGCACGCTCTCTCTCAATGCCTCGATGGGATATTCCAACAATAAGTCTAAATACTTTCAAAATACGTTTTGAATGATATGCTTGCTTGTCTGGTTGTATGCTGCGAGTGGCCTTTGGGCCAACCTGTGCGGACTCATCGAGTGTATCGCTAGTAGCTTGTCCGATTTTCACTAACCCTAAGTTTGGTTGAATGCATCTATTCGAGGGACGCCTTGAACTACTGCACCATCCAAGACTTAAGAAAAGGTGAAACTCGAGTGCTAAGACTTCGCTATCACTGAGCTGGTTGACGTGTTCACGCTAGAAGTGCACTTCGAAAGTGCACACGATCCAGTCTAAGCGATATGCTGATTTCGAAGCTTGTGCAAGTGAATATCCAAATGAACAAGTACAACGACTTGTCTAGGATTGCCTCAACCCTAGATTACTGCTTGTCCTTAGTAAGTCTCGAGGACGAGACTTTTTCTAAGTTGGGTAGGATGTAACACCCCGTTCCGTTCAAGCGGACTACCGTCTCAATCGGCAATCGTGCAGCTGTCCCGACCTGCTTTGCCTCAAACGAGAAGCAAAAGATATCCAGACTTGTCCCTACAGGAACCCGGCTTGGACTTTCAGAGGCTCGCTCAGACGTATCGCTCTACCGAGGCGAATCATCGCTAAGGTGGGTGGCTACGGTGAACTTGTCTTTGCTTAGCCAGCACACATTAAATCTGGAATGTTCGTGCTAGTCGCTAGGTGAATCACCCCCTGAATGCTAATAAATCCAACGCACCTAGCTAAGGGAATAATCCCAACTTGTATTGCTTGCTAGAACATGGAAATTGAAATACTGCTTATATTCAGACCCTCGCATGCTAAGTCCCTTAACGGTTTCAACTCTCGGCTTACCTTCGGGTCCGAGCAACGTGCCTGCTTATATTCCTTAGAAACGTATGCTTGTCTGCTTTCAAACGTCTAGCGTTATTGTGTTGTGCATGCATTCTTGTTTAGCCAGAAGACTATCAAATAGTCCTTTTGTGCATTTGAACCTGCAAGTATCCGGGACCGTTAGGTCACCCAAGGCAAATCCCCGAACCAGGGGAATGCATCAAGCAAGAATGGATATTTGAATGTGAATCACGCTTGAATGATAATCATGCCATATTTGGATCTGAACGAGGATTGTGTTTGTACTGTTCGAATCCCAGCTCGTGGAGCAATGTGCTCGTTCAGAATAAGTTTGTGTGTTCCATGATTATCATGTCAAGCTTTGGAATTGGATAGACCCTGACCTGCATGTCGCGGACAACCAGTGCACAAGGATTTTTGGCTTCCGCGGACGGTCACCGGGGCACTGGGACCGATCCGATCCGGGCAGAAGAGTTTGTATGGTCGTTAGTCACGGACGGAGTGTTATGTAGCGGGGCTCGCCACCTGCGTTGCTATCGCTCTTAGTCCCGAGACCATAACCCGTCCATAATGGCTATGCCAGCGACTTTCGTCATATAGATAAGTCATCCTCGCTTAGCGGCTATCCGTGTGCGAGTCATTGCATAGCATCAATGAACTGAACACCTGAACGATCTGAACATAACGACCCTCATGTTTGCATATGATATGCTTCCTGGATGTTTATACTTACCGTGCTTGAATTAATCATGTTTGCCTTGGACAGGGAAGGAGAAATGGTAAGTTGGTAAGTCTCGCCGTGTTTCCTCAAACATCGCACGGCGCACTGCCCGACACGTTAAGCTATTCAATGTTTGCATAAAACTGATCCTAAGGCAACTAGAAAGACAACTTAATAGTTGTGCACGGAACCTGTATTACGTGTTTGGATTTGTCGAGCGGGCGAGTAGCTTCCCCACCAGTGCATTCAATGTACTGATAATCCACCAGTTTGATATGCAGGGTGCGGGAGAACCTCGTGCGGTACGGACGCCTCCTTCGTGCGTGCTAAGGCCAGGAGTTCCCTCTGAAGCCTTGCAACGGTGCGTCCGGGACTGAAGCGCTTATACAAGACATAAGTTGTGAACATCGCCTGACCATCGCCTGTACATTCATTCCACAGTTGTAGCCACTTGGCACGCTTTTACTATTTCAGAGAGAGAGGCCTGAGCGACTTGTAATCTCGGCTATACGCCGCCTGTAACACAAGTTTATATCAATAAAAGAGCTTGCTTTACTTCTACTTGTGTTTCTATGCTTCTGCTATATATATTGTCGACTCAGTGAACCTGTTACCGATCGCCTATGCGTTCATGACTCCGCTGCACTCGGACAATCTGTGCGACTCTGTGGCTTAGAACTCTTGCCGCCAGCCAATGAACCATGGCCTTGCACGGGCGTGGATCACGCTCGTGCGGCATCACGCCCGGATGGGTTAAACGATCGTTCCGCGGGAGCGCTGGCGAGGGTGATTCTCGTCTAGCGGGAACGGCCGATTGCCTGCGGGAGATCGGGGCGTGACAGGACTAGGACATGCAAGTATGCCAGCCGCATGGATATGATAACTAAAATATATGGAAACCAAAACCCATACGTACGCTGTAATATGAATATCAAATCCACAAGTGGTATAAATCTATCACAAGCCACAAGGCATATCTAAATCTCATCCACAGAAAATTAGATAGAAATAAATAACCAATATATATATCACTAGATCTCAATATAAAGTATCTAAAGATGACAGTCGGATGGAAACAAATTCACTGCCGAACTAAAATATAAAAACAACACAATATAAGTACAACAACTAACAATCACTGAGACTCGGAGAGAAGACCTCCTCGAAAGATAAGTAGCAAGTCCGGATCTGCGCTCCTACGAATACTCATGAATATCTATACCTGGAAAGGGACCAGGTCCTCAGAGAGACGTAACAAGATACATAGAAGCATGCCATATTTAAATACTGAATAAAATAAAGGGAGTGCTAACCATCTAAGTGAATGTAATATGAGGACAACGTTGGTACGTATGGGTAGGTGTAGGTATAACGTTCACACTCCGAAGAGAGTGGCATCTGCATAGTATAACGTCCATATCGCTCCGAAGAACGTGGCATCTGAATAATATATCGTCTATATCGCTCCGAAGAACGTGGCATCTGAATAGTATATCGTCCATATCGCTCCGAAGAACGTGGCATCTGAATAAAGGAAGTCATTGAATCCGTGGCTCCTCCGGATACTACGGATTCTAATGTGTGTATCCCATATGCCTACTAATTGTCCTCTCCGTCTAATGTAGATATACAAGTCGAATACTCGACGTGCATACCACATATCTATAAGCCAAGTCTATACTAATCATATAATCCCGAATTATGTACTAAACTGTGATGTAAGTCACACGCACCGATAGCTAGTCCGGTACGCAAACCCGTATCCCAATATGAGTTTGTCACTGTGATGCGTATAAGAGTGTCAGGTCTCGGAAGATATCAGAGTATCCTTCCAATGGGGGTGAGTCTGCTAGTATCTAGGTCAAGTACACTACTCATCGATGCATTCGTCGACTGCACCCGATCTCGGACGCACACAGTTGTATAAAAAGAATGCAACAAAATATCATACAATATTTGCATAATTTAAATTAAACAGTAAATATGGCAAGGTATCTTGCCTGGGTCCTCAAGCTGCGAATGCAATTAGCCTGCTCCTGAAGTCTCTCCTGACTGATCCAGTGACCCAATATATATAATATTATATAGCAATTTGACCATTAGACACTAAAGTGATACATACAGAACCACTACGCTGCTCTTAGGCACTGACTTAAGGGGTTACAGTTGGTAAACTAACATAGTCGCGTGTGCACGCAGCTACGACGAACGTGTGTCCTGTCCATGAGTGGCGTGTACGCCAAGACAACAAAACATCTGGATATGCTATGCAACTAAGATATATAATACTACATTATAAGTCTTTACTAGCATGTTATAAGGATGCGTGCACAAGGCTAGTTGTCCAAGTGCTAGGTCAACATAGTGTTTTCTCCTCAATAAATCAATTATTATTTAGATCATTACTTAACTTCATTTTCTAATATAAAATAACCATACACACATACACATGATTCTCTTAGGTTTTTACCTTACTTTACTTGTGTCCATTAAATGACACAACGACACAATGAAGAAAAGAGGCAATATGATGTTTACCTAGTCGTGGCCGAGAGGGGGTCTGGGCTCATCGACGTATTGTTCTCCGGTGTCGCACGGGGCAGCAATGGCAGCAGCAACCTCGACGGAAGTTGCAACAGCGGTAGCAGCAGCCGTGGCATCAGTAGTAATCGCAGCAGTGGCTGGCGGTGGGGTCAGTCGCGGTGAGACGGTTAGGAAGGCGGTGGTCAGGGTATGGAAGGCCGGTGAGGATGGTGGAGTTGGTAAGGGTCAGGTTAGCTAGGGGAATCGGGGTCGGGTTGATGGTGGTGCTGTCGATGGTTGACGCAGGGTGGTGATGGTGAGGTTGGTGATGGTGGTGCGAGGGTGGTTGGCATGGTGTAGGTTATGGTGTTGATGGTGCTGGGGTGGTGGACCAGCGAGTCTGGTGGCAGAGGGAAGTCGGAGAAGGGAAATCTGGTTGGCTAGGGTATTGATGATGGAGATGATGGTTGATGGAGGTGGCGGTTTGTGCAGGCGGGCTGGGGCGGTGGTCCGGCGTCGACGGGGAAGGGTAGGCGGAGGAGGTTAGAGAGGAGAACGGTGTGGCTGCTCCGGTTTAGTGGCAGCGGGCCGTGCTCAGGGTCGGCGAGGCTGACATATGGGGGCGGTTCAGCGGCTCAGCGATTTTTCAAGCGTGTGCAGGCGGCGCTCAGGCTGACAGGCGGGGGAAAAGTCGTAGGGAGGTCGAGGAGAACAGGGAACAGGGAGGAGCAGAGGGAGGTCCGGCTGTCGTAGTGGTGGAGGTGGACAGAACAAGAAGGCTCTGCGGGTGGTGAGGCGGTGGTCGATTCAGGCGATGGAGTTGGCCGGTGGTGGGTCTGTTCGAGGAGAGGCGGGGTTCCAGGGCTCCGGCGAGGATGGCAGCGGGTTGATGGAGCGGCTCGACGAGGGACTGGTCGGGATATGCAGCTGGGTCGGCGGGAAGAAGAGATGAAGATGAGTCGGGGTACATAGATGGTGAACAGGAATATGGGGTCGGCTGATGGCTTAGGGTTGAAGGGAATAGAAAAAAGAAAAGGAAAAGAATTATTTATATATGTACAATGCATTTGGTTGAACTAAAATTAGGGCTTGGTCAAACCCTTGGGAAAAGGGCTTCTCATTTGATATTTTTCAAGGGCTAGGATTTAAAAGGATTCAAATGGAAGGCTAGGATTCCAAATTTCAAAATGATGGAGGGCTATGGGTCACTGTGGGTTGATGTGAGTTACACACTCCCAAAAATTATGGAGAAATATACATAAAGGAGAAATGGGTTTATTCATGTATTGTCCAATGGTGTGGACACCTCAATGCGCTTTTGCATAAAAGTGCCCTACAATTGAAAAATTGCACAAAGATGGAAATTGTATTAAATTAATTAAAAATTAATGCGCAAGATATTCTTGAATTAATTAGAAGTACATGGGGTTAAAATTAGGTGGGACGCAAGTGTCATGGACAGAGAGGGCTCAGAGTAGAATATTATCATAATTTGGTTTGTACGAAACAAGTCAAGATTGTGTCTCCAATTTCGATTGGAACGCAGAAGGATACAAAGTTGAATTATTTAGAATTACATAATAATGTTCGCGACGATTATTGTGCGACTAAAATGTAGCACAAGAGAGCATAATTATAAGTTATACAAAGGTCAAAATAGATGGCTAGCACGTCTAGGGCAAGGATGTGGAATTTGTAGGAAGGCAATGGCTAGTGTAGTGCTCCAATTATCAAAGCAACGGTAAGGTGCACTAAGTGATATAAATATTATATAATTAAATAAAATGCTATGTTCTATTTTAAATTGGATTCAACTAGCCCTAGTTTCTCTATCTAAGCCAAGTAGACCGAATTTTGGGTGAGGTGTTTTACATTCTACCCAACTTAAAAAAATTTCATCCTCGAAATTAAAATAAGGCATAATTTGTTAATTCATTCACATCCATACATAAGGCAAGTTAATTGCAAACCCTTCCAAAAATTTAAACATATTCAATTCCATCGCAATCACTTTCAAATTAAATTAACCATTGTTTAGATCGAACTTCAACATATTATCTTCTCGATTTTTAATTAAATAATCCACATCCAAATCTAATTCCAATCTATATGACATCCCACATCAAAATTTATATCGCAATCACCAACTATCATAATCTCCTCTAGAAAACAATTTTAATCAAATATTATTTCTTTTTTCAACTTGTGAATTCTGTACTCTTTAAATTTTAAATTTGCTTTACATCCTCAATATTTCAAATAGGTGATCCAACAATCAAAATTTAATTTTTAATTCAAATCATCGAATTTGGAATTAAATCCGTCAATGTTCATGTTTAGAGTTCTATTTATTTTCCTCAAGATTTAAATCGATGATTCAACCTTCCATACTCAAAAATTAAATCCTGCTCAAATTATAATTATTTGGTCCAGAATAGCAAGATTTTAAAATTTTATTAAATACTCATCCTCTAACTCCTTCTTCTAAAATTCTTCCACATTAGAATGACTTAATCTCTCAATCTAAAGAAATTCCTCTCAAGTGGACAATACAACTTCTATCCAACTTAGAATTTTCCCATCTATCACATAAGGCTATACATTTAAGAAAGATATTCCTTAAATTATTTAATCATGTTATTCAATCCTTAAATATTTTACACCAAATATATCACATATGATATGCCCTTAATTACAAAAAATAGTCACCAAGTAATATGATTGGCCTGTGGGTATATCTAGTACTCTCTATGTATCAAACTTATACTAAGCACGAGGTTTCGTCTTTCCAAAATAAAGGAAGATGGAAAACAATAATAAAGAGTTCAAGGGGGAGGTAATAGAATATAAGTATGGGGATCAAGGCGACTAGAGAATTCAAAAGGAATTGTCAAGGCAGTTGTGGATTGAAATCCTATTTGGTAAATTCTTATTTGCATGCTCGTATCAGTACAGTTATGTAAACGATACGATATGCTCAGACATATCTAAAGTATATTCATCTAAGAATCTAAGTCAATTTTATCTCAATCCACATAAGTAGTCATGTGAAGAGCGAACAAAGTGTACTAAGGTTGTCCATACCGTAATACACTGATTCTGATTAGATAATTGTATCATTTTGTGGTTGATTAGGCCCCAATAACACATATGTCATGAACAAGCTTGATAAAAGAATAAGCTTACAAAACTAGGCTATAATAGCGGCATAAGTCAAGGTAGTACATAAAATATAAATACGTTGGATTATGATGGAAGAAGGTACAAAATAATTCAAGTTCACAAAGAAGGTAAGACTCTACAATCTCTACATTTGTCATACTACTCCTTGTCTAAGTCACTAGTCGACCAAATAGGGGTATGGGCCTTTAAGTTCTACGGTCTGAATAAACACTATCATTTTATGCTAGTATACAGTTAATGTCATTCAGTTATACTTCATTATTAGGTCAAAAGGACTATGTGTTACAAGGTGGTGAGGCATATTACCCAACTTAAATTAATTAACTAATACCATAGCTGCATTTAGGGCTTTTATAAGATAATATTGTCCTTGTAAATAAAGTATAAACTCTTATTGGGGTATATGCGGAAAAGGTCTTGGTACTTATTAGGGTATCCTATTATATTATGTAGGTAATGGTCATCTTAAGTCTCAATCATAGTGCTTATAGAACAAGTGTCAAGGGTATGAATGGAAATGTTACTGGCCTTCAAGGGGAAAGGGGGTATAACTCGTATCGAGGTGGGGGTACAAATTACGTGATTTAAAACTAAACGATAATCATCAAGTCACAATCTACAAGAATAACTCAAACCTATCATGCTCTAACTACCAAGCACAAAATTTTTAGAATTTAAGATTAGTAAACTATAATCTTATCACACTATATATCCTAACATGGAATAAAATCACTTGGCCTACAATCATAAGAGTTATGTGGCACTAGTTGAAAGATGGAGAAAAGGAGAACATAATTTAGTCATCGCACAATTAGCGAACGTTAAGGTAGCAGAGGAACAAGATATAAAATTAAAATAGGGGGACTCTAGATAACATCATGGTTTCCTAAGGGGAAGGTGGTATGCTAATATATGTGTTCGAGGTTTGATCGAGAAAAATGTTATATTCGTTCCTCTTGGCTTCCTAAGGTACTGTCTGCTAGTATCAGGACAAGAACTTAAATTTATAGTTCTATAATCCTATCTCACTATAAAAGTTAAGTTTTGGTCCAAATATTCAACCTTGGAGTTCTATTGGTCCCTCAATGCTAGGGTCAAACAATATGGTTAAATTTATAACTCACTCTAGTTGTGTCTATACTACTCTCAAGTCATCCCTAATTATCAAGGGATAATGGTCTATCATTCTACAGGTAAGGGTTGCTAGGGTTTATTAGGTAGTCTAAACTTAATGATGTGTCAATACCCTAGTTGTATTCTTAATAGGAATGTTACCCTAGTTATCATCCTATCAACAGGGATTCCTATATTCTAGTAGGGGCTATAATTAAGGAACTATTAGGGAAGCACATGAATCAAGCAGGATACAATTCTTCAAATAGAATAGACTGGAAGGAAGATAAGTCATAGTCAATTGTGGATGAAATCCTATACTCTAATCCTAGGTGCAGGCTTGCTCGGTACAGTAACGTAACTGAGACAATATGCTCTGACCTGCATGGGCCACCACTAAAAACATATCATGCCCCAGTCCCAAAATACGTAAGACTAGGACACGTAAGCATGCCAGCCGCATGGATATGACAACTAAAATATATGGAAACCAAAACCCATACGTACGCTGTAATATGAATATCAAATCCACAAGTGGTATAAATCTATCACAAGTCACAAGGCATATCTAAATCTCATCCACAGAAAATCAAATAGAAATAAATAACCAATATCTATATCACTAGAACTCAATATGAAGTATCTAAAGATGACAGTCGGATGGAAACAAATTCACTGCCGAACTAGAATATAAGAACAACACAATATAAGTACAACAACTAACAATCACTGAGACTCGGAGAGACCTCCTCGAAAGATAAGTAGCAAGTCTGGATCTGCGCTCCTACGAATACTCATGAATATCTACACCTGGAACGGGACCAGATCCTCATAGGGACGTAACAAGATACATAGAAGTATGCCATATATAAATACTGAATAAAATAAAGGGAGTGCTAACCATCTAAGTGAATGCAATATGAGGACAACGTTGGTACGTATGGGTAGGTGTAGGTATAACGTTCATACTCCAAAGAGAGTGGCATCTGCATAGTATAACGTCCATATCGCTCCGAAGATCGTGGCATCTGAATAATATATCATCCATATCGCTCCGAAGAACGGGGCATCTGAATAGTATATCGTCCATATTGCTCTGAAGAATGTGGCATCTTAATAAAGGAAGTCATTGGATCCGTGGCTCCTCCGGATACTACGGATTTCAATGTGTGTATCCCACATGCCTACTAATTGTCCTCCCCATCTAATTTAGATATACAAGTCGAATACTCGACGTGCATACCACATATCTATATGCTAAGTCTCTACTAATCATATAATCCTGAATTATGTACTAAACCATGATGCATGTCACACGCATCGATAGCTAGTCCGGTACGCGAACCCGAATCCCAATATGAGTTTGTCACTGTGATGCATGTAAGAGTGTCAGGTCTCGTAAGATATCAGAGTATCCTTCAAATGGGGGTGAGTCTGCTAGTGACTAGGTCAAGTATACTACTCATCGATGCATTCGTCGACTATATAACACAAGCAACTATAAAGTACTACGGAATCAATCAAATCAAATAGATGGAAAAGGACACGAAAAAGAATAGAACAAAACTTACTAACCCATCACCTGCAGCATCGATCTTCCAACAGTTTATTTAGTACTTCTTGTTGTTTATCTTGTGGATGAGATTAGTTACCTGTTGTTGACTGATATTGGACATGTTAGTATTTTAGGACAGCGTAGCACTCTTCGTTAGGATCCATTAAATTGAGATATCATCGGAGATGTGACAGATGGCTATTGTCACGTAGCCTAGTTCCGTGTATTTTGGGACTGGCGCGTGACATGGTTTTAGTGGTGGCCCATGCAGGTCGACTTTATCGGTTGTGGTATGATAACATGTCCAGCGAGCCTGCAATAGGATAGAAATTACTAGGTCTCATCCACTCTGAGTACATTTTTGAGCTTCCTTCGTGTTACTTCTAAATATCTGTATCATGTTTGTTTGATTCCGTCCTCTTTTTAATGAAGTCCTATCTCTTGCAGCAAGATAAACTTGCGCAGTGGACGAGGAGCACCCAGTGCCTTGGTGTCGGACAATACCACCCGAAGAGAGGAGGAACCCCAAGGACAACCCCCGCTATAGACCCCGCTGATACATTGGCACGAGACTTCTCAGGGCGATCCTACTCCGCAACCCGAGGGACAGACTTCCCAGACGATCCCCATGCAGCATTTTAAGGGACAGACCTCAGAAGCCACACCGATGCCGCAAACTGAGAGGCCGACATCTGAAGAGACGACTAATACACAGCCAGAGGTTCCATTACCACCACCTCCACCCTACACACCCCAGATGCCATAGCTAGATGGACAGCCACAGATGCTTCAATTCTTTCAGACCATGATGCAAGCACAGTGGAATCAGACAGAGACATTGAGACAGAGTTTGATGGTAGTACTAGAGAGGACACCTGTCCCAGCACCCCTACCAGCCCAGGCAGGTGGCACTGTTAGATGGTTCCAACATATGGGACCAGATACTTTCTCAGGCAATGAGACTGCAGAACAGATCTCCGATTGGGTCGCCAATACGGAGATGCTATTAGAGGCTTCACAACTGCATCCAGACCTTTGGATGACCGCTGTGTGGGCCCAACTAAAAGGCAACGCCCATTACTGGTGGGATTCCATCAAGCGCAGTGTAGGCAAGAACCAGACTTGGGAACAGTTCTTAGAGTACTTCAATGCGAAGTATTTCCCAGCTACAGTCAGAAATGTCCTGTACTCCCAGTTCCTACATCTAGAGCAGGGAAATATAACTGTTGACGCCTATGACGCGGAGTTCAGCCGCCTTAGCAGATTTGGTATCGTCCTGATACCCAATGATCTCGAGAAAGCCCAGAGATTTCATCATGGCCTACATTTTGAGCTACAGAGGTATACCACCACACAGGCGAGGATTTCTTATAAAAAGGTACTTACGGAGGCGAGAATCCAGGAGGCCATCGTCAGAGGAGCTAGACGTTCCAGCACGACTACACCAGCCAGAGCCCATCCCGGAGCAGGAGTATCGTTTCGACATCCCGGAGCACAGACACAGCAGAGGGCAGCACCATACCAGCTGAAGGAGCTCCCGACTTGTCACCATTGTGGCAAGAAGGGACACGTCATTAAAGATTGTCGAAAGAAGTTGGGATTGTGCATGATATGTGGAACAAGTCAGCACCTTGTCAGAGATTGCCCGCAGCGCGGAGAGGCAGCACTGCAGACAGGGCGGAGGCCAGCAGCACCAGTCCCGAGGATACTACCCCCACCAGGAGGCCAGCGCCCACCAGCACCCGGAGGATTTTAGAGGGGACCACCCTTGGCCCCACAGGAGGTACAGTTCGACCAGACCCGACAGAAGACAGGAGGACAGAGGCACGGACAGGACTTTGCACTAGAAGCCACAGAAGAGGAAACAGAAGGGGAAGCTATCATAGGTACCATTTTAGTTGTATCATTACCTGCAACTGCATTGTTTGATTCTGGTGCTACGCTATCATTTATATCTAGTAGATTTTTAGAAATGCATAGAGTAGCGACTTCCCCCTTACCTAAGAGTTAGAAGATTCTTACCGGAGGAGGTATCGTGCCGGTTACCAGCACTATCAGAACGTGCTCGGTAGTTGTATGTGGTAGAGAGATGAGAGCGCGATTCTTGGTATTGCCTATGTCGTACTTTGATGTTGTGCTAGGCATGGACTGGTTAAGCCAGTATAACGTCGTACTGAATTATCGGAAGGGTAGCGTCACTTTTAGACCGCCAGATCAACCGGAGTTCGAGTACATGCGAGGGACCGTCGAGCAAAGAATAGGAAAGATAGCTGGAACTTGCATGGCTATGGAAATGATACCCCCACCCGTAGTTGCTGAATTTGAGGACGTTTTCTCGAAAGAATTGCCAGGCTTACCTCCAGATAGGGACATAGAGTTCACCATTGAGCTAGTACCCGGAGCAGCACCTGTATCTTCTAATGTATACCGATTGGCGAAGAAGGAGCTAGATGAACTGAAGCTACAATTAGAGGAGTTATAGAATAAGGAATTTATCTGTCCTAGTACATCACCCTCGGGAGCACCAGTGCTGTTTGTACCTAAGAAGGATGGAACGGTATGCATGTGCATTGATTTCAGAGCCCTTAATGCTTTGACTATCAAGAACATGTACCCCCTGCCGCGGATTGATGATTTATTCGACCAGTTGACAGGAGCAGTGGTGTTCACAAAGATTGACCTGAGATCGGGTTATCATCAAGTAAAGGTGTGAAGAGAAGACATTCAAAAGACAGCATTCAGGACTCGTTATGGTCACTACGAGTTCTTAGTGATGCCTTTTGGACTGACTAATGTGCCTGTTGTATTTATGAACTTGATAAACAGAGTATTCCACCAATACTTAGACCGGTTCGTGGTAGTCTTCATCGACGACATCTTAGTGTATTCGAAGATCCACGAAGAGCACTTAAGACTAGTGTTAGAGACGCTGGGGAGAGAGAGACTTTATGCCAAGCTGAGCAAGTGCGAGTTTCTCCTAGATCGTGTCGCTTTTCTTGGACACGTTATTTCAGAAGATGGTATTTCAGTAGATCCGGCGAAGATTTCATCAGTAGAGACATGGCCAACCCCTACCAATGTCTCAGAAGTGAGGAGTTTCCTAGGACTTGCCGGATATTACTGGAGGTTCGTATAGAACTTCGTGAAGATTGCAGAGCCGATGATCCGCTTGACCCGTAAAGAGCAGGAGTTCACCTGGACAGAGGAATGTCAGAAGGCATTCGATGAACTGAAGATGCGTTTGACTACAGCACCTATCTTGACCATACCATCTGGAACCAGAGGATTCGTAATCTATAGCAATGCATCCGGGAAAGAACTAGGATGCGTCTTGATGCAGCATGGGAAGGGTATAGCCTATGCTTCTAGACAGTTGAGAACCCATGAGAAGAACTATCCCACTCACGACTTGGAGCTTGCAGCAGTGATCTTTGCTTTGAAGCTTTGGAGACACTACCTATATGGAGAAAGAGTAGAGATATTCACTGATCACAAAAGCCTAAAGTACGTCTACACCCAGAAGGACCTTAATTAGAGGCAGAGACGTTGGCTCGAGGTGATGACAGACTTCAAGATTGAGCTGCAGTACCACCCGGAAAAGGCCAACGTAGTAGGTGACGCGTTGAGCAGAAGACCCATGGCATTCTTCTTGACTACCCAACAACATCTGTTGAGAGATCTAGAATAGATGGGTATAGAAATCGTTATGCCCGGAGTGGACAGACAGTTGTTTTTCAGTTGCAGTCGACATTAGTGGAGAGGATCAAGGCTGCTTTGCCAACAGACGCCAAATTTCATAGGCTTAGATAGAGGATAGATGCTGGAATACAGACAGGACTGCATATACATAAAGACGAAACTTTGAGATGTGGAGATCGTCTCTATGTTCCAAATGGAGAACCAGGAGTTGATGACAGAAGCACACAGTTCAACCTACTCCATTCATCCAGGAGGCACGAAGATGTACAGAGACCTGAGACAGTACTACTGGTGGCATGGAATGAAGAGGGAGATAGCACACTTTGTGGCCAAGTGCCTGGTGTGTCAGCAAGTCAAGGCTGAGCATCAGAGATCTGCAGGATTGCTTCAACCGCTACCATACCGGAGTGGAAATGGGAGCACATCACTATGGACTTTGTTACGGGTTTTCCGAGGAGTCCTAGTGGTCGCAATGCAGTATGGGTAATCGTGGATAGACTCACCAAGTCCGCACACTTTTTACCTTTCAGAGATGGGCAATCTATATAGGTCTTAGCAGACATGTAAATAAGATATATTATGCGACTGCACGGAGTTCCAGTTAGTATCGTATCTGACAGAGATACGAGATTTACATCTTACTTTTGGCAGAGTATGCAAGAGAGTCTCTGTACTCGCCTGAAGTTTAGCACAGCGTATCACCCATAAACAGATGTCCAGTCGGAGCGCACCATTCAGACATTGGAAGACATGTTAAGAGCGTGCATGCTTGACTTCGGAGGATCATGGAAGGACCATTTGTATTTGGTCGAGTTTTTCTACAACAACAGATATCAAGCAAGCATCCAGATGGCTCCCTATGAAGCGTTGTATAGCAGGAAGTGTCGTTCAACCGTATGTTGGAGCGATATACGCGAGAGACAGATTCTTGGCCCCGAATTATTTGTCCGTACAGTGGAGAAGGTGAAAAATATCCAAGGACACCTACGAGCAGCACAGGACCGACAGAAGCATTGGACGAATGCGCATCGACGACCCTTAGAATTCTAGGTTGGAGATCACGTATTTCTAAAGATCTCGCCTACTCGAGGGACTATCATATTCGGAGGCAGAGAAAAGCTGAGTTCGAGGTACATCGGACCATTCGATGTGTTAGAACGCGTCGGAGAGGTTGCTTACAGGTTAGCCTTACCGCAGACTTTAGAAGGAGTCCATGACGTCTTCCATGTATCTCAGTTGAGAAGGTACATACCAGATCCGAGTCATGTACTTGACCATTCAGAGATCACCGTTGGCCCGAGTTTATCATACCAAGAGGAGCCTGTTGAGATCCTGGACAGGAGCGAGAAGGTACTGCGAGGTCAGACTATCCCCCTAGTCCGCGTCGCATAGAGACATCATGCGCCAGGAGAGTCGACTTGGGAACGCGAGGAGGATATTAGACAGCGCTATCTCCATCTCTTCGAAGGACTAGGTACGTATTAGCATTTTTTTATTTTTTTTATTTCAGTCAGTAGTTCTTACCATGCGTATGTTTTAATTTCGAGGACGAAATGCTCAAAGGAGGGTAGATTATAAACCCCCTCGACCAATTCAGGGTTAATTGGAATTAAATCAAGAGACTAAGATCAAATTAGAATTAATTAGGATTAATGTACGTCAATTATACGTCTTAATACACCTTGTCGTTGCTTCGAGTTTGGAGTACCACACCAGTAGTCACCTTCCACCCGAAGTCACGAATATCTTTTAGACGTGCCAGACTACCCCTCTGACCATTGTGCAACCTTAGATACTCGTTATTGCGTCTCATTTTAGCTACGCAATATTTCTTAGAGAACGCCTTGTATTGATTAAATTAATTAAATTCGAGGCCACTTTTACCTCAAACAAACCTAACCAAGCCCACATGCACTCTGCTACGTGGACCAGCCCCACCCCAACAAGGCCGGACAGGCCCAAGTCCCAAGAGCAACCCACAAATCCCCATATATAAACACACCTATTTCTCCCATGAGAAAACCTAGATCACCATCACCTACTCATACTCTAGCCGAGTAACCAAACCCTAGCCTCCCCTCCTCCGACTTCACAAACCCGACCGTCGCCGCATCTTGCCTGACCCCGGACCCTCCCCCTCAGGCCGCCTGCAACCATCACCATCATCGACCGCCCATCCGACCCGACTGCCCCGGGCACCCACTCCAGCCCGATCCCCGCTGCCAGGAAGAGCGCCAACTTTCCCTACGCTGCCTCGACCCGACAACCGCCGCCGTCGAGTACTGCTGCTGCTGCGGCTACTGCAGCGCTGTACTGCCGCTGTCGCTGCTGCTCACCACCGTCGACGTCGGAGCTCCCCTCGCCGGAGAACGTCCAGAGTTTAAGCACAGGCCCACGATCAACCTCGAATAGGTAAACCTCGTGGATCTCTTCTCCATGGTAACATGCATGGTTGTATCATCGTGTCATCGAGTTGTGTCGTGCGTCGTACGTAGACACAAAACCAATTATGTGGAACCCTAGATATGGGTATGTATGCTAAATTGGATTTAAAACAGTAATTAATAGATAATAATTACCCTAATAGTCGGACTTGTTATAAGCACTTATAATTCACCAGAAACGTGGACATTTACCTAGTGCAATTAACATGGAAATAAATGGCATGTAATCCAACAAGGCGTAATATAGTTTCATAAACCGATAATGTAGAATTATTGTCTCAAGACGCACGTTAACCGAGGATAGAATGCGTGTACACCCTAGCTACGTGCACACGTGACTATATTCGATCAACCGTGATCTTGCGACAGTACCTAAGAGCAGTATTGTAAATTATGTATGCATTTGCGTTAGTGTCTGATGTACAATTTCTATATTAATTGTATGTTTAGAGTCATTGGATCAGCCAGGAGACACTACATGAGCAGGATATTGGCATTCACATCTTGAGGACTCAGGCAAGATATTTTGCCATATTTACTGTATAATTTAAATTATGCATAAGTTGCGTTGTATTCTTGTTGCTTTCTTTTTATACAACTGTGCGCATCTGAGATTGACTCGGGTGCTGTCGACGGATACGTCGATGATTAGTATACTTGACCTAGTTCGTAGTGACTCACCCCATTAGAGGATACTCTGATATCTTCCGAGACCTGACACTTCTACACGTTCGTGGTGACAATTTTATGTTGGAATGCGGGTTCGCGTGCTCGACTAGCTATCAGTGCGTGTGACATGCATCATGGTTAGTAAGTGATTCAGGATTATTTCAGTGTAGAGATTTGGCATTTAGATACGGAGTATGCACGTCAAGTATTCGACTTGGATATATGTATTGGACGGGGAAGACGACTAGTAGGCATATGGGACACCCCACTCCTTTATACTGACACCGCACTCGACGGAGTGATACGGACGTATATATATATTACTGATAGAGTGTTGGATGTTACTTGGTGATATTACAGATACCACACTCTATAGAACATTGGACGTGATTGTATTCCTGCGCCCGTGTTATAGGGGGCATGTGTGGCATATACTAGCCGGTTGTCACGACTGGTAAATTACGTCAGCATATGTCTAGCCTACACCTTCCCATATACTCACAGTTGTCATCACATTGCATTCACTTAGATGGTAGCATACCCCTTTATTGTATTTATTTTATTTTGTATTTATATATGGCATGCTTCTATATATCATGTTACGTCCCTCTGAGGACCTGCTACCTTTCCATATTTGGACGAGGCATATTACCCCACAGTGTACGGCCCAGGACAGGAGACGAGTTTCGCTACAGCAAAGGAGTTAGAGGTGTTACTGTCAGATTTTCCGTGATCACTTGGTAGGCCTTCCGCCTAGGATTGGGAGCATCATTATCTAGTCAGTCGATGCCTTAGTTATTACTCTTTTATCTATCATTTCAGTACTTTTATTCCGTCATAGTAGTGGATTTGTTTCTACCAGACATTATTGGTTGTACTATGAAATCTTGAGACTGGTGTTTATCTTTCAACAGTTTATTTAGTACTTCTTACTGTTTATATTGTGGATGAGATTAGTTACCTGTTGTTGACTGATATTGGACATGTTAGTATTTTAGGACAGCGTAGCACTCTTCGTTAGGATCCATAAATTAGGATATCCTCGGAGATGTGACAGCTGGCTATTGTCACTGTAAACCCCCTCGACCAGATTTCAGTATTTTCAGGATTATTTTAACAATTTAGGATTTATGGCAATATTTTAAATTATTTTGCTTACATATCCTGTTGACTTGTGCACCTGTCCGTCACCGAATTATTTGGAGCTTTACCTTGACTGTTATCCCCGAACAAAGTTCACATACCTGTCATAGACATGTCAGACTAATTTTTTGAATTTTGTGCAACTCCCAGATGCTTTATTTTGAGCCTCGTTTGAGACGCACAAATATCGTTACAAAAGTCCATAATTATTTCCTATTTAATTTCCTGCTCTTTACCCATCTCTGTACCCCTGGAGATTTGAGGCCCAACATGCACCTGTTTTGCCCAAACAAAAATACGTTAATTTTCTACACTGAGTATACTATATTTAGTATATTGATA
This sequence comes from Iris macrosiphon, assembly GCA_036927795.1. Classification (NCBI taxonomy): domain Eukaryota; kingdom Viridiplantae; phylum Streptophyta; class Magnoliopsida; order Asparagales; family Iridaceae; genus Iris; species Iris macrosiphon. The sequence goes on along the minus strand of JAYESA010000016.1, from coordinate 92,437,844 downwards.
CTGTAGAAAAATTATGACCCTAACTGCCTCTAAATAAATAGAGAACACCGTGCGCAGTATTTATTAATTAATAAATACGATGACCCGTATCACCCAGAAATCAGGCCCAGTCTCTGCCCAGACTCACCCCCATTTCCCCGGGACCCTCACATAGCAATTTCCCTCAATTCTGTGAATTTTAGAATTTTCAGGAATCGGGTATTTTTTCAGACAATTTCGTAAATTGTGCAATTTCCCAAAATAGGACTTTTACGCAATTTATGAAACTACAGGGACTTTCCTGCAAATTGCAGTGCGAGGTGTCACCCCCTCATTGGCCGGTGAACCGGCACCGTCCATTTGGAGTCGGGACTCACCCGAAAAGATCCTGGAAAGATCCCGAAAATATCCCGGTAATATCTCAAAATATCTCAAGATATTTTTGTTATAATATTAATATTATTCTTTATAAAAAAGAAAAGAAATGAAAATAAAAAAAACAAAAATCAGAAAAAAAAACCCTTTCTCCCCCCCCCGACTCTGGCCGCAGCCACCCCCCCCCCCCTCGGCCGCCGGCGGTGAGCCCCGCCGCCGGAGCTTCCCCCCCCCGCCGCCGGACTCTCCCCCACCCTCGGCAAGCCCCCCCTCTCTTCTCGACTCCCTCCCTCTCTCCTCCTCCCCGCCTGTGCGTCTCCGCGGCCGCCGGAGCAGCTCCGCCCAGCCGGCTGCGTCCGCCCGCCGCCGCTCCACTCTCCTCCCTCTCCTTCCTCAGCTGCGTCCCCCACCGGCCGCTGGCTCGCCGGAGCTCCCCTCCGCGGCGGACCCGACCCCCTCCCAGCCGCCACTCCTCCAACTCCTTCTCCTCCCGCTGCCGGCTCCGCCCTCCCCTCCGCGGCGGACCCGACTCCTCCCCAGCTCCTCCTCCATCTCCAGCGCCTCCCCTACCCCGCCACTCCTCCACATCGACCTCAACTCCTCGCCGTTGCAGCCAGCGACCCGCAGCCGACTCCGGCCGACTCAGCCGAGCGCTGCCCGGCCTCCCCGAGGCGTCCCCGAGCACTCGCCGACCTCCGCCGGCGTGAACCCCCACTCCCAGTGACGCAGAACCTGTGCCCTAGCTCAGACACGATTCCGACACGTGTCGGACACGTGTCGGACACGAAGATTTCGCAGTTTCCGAAGCCCTGTTCAGGTAACGATAACTCTCCCCTCGTAATTCTGATTTTAATTTCGTCAGTTGCGTTGTGTAGACTATGTAACCATCTCGGTGCCCGTGCAACCCGCTCGGAGCATCGCGTCCTGTGGCGATCGCAAAGCGCGATCCAAAAACAGGAAAAACAACGACCCGATTCACCCCGGAACTGGGTACGCCCCGCCAAACGGGACGACTTGGTCGCACGCGGTCTTTACCAAAACGTGCGCAACGTTGATACGGACGTGTAGGAATTCGGAGAAGTTGATTTGGATGTGCGTGCACACCGGAATCAACGCGTATCCGCCGACACCGCCCCGTATCCGTCAGTTCTGGAACACGCTGCAACTTTGTGTACACACGTCGGATCGAGACAAAACTTGCGCCATCAGACTCGTAGCAATACGCTGGTCCTGTGAGCCAAGTTTGGTTCGATTCTGAGAACGTTGGCAAAATCCCGTATCGTGGGCCCCACCGGCTCCACTTGACGGGTGATTTTGTGACCGGCTCACCGGAATCCAATTCTGGAAGTTCCGTTGGGTTCGTATCGACGTTCTGGACTTGTGGACACTAAGTTTGGCGAATTTGGAGACCTTTGACCCTGACACGTTTTTCGGTGCAAAGTGGGCCACATGTGGACCCAGCTTTGACCGAAAACTGTCATTTTTGCCCCTGTGTCCAAATTGGACTTAAGGACAGGCGTTTCTAGCTATTTGATATTTTCTGAGACTGTTAGTGATGTTTATTTCAGCATCCGGAGACTTTCCTTCGGAGGCCATAGTTTCTGACACTTGGTATTTGACATCTGGACATTATATTTGCAGCTCTCCCGCCAGGCAAGTATACCTTGCCTTGTTGTACTGTTTAAATTCAGTTATTGCTAGTTACATGTTTATCTATTTTTATATTATATAAATGTGTGCGTCCGAGAAAACTCGGGTGCAGTCAACGATGGCGTTGACGTTAGGACTTGTGTCTGACCTACTGTCTAGTAGACCCACCTAAAGTTGTGAAGTTATTGATATAACTTCTCAGGCCTTGACACGTATCATTACACGTCACAGAGTGAGTACATGTAGGGACGCGTGCCTCATGCGCGACTGGCCATCAGTGTGAGCAACACGTGTAGCGGTATTTAGCTCAGTTGTTTATTTTATTGAGACTTGCATCATAGTAGGAGGTGTCCACGTCGTTTTCACGACTTGTACATCTATATTGGGCGGGGAAGACATCTAGTAGGTGTATGGGATACCCCCTTCATTGAGTCTTTATCCTTCGATCCATGCTCCTCGGAGATGGACGATTGCAGAGTTCCCTGAGTCGGGGGCATATGACACATATACTAGCCAGTCCCGACGATTGGTGAATTACGTCAGCATATGTCTAGCCACACATTCCCATGCGTACTACAAGGTCTTTAAATTGCATTCACTTAGATGGTTAGTACACCCCATTTATTTATTCAGTATTTACATTATGGCATGTCATTTTTATGTATCTTGCTATGTCCCTCTGAGGACCTGGTTCCCTGCCAGGTGTATATGTTCTTGAGTACTCGCAGGAGCACAGATCCGGACATGTTACGTATATCCCGAGGAGGTCTTCTCTTCGAGCCTCGTGATTGTCAGATGTGGTTCTTATATGGTGTGTATCTGGTTCATTTTCATATTCTATTTCGGCAGTAGATTTATTTCCATCCGACTGTCATTCTTTAGATACTTATCATTGAGATCTAGCTACATGGTTATTGTTTATTCATATTTGATTTTGTGGATGAGATTTAGATATTACCCTGTGACTTGTGATTAATTATACCACTGGTGAATTGTTGTTCATTATACAGCGTACGCACATATATATGGTTTCCATATATTGGAGTTGCCATATATACGGGCGGCTGGCATCGTTACGTATCCTAGTCCTACGTATTTTGGGACTGGGGCGTGACATGTTTTTAGTGGTGGCCCATGCAGGTCGAGAGCATATTGTCTCGGTTACGTTACTGTACCGAGCAAGCCTGCGTCTCAGAGCATATTGTCTCGGTTACGTTACTGTACCGAGCAAGCCTGCACCTAGGATTAGAATATAGAATCTCATCCATAATTGACTATGACTTATCTTCCTTCCAGTCTGTCCTACTTACATAATTGCATCCTGCTTGAATCCTGTGCTTCCCTAACAATTCCTTAAGTATAGCCCCTACTAGAATATAGGAATCCCTGTTGATAGGATGATAATTAAGGTAGCATTCCTAATAAGAATACCACTAGGGCTTTGACATATCCTTAAGTTCGGATTACTTAGTGAACCCTAGCCTTCCTGACTTCCTAGATAAACCCTAGTCTTCCATATTACCTAATGAACCCTAGCATCACTATCTGTAGATCAACTTACCATTGCCATGACATATTTATATAAGACTTGAATAAACCCTACTAGGATTAGTTAGAGATTTGACCATAGTGTTAACCCTAGTCTTAAGAAACCAATAGAAATCTAAGATTGAATACTAGGACTGAAACCTCAACCTATGTTTGAATAACCAGAGTTTTACGCCAGAGACCCTTTACCCTTGTTGGCGTAAAACCCATTTGACCGTTATTGACGTAAAGCCAAACCACTGCCTAGTTGGCGTAAAAGCTAAATCATGTAGAAGCTTGTCCCCTTTACGCCACCCTTAGTCTTCCTTATCCTGCGTATGACGCATTATGCTAGCCACGTAGGTAACTGCCCTGCTTAAACCTGATAATTCCTGACTAATAGATAACCAGCGTAGAGTAACCTGATTAGGCGTAGAATATAAGGATAGGATTTAAGAGTATTTGTTACAGCCTTAGCTTTTCCCAGACTCGACCAAATCCTGCACAGAGATACGCCTCGAGCCCTGTGCAAAAAGAATCAACTTTTGACAGGACATCTGTCTTTGTCTCATCTCAAGCGTAGATGACTGGTATCCAATAAGTCACTAACGACAATCTGGATCTCCGTGTAAACCATCATCAAACCATCCCCTCGATCGTTGTGCAAGTACTTTTGTCAGATGTCAGGATTCATTAACTTGACTGACAAACTCATGAATTTCTTGTACAGCTTCACGCTGCAGCGTATGCTAGACTTTTTACGCTGGCAGATTTTACGCAACCTTTAGGCAATACTTTACCCGCAGACTTTTGCGCAGCGATCTTTTACGCACAAATTTCTACGCAGACCTTACGCAGGAAGAATAGCAATCTCTCACGCGCAGACTTTTTACGAGGACAGCCTTGAAGCTTTACCTTACGCTTCTCTGTTTTACGCGGATAACTCTGAAGCCTATTTTACGCCGATAGTTTGAATCCCTGACTTATGCCAACCTACTTTGGATCCCTACCTTGCGCTAGACAATTTGAAATTCTGTTTTACACAGACAAGTTTCGGATTTCTACCTTACACCAAATTATTTTATCCCTGCTTTACGCAGACAACCTCGAACCCCTACTTTACGCGGACTTTCTTGGAATCTCTGTTTTAGGCAGACAACCTATAGTGTTTATTAAGATTGTAGAACTTAGAAGGCCATACCTCTTTTGGGTCAACTAGCGACTTAGACAAGGATTAGAATTATACTTGTAGAGATTGTAGAGTCTTGTCTTTTTGTGAATTTAAATTGTTTTGTAATTTCTCGTATCATAATCTAGCATACTTATATTTACTGTCCTACTTTGACTATACTGCTATTATAGCCTAGTTTTGCAAGCTTATTCTTTATCAAGCTTGTTCATAATATATGTATTATTGGAGTACTACACTAATACATTTCAGAATCAGTGTATTACGGTCTGATCAACCAGAGTGCACTTGGTTCGCCCTTCGCTTAACTACTTTACGTGGATTGAGATATATAGTGATTAGTAGACGGATGTACTTACCCTCTAGATATGTTTGAGCATATCGTATCAGCTATATAACTGTGCTAATACGAATATGTGAATAGGGATTACCAGAATAGGATTTCAATCCACAACTGTCTTGACAATTCCCATTAGAATTCTTTACACGCCTTGAACCCACATACTTCTAATCTATTACCTTCCCCTTGAACTCTTGATTATCGATTCCCGTCTTCCATTATTTCGGAAGGACGAAACCTCGTGCTTAGTATAAATACGAAGTGTATTGTTTCTGTAGCCAATTATGATTGTTTCTTGGGTAATTACCAAACCCTATTGTTAGATTAGATTGCAGTTTAAAACTGTGCTACCCTTAGAATGACCTTCGCTACCTACCTGCCTACGTTTTATTACGTTCCTGATACCTGCATCACTAAGGCAGTAAAATTTTTAATTTTTGCCTCGTAACTTGGGTCAAGTTCAGAACCCAAGTATTGTGATATAGGAATGTATTATTTTGTTGACAGGAGTCTAAATGGATTTCACCTGGATGAACAATTGACTGACTCCTGAATGGATAACAGCACCTATGACTAGGTTGACTTGTAAGGATTAAGAATTCCTATGGACCAACGAGTGTCAAGCCACCTTCGAGGAATTGAAGAAGCGACTGACCACAGCACCGTATTAACTATTCCATCCAGATCAGGCGGTTATGTGATCTACAGACGCATCAGGAAAAAGTTTGGGATGCGTATTAATACATGATGGCAAGGTAATGACAGATGAATCTAGACAGTTATGAGTGCATGGGAAGAATTTGGAACTCGCAACCATTGTAATTACTCTGAAGCTATGGAGACATAACTTATTTGAGGCAGATCGTAAGATTGCACGGTATACCAGTCAGCATTGTACCAGACAAGGATTCGTGTGACCAGAGTTGATGGTCAACCGAAGAGACAGTTAAGTAAATACAAGGATACTGGCGAGCAGTACAAGACAGGCAGAAGCAGTAGACAGACCGTCATCATCATCCCTTGGAATTCAAAGAGGACGATCATGTTTTTTTTTAGGATATCACCATTAGGCCAAGTCTTGTCGTATCAGGAGCAGCCCGTAGAAATCCTTGATCATCGAGAAATGGTATTGAGAAATCAGTCTATTTTCCTTAGTCCGCGTAGCATGGAAGCATGACGCGCCAGGAGAATCTACTTAGAAGCGTGTGAACGACATGTGTAAACGTTTTTCGAACCTATTCGTAAACCAAGATATAAATTACTTTGTTAAAATTATATCTTATGCCATCTCTGACTTCTACCGTGGCTTAGTTTTAATTTCGAGGACGAAATTTTTATAAGTTGGGTAGATTGTAAACCCCCTCGACCAGATTTCAGTATTTTCAGGATTATTTTAACAATTTAGGATTTATGGCAATATTTTAAATTATTTTGCTTACATATCCTGTTGACTTGTGCACCTGTCCGTCACCGAATTATTTGGAGCTTTACCTTGACTGTTATCCCCGAACAAAGTTCACATACCTGTCATAGACATGTCAGACTATTTTCCTGAATTTTTTGCAACTCCCAGATGCTTTATTTTGAGCCTCGTTTGAGACGCACAAATATCGTTACAAAAGTCCGTAATTATTTCCTATTTAATTTCCTGCTCTTTACCCATCTCTGTACCCCTGGAGATTTGAGGCCCAACATGCACCTGTTTTGCCCAAACAAAAATACGTTAATTTTCTACACTGAGTATACTACATTTAGTATATTGATACCGTAGAAAAATTATGACCCTAACTGCCTCTAAATAAATAGAGAACACCGTGCGCAGTATTTATTAATTAATAAATACGATGACCCGTATCACCCAGAAATTAGGCCCAGTCTCTGCCCAGACTCACCCCCATTTCCCCGGGACCCTCACATAGAAATTTCCCTCAATTCTGTGAATTTTAGAATTTTCAGGAATCGGGTATTTTTTCAGACAATTTCGTAAATTGCGCAATTTCCCAAAATAGGACTTTTACGCAATTTATGAAACTATAGGGACTTTTCTGCAAATTGCAGTGCGAGGTGTCACCCCCTCATTGGCCGGTGAACCGGCACCGTCCATTTGGAGTCGGGACTCACCCGAAAAGATCCTAGAAAGATCCCGAAAATATCCCGGTAATATCTCAAAATATCTCAAGATATTTTTGTTATAATATTAATATTATTCTTTATAAAAAAGAAAAGAAATGAAAATAAAAAAAACAAAAATCAGAAAAAAAAAACCCTTTCTCCCCCCCCCCCGACTCTGGCCGCAGCCACCCCCCCCCCCTCGGCCGCCGGCGGTGAGCCCCGCCGCCGGAGCTTCCCCCCCCCCCCGCCGCCGGACTCTCCCCCACCCTCGGCAAGCCCCCCCCTCTCTTCTCGACTCCCTCCCTCTCTCCTCCTCCCCGCCTGTGCGTCTCCGCGGCCGCCGGAGCAGCTCCGCCCAGCCGGCTGCGTCCGCCCGCCGCCGCTCCACTCTCCTCCCTCTCCTTCCTCAGCTGCGTCCCCCACCGGCCGCTGGCTCGCCGGAGCTCCACTCCGCGGCGGACCCGACCCCCTCCCAGCCGCCACTCCTCCAACTCCTTCTCCTCCCGCTGTAGGCTCCGCCCTCCCCTCCGCGGCGGACCCGACTCCTCCCCAGCTCCTCCTCCATCTCCAGCGCCTCCCCTACCCCGCCACTCCTCCACATCGACCTCAACTCCTCGCCGTTGCAGCCAGCGACCCACAGCCGACTCCGGCCGACTCAGCCGAGCGCTGCCCGGCCTCCCCGAGGCATCCCCGAGCACTCGCCGACCTCCGCCGGCGTGAACCCCCACTCCCAGTGACGCAGAACCTGTGCCCTAGCTCAGACACGATTCCGACACGTGTCGGACACGTGTCGGACACGAAGATTTCGCAGTTTCCGAAGCCCTGTTCAGGTAACGATAACTCTCCCCTCGTAATTCTGATTTTAATTCCGTCAGTTGCGTTGTGTAGACTATGTAACCATCTCGGTGCCCGTGCAACCCGCTCGGAGCATCGCGTCCTGTGGCGATCGCAAAGCGCGATCCAAAAACAGGAAAAACAACGACCCGATTCACCCCGGAACTGGGTACGCCCCGCCAAACGGGACGACTTGGTCGCACGCGGTCTTTACCAAAACGTGCGCAACGTTGATACGGACGTGTAGGAATTCGGAGAAGTTGATTTGGATGTGCGTGCACACCGGAATCAACGCGTATCCGCCGACACCGCCCCGTATCCGTCAGTTCTGGAACACGCTGCAACTTTGTGTACACATGTCGGATCGAGACGAAACTTGCGCCATCGGACTCGTAGCAATACGCTGGTCCTGTGAGCCAAGTTTGGTTCGATTCTGAGAACGTTGGCAAAATCCCGTATCGTGGGCCCCACCGGCTCCACTTGACGGGTGATTTTGTGACCGGCTCACCGGAATCCAATTCTGGAAGTTCCGTTGGGTTCGTATCGACGTTCTGGACTTGTGGACACTAAGTTTGGCGAATTTGGAGACCTTTGACCCTGACACGTTTTTCGGTGCAAAGTGGGCCACATGTGGACCCCGCTTTGACCGGAAACTGTCATTTTTGCCCCTGTGTCCAAATTGGACTTAAGGATAGGCGTTTCTAGCTATTTGATATTTTCTGAGACTGTTAGTGATGTTTATTTCAGCATCCGGAGACTTTCCTTCGGAGGCCATAGTTTCTGACACTTGGTATTTGACATCTGGACATTATATTTGCAGCTCTCCCGCCAGGCAAGTATACCTTGCCTTGTTGTACTGTTTAAATTCAGTTATTGCTAGTTACATGTTTATCTATTTTTATATTATATAAATGTGTGCGTCCGAGAAAACTCGGGTGCAGTCAACGATGGCGTTGACGTTAGGACTTGTGTCTGACCTACTGTCTAGTAGACCCACCTAAAGTTGTGAAGTTATTGATATAACTTCTCAGGCCTTGACACGTATCATTACACGTCACAGAGTGAGTACATGTAGGGACGCGTGCCTCATGCGCGACTGGCCATCTGTGTGAGCAACACGTGTAGCGGTATTTAGCTCAGTTGTTTATTTTATTGAGACTTGCATCATAGTAGGAGGTGTCCACGTCGTTTTCACGACTTGTACATCTATATTGGGCGGGGAAGACATCTAGTAGGCGTATGGGACACCCCCTTCATTGAGTCTTTATCCTTCGATCCATGCTCCTCGGAGATGGACGATTGCAGAGTTCCCTGAGTCGGGGGCATATGACACATATACTAGCCAGTCACGACGATTGGTGAATTACGTCAGCATATGTCTAGCCACACATTCCCATGCGTACTACAAGGTCTTTAAATTGCATTCACTTAGATGGTTAGTACACCCCATTTATTTATTCAGTATTTATATTATGGCATGTCATTTTTTATGTATCTTGCTATGTCCCTCTGAGGACCTGGTTCCCTGCCAGGTGTATATGTTCTTGAGTACTCGCAGAAGCACAGATCCGGACATGTTACGTATATCCCGAGGAGGTCTTCTCTTCGAGCCTCGTGATTGTCAGATGTGGTTCTTATATGGTGTGTATCTGGTTCATTTTCATATTCTATTTCGGCAGTAGATTTATTTCCATCCGACTGTCATTCTTTAGATACTTATCATTGAGATCTAGCTACATGGTTATTGTTTATTCATATTTGATTCTGTGGATGAGATTTAGATATTACCCTGTGACTTGTGATTAATTATACCACTGGTGAATTGTTGTTCATTATACAGCGTACGCACATATATATGGTTTCCATATATTGGAGTTGCCATATATACGGGCGGCTGGCATCGTTACGTATCCTAGTCCTACGTATTTTGGGACTGGGGCGTGACAGTCACGTAGCCTAGTTCCGTATATTTTGGGACTGGGGCATGACAATACTTGAACGATGTCTATTCATCTTTGCAGAAGTATCTAGAAATGGATATGAATTACTATCTGCGTCATCGTTCATGGATGTACAACCGTCATCCTGATGACATGTGCGGTATGCGAGATGAATTTATAGATGGTGGACACCCGTTCCTGTTGTTCGCCAAGGCGTTCCCTCAGTCCATGTATGAGATATCACAACTTGAAATATCATCTAGAAGTGAAAGTCATATATCATTTGTACTCGAAGGGTATTACGTCGAATTACTATCAGTGGACCACGCACGAAGAACTTGTGTCTTTAGCATCGGAGTCGAAACCTTATGTGGTACCGTATATGGATGTCCATGACCATGCTGATTTCTTTGGCATCTTACAAGAGATTGTGGAGTTGATATATAATTATGGCACAGAACCTGCTAAGATCATGATATTCAAGTGTTAATGGTTCGATCCGATTCAAGATCAAGGTTGGAAAATTGACAAGCATGGTCTTGTGGATATAAACTACAAGCGTAGGTATCAAGACTACGAACCAATTATCCTATCAAGTCAAGCTCAGATCGTGTACTTTACAATTTATCCTAGACGAGGGACAACGAGGTCGGATTTGTGGCAGTATACAAGACTAAAGCTAGAAATACCTTTGACGTTGACGAAATAGCTTATTAGGAGGATGAGCTACCTCTTGTAACAAATATTGTAGATGTGGACTCAATAGAAGTTACTCATTACAAGACTAATAATATAGAAGAGATAGAATTAACTGAAGAGGATGATGAAGACGAATACAAAGTAGATGAAAGTAAAAACGAGGAGAAAGAGGAATATGAGGACGAGGATGGCGAACAAGATAAAGTTTTTGAAGATGATTAAAAATAAAATAAATCTATTTGGACTTGTGACATGTATTATATTTTGACTATAGAAAGTACTATCCATCTAGACTTGTGACACTACTAGTTATTTACTGTACAATTCTATTAATGCTGTGAGATATGCATAACATTTTGACTATATCATGTACTATATTTTTTTTTTGTTCTATCATCATATGTTGTTATCCGGTATGACAGGACAACGTGGAGCATTCGGCAGGTCCCGAGGTAGATGGAGTGCTCCTTTGGTACTGCCTGTTGTTGGTTCTGGATCCTCGGCGCCAAGTACTCCAGTATATCGACCAGTCACATCTCCGACTGTGACAATGTTACGTGGCAGCACTCCTGGGATGAGTAGTTCCAGACCTAAGACTACTCCCTTGTCCAGCGTTACTTCTGCTGACGGAACCATGGAGACAGATGAGCATATGGTGGAGGTTGAGCCGACGCCGTCCCAGCATCAGCGAGATCCTCCATGCGCACCTCCGGACTAGACGAGGACGGAGATTTGGGCTGATGGTTCAAAGTAAGTCAATTAGTTGGTTTAGCATCATATATATCGTGTATTTCTTTATTCATCATATTCATTTTTTCGATAAATATAATTATCTCTGTTTAGATATTGTCCCTCGTCGGTACAGAAATGCCTGGACCACTTTCTGAGGTACAAATATGGTGTCCCTTGGATCAACTACTCTGATACTCCAGATGAGAGAAAGGCATTTTGGTCTGTGCACTTCAAGATAAAAGTATATTTAGTTTTAATATCAATTATATAATTTATGCATATTATATAACTTACTAAATTACTTCTTGTAGCAAATGTATTTCTATCCACCGCACCGGGCCGAGTTGATCAAGCAAATGTTTCATGCCATTGCCCCCAAGCAGATCTATGATGCTCTGGATGACCAGAAGGCTCGTGATCATGAAGGAAAACTGATCCAAGGTTGGATCACGCCTGAGTAGTGGACTGCGATGAGGGCTAGATTCGATGATCTGAGGTACAAGAAAATATCTTAGAAGGCCAATGTGGGTAGGAAGAAGGCAGCAAAGTGGTGTGGTGGCTCGATTCCAATGATGGAACATTTTCGTCGTTTGGTATATTTTTTTATTTCAGATATATTATTTTAATACAAGTACGATAAAATGGTAGTAGGATAAAATATTTAATTTTATTACTAAATAATCTATTTTTAACAGGTACATAGGGGTGAGGATGCCAACATGGTTACCGTCTTCCTGGCCACCCATCGAAAGGGCGAGAATCTCATTGATGAGAGGGCCTCGCAAATCTATTTAAGTATTACTTTACTTTGGGTTAATTTTAATATATATTAGAAAATATGCAAATAAATATCCAGGTAGTTAGTAATAAGTACCTTAAACTCATTAGCAATTATCGAGTATCCAAACTATTCTAGGCCGAGTATCTTAGGCTGCGTGAGTGGGCGACTGCTAGTGCACCTACAGCGGGAGAGGCTGGTATTTCCTCGCAACCCTCTCCAGCTCCGTCGGCGGATGAGCTGTGGGTGACCGCCGTTGGTGGTCTCCAGAGGGGTATGTACTACGGTAAGGGATCCTATGGCGCCCTTGTTGTGACGCAGTCCTCTAGGGCCTCTACTGCAAGTGCGCATTTCCCACAGACCTTGCTGGCATCGGCTCGAGTCAAGAAGACCGTTGACTGTCAGATTGCGTCTCTCCGTGACGAGTTGCTGCGAAGGATGGAGGAGCAGCGCATGTCCCAGCCGCAGACGGACGATACAATCCTCATCGCACGATTTGTTACGCTCGAGCGCAGCATCATAGAGATCAGGGATATGACATCTGATCTTAGAGCATTGATAGAGCGCAGCATGACGGAGCTGCAGGTATCACAACTGTCCATGGGCAAGAGGCTGACGATGATGCAGGATTCAATGGTTCATAGCAGTATGAGGCTGTTATCTACCATGGATTCATACAATCATCGACTAGCAGCGTTAGAGAAGATACCTGCTCCTGATGCGCCTTCATCGATACAGACTCCACCGACATCACTACCTTCTCCATCGACATCGGTATCAATTTTACGGTACTAGTATAATTTTTTATTATCCCTGATCCGCATCGGTGGTCATCCTCCTGCAGATCCACAGTAGTCCTAGTTAGGATAGTTTACTGGTTGTTTGTGTCTTGACCTATGATATTTGGTCATTTATGAATATTCTTTATTTTTGAGGCTTTCAGACTTTATTTTTTGAACTCAGTTGTGTGGATATTTATTGTATTCTTTACGACAAAATTTTCTCCAGACTCGATTTGTAATCCCAATATTTTGTTTTCTTTAAATTTTACTATATTATTCATATTAAATGTATGTTAATTTATCGGTATTGAGTGTTCCACCGAAGGAGTCGGCAAACCCAGAGAATTCAACGGAGGGTTTCTCCGGGTCTATTTATATAAATTATAAATTCATAAACAGTAGGAAGATTGGTTTGAAAACTATTTTATATTCTATTTTTTTATTTTTTCACTGAAAATTTAGCGACGCTTAGCAACGTTTAGCGACGTTTATATATGTCGCTAAATACGTCACTGAATATCGGTAAATACATCGCCGAATATGTCGCTGAATACATCGCTAAATACGTCGTTGAATGTCGCTAAATTGCTGACATGGCAGTATTTGCCAGGTCAATAAAATGTCGCTAAATATGTTACAAAATATCGCTAAATAGAAAAAATTTAGCAACGTATAGCGACACACAACACGTCGCTAATTTAGCAACGTTGTGTCGCTAAACGTCGCTAATATAAAAATTATTAGCGACGCAAGTACGTCACTAGAAAAGGTCGCTATAGCGACATTTTGTGACGTTTTTTCTGTCAGCAACTAGCTTAAACGCGACTTCATTGAAATGTCGCTAAAAAATTTAGTGACATTTTTATGCCATTTAGGACGTTTCCAAATGTCGCTAATTTCACTTATTCTGATAGTGAAGGGTATGATCACACATCTAGCTAGTACTTTCTAACCCCCGACTAGTACAGTGGATCCAAACCATAACACATCCCTCAAGAATAACTTGCACAATAAGGGTGGCTTGCACAGTAAGTATGAAAGGCAACATCTTATGGCAGGGATCCATTCTATATCAATTTGTGCACCATCGTATCAAGAATCAAGTAGTACATCACTAAGCACATAAATCTTAGTAAATATTAAATAATGAAAACTATCAGAGAATGTACTCACATGTGGTCCTGAGCAAATGATGTGACTCGATGTCCAAACTGGTGTCATACAGACCTATATATAAAATTTTATGTCATTTGGTGTAATAAAGTGATAACAAGCTTAAATAAGCTAAAATATAGTTTTCTAGGTCAAGACCAGGTCACACTAGTCAAACTAGGTCAATACCTTAATTTTAGGGTCATACCTAGCTTCTAAGTTGGTTACAAGATTAAAGTAGCTAATACTAGGTGATACTAGGCTATACCTAAGTTTCTAGGTCATTCTATATATATATATATATATATATATATATATATATATATATATATATATATATATATATATATATTAGTATCATAAGATACCTTAACTATTACATATAGCTCCACCTAGTATCTTGATCAAACCCTTTTATCTAGTATCAATACCTATTACCTATTCCATAACTTGGTATCTTGGTATCAATACCGATTCCCATGATACCAACCCATACACTTATACTACTATATCACTACTACTCAATATCCTAGTACTAAAGTACTTCCCATAAATAGGTACCTTGACTCGACTAGGTATCTACTCATTATCTAAACATGAACCACTTTCCTCAGTGTTACCTTGACAACCTCCACTATCTAAATCCTGCAACCCTATTCAATTCTTCTAACTTATAATACATTAGTTATACCCATAACCCTAACACACTTACCCTTTACCTAATGTCAATACTTTGGTATTAACTAAGATGCTATATTCAACACACTACCCAACCTTAGCTCTTACCTCCTGATACTCTCCCTCACACTCATTGAGCACTCACTAGTACCCACACTGGCTCATGCATACTAGCATATCAACAGCCTTAACTCCAACATACTGCACTCAAGGTTACACAACAACATTGTTGCAGTTACCTCACTGTATTAAGAAGTGAGCTGCTGCTGCTGCTGTGTTTCACTTCTTAGCAACAAGCCATACTCACCTGAGTACTTCCAAATCACCTGCCTGCAATGTCCAGCCTGAGCAACAACTCTTCCTACTCCTTTCATTCCCAGTTACACCCAGGTCCACTATCATCAGTCTGAACCTCCCCCACTGGTACAACACCTCAATAAATATAATACCTTGCTAACTACTACCCTACCTCAACCTATCTAATACACTTACCTATAAATCTATTCATGCACTGATATCCACTATACCTTAACACCAATACTTGATACATTCATATCCAATACCCCCTCATACTAACCACCTCTACACATCACCTGAGCACATCCAATCTAGACTATACTTGGTGTAGTCCCTCACATCACTCTACTTGGTATCGTACCAACACAATTATAATTTTTGCACCAATGCACCCTCTCTCTACTATTTCTATGACACATCCACAACTGGACACACTATTGCCTACACTTGACACTCCTACTAGACATCCATATACTCAAGATACTTCACACAACCACATTTGATACTTGAGCACTTGTACACACAATGGACTGTACATTGTGCCAAGTCTGAACCCAATTATGCTCCCTGACACACAACCTACTCTACTCGAACTTGTGCACCCTCTCTTCTGCTATATTCTGCAATCACTAACACTCATTGCAGGCTTCACACACACTAACAAACTACCACAACCTCTGAACTTCTTATGTCAGCAACCCCTAAGCCCCATCGGCAACTGCTACCTACTCTCTAATACTCCCACATCCACACCCATTGAACACAGGCACCCATATCTCACTCCCAGGTTACCGATTGCATTCCCTCTTTCTAAAACTCGTGCACACAATCTCAAGTTCTACCCATGCCTGCAACAACGGAATACAACCCCTTCTCTGATGACTGAAATACCCACTTATTCAAGCCTCCTGAAGGCATTGCCCTTCAGTAAACTCCCAAATCGGAGCTCTGGAAAGTATTGCCATACACCCATTGCATACTTGCCCTTCTCCTCTAACTCTATATCTATACACAAATACCAATTTCAGACAATACTAGCACAGTATATATGTCACGCCCCAGATCCAGAATACTGGAGAGCGGGAGAATGATTTAGCCAACTACACCTTGCGAAATACCGAAGCAACCCTCAATGTGTTAAGGTTGTCTAGAGACAAGGGAGTGTATATCACAATCAATTCTCCTAGGTTCAAGAACTTCTATGTCTCAATCATTCAAACAAGTAGCAATAATATAGAACATTTCAGAATAAGCAGTAAGGCGTCCCAAATGCCACATCAGAATATTCTTTAGAGATCTAGCGGTACAGAATGATGTGTCAGATGCAAAATCAAAGTATACATGATAATGAGTCAGCTATGGTTTAAATATATACATCCTTGTAAGGAACTAGTATCCAAATTTGCCGGCTAACAGGTGTCGGTTGGCTAAATGCCCAAAAAACATAGTTTACAAAAGATGAGCATTGAATAAAGGAACCCACTCGTGACCCTCAACAGTCATCCTTCTGGTATGTACCATCAGTAAGGGTGAGATAATCTTAATCCTCAGGTGCTGGCTTTAAACATGGTCATACAAAACCAGTGGGGTCATATCCCAAATAACAAGTACCACAAAGGAAGCAAAAAATGAAGAAACAAAACCAGATCTATAGCATAAGATGCGTGAGCCAACAATCAATGGCATATATCCCATCCATGACATATATGACACCCTTTTACAAAACAAGGACAAGAAGTGCCCTATCGCATCAAGATAGAATACGTTCCTTGATTATGGTCAAGCTAAAATAACTCTGCATCGTAGTTTCTTTCTATAGCCTATCGTAACACAACAGTGCAACCAAACAACCAAACAAGGACATGTGTTGAACCATCATGCCATAAAAGTCTCTGTCCCTAATTCTACTCAACGGACGGCACAATACACAAATAGAGATACAATATAGGAAAAATAATATAGCTTCAGTCCATGGAGTATCGTAACACAATGACGCAACCCAATAACCAAACAAGGACATGGGTTGAATCATCATGCCACGATAGCCTAGTTTTCTAGCTAGCCACATATTACAAGCAATTTAAATGGCCAATCATGTATTACGGCTTGGTATGTGATCTCTGGGTTATCCCAATAATAATAATAATAATAATAATAATAATAATAATAATAATAATAAGCATCCTCAGATCGTGACATGTCGAGCAGGGCTAACCGAGCCTATATTATACATGCAGGAAATCATGATCGCACCAGTCCCCTGTAGGGCCACCTCGCTAATTGTTGCACCAGTCCCCCATAGGGACACCACGCTAATTGATCAATAATAGTTCCAACCTTTCTATAGAAAAAATGTTGGCTCGGTCTTAAATATAAAAAGTTGAATATTTTACTCCACTACATGTGGATGATATACAATATTCGTGGCAGCCAGCCTTACACACCATGAAAATGATCATGGAGCGGCCAATCACATGCGATATCGGGATGTCGTTCCCTCCCCATGTTCTAATCAGCTTTTATATTACCTAATTAACCTTATAGTGATATAGAATTTTCTGCCGTAGCCATTGGAATATTTTCCTTAATAATATCATATAATGTACGGGCATATTTGATACGAATCCATATTATCACTTGAAAGTTAAATATGGATTCACCCAAGTGTGATCCAACAATCAATACTATCTAGCCACGGCTAAAGTCATTGTCCAACTACCAGATTCTTGCATGAAAATAATTACATATATCATGTAGTAGGAGTATGTGGCACGACGGCTCACTATATATCTAGTAGAACTCTCTGTGCATTCAAGTGTATCAGCACAGATATAATAGTCAGGGCGGGAATAAGTTCTAGTATCAAGATCATGGACAAGTTATCAGGTAGCAAGTTATTCAGGGCATGATTGTCTAATACTGGTCACATTAATTTGTCACTTTGTTATATCGATGAATGAGGATAAGAGTAGTGCGAGAAGCCCTCGAGATCAGATCCATAATCCTTAAACCAAACAAGGACCGGGATTGCAGACCATTCTTCGTGTTGAACTACGCTCCTTATTCTATCCAACGTATAGGAAGGTGATCCCAGAATTTAATATAATTATCAAGTCCAGGTTCGAGTGCCACTCATCGTGGTCAGGGTAATCACACAAACCAATGAATAATAACAAATAAACAAATAATGCAGAAAACAGATAAGGGAGCTGCATAAACCCCTCGAGATCAGATCTACAATCCTTAAACCAAACAAAGACCGGGATTGCAGATCCTCACACGAGTTGAACTATACTCCTTACCATATCGAACACATAAGAATAAAGTTTGAAAGAAAACATCAAGCATAATCAGGACCAAATCTACATGGCTCTCAATATAACAAGTCTATGATGGGTGTCCTACAATATGCACGAGAACCTCATACAAGTATCAATAAAGTAATAGTACATAACATAACTCAATAATATGCCCAAGGCAACAAAAAATCATAAAACAGGCAAGTGGAGCATAATTTTGAGGGAAACAAGCATTGGCGTACTTTGTAAAAGTACACATGCTACGCAAAACAAGGTTGGCGCATACAACTAACAAACATACATTGGTGCACTCTCACAACAGTGCGCACTCCACAAGAGAAGAAAGGTAGGCGCATAAAGATAGGCAGACAGACTTAGCGCACTTCTCCAAAAGTACGCAAGCCATAAGGGTCTAGGCACTCAAGACCAAACAAAACAATGGTGGCGCACAAGGCCAACAAACAAACAACTCGATGCACTCTCAAAAAATTGAGCTAGCAAGATACTCATCATATTTTGTTGAAGATAGGGAGTGGTGCATTCAGCAAAGTGCGCGAGCTAAAAGACGACAAGAACTAAAAGATAAAATACAAGTTCCAAGGCTGGTGTGACAGTCGATGGCACGACAGTCGATGACTCAAAAACAAGGCACACCAAGGTTAGAGCTCGCTTATTGAGGCTTAATCGAGCAAGAGCGCGCCAAGAGATAACAAGTACGCCGGATCATTAATCTATTAAAAGTGCGCCAACAGTTGAGCATCCAAAAAGTGCGTCAAGGGTTATATAAGAGCGGCGCACTTTTGATAGTTAATGTACAATGTGTCAATTGTGCGTCGGTCTGTTAATTTGGTTAAAAGTGCGTCAATCAATCGAAAGTTGGTCCAAAGTGCGCTAAAAGGTAGACTGCACACTTTTGCTTGGTTCATTCGTTAGTACATCAATTGTGCACTAATGGCTAAAGTCTTCCAAAAGTGCACCAAAAAGAATTTTTTCAAGAATTCATCACCTTGTCATACTTTTGCAAGGAATTGGTAGTACTCTTAAAGTACGCACTAGTTATGGAATGCGGGTCACATTCAACATGCGTCCATAGACTACGGATCACACTCAATATGCGTCCATGATGCAAATTCTCCTGTGTACTTCTTGTTAATGTTCTTCTTCTCCAATCGACCCACCATTGATGCACTTAAAGCTCAAGCTCGAGACTATGACAGTGGTCCAAATCATAAATGCCAAGAAGCAAAGCTACATAATATAGGATGCTCATCACTATGAATCAAGTAGTTTTCCAAAATACTAAGTTTTGGGAGATCATTCCCTCAAAATATCAAGAAGATCCATAAAATAAAAACTCGGATCTACAAGATCCTAGCCATGGAAATCTAAAACAGTAAGCACTAAAGATCAAAAGGAACTTAATCCCAATACTATAAGCTAATAAAATCAAAGAACTAATGGAAAATTAAATTCATGCATGATCCATGTTCATTACAAGCAAGATGTACTTGCCTATGAGAAAAGATAGAAAGAGAACAAGAACACAATAATGAAAGAGAGAGAGGGAAGACAAGAATATATATAGCAAAGGTTGGATTATGAACCTTTGGATCCCACCTAACAGATCCAAGCCACAATCACAATCCCAACTGACTCAACAAAACAAGGAAGTACGCCGGTCTCTAGCACCAGGAGTGAGCCAAAATGAGAAACTCAAGCAAACGTGCACAAGCAAAAGTGTACCAGGATGGCCAATCAAGAGAAGAAAATTGCGTAAAAATATACGCCAGGGTCAAACCTATGGCAAAAAATATGTACCAAAAATGTATGCCGGGAAAGGGGTCTGACATCTCTACCCACCTTAAAATTATTTCAACCTTGGAATTCAAGCTCAAGGCTAGCTAGAGATATAAGGGCAAGCAAAACACTAACTACAAGCAATCTACACATACATAATCTAAGCAACATATAGCGAAGAAAAGCAACATTACATCACAAATAAAAGAGCAATGATTAAGGAGTTCTGGATATAAAGGCATACGGAAGAATATGCCCCCTGAGTCATGCTAAAATATGAACTCGTCCCACGCTAACTCCCAAATGATCAAGGGTGAAGGGTCAAGATGAGTCGGTACCAATGACTCAACCCAAGATATGACTTTGTCCAGGACGTACCTTCGTAGTCTTGACATATGATATACATCATGTATCATGAGTTACAGAGACAAAAAGCAAGACAACAAACTAATCTCCACTCGCTGCATATGAAACCCAAGAATACGACTAAAGAAGCTCACAACATACACTCAACTGGATCGACTTCAGAAAACATCTGTTCCAGCATGCCAAACACTAGTTAATCGCGTCTTGATGCTACTGTAACTCCGTCATGAGGGTGACACTATCATCAGGGCCTTTGTTGACCAATCTGACGTTGCCTATGCTGAAACATTTGAGCTTGTGTCAACAGGGGATACTGGGCTAATGGTTGTACTGTTACTACTAGATCTTGATAAGCAACTGCCCCTGAGTTGGTAATACTAGGAATTGCTTATGTGGTCCTCATTGCCTCTGCATTTATAGGCAAGTGCTATCACGTGGTCTGATGCTCCATATTGCAAGCATCTTTCACTTGCCATTCTACATACGTCTCGGGTGTGACCTCCCTTGCCACAGTAAGTGCAACCTACTTGGTCCCCCGAGTGCTGTTGACGTTTCCATGGCTATCGTTGCCAAGCTGGTGTCATTGCAACTGATGCCACTGGCCCTCATTGTACTGTGTCACGAATACGAATACCGGGTATTGGTGCTGAAGTCCGAGGTGCTGGTCCTGCTCCTGCATTCTGGGCATAAGAACTCTTCTGGCCTTTTGTCCTCACTGCTAATCTTTGTGTAGTCATCTCACATCTCCTAGATCCTATCAATACTTCATCAAAGGTTTGGAAATCATGTCCCTCCACCAATCGTAATATCTCGAGATAAAGTCCGTACTGGAACCTCCTTGCATTTTTCGCCTCTGTGGCTACCATAGCTGGAGCAATTCTGCCCAATCTGCATAACTTTGCTGCATATCCGTCTACGGTCTAGCCTACTTTCTAAGATCAATGAACTGTTGTTGTAGCTCATACCATGCCACTACACCAAAATACTTTGTCATGAAATGGGCCCTGAAATTGTCCCAAGAGATACGACACCTCATGCCAACTTCTTATGTTGCTTACTAATCTCGTGCAAGATCTTGGAGTTACAATCTAACATGATCAACTTTCTCCTTAGTTGGGACCATTGTTGCTGCCAATATCGTCTCAATATCTTGGAGACAGTCATCTACTATGATAGCGTCCTCCCTGCCATTAAAATATCTGGGGTTCAATTTACAAAATCTGACAGATGTCCCAAAATCTATCCTGGCACTTCTCTCCAAAGTTGTCTGCAATCCCTGGTTTAGCTGGACATACTGCTAGTGATGCTGAAGCTGTTGTTATTACTGTGTAGCCATCATCCCTCTTATGATCTCTAGTAACACTTGTGCATCTAATATCAAAGTATTGATGGTACAACCGGGGGGACTGGTATCTCATGTATATGCTACTCTTCTTGTTCTCCCACGGGCTCTACTCCCATCTTATCACGAATATGTGCTGCATCTCGTTGTGGACCAATGGAGCCTTGCCCTGCTGAATGTGATGATGCACCAACCACCGAGGATGGAGAATCCCTAAAGAAAAGGACACAAGAAATAAGATAAATCAAGAACATGACGAGAAGGAATCGAGGAAACTAATTAGTAAAAAAAGTTTAAGGTTGGTATCGAGGAAGACGAATTCAAGATTTCAAGAAAGAACATGGTAGATTGGGACATCCTATGAACAAGATACCCTATAAGTCTAAAAAGACAGACCTACATGGTCCACCACTAAAACTTTGTCATGCCAAGATCCAGAATACTGGAGAGCAGATGAATGACTCAGCCAACCACACCTTGAGGAATACCAAAGCAACCCACAATATATTAAGGTTGTCTAGAGATAAGGGAGTGCATACTACAATCAAGTCTCCTAGGGTCAAGAACTTCTATGTCTTAATCATTCAAACAAGTAGCAATAATATAAAACATTTTAGAATAAGCAGTAAGGCGTCCCAAATGCTACGTCAGAATGTTCTTTAGAGATCTGGAGGTACAGAATGATGTGCCAGATGCAAGATCAAAGTCTACATGATAGTGAGTTAGCTGCAGTCTGAATATATACAGTCATGTAAGAAACTAATGTCCAGATTTGTCCGCTAACAGGAGCCAATTGGCTAAATGTCCAAAAGAATATAGTTTACAAAAGACGAGCAGTGAATAAAGGAACCCACTCATGACCCTCAGCAGTAATCCTTCTGGTACATGCCATCGGTGAGGATGAGATAAGCTTGATCCTCAGGTGATGGCTTTAAACCCTGGCCATACAAAACCAGTAGAGTCAGTCCCCAAATAGCAAGTACCACAAAGAAAGCACAAAATAAAAAAATAAAACCAGATCTATTGTGTGAGATGCGTAAGCCAACAATCAGTGGTATATATATCCCATACATGACACGATATGGCACCCCTTTACTAAAAAAGGATAGGAAGTTCCCTATCGCATCAAGATAGATATGTCATTTGATTATGGTCAAGCTAATATAACTCTGCGTCGTATTTTCTGTCCATAGCCTATCGTAACACAACAGTGCAACCCAATAACCAAACAATGACAAGAGTTGAACCATCATGCCACAACAGTCTATGTCCCTAATTCCACTCTCAGAAGGCACAATACACAAACATAGATATAATATAGGAGAAATAATATAGTTTCAGTCCCTGGAGTATCGTAACACAATGACGCAATCCAACAACCAAACAAGGACATGGGTTGAATCATTATTCCACAATACCCCACTTTCCTGGCTAGGTACATATTACAAGCAATTTAAATGGCCAATCATGTATTACGGCTTGGTATGTGATCCTTGGGTTATCCCAGTAATGTAATAATAATAATAATAAGATCCTTATATCATGCCATGTCAAGCAGGGCTAACTGAGCCAATATTATACAGGAAGAAAATCATGATTGCACCAATACCCCGTAGGGCCGCCGAGCAAATTGATCAATAATAGTTCCAACCTTCCTATAGGAAAAATGTTACCTCGGTCTTAAATATAAAAAGTTGAATATTGTACTACAATATATGTGGATGATATATAATATCCATGGCAGCCAGCCTTGCACACCATAAAAATTATTACGGAGTGGCCCATTATGCACGATCTCGGGATGCCATTCCCTCCCCATGTTCTAATCAGCTTTTATGTTACCTAATTAACCCTACAGTGATATGGAATTCCTTGTCGTGGCTACAAAAATATTTCCCTTAATGATATCATATAGGGTACGGGCACATTTGGTATGAATCTATATTATCACTCGAAAGTTAAATTTGGATTCACCCAAGTGTGATACAACAATCAATAATATCTAGCCACGCCTAAAGTCACTGTCAACTACCAGATCCGTGCATGGAAATAATTACATATATCATGTAGCAGGAGTATGTGGCACGAAGGCTCACTATATATCCAGTATCACTCTTAGTGTGATCAAGTGTATCAGCACGGATACATTAGTAAGGTCAGGAATAAGTTCTAGTATCAAGATCATGGACAAGTTATCAGATAACAAGTTATTCAGGATCGGATAGTCTAATACTGGTCACATTAATTTGTTACTTTGTTATATCGATGAATGAGGATAAGAGTAGTGTGAGAACCCCTCGAGATCAGATCAACAATCCTTAAACCAAATAAGGACCATGATTACAGACCCTCCTCCAAGTTGAACTACGTCCCTTATTCTATCCAACGTATAGGAAGGTGATCCTAAATATAATATAATTATCAATTCCAGGTTCTAATGCCACTCATCGTGGTCAGGGTAATCACACACACCAATGAATAATAACAAATAAATAAATGTTACAGGAAACGGATAAGGGAGCTGCATGAACCTCTCGAGATCAGATCTACAATCCTAAAACCAAACAAGAACCGGGATTGCAGATCCTCACCCGGGTTGAACTACACTCCTTACCCTATCGAACATATAAGAATAAAGTTAGAAAGGAAACATTAAGCATAATCAGGGCCACATCTACAGGGCTCTTAATATAACAAGTCCATGTTGGGTGTCGTACATTATGGCCAAGAACCTCATGCAAGTATCAATAAGGAAATATGTCCAAGGCAAAACAGGGTTGGCGCATACAATCAACAAACAGACAGTGGCGCACTCTCACAAAAGTGTGCATTCTACAAGAGAAAGGTAGGTGCATAAAGCTAGGCAGACAGACTTGGCACACTTCTACAAAAGTACGCAAGCCACAGGGGTCTAGGCACTCAAGGCCAAAAAAAAATAATGGTGGCGCATAAGGCCAACAAACAAACAACTTAGTGCACTCTTACAAAAGTGCGCAAGCAAGACACTCAGTGTATTTTGTTGAAATATGCCAGCAACAGGGAGTGGCGTATTCAAAAAAGTGCATGAGGTAAAAGATGAAAAGAACTAAAAAACTAAATATAAGTTCCAAGGCTGGCACGATAGTCGATGGCATGACAGTCGAGGACTCAAAAATTAAGGCACGCCAAGGTCAGAGCTCTCTTATCGAGACTGAACGAGCAAGAGTGCGCCAAGAGATAACAAGTGCGTTGGGTCATTAATATATTAAAAGTGTGCCAACTGTTGAGCGTCCAGAAAGTGCGCCAAGGGTTATATAAGAGCGGCACACTTTTCATAGTTAATGTACAATGTGTCAATTGTGCTTAAGCTAACATAATATAACCCAATTAAGGATAAAAGTGCGCCAATCAATAGAAAGTTGCTCCAAAGTGCGCTGAAAGGTAGACTGTGCACTTTTGTTTGGTTCATTCGTTAGTACATCAATTCTGCGCCAATGGCTGATGTCTTCCAAAAGTGCGCAAAGAAGAATTTTTCCAAGAATTTATCTCCTTGACATACTTTTGCATGGAATTGGCAGTACTCTAAAAGTACGCACTAGTTATAGAATGTGGGTCACACTCAACATGCGCCCATGGACTGTAGGTCACACTCAACATGCGCCTATGATGCAAATCCTCTTGTGTACTTCTTATCATTGTTCTTCTTCCCCAACCAACCCACCATTGATGCACTCAGAGCTCAAGCTCGAGACTATAACAGTGCTCCAAATCACAAATACCAAGAAGCAAAGCTACATAATATAGGATGCTCATCACTATGAGCCAAGTAGTTTTCCAAAATTCTAAGTTTTGGGAGATTATTACCTTAAAATATCAAGAAAATCCAGAAAACAAGAACTCAGATCTACAAGATTCTAGCCATGGAAATGTAAAATAGCAAGCACTAATGATCAAGTGGAACTCAGTCCCAATGATATAAGCTAATAAAATCAACGAACTAATGGAGAAATAAATCTATGCATGATCTGTATTTCTTCATTCCATGCAAGATGTACTTTCCTATGAAAAAAAGATGGAAAGAGAACAAGAACACAATAATCGAAGAGAGAGAGGGAAGACAAGAATATATATATAACAAAGGTTGGATTGTGTACCGTTGGATCCCACCTAACCGATCCAAGCCACACAATCACAATTCCAATCGAATCAACAAAACAAGAAAGTGTTTCGGTCTCTATCCAACCGTGCACAAGGGGAATGAACTCAAAGTGCTTGAGCTAAAAAAAATGCACAAAAGTGCACCAAGAAGCAAACGCACCAGGAGTGCACCAAAATAAGAAACTCAAGAAAACATGAACAAGCAAAAGTGCACCAGGATGGCCAATCAAGAGAAGAAAAATACATAAAAATATACTCCAGGGTCAAAGCTAAGGCAAAAAATACGTACCAAAAATGTACACCATGGAAGGGGCCTGACAACATACACTCACTCAAGACAACCACATACCAAACACAAACCCACACTTACTAATACACTCAAGATACACATAAAAACCTGTCACTATACTCCTCAAACAGTTCACTTCTTCACTCACTGTCACACACTTGAGCCTCTCCTCTACTGCTATTTGCAAGCCTCACACCAACCGAAAACCATCTCCCCCACTTAATACTCCTAAGCACAAATACTAGCATATCACACACTCAACACTATAAACATCCGCACCATACACACTCATCACCACACACCTATACAATATATATACTATATATATTATATTTATACAAATTTATATATATAATACACTATAGGAACACTATATGTCACATCCGATTCCATATTTGGTATTTTTTGAATTTCTAGAATTCAATTTTCTTGATAATGTATTCCTGCTGTATTTTTTATGTTAGTTCCTGTTATTTTATTTATTTTATTTTATTTTTGTTGTTAAGAGAGACTACCCAAGACTAGTTGAATACCCTTTAGCATTGCCATAGACCCAGTTTAGGACCCGCATGTAGAATGAACCATTGGATCAGTTTATTTTGGGTGAACCCATGACTAAACCCTCTTTCTCTCCTCTCTTAGTATATATATATATATATATATATATATATATATATATATATATATATATATATATATATATATGAGCTTTTCTCTCTCTTCTCTCTTTCTTCTTCATTTTTCATTTCCTTCTTCCTTCTCTCCCTCAAGCTCCCCCTAACTCTAACCCTAGGGAGAAGTTGCTGTGACTTGGACCGTGAGAGGAGAGGCTAGAGTCACCCAAGGTAAGTACATCTTGCTCAATGGTGAAGTCATAAATTTTCAGAATTTTATATATGTTGTTGTTTTAAAAATATATTTAATAAAAAATATTCTCATTGAGTTGTTGATCATATTTAGTTCTTGGAGTTTTAGATTTTGGTGTATAGATTTTTGTACATCTGAGTTTTAAGTTTAGGGTTTTTGTGTGTTCCATGAGTTTTCCTTGGTTTTGACCTATTAAAACTTGGTCTTTTCGAAAATAGTTATTCCATATGTTATAGCATTTTATTTCGAGCATTTTGGCTTTTGATTCACTTAATTTGGAGTTAAAATGAAATTTTTGTGAAGAAAACAAATTTTTGATTTTTAAGCTTTCGGCCATGGCTTAATTTGCTGTTGGAGAAGACGAATTCTTCATGCGGCCAGCTACCTATGCGGCAGAGAGAGCTATGCGGCCCGAGAGGGTTATGCGGCCTGAACTCCTTGTCGCATACTCACAGCATGCGTCCATCTTGTTGGACGCATGATTGTATATCACACAAAGTATTCTGGAGCTAATCCTTGAACTGCTTGTGTTTTCATTCGCTGAACGAACAAAAAATTTGCTAAGTCCAAGAGGGGCATCTATGCGGCAATCTGAGCATGCGGCAAGCGGACTTATGCAACATTGGCACTATGCGCCTCTTCTTTTTTGTCGTATAACTCTGCTTCACCCTTGCACATCTTTTTATGTTTGTCTTTTCTTATTGACACACTTTATGGCATGTCACATCAATCATTTTATGTCACTTCACTGATACTTTATTTATTGGCCGTCACTTCGACACTTGCCTCGAGGAATAGACTTTAACCCTGAGTATGCGGCAAGTGAGTCCATGCGGCCAGTGAGCGCATGCGGCAAGTGAGTGCATGCATCCAGTGGGTGCATGCGGCAAGTGAGTCCATGCAGCCAGGAATTTTTATGTGCATTTTTATTATGTTTTATTTAGTAATTTTTTTAGTGATTATTGTGGTGTGCTTCCTTATGTCGATACAAGTTTACGTTACCAGACCAGTTTATGTACCATTTCATAATCCTCACGTCACCGTGGAAATAATTGTGTATAAAAATATATTGCATTAGGCATCGGGCAATCGAGTGTGAGTATTATCGAATGTATCATGAGTTACGGATACGATAACTCGTGAAAAGCTCGTACCCATGATCCATCATTCTAGGGTAGTTCTCGAGTGTCCACGACTCGAGAACTTAAAATAATTTAGTAATGATTAAACAAGATAATGTTTACCTAGATCATTGGGAGGAAAGAATATTGCACTACCGGCTACCCCGATTCCCAAGGGCTCCATGCAGCATGGAACAACCCTGCTAGGCAAAGGCTCTATGACTGACCAAGTTTATCCATGTTGTGGTACTACAAGTTATTATTTTCTATTTTAGTATATGCATTCCATTATATGTTCCAGTTATATTTCATTTGCATTTATGTTACCAGACCATTTACCAATAAGTTTATGTTTTCAAAAATAGTTTCACTTACAAAACCTCTTTATGTTTACAAAATTAGTTCTTTATGTTTACTTTATGTTGTGTTATGCTATCAGTTATCTGCTTTAGTTCCTTATCCATCATTGTTTGTGATGTGCATTATAATTACTAGACAAGATTAACCTTGGCCATCTAGGTTAACTACAGTGCTGGTGGTAGCGATATTCTTCAAAGCATGCATTTGTTAGTAACTAGGTTTGTGATAACACTAGTTAGTTAATTATAGCAAGTTGTAGGCATGTTTGGCCGTATAATATTTTCCTATTCGTTAAGCTCGCCTTTTTAATTTATTCTTTGGCGCGTGGTTAGGGTGCTAAGTTCTGCTCGGGTGAAGGTCTGTAACCCCGGTCCTTGTTTTGCTTTAGGGTTGTGGTCGCGATCCAGAATAGTTTCTATGCTCTCTTGCCGCTCGTCGCCTTACTTTCAATTATGCACTTATTATCAGTTCTTCCAGTATTATTTTTGAGACAAGTACGTTGGTACCGTACAAGTCTCAATCTGTATTTATTTCTTACATGTCTCTTTTGCTTATGTTGTGATATGTTTGATCTATCGCCTCGAGTTCCTTTGTGGTATTGTTTCTTGGGGTTCTGACCCCACTAGTTTTGTATTGCTAGATTATCCCGAGGAGACCCAGGATCCACCGTACTTCCAGCAAGATAGCTAGCACTCGTAAGACTGCGGCCGAAGCTCGCGAGTGGGTTTCCTTCCTCCACCCCTCGTAGTGTTATTCCTTTTTATGGTATTTTAGCAAGAGGCAGTGTTAGCCCCTTATTTTGAGATCACATCTCTGACTACGGTCAATATAATTTATATATTAGACCATGGCTGGTATATTTGATCATGTATATTTTTATACTCTTTTAGTGCAGCATTTTGTATTCACTAGCTTCATGATCATATGTGACATATAATTTGGGATACCTCTTTACTTTCATATATGATATACTCTTGCACTTGTGTTGCTGGATTAAGATAATAGGATTTGTCAGCATTAGGACTGACGTTATAGCATGCTAGAGTTCACCCATTTGTCTTCCAGATAACCTTAACACATTATGGATTACATCGATATTCTACAAGGTGCGGTTGGCCATGCTAATCCCCATATTTATCCAGTATTCTGGGAGCGGGGTGTGACAAAGTTTTATTGGTGGCCCATGCAGGTCTATTTTTTAGACTTATAAGAGGACTTATCATGTTAGAATCTCAATCATCTATAATCTTCGATTGAACTCCACTTGCAACCTATACTTCTCACTCTCCTTGAACTTCAAGCTTAATTGACATAATTGTTCCATTCTCGTCCCTTGTTGATATCCGTTTGTCCTTATCCTTCAGGGATACTCCACCTGCTCCACCTTATGAGGGTTCCATCGCTCCAGCAGTTCCAGTAGTAGGCCAGAACTAGATTTTGTTGTCAAGTCATAATCAAGAGCCAGCAACCTCTCATCATCAGTCAGCTCCGACAGTCATACAGGGCCAACCGGTTCCACTAGTTACCTTAGCACAATTGGATCAGTTAAACTCATAGGCTATGCTAGAGATAATCAGGACCATGATGGTGACATAGCAGTAGCAACAACAACAACTTCAGCTCCAGCAATAAGTGTTCCAGCTTTACCAGGAGTCCCAACTAGAGCAAAATCGCAACATCCAACGGAGTCTTTAGATGTTGCTAGAACTCAACAGGCATGGTTTGACAGGGAAATCCCAAACCAAAGACTTATGCCCGGATGGAGTAGGGATTGAAGAAGGACAGTACCAGTCGTTCAGTAAGTCGGCATGTCCAGCCTGATCTACCGCAGAAAGATCGCTAGGACATGAGTATATAGTCAGGGGGACCACATCAATAACTGAGGGTCGCAAGAGGAATCTTGCACCCCAGTTAGACTCTTCATTTCAGTATCCCTCACCAGTATTAACTTTCAGTCCTTCGTATCAGAGCCCGGAGGCTCCAGTTGTATGTTCCTTCTGCGGGAAGGCAAGACACACTAGTATAAAATTTCGGAGGGCTAATCACATATGCCTTCTATATGGATCACCCGATTATATGATTGCTTTCTGTCCATGACTACTACCCGGACGACGAGCAATTCCACAGACCTCGATACCAGAATATCACTCGCAACAGCACTCGACAGAACCAGAAGGATGTACCTATTGTGGAAGGATGGGGTATTTTAGACCAGATTGTTGGAAGGCAAATGGGCGATGTTCTCACTGTTCAGCTATAGGTGTACAGTTAGAAATTGCCCGTAATTATTGCCTCAAGAACGACCAGATACGCCCGGTATGCCATCTCAGACATTTTGGTCACCTCGATTTTCAAAATCTGTAGTGGTAGACCAAGATGAGCCAATACTAATAGTATAGTCGTTGGCACAACAACCTCTACTATCTCGAGATCAGAGGGTCAGGCAGCGCAGAGCGCAGTTGTATGCTCAATTTTAGGGGCAGTTTCAGTATCCTATCCATCACGAGGGTAGTACCTCAAGGGTAGTAGGTAGCAACTTCATGATTTTATCTCAGATGTGTTATTTTTAGCCAGACATGCTTTGTTATTATATCTTGGGTTCTAGTCGATAGCCTTGTATTCCACCATGTCTGGAGTGCAACGGTTAGCTCAACTTATTCGACGAGTGGAGGCAATTTTCTCGTCCAACTCTTCTATATGTGTATCTCGTGATACATGATGTCTATCATATGTCCTGACTGCGAAGGTATGTCCTAGATTAGAGTCATGTCCTCGTCATAGTCGTTGGTAAAGACTTATTGCTAGTCTTGGCCCTTATCTATCTTGTGAGTCAGCATAGGCAAGCGAGAACGAATTTCTATTTAACTGAATCGGGAGTATATGTATCCATATGCCTCTAATTTCCTATGTGTTGCTTTTGTTCATTTATTCATTAGTTACCTTATGCATCTATCTTTTCCATTTTAGTTATTTTCTTAGTATAATTAGTTGAATTATGATCTGATTTCTTGAGCTTTCTCGTGTGTTCTAGCTCGACAAGCCTTGGTGAAATTCCGAGGACAAAAATTTTCTAAGGAGGGTAGATGTCACACCCGATTCAAGATTTGGTATTTTTTGAATTTCTAGAATTAATTTTTCTTGAAAATGTATTCCTGTTGTATTTCTTATATTAGTTCATGTTATTTTATTTATTGTTTTATTTTTTATGTTGTTGAGAGAGACTATCAGAGACCAGTAGAATACCCTTTGGCATTGCCATAGACCCGGTTTAGGACCCGCATGTAGAATGGACCCTTGGTTCGGTTTATTTTGGGTAAACCCATGACTAAACCCTCTTTCTCTCCTCTTAGTGTGTGTATATATATATATATATATATATATATATATATATATATATATATATATATATATATATGAGCTTTTCTCTCTCCTCTCTTTCTTCTTTATCTTTCATTTCCTTCTTCCTTCTCTCCCTCAAGCTCCCCTTAACCCTCACCCTAGGAAGAAGTTGTTGTGACTTGGACCGTGAGAGGAGAGGCTGGAAACCACCCAAGCCAAGTACATCTTGCTCAATGGTGAAGTCATAAATTTTTGGATTTTTATATATGTTATTATTTTAAAAATGTAAATGATAAAAAAATATTCTCCTTGAGATGCTGATCATATTTAGTTCTTTGAGTTTTGGATTTTGATGTATAAATTTTCGTTGATCTGAGTTTTAAGTTTAGGATTTTTGTGTGTTCCATAAGTTTTCCTTGGTTTTGACCTATTAAAACTTAGTATTTTTTAAAAATAGTTGTTCCTTATGTTAGAGCATTTTATTTTGAACATTTTGACTTTTGATTCACTTAATTTGGAGTTAAAATAAAGTTTTTATGAAGAAAATATTTTTTTGGTTTTTGAGATTTCGGCCATGGCTTAACTTGTTGTTGGAGAAGACAAAGTCTTCATGCGGCCAGCGACCTATGCGGCAGAGAGCGCTATGTGGCCCAAGAGGGTTACGCGGCCTGAACTCCTTGTCGCATACTCACAACATGCGTCCATCTTGTTGGACGCATGATTATACATCACACAAAGTGTTTTAGAGCTAATCCTTGAACTGCTTTTGTTTTCACTTGTTGAACGAATAAAAATTTTGCTAAGTCGAAGAGGGGCATCTATGCGGCAATCTGAGCATACGACAAGCGGACTTATGCGGCATTGGCACTATGCGCCTCTTCTCTTTTGCCGCTTAAATCTGCTTCACCCTTGTACATCTTTTTATAGTTTTGTCTTTTCTTCCTGACATACTTTGTGATATGTCATATCAATCACTTTATGTCACTTTACTGACACATCATTTATTGGCCGTCACTTCGACACTTGTCCCAAGGAGTAGACTTTAACCCTGAGTATGCGGCCAGTGGGTGCATGGCAAGTGATTCCATGCGGCCAGTGAGTACATACGGCAAGTGAGTGCAGGCAGCCAATGGGTGCATGCGGCAAGTGAGTCCATGCAGCCAGGAATTTTTTTGTACATTTTTATTATGTTTTATTTTGTAATTTTTTTAGTGATTATTGTGGTGTGCTTCTTTATATTGATACAAGTTTACGTTACCAGACTAGTTTATGTACTATTTCATATTCCTCATGACACCATGGAAATAATTGTGTATGAAAATTCATTGCATATGGCATCGGGCAAACGAGTGTGAGTATTGCCCAATGTATCATGAGTCACGGATATAATAACTCGTTAAAAACTCATACCCGTGATCCGTCATTCTAGGGAAGTTCTCGAGTGTCCACAACTCAAGAACTTGAAATAATTTAGTATTGGTTAAACAAGATAATATTTACCTAGATCATTAGGAGGAAAGAATATTGCTCTACCGGCTACCCCGATCACCAAGGGCCCCATGCAGCATGGAACAACCCTGCTAGGTAAGGACTCCATGACTGGCCAAGTTTACGCATGCTGCGGCACTACAAGTTATTGTTTTGTATTTCAGTATATATATTCCAGTATATGTTCCAGTTATGTTTTAGTTGCAGTTATGTTACCAGACCATTTACCAATAAGTTTATGTTTTCAAAAATTAGTTTCAATTATAAAACCTCTTTATGTTTACAAAATTAGTTCCATTTTACAAAACCTTTTGTTTATAAAACTAATCTCATTTACAAAAATTCACTTATATCTTCAAAAGCCATTTTATGCTTACTTTATGTTGTGTTATGCTATCACTTATCTGCTTTAGTTTCGTATCCATCATTGTTTGTGATGTGCATTATAAGTACTAGACAAGCGTATCCTTGGCCATCCGGGTTAACTGTAGTGTCGGTGGCAGCGATATTCTTCAAATCATGTATTTATTAGTAACTAGGTTTGTGATAGCCCTAGTTAGTTAATTATAGCAAGCCATAGGTATGTTTGGCCATGCAATGTTTGCCTATTCGTTAAGCTCGCCTTTTTAATTTATTCTTCGGCACGTGGTTAGGGTGCTAAGTTCTGCTCGGGTGAAGGTCTACAACCCCGGTCCTTGTTTGGTTTAAGGATTTTGGTCGCGATCCAGAGTAGTTCATATGCTCTCTTGCCGCTCGTCGCCTTACTTTCATTTATGCACTTATTATCAGTTCTTCCAGTATTATTCTTGAGACAAGTACGGTTGTACCATACAAGTCTCAATCTGTATTTATTTCTTATATGTCTCTTTTGCTTATGTTGTAATATGTTTGGTCTATCACCTTGAGCTCTTTTATGGTACTTCTTGCTTGGGGTTCTGACCCCACTAGTTTTTTATGGCCAGATTATCCCGAGGAGACCCAGAATCTACCGTACTTCCAACAAGATGGCTCGCACTCGTAGGACTACGGCCGAAGATCGCGAGTGGGTTTTCTTCCTCCACCCCTCGTAATGTTATTCCTTTTTATGGTATTTTAGCAAGAGGCAGTATTAGCCCCTTATTTTGAGATCAGTTCTCTGACTACAGTTAACATGATGTATATATTAGACCATGGTTGGTATATTCGATCATGTATATTTTTATACTCTGCTAGTGCATTATTTTGTATTCACTAGCTTCATGATCATATGTGACATATAATTTGGGATACCTCTTTACTTTCATATATGATATAATCTTGTACTTGTGTTTCTGGATTGAGATGATAGGAATTGTCGGCCTTGGGACTGACATCATGGCATGCTAGAGTTCACACATCTGTCTTCCAGACAACCTTAACTGTCACGCCCCAGCCCCAAAATGTGAGGAACTAGGCCACGTGGCATTGGCCAGCTAACACGTCACTAAAGGTTTAATCCATTTGAATGGACCCAAAGGAACGTGCTACGTTGTCCTAAAATACTACAAGTCTAATACAGGTAAATCTATCTCATCCACAACAAAATATCAGGAAATAAGTGCTGAATATATATAAAGCTGAGTCTGGTAGAGTCATAGTACATATCTGGTGGGAACAAGCCCACTACAAAAGACAATAATAGCACAAAAAAATAAGATAGACTAAGTATCGTCTATCTAACAAAACATCTCCATCTCCAAGAGAGCAAGCTTCTAGAATCAGGTAGATTCTGATGTGTCTCCTCTAGTTCTTCCTCGGTAGCACACCTGGTCTCCTGTCCTGGACCATACACCGTGGGATAGAAGGCCCCGTCTAAATCTGGAAGGGAACCAGGTCCTCAGTGGGACATAACAAGATACAAAGAAATAACATGCCATGTATGTAAATACTGAATAAATAAAGTACAGGGTGCTAACCATCTAAGTGAATACAAATAAAGACCTTGTAGTACGCATGGGAATGTGTAGGTTAGACATATGCTGACTTAATTCACCAATCGTGGTGACTGGCTAGTATATGTGTCATATGCCCCCTGACTCAAGGGCACTCTGCAATCGTCCATCTCCGAGGAGCATGGTACGAAGGTATAAAAACATACAAGGAGGGGGGTGTCCCATACGTCTACTAGTTATCTTTCCCGCCCAATGTAACTAAATATCAAGTCGTACTTTTCCTGAGTTTTCCTAATTTTATGCTAAGCCGTGATGCGTGTCACACGTACTGGTAGCTAATCAAATACGTAGCTCGTATCCCAATATGTATTGCAACCATGTTGCGTGTTCCCGTGATAGGGTCTAGGAGGATATTAGGATACCCTCGCAGATGTTGGTAGGTCTGTAAAGACTAAGTTAATTCTGCTACGTGTCAACGCATCTGTTGACTGTACCTGAGGCAATCTCAGGTACTCACAGTCATATGAAATTCAGGAGCAATACATATAAAAATATTTGAATTTAAACAGTAAACTTGGCAAGGTATACTTGCCTACTCCCTGATAGTATTGGAAACTTGATTTCACAGTCAAGTTTGAGGGTGCTTGTGACAGGGGGTCACTGGCTGTGCTGGAGATATTTTCTGTTAAAACATACAGGGTTCGTGAATATCATGAGTAAAATATAAAGTATATATATATACTTATATACATATATGACAATATATATAATATAGGATACACATATATATAGTATATATATACATATAGATATAGTATATAATATATATAACATTATATATAGATAATATATATTTATACACATATATATATATATATATATATATATATATATATATATATATATATATATATATATATATATATATATATATATATATATATAATAAATTGAAAGACAGTGCAGGAAATAAATACATATATAAATATTGTATTATCCATTATTATATTATATAGTATATATTTATATATAGATTATATATATATATATATATATATATATATATATATATATATATATATATATATATATATATATATATATATATATATATATATTTATATAATAAATTGAAAGACAGTGCAGGAAATATAAATATACATATATATATATATATATATATATATATATATATATATATATATGCTGTATTATCCAGCACTATATTATATAGTACATATTTATATATAGATAATATATATATATATATATATATATATATATATATATATATATATATATATATATATATATATATATATATACATATATATATATATATAATAAAAAGAAAGACTGTGTAGGAAATGTAAATATACATATATATATATATATATATATATATATATATATATATATATATATATATATATATATATATATATGCTGTATTATCCAGCACTATTTATTAAATATATTATATATATAGATAATTCATTTATATA
Source organism: Iris macrosiphon (assembly GCA_036927795.1). Lineage (NCBI taxonomy): Eukaryota > Viridiplantae > Streptophyta > Magnoliopsida > Asparagales > Iridaceae > Iris > Iris macrosiphon. Next base: position 92,400,960 of record JAYESA010000016.1, on the reverse strand, counting down.
TACAAATATATATATATATATATATATATATATATATATATATATATATATATATATATATAATACAGGAAAGAAAATGCAGAAATGTAAATGTATATGTATATAATATATATAGTATTATATATATAATATATATAGTAGTGTATATATAACACTGATTTATATATATATATACATATATACATACATATAAGTATTTATACATATATATGTATAGATAGGGTCAGGGGTATACCCAACGGACAGGTGGGGGTCTTGGCTTGTCGCCGGCGGGAGGAAGACGGTGGAGGTGGCGGTGGCTGGCCGAAGGAGCGTCAGCAGTGGCTGCCAGCAACAGCAGCAGCAACAGCAGCAGCTTGTGGAGGCTACGGCGACGGCTGCGGCGGAGGAGACGGCGGTGCAGGGTGGGGAATCGACGGAGGAGAGGGTGGCGGTAAGGTTGGTGGTGGTGGTGGGGGTCTACAGTGGCGGTGGTGGTGGCTTGAGGTGGTCGGAGTGAAGAGGGTAGCTGTTAGGGTTAGGAGTTGGGAGGTGATGCGGGGGCTGCCGGCGGCGGAGGGGAGGTCGTGGAGCGGTGGAAGGGTGGTGGTCCGATAGAGGGGGTCGGGGCGAGTCGAGTGGTGGTGGTGGCGGTGGTCTACGGTGGCGGTGGTGGTCGTGAGGGGTGGTCGGGTGATGGGGGTAGCTGCTGTTGGCAGGGTCGGGGTAGGTCTGTGGCGGCTGCCCACGGCGGAGCAGGCGGCCGGAGGCGGTGGGGCTTGGCCGGAGGGGAGGTGGGGAGTTGGCGAGGGCTTTGCCGGAGTTGGGTCGGGGGTGGTGGCCGGAGGCGGTGGCTGTGGGGTTTGAAAATGGGAGGGGTCGGTTTATATAGGGTTTTGGGGAGTGGCAAAGTTGTAAATAGATGGAAGTTTTAGGGTATTTAGGTAATTTGGGTTTTTAAGATATTTTTAACTAATATTTCTGGATACTTAGTGCCACATGTAGGGGTTAGGGTTAATGGTCAATGAGGTTATGCCACCTCACATGCATTTTGCATAAAAACCCTTAAAATTCTATAATTCTCATAAAAGTCCTAAAATTGGTATTTTGCGTAATTACGCAATTTGTCTGCTTAAAAATACTTATTCCTAAAAATACAGAATTACACAGAAATAAGGGGGAAAGCTGGGGAAGTGCCTTGGGAGTGTGGGGGTGAGCCTGGGCAGGGGCAGGGTCTGGTTCTTTGGGTGATACGGGTCACCGTATTTATTAATTAATAAATATTGCGCACGGTGTTCACTAATTATTTAGAGGCAGGTAGGGTCATAATTTTTCTACGGTGTCAATATACTAATTGTAGTATATTTCAAGTAGAATAATATCGTATTTTTGTTTGGGCAAAACAGGTGCATGTTTGGCCTCAAATCTCTAGGGGTACAGAGATGGGTAAAGAGCAAAAAATTAATTTGGAAATAAATACGGACTTTCGTAACGATATTTGTCCGTCTCAAACGAGGCTCAAATAAAGCATCTGGGAGTTGCACAAAATTCAGAAAAATAGTCTAACATGTCTAGGGAAGGTATGTGAATTTTGTTTGGAAAATACAGCTAGTGTAATGCTCTAATTAATTGTGTGAAGTACAGGTGCACAATCAAATACGATATGTAAACAAAATAAATTTTAAAAAGTTGCAATAATTCTAATTAGCTAAAAATAATCATAAATTACTGAAATCTGGTCAAGAGAGTTTACAATCTACCCTCCTTAGAATATTTCGTCCTCGAAATAAAAACAGACATATTATGAGAATGAAAGATTGATTTGAAATATTAGGACATACCCTGGTTCTGAAATAGAAGGGGGAAACACTGTCGAATATCCTCTTCTTGTTCCCAGGTTGATTCACCTGGTGCATGATGTCTCCATGCAACACGAACTAGAGGGATAGTCTGGCCTCGCAACACCTTCTCGCTACGGTCTAAGATCTCTACAGGTTCCTCCTGGTACGATAGGCTTGGGCCGACGGTGATCTCTGAATTGTCCAGTACATGACTTGGGTCTGGAATGTACCTCCTCAGCTGAGATACGTGGAAGACGTCATGCACTCCTTCCAAGGTCTGAGGTAGAGCTAGTCTGTAAGCAACTTCTCCGACGCGTTCCAATACATTGAAGGGTCCAATGTACCTTGGACTCAGTTTTCCTCTTCCTCCAAATCTGATAGTACCTCGGGTAGGTGAGATCTTCAAAAATACATGCTCTCCCACTTGGAACTCTAGAGGTCGTCGATGAATGTTGGCCCAGTGCTTCTGTTTGTCTTGTGCAGCTCGTAGGTGTCCTTGGATCTTCTTTACTTTCTCCACCGTACGAATAATCAATTCTGGTCCCAAGATCTGTCTCTCGCCTACATCGCTCCAGCATACTGGGGAACGATATTTCCTTCCATACAAAGCTTCAAAAGGAGACATTTGAATGCTCGCTTAATAGCTGATGTTGTAGGAAAATTCCACCAAGTGTAGATGATCTTCCCATATCCGCTAAAATCAAGCATGCAGGCTCTCAGCATATCTTCTAGGGTCTGGATGGTGCGCTCTGATTGACCATCTGTCTGTGGATGATACGAGGTGCTGAACTTGAGGCGGGTACCAAGACTTTTTTGCATACTTCGCCAAAAGTAAGATATAAATCTCGTATCCCTGTCAGATACTATGCTGACTGGTACTCCGTGCAGACGCACTATCTCCTTCATGTACATATCCGCCAAGACTTCTGTAGATTGTCCTACTCTGAATGGTAAGAAGTGGGCAGCCTTGGTGAGTCTGTCTACGATCACCCATACAGCATTACAACCACTGGGACTCCTTGGGAAGCCCGTAACAAAGTCCATCGTAATATGTTCCACTCGGGTATTGGGAGGGGTTGAAGTAGACCGACAGATCTCCGATGTTCAGCCTTGACTTGCTGACACACCAGGCATTTAGCCACAAAGCGTGCTATCTCTCGCTTCATTCCATGCCACCAGTAATATTGTCGCAGATCTCTGTATATCTTTGTGCCTCCGGGATGTATAGAGTATGTTAAGCTATGAGCTTCTGACATCAGTTCTTCACGAAGTTCTCCATTCGGAACATAAAGACGATCACCACATCTTAGAGTCCCATCTTCGTGTATGCGATATCCCGTCTGGATTCCAGCCTCTGTTCTTTGTCGAAGCCTCTGAAATCTTGCATCTACTGGTAGAGCAGCTTTGATTCTTTCGACCAATATTGATTGCAGCTGGTAGTTTGATAATTGGCCGTCAATTCCTGGCATAATGACCTTTATTCCCAACTTTTCTAGATCTCTCAATAGACCTGGTTGGTTGATCATAAAGAATGTCGAGGGTCTTCTGCTTAGAGCATCAGCTACCACATTAGCCTTCTCGGGATGGTATTGTAGATCAATTTTGAAATCCGTCATCACTTCGAGCCATCGTCTTTGTCTTAGGTTCAAGTCCTTCTAGGTGTAGACATATTTCAGGCTCTTGTGATCGGTGAAAATCTCCACTCGTTCGCCGTATAGATAGTGTCTCCATAGCTTCAGGGCGAAGATGACTGCGGCAAGCTCCAGGTCGTGAGTGGGGTAATTCTTCTCATGAGTCCTCAATTGTCTTGAGGCATAAGCTACAACCTTCCCATGTTGCATTAAGACACAACCCAATCCTTTTCCGGATGCATCGCTATAGATTACGAAACCTCCGGATCCAGATGGTATAGTCAAGATGGGGGCAGTAGTCAGACGCTTCTTCAACTCATCAAAAGTTGTCTGGCATTCCTCCGACCATATGAACTCCTGCTCCTTGCGGGTCAACCGGGTTATTGGTTCCGCGATTCTTGCAAAGTTTTCTACGAACCTCCGGTAATATCCGGCAAGTCCTAGAGAGCTTCTCACCTCTGAGACGTTGGTCGGGGTTGGCCATGTCTCTACGGATGAAATCTTTGCTGGGTCCACCGAGATGCCTTCTCCTGTGATAACGTGTCCAAGGAAAGCGACACGATCAAGGAAGAATTCACACTTGCTCATCTTAGCATAAAGGCTTACCCGTCTTAGTATTTCTAGCACCAGTCTCAAGTGCTCTTCATGCTCCTCGTGGCTCTTTGAATACACCAAGATGTCGTCGATGAAGACTACCATGAACTGGTCCAGATATTGGTGGAAGACTCTATTTATCAGGTTCATGAATACGGCTGGTGCATTAGTCAGTCCAAAAGGCATCACCAGGAACTCGTAATGACCATAGCGAGTCCTGAATGATGTCTTTGGAATGTCTTCTCTCCGTACTTTGACCTGATGATAGCCTGATCTCAAGTCTATTTTTGAGAATACCACAGCTCCCATCAGTTGGTCGAACATATCGTCAATTTGCGGCAAAGGGTACTTGTTTTTGATTGTCAAAACATTGAGAGCTCTGTAATCAATATACATCCGATATGTCCCGTCCTTCTTTGGTACAAATAATACTCCCCAGGGTGATGCACTAGGACGAACAAATCCCTTGATCTGCAATTCCTCCAGTTGCAGCTTTAGCTCGTCAAGTTCCTTCTTCGCCAGTCGGTACACATTTGAGGATACTGGTGCATCTCCGGGTATCAGCTCAATAGTGAACTCTACTTCTCTGTCAGGTGGTAGGCCTGGCAATTCCTCCGAGAATACGTCTTCGAATTCTGCAACGATTGCTGGGGGTTCTATCTCCATCGCCATGTAAGCTCTAGGAGTCTGGCCTACTCCTTGCTCGATGGTACCTCGTACGTATTCGAACTCCGGGTGTCCTGGTGGTCTAAAGATGATACTACCTTTTCGGCAGTCTAGGATAGCATTGTTCTGGATTAACCAGTCCATGCCTAAGACGACGTCGAAATTTGGCATAGGGAGTACCAAAAATCGCGCTCTTAGCTCTCTACTACAAACAACTATCGAACATGTTTCAATAATGTTGGTAACTGGAACAATGCCTCCTCCAGTAAGTATTTTCCAGCACTTGGGTAGTGGGGAAGTGACTAGTTTGTGCATGGCTACGAAATTACTAGATATGAATGATAGGGTTACGCCAGAATCAAATAATGCAGTTGCAGGTAATGATGCAACTAAAATGGTACCTGTGATGGTTTCACCTTCGGGTTCTTCGGCAACTGCAGCTAAAGCAAAGGCATGCCCGTGCCTTTGTCCTCCAGATTGTTGTCTAGCCTTGTTGAATTGGGCCTCCTGAGTGGCCAAGGGTGCTCCTATCTGATATCCTCCCGATGTTGAGGATAGCATCTTCTGGGCTTGTGCTCTTGGCTTCTGTCCGTGCTAAGGTGCTGCATCTTTGCGTTGTGGGCAGTCTCTGGCCATATGCTGGCTCGCTCCACATACTAGGCATAATCCTAGCTTCTTTCTGCAGTCATTGGTAAAATGTCCCTTCTTGCCACAAAAGTGACAAGTCGGGAGCTCCTTCTTCTGGTAGGGTCCCGTCGTCTGCTGCGTCTGATTTTGTGGACGGCGAATAGGTCCTCCTGCTCCTTGCTGGTTTTTGGCCAGGAAGGTTGGATTAAAGCGTCTTGTTCCTCGGCCAATTGCTTCTTGCACCCTTGCTTCTGTAAGAACCTCCTCGTAGGAGATCCTTGACTGAGATGTCGTATACCTCTAGAGCTCGCAGGTGAGGCCATGGTGGAATCTTTTGGCCTTCTCCAGCTCATTCGGTATCAAGATGGTACCGAATCGACTTAGTCTGCTGAACTCTACGTCGTAGGCGTCAACCGTCATGTTTCCCTGTTCCAAGTGCAGGAACTGGGAGTATAAGGCATTTTGGACTGTTGTAGGAAAGTACTTGGCATTAAAGTGCTCCAAGAATTGTTCCCAAGTCTGGTCTTTGCCGACGCTACGCTCTATGGATTCCCACCAGAGATGGGCGTTGCCAAGGAGTTGGGCCCTCACAGCGGTCATCCATAAATCGGGGGTAAGTTGCGAACCTTCCAGTAGCATCTCTGTGTTGGAGATCCAGTCTGAGATCTCCTCTGGGGTTTCGCTGCCTTTAAAGGTTCTCGGGCTCATCTGGCGAAAACCTCGGACTGTGCCTACTGGTTGGACAGGTACTGGTGTCGGGGCAGTGGTTCTCTCCAAAGCCGTCATCAAGGTCTGTCTCAAGGCTTCAGTCTGTTGCCACTGAGACTGTCTCAGGGCTTCAGTCTGTTGCCATTGAGTCTGCAACATAGCTTGGAGGAACTGGAACATTTGAGGCTGGCCCTCAAGCTGTGGCATCATGGCAGGAAGGGCTGGAGGTGGTGGCAAAGGTGTCTCCGCCTGCGGTGTTGATGTTTGCCCTTCATGTTGAGCTGGTGTTCCTGTCTGGGCAGGATCCTGGGGAAGGTATGGAGTCGTCGGGTAGACCAGCATCCTTCTCGGGGATTGGTCTCGTGGGGTAGTCGGGGTTCCTTGGACATTTAGCGAGGGGTCTTTTGCTTGGTCAGCCCCATCAATCGTATGTTTCCCGGGTATGTCCATATTTCTGAAGAAAATAGAATAATTAGAAAAGCATGAAGGAAAAGATAATCAAGCAGGATGCGATAAAAAAAAATATTTAAGGATAGAGTTAGTGTGGATGAGACCTAGTATTCCTATTCTATTGCAGGCTTGCTGGGCATGTCATCATACCACTAGCAATAAATGTGACCTGCATGGGCCACCACTAAAACCATGTCACGTCCCAGTCCAAAAATGTGAGGAACTAGGCCACGTGACATTGACCAGCTGACACGTCACTAAAGGTTTAATCCATTTTAATGGACCCAAAGGAACGTACTACGCTGTCCTAAAATACTACAAGTCTAATACAGGTAAATCTATCTCATCCACAACAAAATATCAGGAAATAAGTGCTGAATATATATAAAGCTGAGTCTGGTAGAGTCATAGTACATATCTGGTGGGAACAAGCCCACTACAAAAGATAATAATAGTGCAGAAAAATAAGATAGACTAAGTATCGTCTATCTAACAAAACATCTCCATCTCCAAGAGAGCAAGCTTCTAGAATCAGGTAGATTCTGATGGTGTCTCCTCTAGTTCTTCCTCGGTAGCACACCTGGTCTCCTGTCCTGGACCATATACCGTGGGATAGAAGGCCTCGTCTAAATCTGGAAGGGAACCAGGTCCTCAGTGGGACATAACAAGATACAAAGAAATAACATGCCATGTATGTAAATACTGAATAAATAAAGTACAGGATGCTAACCATCTAAGTGAATGCAAATAAAGACCTTGTAGTACGCATGGGAATGTGTAGGTTAGACATATGCTGACTTAATTCACCAATCGTGGTGACTGGCTAGTATATGTGTCATATGCCCCCTGACTCAAGGGCACTCTGCAATCGTCCATCTTCGAGGAGCATGGTACGAAGGTATAAAAACATACAAGGAGGGGGGTGTCCCATACGTCTACTAGTTATCTTTCCCGCCCAATGTAACTAAATGTCAAGTCGTACTTTTCCTGAGTTTTCCTGATTTTAGGCTAAGCCGTGATGCGTGTCACACATACTGGTAGCTAATCAAATACGTAGCTCGCATCCCAATATGTATTGCAACCATGTTGCGTGTTCCCGTGATAGGGTCTAGGAGGATATTAGGATACCCTCGCAGATGTTGGTAGGTCTGTAAAGACTAAGTTAATTATGCTACGTGTCAACGCATCTGTTGACTGTACCTGAGGCAATCTCAGGTACTCACAGTCATATGAAATTCAGGAGCAATAACATTAACAATATTTGAATTTAAACAGTAAACTTGGCAAGGTATACTTGCCTACTCCCTGATAGTATTGGAAACTTGATTTCACAGTCAAGTTTGAGGGTGCTTGTGACAGGGGGTCACTGGCTGTGCTGGAGATATTTTCTGTTAAAATATACAGGGTTCGTGAATATCATGAGTAAAATATAAAGTATATATATATTATATACTTATATACATATATGACAATATATATAATATAGGATACACATATATATATAGAGTATATATATACATATAGATATAGTATATAATATATATAACATTATATATAGATAATATATATTTATATATATACATATATATATATACTATATATATATAATAAATTGAAAAACAGTCGCAGATAATAAATACATATATAAATACTGTATTATCCAGTATTATAAATTATATAGTATATATTTATATATAGATAATATATATATAATATATATATATATATATATATATATAATATATATATATATAATATATATATAATATATGTATATGTATATAATAAATTGAAAGACAGTGCAGGAAATATAAATATACATATATATATATATATATATATGTTGTATTATCCCAGCACTATATTATATCAGTACATATTTATATATATATATTATATATATATATATATATATAATATATATATATCTATATATATATATAATATATATTAATATAATATATATATATATATTATATATATATATATATATATATATAATATATAATATCATATATATTATATATATATAATAAAATAGAAATACTGTGCAGGAAATGTAAATATACATATAATAGTATATATAATGTTGTATTATCCAGCACTATTTATTAAATATATTATATATATAGATAATTCCTTTATATATACATAGATATATATATACATATATATATATATATTATATATATATAATACAGGAAAGAAATATGCAGAAATGTAAATGTCTATGTATATAATAATATATAGTATTATATATATAATATATATAGTAGTGTATATATAACACTGATTTATTATAAATATTAATATATATTATACTTAATATAATATACATATATACATACATATAAGTATTTATACATATCATATATGTATAGATAGAGTCAGGGGCTATACCCAACGGACAGGTGGGGGCCTTGTGCTTGTCGCCGGCGGGAGGACGACGGCGGAGGTGGCAGTGGCTGGCCGGAGGAGCGTCAGCAGCAGCAGTGGCTGACCAGCTAGCTAGCAGGCAGCAGCTTGTGGAGGCTACGGCGGCGGCTGCGGCGGAGGAGGACGGCAGTGCAGGGTGGGGAATCGACGGAGGAGAGGGTGGCGGTGAGGTGATGGTGGTAGGTGGGGGTCTACGGTGGCGGTGGTGGTGGCTGGAGGTGGTCGGAGTGAAGAGGGTAGACTATTAGGGTTAGGAGTTGGGAGGTGCTGCGGGAGGCTGCCTGGCGGCGGAGGGGAGGTCGTGGAGCGGTGGAAGGGTGGTGGTCCGGTAGAGGGGGGTCGTGGGTGAGTCGAGTGGTGGTGGTGGCTGGTGGTCTACGGTGGCGGTGGTGGTCGTCGTGAGGAGGTGGTCGGGTAGTGGGGGTAAGCTGCTGTTGGCAGGGTCGGGGTGGGTCTGTGGCGACTGCACCACGGCGGAGCAGGCGGCAGGAGGCGGTGGGGCTTGGCCCGAGGGGGATGTGGGAGTGTTGGCTGAGGGCTTTGCCGGAGTTGGGTCGGGGGTGGTGGCCGGAGGCGGTGGCTGTGGCTTGAAAGGGGGAGGGGTCGGTTTATATAGGGTTTTGGGGAGTAGCAAAGTTGTAAATAGATGGAAGTTTTAGGGTATTTAGGTAATTTAGGTTTTTAAGATATTTTTAACTGATATTTCTGGATACTTAGTGCCACATGTAGGGGTTAGGGTTAATGGTCAATGAGGTTATGCCACCTCACATGTATTTTGCATAAAAACCCTTAAAAGTCATAATTTGCATAAAAGTCCTAAAATTGGTATTTTACGTAATTATGCAATTTGTCTGCTTAAAAACACTGATTTCTAAAAATACAGAATTGCACAGAAATAAGGGGAAAGCTGGGGAAGTGCCTTGGGAGTGTGGGGTGAGCCTGGGCAGGGGGCGGGTCTGGTTCTTGGTTGATACGGTCACCGTATTTATTAATTAATAAATACTGCGCTACGAGTGTTCACTAATTATTAGAGGCAGGTAGGGTCATAATTTTTCTACGGTGTCAATATACTAATTGTAGTATATTTCAAGTAGATATAATATCATGTTTTTGTTTGGGCAAAACAGGTGCATGTTTGGCCTCAAATCTCTAGGGGTACAGAGATGGATAAAGAGCAGAAAATTAATTTAGAAATATAATTCGGACTTTTGTAACGATATTTGTGCGTCTCATAACGAGGATCAATAAAGCATCTGGGAGTTGCACAAAATTCAGGAAAATAGTCTAACATGTCTATGGGCAGGTATGTGAATTTTGTTGTGAAATACAGCTAGTGTAATGCTCTAATTAATTGTGTGAAGTACAGGTGCACAATCAAATAGGATATGTAAACAAAATAAATTTTAAAAAGTTTCAATAATTCTAATTAGCTAAAAATAATCCTAAATTACTGAAATCTGGTCGAGGGAGTTTACATTAACACATTGCGGCTTACTTCAGAATTCTGCAAGGTGCAGTTGGCCATATCAGTCCCCGTATTTATCCAGTATTTTGTGAGCGGGACATTACACTCTCTCATGATACCAATGACACACCCTACCAACACCACTACCAATGATGACAATGTATCAAACACCTAGTAGACAACATATAAAGCATATTGATACTTTGTGATATACCCTCATATCACCCCCATTATGATACTAAAAACCTATAATACTAAATATATAAATAATTTATGATATATAATAATTAGAATAACTGAAATTAATGCTAATAAAGAAATTTAGCCTATAGAACACACCATATATGGGAAAATACCCAATCTATACTCCTGTATCATGGAGTATCATGATACAGACTTTCCGTATCCATTTGTGGACACATATACCCTCTGAAACCATGAATTATAACCTAAAATCACCTATGAAATATTTCTACAAACACCTAGTGGTCCAAATTTGAATTTCCCCTAATTTGCCATAAAAGTCAATGTAGCTTTCACCATAGGGCTCTTAAGAACCTAGTTCTTCTTCCGATGGGTCGTCCTTAGCAATTAAAGGGTTCTTAAGGGTCTAATACAGTAATTAGAGTAGAAATTAATATGGGAATAGGGATTTTATCTATTGGAAGATGGATTCCTAATTTATCACACCACAAGAACACAATACAATGAATGGACACCTCCTTCTAGCTAGCTTCCGTCCAATGCTTCCTCCTTGATATTCCGAGCTCATATGTCTCCATAAGATTGATTTGGAATGAAAAAATTAGGTTTTTCTCTCAAATTTGGGGATGAACTAAATGGGAATAAATGGAGGCTATTAAAACTAAGAGAGTACTTATACTTCCCATTAATAGGCCGCCCCCCTCTTTGCTAGGGTTAGGTTTGGTTCAATTGGTTTGACCAAAAGGCCCCGCTCAAACTCTCATGAATAGGATCTTTTAGCCTTAGGAAGGAATATTACATTCTTGAGTCTAAATGGGATTAATAGACCTAATCTAGTCATGAATAATTATTTAATTAAACCAATGGGTCATGGTTCATATCAAGTCTAGTTGGGTCCACTTAGGCTCACTAACACTTAGTCTAACTAATGGCTAACACTAACCACTAACTTTATTAGCAATATGTATTATATAATATATTATTAACAATATAAATATTTTGAAATGACAAAAATATTTCTCTCTGAAAAAGATCAAAGTAACAAAAACCTAAGCTTTTAATTTCAAAGATCAAAGCATCTAATTATCATTTTGCCTCTTTGCACGCAGCTCCCTATTTTCAAAGAAAGAGAAATAACTAGTGTTTTCGATGTTCTGTAACTGTTTACCAACTTTAATATAGTTCTTACCCTTGCAACTAACGAGAATTTTTTCTAACTTCTTAGATTTTTTAGCCTATATGAGAAGCAGACAATTATTCAACAATGCTAATAAACAAATTAAAATCTGAAAATTGAACAATTTATTTCTTACCATCTTCAGCAATGCAGCATATAAGACTGATTTAGTGGGAAGAGGGGATGTTGCAGGCACATAACCGCCTCTACGATTATCAGTGTCCAATAACATAGGATGTACGACCTCCACATAGTATACAACATAGTTCTTGCTACAATCCGACATTGTCATGACCCGCACCCGATGTAGGGTCACGAGTACGTGGGTACGTCCAGCCTACGCCGCAGCATCGGCGGTAGAACACTGTCTAGGTTACAATACTAGCTAATCAATCTCACATGAATATCCAACTCCATAAGGAGACACAGATATCACAATATAATATGGAAATACTCAATCACATAAACTAAAGCACGATGAGATATCGAAGAAAATAACGAAATACAACATAAGTCTAAACAACAAAAATAGTCTAACCTACAAACAATAACATCCAAGTCTCCAAGTATGCCGAAAACAAGTCCTCTAAGTCGCAGTCTGGAAAAATATTTTCAGTCAGGATGGAGCAAAGTACAAGTACTAACAACAGTTCCATGTATATTGACAAAAACTATAATACAGTGTAAAGAAATACAAGATGGATGTAAATACTGGCAATAAGAAATAATGGTGAAATAAAGTACTGGAAATAGAAAATACTGGAGCATATGTCATCATCAATGGTACACTAGCAATAAACGAAAATACAAGTGCATGCTAGAACAATGAACTGGAATATAAGTGAATGCTAGAATAATAACTAGAATATAGGAAAATGCTAGATCAATAAACTAGAAATACATGTATAAACTATCTAGCTAAGTGTGTGAAACATCAACATATCATGTAATCGGCTTGGGACTGATCAGGCTTGCTATGTATGATTAGCTATGATTCATGTAAGGTCAAGCTAACCATCCAGTTAGCTATGATGCGAACAATAGTCAGGCTAATCATACATAACAGGCGATGAGGCATGTAATGGTCAGGCTGTACCGACGTGAGGTATGGGTGTCATGCCCCAGTCCCAAAATACCGATGAACTATACACGTGGCAATGGCCAGCAGCACCCTCCAATGGGCAAACCCAATTTAATGGACCCAATAGAGTGTACTTAAGATGTAAAACAACAATAAAGGTCTACGATACTAATCTCATCCACAGAAGATAAATACAATCAATATCAGAATAATCAAGATGAAATAATAATCAACAAATCTCAATAAAAGTCTCGGAGAACAACCCGATAATGAGTTTGATACAGCAGTTCAATAGACAAAATAAAAGTGTCTAACAACAGTAAAGACTGAGTATAGGTAAATCAGATACTCAGGGGAATTCCTCTGGCATCACCCCATCCTCTAGTGTTGGTACTGCTCCAAAGTCTGCTCCTGTCCCGTATACCTCGGGGTAGATCTCCTTTGCTAAACCTGGAGACATAATCCGAATTCCAGGTCCTCAGGGGACATAGCAAGGTACAAGAATAACTCAAGCCAAAAAAGTGCAGTATATAATAATATATCAATAGGGCAAACTATGTAACCAGCTAAGTGATATGCAAAATGAGAGCATTACTAGAGCTCAGGCTGAGACAACTACAAGCTCTGTGTCGGGAAGCCTGTAGCAGTTATACTATGTAGTTATACTATGTAGTGGGCCTAGCACTGTAGTGGCTAAGGCACCATAATAAAAAATATATATAAAATCAGCCTGCAGCCTGTGTGTCTCTCCGTACCCAATATAATCACACATCTCATGTCCACGACGTCTTATGTCCATGACATGCAAGATCATGACCTCTAACTAATGCAGCGAGTCATAATGATAGCTAAGCATATGTAATATCTATGTCATAAATCCTATAATCTATACAGAATCACCATGAATATCTCAGAAAGATTCTGTCTTATGAACAGTATCAAGTGTCCTATGGTATGACGTACTTGATAATGCAAGCACGAAGATATATAGGTTCGCGATATCAATCTCTAGTGACGTTACATGACTCTGCATACGGCGTCGACACCCGAATCTTATTCGTATGCAAAGCAACGTCATACGGTCCTAGGTTGAACAGATACATCATATAAATAAATCAAAAGAATAATATAAAACAAGTACTGCAAGATTGCAAGGTACACTTGCCTGGGGTTTGGATTCCAACAGTTGCTTTGGTCACAGCAAGATCTTCAGGTACTCCTCCGGATGCTGAAATAATTATTACCATCATGCTCAGAAGATATGAAATAGCTAGGATCGCCTATCCATAAGTCCAATTTGGACACAGGGACAAACTGTACAGTTTTTGGTCAAATCAGGGTCCACAAGTGGCCCACTTCGCACCAAAAAATGTGCCAGAGATAAAGCTCTCCAAATTTATTAAACTTAGTGTCTACAAGTCTAGAACAAAGATACAAACCCAACGGAATGTCCAGAACTGGATTCCGATGAGCCGATCACAAAATCGTCCGTCAAGTGGAGTCGTGGGACCCACAATACGGGATTTTGTCAATGTTCTAAGAATTGAACCAAACTTGGGTCACGGGACCAGCGTATTGCTACGAGTCCGATAGCACAAGTTTCGTTTTAAAACGATAAGCACACACAAAGTTACAACGAGTTTCAGAACAGGGTCGATACGGAGCATTTTTGATGGATACGCGTTGATTCTGGTGTGTACGCACATCAAATCAACTTTCGTGAAATCTCACATGTCCGTATTGACGGTGTACACCTTTCAGTAAAATTCGCACACGACCAAGTCGCCTCGTTTAGCGGGGCACACCCAATTCCGAGAAAATTTGGGTTTCAAATAACCAAGTTTTTTGGTCAATTTCATCCGAGAATAAAACACAACCTACGGAACATTAAATTAAACTAAAATAGGGTTTTAAAACTCGGTTATATTACCTAATTAACTATTCAAACAAAAATAAGAAATAGTTAACAGGTTGCACGTAAAACGGTCGTGAACTTATGAGTTCGGGCCAGTTTCTAATTTTCAGAAATAGGGGGGTTTTCCAGTTTTTTTGTCGCGATTTGAAACCAACACAGGACGCGATACCCCGAACTGATTACACGGGTTTTGAGAGGCTTACACAAGGAACGTGTCGTAACAGAGCGTTTGAACATCGACGCAAGGAGGAGAGAGAAATTCTCACCTAAACAGGGGGTTGGTAACGACTATACGTCGTGTACACGCGATGGCGCGACGGTCGATCGGCGGCGGGTGGCGGCGCTGTTGTGGCTGCTATGGTGGCTGCTCAGCTGCTGGGTCGGCGGGGAAGTCGTCGCCGGAGGTCGTGGGTCGTCTCTGGAGGGAGCTCGTCGGCGCTGGGGAGGCGGCGGATAGGCGGTGGCAGTGGTCAAGGATGTCGGAGTCTAGTGGTCGGGGAGCTAGGAGTTGCCGGAGAGAAGCTTGGTACTGAGAGGCGGCGGAGGCAAAGTCAACCGGAGGAGCTCGGGGCGTAGGCAGGGCTCGAGGTTCATCAAGGTTGCCGGGGATCGTGGTGGTGGGGTTTTATAGGGTTGGCGGGAAGGAGAAGAGGCACGGCGGTTGCTGGCGGGGAGAGGAGAGGCCGGCCGTTGGCGAGGAGAAGAAAGGTCAGGACGGCGTTTGGACGGCAGGGGAGGCGGAGCGGCACTGTAAAACGTCCGGCGGTGGCGACGGGGGTTACGGAATTGGGGGATCACTGTAGCGGGGTCCTAGTGGGGTCCTAGCGGGTCCGGTCGGGTATAGGTTTGCGGGTACGGGTCGGGTTCAAATCTGACCCGTTAGGGTTGGTTTGGGTTGGGTTGGTTCAGGATTTGGTTCGGTTTATGTAGGGTGATTTAAACCGGTTTTATTGGGTTTAATTAAAAATATTATTTTTAGGTGTTTAAAATAGTTTTTTGGTCCAATAAATTTCAGAAAAATTACAGTATGTCTAATTCTTTACTTTACACTCAAAAATATTATTTCCATAATATTTTTACATTTAATAAAATCATAAAATTATTTATTTCCAGAAAAAAAATTTATTTTAATTATTTAAAAATCACAGAAAAGTCATAAATATTTATATTTTTAATTCTGAAAATTCTGGGTGTTTACAATGGGTGAGATATGATTCATGTAGAGTTGGATATGATCACATAATCTACTAATATCTTTCCGTCCCCAGCTAGCACGATGGATTCCAATCACGACTCCTCGTGACAAGTCTCGATGATGCTAACTCATGTATCCATGGTGTCTGAATCATGTACGCTATACAACTAGAATCATAGAGATAATTAACATAATGAAAACTGTCAGAGAATGTACTCGCCTGTGGTCCTCTGCTGGCAATACCAATGTCCTATTTCTGAGGTCTTGTCTAAATAATCCAACAGTTCTGTAGACATTATTTAATAATAATACAGAATCAGTCGTTACACTAACATACAATCATAAATACACTGAACTCAGGGGCTACGCTAGGTATGACACTGGTCAACTAGCAGGGTCAAATGTGCATCTAACTGCACGGGTGTCACGTCCTCAAATATTATGCATAATCAGATAGTCAATTACTAACACATGTCTAGCCAATACGTTAGTGTACACAAGGCAGTCAAGGGTCACACAGTCAACTGTAAATACGGGATATCCATAAATTACACTTATGGTCATACGCAACTACGTATATATATATATATATATATATATATATATATATATATATTACAGTCATAACTAGTATTAGCATTTAATTACCATGGAATATATATATATAAAAAGTAAATATTATACGCACACGCACGCACACGCAATTGGTTACTAGGTCCACCAACACAGGGTCTTACTATCAACCAACTAAATCCGTCATGACACGATATCCTAAAACTCTACACTATTCATACATGCACATAAAATCACAAAGAGGGCAGCTACGAACCTTGATGGGCACGCACGGGGTCGAGGAAGGCTGATGCTGACCAGAGACGATGAGGTGAGATGGGTCAATGATGACGACGATGATGATGATGATGATGATGATGATGATGATAGTGATGATGATGATGGTGGTGATGATGATGATGATAATGATGATGATGATGGTGGTGATGATGGTGATGGTGGAGACAACGCAGGGGAAGGTCATGAAAAGGGCTGCTACCGGGGTCATTGTCACACCCTAGTCCCAAAATATACGAGACCATGCCACGTGGCAATAGCCAGCTAATACGTCTCTGAGGGATTACCCAATTTAATGGATCCTACGATGCGTACTCCGCTGTCCTAAAATACTAACAAGTCCAATACTAATATACAACAGGTAATCTAATCTCATTCACAATATAAACAAGAAATACTAAAATAAATACTGGAAGATAAACGCCAGTCTGAAATGTCATAGTACAATCCCAAATGTCTGGTAGGAACAAACCCACTACTATGACGAAATAAAAGTACCGAACGACAGATAAAAGAATAATTACTAGGGCATCGGCTGACTAGATAATGATGCTCCAATCCTGGGCAGAAGGCCTACCAAATGATCACGAGAACTCTGACGGTAGCACCTCTAGCTCCTCCTCAGATGTGTACCTCATCTCCTGTCCGAACCCGTACACTGTAGGATAATATGCCTCGTCCAAATCTGGAAGAGAACCAGTTCCTCAGAGGGACGTAACAAGATACAAAAATACATGCCATATATAAATACAGAATAAAATAAAGGGTATGCTAATCATCTAAGTGAATGCAATATGAGGACAACCTTGGTACGTATGGGTAGGTGTAGGCATAACGTCCAATACTCCGAAGAGCGTGGTATCTATACATGTAATGTCCATCATTCCGAAGAATGAGGTATCTGCAAATATATATACGTCTGTATCGCTCCAAAGAATGCGGTATCTGTATAAAGGGAGTCATTGGATCTGTGGCTCCTCCGGATACTACGGATTCCAATGTGTATATCCCATACGCCTACTAGCTGTCCTCCACGCCCAATGTAGATATACAAGTCGAATACACGACGTACATACCATGTATCTATATGCCAAGTCTCTACTAATTATATAACCCTGATTATGTACTAAACTGTGATGCATGTCACACGCACCGATAGCTAGTCGGGTACGCGGACCCGTATCCCAATATAAATTTGATACCGTGATGCTTATAAGAGTGTCAGGTCTCGGAAGATGTCACACCCCAGTCCCAAAATACAAGGAACCAGGCTACGTGGCAATAGCCAGCGGTCACGTCTCCGAGGATATCCCAATTTAATGGATCCTAACGAAGAGTGCTACGCTGTCCTAAAATACTAACATGTCCAAATTCAGTCAATCAACAGGTAAACTAATCTCATCCACAAATAAACAGCAAAAAGTACTAAATAAAACTGCTGGAAGATAAACACCAGTCTCAAGATATCATAGTACAACCAATAATGTCTGGTGGGAACAAACCCACTACTATGACGGAATAAAAGTACTGAAATAATAAATAAAAGGGTAATGACTACGGCATCGGCTGACTAGATAATGATGCTCCCAATCCTAGGCGGAGGGCCTACCAAGTGATCACGGAAACTCTGACGGTAACACCTCTAACTCCTCTGCGGTACCGAACCTCGTCTCTTGTCCTGGGCCGTATACTGTGGGGTAATATGCCTCGTCCAAATCTGAAAAGGTACCAGGTTCTCAGAGGGACGTAACAAGATACATAAAAGTATGCCATATATAAATACTGAATAAAGTAAATACAATAAAGGGTGTGCTAACCATCTAGGTGAATGTAGTGTGAGGACAACTGTGAGTATATGGGAAGGTGTAGGCTAGACATTTGCTGACGTAATTCACCAGTCGTGACAACCGGCTAGTATATGCCACATATGCCCCCTATAACACGGGCGCAGAAATACAATAACGTCCAACGTTCTATAGAGTGTGGTATCTGTAATATCACCAAGTAACGTCCAACACTCTACAGAACGTGGTATCAGTAATATATATATATATATATATATATATATATATATATATATATATATATATATATATATATATATATATATACGTCCATATCACTCCGTCGAGTGCGGTGTCTGTATAAAGGAGTGGGGTGTCCCATATGCCTACTAGTTGTCCTTCCCGCCCAATGTATATATCCAAGTCGAATACTCGACGTGCAAACTCCGTATCTAAATGCCAAGTCTCTACATAGAAATAATTCTGAATTACTTACTAGCCGTGATGCATGTCACACGCGCCGATAGCTAGTTGCCCACGCGAACCCGCATTCCAATATGAATTTGTCATAGTGATACGTGTAAGAGTGTCGGGTCTCCGGAAGACATCAGAGTATCCTCCAATAGGGTGAGTCAACTACGATCTAGGTCAAGTATACTAATCATCGACGTATCCGTCGACAGCACCCGAGTAAATCTCGGACGCGCACAGTTTTATAAAAGGAAATCAACAAGAATACAATACAACTAATGCATAATTTAAATTAGACAGTAAATATAGCAAGGTATCTTGCCCGAGTACTCAAGTTATGAATGCCAAAAGCCTACTCCTGCGGTGTCTCCTGGCTGATCTAATGATCCTAAACACACCAATATAATATAGCAAATCTAACATCAGACACTAGGGGAAATACATGCTTAATTATGACGTTGTTCTAGGTACTGTTAGGAGATCATGGTTGGCCGACTACAGTGACGCGTGTGCACGTAGCTAGGGTGTACACGTGTTCTGTCCTCGGCTACTATGTATCTCTTGACAATAGATTACCACGTTATGGGTTGCGAAGCTGTCTATATTTTAGTACAATTATGTCCTTATTTTCCATGCTTGAGTATACATGTAAATGTCCAGGTTTTTAGGTGAAAAATAAGTCTTTATATTCGAGTCTAACATTAAGGAAAATATTGGTTATTAAGGAGTGCTAAATCTTGTTAATCATCACCATTCATATATGCAGGGTTAATGTAAATTTAGGTTTGTGTCCGGGATTTCGACACTCGACACGATGTCGCAACGCGAATATATATAACACGATACAAGGGAGAAGGAAAATAGGTCGTTTACCTAGGCGTGGCGGACGGGGGACCTGTGTCACGACCCGCACCCAGATATTCAGGTACCGGTTCGCGATTACGTCCATCCTACGCCGCAGAGTCGGCGGTAGTACGCTGTCTAGATCATATTCACAGGTAATTTAAATCTAGCTCATTCACAATAATTAAATAGGCAAGGATAATAACAGGAAATAGGGATGTTAAGATTTGATAAGACAAAATTTTGTGACATCCAACAATCCACAGTTTAAATACAGAACCAGAAGATAAATCGGGGACAAACCCGAGTACTATGCTGAAAGAAAAATACTAGCTAACTGGCTAACTACTCCTCAAAAGTAGTCTCCTGAGTAGGAACAGGCTCCTCAATAGTATCATCTGCTACGTCATATGGGCCATAAAAGGTAGGGGCATAGTCTTCATCATCGCCTAATATATCAACGGATCCAGTCAGGAAAGGAGCAAAGCACCAATACACAACAAAACTTAAACCAAAATAATTATGATAAGTAGTAAAAAACTGACTAAGTAATCACAATAAAATTTATACATGATAGTATTATAAATTTACTAAGTATCAAGCACTATAGATCTTAGACATAAGTAAAATAGGAATATAAGGAGGCAAAAAGAACTGCTACAATAATACTGAAGAAACTGTGTGTAGACATGTGTATTAGAATACCTAGTCGGCATGTAGGAGGTTATAAGGCTAATAAAGCACGTCATAGACGGCTAGCAGTCAAGAATAGTCGAGTATAAGGCTGATGGTACAGTCGCGTACTCAACAGCTAGCAGTCAGGACATGAGGGAAAGGTTAAACTACATGCCTCCTAGTATTCTCCCTCCCAACATGAAAATTTACGCAAAAATGAAATTCCTAACACTAAGTGTAATCATCCAATGATGCTAGTAGAGCAATAAACTAATTATCATAATATAAAGAATAAACTTGAAGTGCAGGTACTTGCCTCAAAATAATTTGGAGTTGACGTAACGGTCACGATTGTGCCGGTACGAAATGTAGCCCCAAAACTAGCTATTGATGGCGTTTTGGTTGGGTGTGGTCGTCAGTTCCGGGATGCAGTTGTGGTGCCGGTATTGGAGGGTGCAGCTGCGCGGTCAGCCTCGTCGGGGCGCTGACAGTGGGACAACTGAGCGCCAGAGGAGTTGTTCGAGGCGCCGAGTACAACTCGAGATGGCGTACGTGGTCTCGGCAGTTGCCGAGCAGTGAACAAGCACGTGGAGAAGGGTTCGCCTGGTCGGGGTTGACTACGGCCGTGGGAGTGATCCGGTCGTCGGTGGAGAAAGAGGAGGAAGGAGAGGAAGGGGGATCGGGGTCGGCGACGGCTGGACGGGCTTGAGGGACGGCGCTGGCGGCGCAGCGGGGAGGGTTAAGGGGCGGCGGAGGCGGGCCAGAGAAGAGGGTGTTGTCGAGGGGAAAGAGGAGAAAAGGGGGGGAGGAGATGGCGGCCGGCGGCGAGGTGAGGTGGGAGGAGGCGGCTGGTGGTCGTGGGGCCGAGCGGCGGTCGGAGTCTAGCGGAGGGGGACGGCGGCCGGAGTCTAGGGTTCGATTGGGGAGCTCGATTGGGGAAGGAAGGGAATATATAGGGGGAGGGAGAGGCCGATGGTGGCCGGGAAAGGCGGAGGGCTCCAGGCAAGGCGGGCGACGTGGCCGCGGGGCCGCGCGGAGCGGGCGGGGTGCGTGGCCGCCGTGGCGCGGCGGACGCGGGGTGACCGGGTTCGTGGGGGACGCTGGAAAAGAGAGACGGGTCGCGGGTCGGGCGGGTTCGGGTCTGACCGACCCGACCCGCTAGCCACGGGTGGGCCGGTTTTAGGCTGGGTCCGATTGGGCTGGGCCAGTTTGGGCCGGGGTTTGGGTTAATAAATTAAATAAATAAATAAATAATAGATAAGTAATTAAATAAATAGTTTTGAGGTGAATAAAAATAGGTCCGGGCCCCAAAAATTTCTAGAAAAATTTCCCTAAGTCCAGTTTTTTATTTTACACCATAAAATATTATTTTCATAATATTTTAATATATTTTAAAAACATTTAATTTTATTTAATGCCAAAATCACCTTGTTTTTAATTAGCAAAAATTCTGAAAAATCTCAAAAAATTTCAAAAAATCCAGTTTGAAAAATCTTGAAAGAATCAGGAGGTTTACAATCTACCCAACTTATAAAAATTTTGTCCTCGAAATTTAAAAATTAACAATGGCACGAAAAGAAGGATCGAGAGTTAAAATATACCTCAAGGTTCAAAAAGATAGGGGTAGCGCTCCCTAATCTCGTCTTCTCGCTCCCAAGTGGATTCGCCGGGAGAATGATGCCTCCAAGCTATACGAACAAGGGGAATAACTTGATTCCTTAGAACTTTCTCCGTTCGGTCCAGTATCCCCACAGGTTGCTCTTAGTAAGTCAAGCTTGGGCCCACTACGAGCTCTGAATGATCCAAAATATGACTTGGATCTGACACGTATTTTCTCAGTTGCGATACGTGGAATACGTTATGGACCCCATCTAGAGTGGGTGGCAAGGCCAGACGGTATGCCACTTCTTCGATTCTCTCCTGTACGCCAAACGGTCCAATAAATCTTGGGCTGAGTTTTCTGCTCCTTCCGAACCTAATGGTGCCACGTGTCGGAGAAATCTTCAAGAATACTAATTCTCCAACCTTTAATAAAATTATAATCAAGTCTTAGTTCCATAATCATAATGTCAAATTAACTTGAATTTCATAAATTGATTACCTTAAATTTTAATGGTCTTCGATGGCTATTTGCCCAATGTCGTTGCCTGTTTTGAGCCACACGAAGTCTTCCCCTTATTTGTTTCACCTTCTCGGTTGAATCGACCACCATCTCTGGTCCCAGTAAAGCTCTTTCTCCTACATCGTCCCATGATAGTGGGGTACGACATCTTCGTCCATATAAAGCCTCAAATGGAGTCATTTCAATACTTGCTTGGTAACTGTTATTATAAGAGAACTCCACAAGATGTAGATAATCTTCTCACGATCCTCCAAAATCCAGAACGCATGTACGGAGCATATCTTCAAGTGTCTAAATTGTACGTTCAGATTGTCCATCGGTTTGGGGATGATAAGCTGTACTGAATTTAAGTTGAGTCCCCAAACTAGCTTGTAAGCTCCTCCAGAAGTGAGAGGTAAATCTTGAATCTCGGTCGGAGACAATACTTACTGGAACTCCATGCAATTTAACAATCTGACGAACATATAAATCTGCCAACTTTTTCGTAGGTAGCCCTACTTTAAAGGGTAAAAAATGTGCAGACTTGGTCAGCCTATCCACTATCACCCAAATAGCATCCTTCGCACTAGGTGTCCTTGGAAGCCCAGAAACAAAATCCATAGTAATATGTTCCCACTTCCACTCCGGAATGGGTAGTGGTTGAAGCAATCCCCCAGGTCTTTGTCTTTCAGCCTTGACTTGTTGGCACACTAAGCAACGAGATACGAACTTGGCTACTTCTCTTTTCATGCCATACCACCAAACGTGCATCCTTAGATCTTTGTACATTTTGTTGGCTCTTGGATGTATAGAGTATTGTGATCTGTGTGCCTCTTGCATAATTTCTTCTCTTATCTCTCCTTGAGGTACACATAATTTATCTCCATGTCTTAGTGATCCATCTTCATGAATTTTGAATTCCTCCAATAATCCAGCTTGCACTTGGCCTCGAATGCTTCGTAGGCCTTCGTCTTGAAACTGAGTCTCCTTAATCTTATCTATTAAGGTAGATTGGATCTTCAAATTCATCATCTGACCTTCTATTCCTGGAATAATTATCTCAATTCCCAAACTTTCTAAGTCCTCAAGGAAGTGTCGGTCCATCGTCAAGTACATTGCCATAGGATATCTGCTTAGAGCATCAGCAACTACGTTGGCCTTCCCCGGATGATATTGAAGGGTGATGTCAAAATCCTTCATTAACTCCAGCCACCTTCTTTGCCTCATGTTCAGCTCTTTTTGAGTAAAGATATATTTTAGACTTTTGTAATCTGTAAAGATTTCCACCCTTTCTCCATAAAGATAATGCTTCCATAGCTTAAGAGCAAAGATGATAGCTGCTAATTCTAAGTCATGAGTTGGATAGTTCTTTTCATGAGGTCAAAGCTGTCTAGAAGCATATGCTATTACTTTTTTGTTCTGCTCCAATACACAACCTAGACCTTTTTCAAAAGCATCACTGTATATAGCAAATCCTCCGGTTCTAGATGGTAAGGTCAGAATAGGGGCAGTAGTCAGCCTTTTTTTTAATTCTTCAAAAGCATGTTGACATTCATCAGTCCATATAAATTCTTCATTCTTCCTTGTTAATTTCGTCATTGGTTCAGCAATTCTAGCAAAGTCCTTCACAAACTTCCGATAATAGCCAGCTAGTCCCAGAAAACTTCTAATTTCTGGTACAGAGTCTGGAGTGGGCCATGATTCTACTGCTCCTATCTTCTTAGGATCTACTGCTATGTCATCTTCAGTTACAACATGTCCCAAAAATTCGACTTTGTCTAGGAAGAATGCACATTTTGATAGTTTTCCATAAAGTTTTTCCTTCCTTAATGTCTCCAATACTAGCCTCAAGTGTTCTTCATGTTCTTCTGGAGTCTTGGAATAAATCAAAATATCATCAATGAAAACTACCACAAATTTGTCTAGATATTGTTGGAAGACTCTGTTCATTAAATTCATAAATACTGCTGGTGCATTAGTCAACCCGAACGGCATCACTAAGAATTCGTAGTGTCCGTTCCGGGTATTGAAAGCAGTTTTAGGGATGTCTTCCTTCCTCACCCTTACTTGATGGTAACCAAACCTCAAGTCAATCTTCGAAAATACCCGAGCTCCACTTAATTGATCAAATAAATCATCTATCCTGGGTAGGGGATACTTATTCTTGATTGTTAAAGCATTCAAAGCCCTGTAATCAATACACATTCGAGATGTTCCATCCTTCTTTGGCACAAATAATACTGGAGCTCCCCAGGGCGAAACACTAGACCTAATGAAGCATTTGTCTTCTAACTCTTTTATCTGCTCATTTAATTCTATATTCTCCTTCTTGATGATTCTATATGGATTTTGAGATACTGGAGCTGCTCCTGGCACTAAGTCAATAGAGAATTCAACTTCTCGGTCTGGGGGTAATCCTGGGAGATCCTCAGGGAAGACATCAAGATATTCAGAAATGATAGGTAGTGGCAATTCTTCTGGTACTAGGGCTCCACAAATTTGGTTACTACCCAATTCTCTAGAACCTCTAGTGAATTCAAATTCTGGCTTGTCAGGGGGCCTGAAGATTACACTACCCCTGTGACAATCTATAGTGGCATGATGCTGACTCAACCAATCCATACCCAGGATAATGTCGAAACTGGGAATTGGCATTACGAGTAGCCTAGCATATAATTCTCTCCCACATTGTGTGATAGGACAATTGTTACATGCATCACTAACCGGGATAATTCCTCCACCGGTAATGATCTTATAACAATTCCTAAGAGGTTCTGTGACTAAACTATGCTTCATAAGAAAATCTACGGACATGAATGAATGTGACGCTCCAGAATCAAATAAAGTAATGGCTGGTACTGAATTTATAAGTACAGAACCTGTTATCACATCTGTTATGGCTTCAGCTTTCTCTAGAGTCATTGTAAAAGCATGGCCTTGTTGAGGTGTACCCCTCTGTTGCTGATGTTGGTGCTGAACAAAGCGTTGTTGTTGAGTTGGGAGTGGGGGTCCTCTCTGCTGCGCTGCTGGGGGCCTGGCCTGAACTGGAACTTTTTGTGCAGCTGTGCGTCCCTGAGCAGCAGGACAGTCCTTCATTTGATATACTGCTGATCCGCAATATAGACAGACACCTAGCCTCTTTCTACAAACTTGCCAAGTGTGACCTTGTTTTTGACAATAGCCACAAGTGGGAGCTTGTTGGTTCTGTCCTTGAGTTTGTTGTTGGGGTGTTGTGGTTCGAGGGAGAGGACGTTGGGTTTGTTGTGGGGCCCTCTGCTATAGTTGTTGTTGGAATGGGCGTTTGTGGGGTCCCATACTTCCAGCATCTCTTTCCGCTTTAGTCTAGGTCCCAGGTCTCTTTCAACACCTTGTGCCATGCTCAAGATTTCTTTGTATGTACGAGCTCGGCTAGTGGTGACAGCAAGGCGAATATCAGGAGACAACCCCTTCTTAAATCTACGGGCTCTATCTTCAGGGGTACGAACCATATATTCTGCAAAGTGGCTCAGTCTGCTAAATTCAGCAGTATAATCGTCAACAGAAAGATTACCTTGTTCCAGCCTCTCGAATTGACTTTCGAGAGCTTCTCGAGCCACTTCGGGATAGAACTTCTTCTTGAACAGCCTCTTGAAATCCTTCCAAGTGAGCTCAGGAGCAGATAACTGAGGTTCATCTCTAAACCAAGTTCGAGCTATGTCGAATAGTTGCAGGCTTGCAGATTCCACCTTAAGATCATCAGGGACCCGGGCAGTTTTCAGGAGTCGCTCCACATTCTCTATCCATTCATCGGCATAGAGAATACCTTCAGTCCCATAGAATTCCATGGGTCCAAGGTTCTTGAAGTCCTTGGCATTTCCTGGCCTCTTTTGTGGTGCCTCCTGGGATCGAAGAGCATCTGAAAGGCTAGTTCGTAGCAGGGCAGTCTGTTCCCTCTGGGATTCTATAAGTCCCTGAAATACTCTGAGTAGCTGCACTCCATCCATAGTAACTGTCGGAGTAGTTGGAGGCGGAGGGAGCGCAAGGGTTTCATGCACAGTCTGCTCGACGGGTTTGGATGTGCCTCCTACGGTATTCCGTGTCTGAACCATTCTGAAAGGTTAAGGGATAGTAGGATTAGAATAAATTACTTTGGAAATCAAGGATGATAGGGAAATTTACTAAGGAATGATGTCAAGATTTGAAATAAAAGATCCTATTCTGTGAATGAGCTTTTCCTAAAATCCTCAATCTTATTTCATACTATGTCCTAGGATATTACACTCTGACCTGCATGGGCCACCATAAAATATTATTTTCATAATATTTTAATATATTTTAAAAACATTTAATTTTATTTAATGCCAAAATCACCTTGTTTTTAATTAGCAAAAATTTCGAAAAATCCCAGAAAATTCTGAAAAATCCAGTTTGAAAAATCTTGAAAGAGTCAGGGGGTTTACAACCTGCGCTTACTGGCGGCTCTCTTCAGGTGGGGCGTTCAGCAACCACGGCATCAGCGGCAGCGTACAACAACCACAGCAGCAGCAGCAGCGGCAGTCGGGTACGATGGCAGCGACAGTCGGGTACGGCGATCCCAGGGGTGGTCGAAAAGGATCGGCTTCAATGGGGGAAGGTGTTGGAGGCGGTCGGGGGCAGTCGGCAGCGGCTAAGGGGGGTCAGGTTATGATGGAGGGAGTTGGTGATGGTGAAAGGGAGGTGGCGGTGGCTATCTGGTTTGGGAGGGGCAGTCCGACGGTGTCAGGCGGCGGTGATGGCAGTGTCAGGAAGTCGGGTAGCTCGGGATGCAAGGGAACGGCTAGGGTTTGGTTAGTCGGCTAGAGTATGAGTAGGTTATGGTGATCTAGGGTTTCCCATGGGAGAAATATGTGTGTTTATATATGGGAATTTGTGGGTTGCTCTTAGGACTTGGGCTTGTCCAGCCTGGTTGGGGTGGGGCTGGTCTACGTAGCAGAGTGCATGTGGCTTGGTTAGGTTTGGTTGAGGTAAAATTGGCCTCGAATTTAATTAAATTAATAAATACAAGGCGTTCTCTTAAGGAATATTGAGTGGCTAAAATGAGACGCAATAACGAGTATCTAAGGTTGCACAATGGCCAGGGGGTAGTCTGGTATGTCTAAAAGATGTTCGTGAATTCGGGTGGAAGATACTAATGGTGGGGTGCTCCAACCTCGAAGCAACGGCAAGGTGTATTAAGACGTATAGTTGACGCACATTAATTCTAATTAATTCCAAATTAATCCTAGTCTCTTGATTTAATTCCAATTCATCCTGAATTGGTCGAGGGGGTTTACAATCTACCCTCCTTAGAGCATTTCGTCCTCGAAATTAGAACATACGCATGGTAAGAAATACTGACTGAATTTAAAAAAATGCTAAAACATACCTAGTCCTTCGAAGAGATGGGGATAGCGCTATCTAATATCCTCTCGCGTTCCCAAGTCGACTCTCTTGGTGTATGATGTCTCCATGCGATACGGACTAGGGGGATAGTCTGACCTCGCAGTACCTTCTCGCTCCTGTCCAGGATCTCAACAGGCTCCTCTTTGTATGATAAACCCGGGCCGACATTGATATCTCAATGGTCAAGTACATGACTCGGGTCTGATATGTACCTCCTCAGCTGAATGCATGGAAGACGTCGTGGACTCCTTCCAACGTCTACGGTAAGGCTAATCTGTAAGCAACCTCTCTGACGCGTTCTAACACATCGAATGGTCCAATGTACCTCGGACTCAGCTTTCCTCTGCCTCCGAATCTGATAGTCCCTTGAGTAGGCGAGATCTTTAGAAATACGTGATCTCCAACCTGGAACTCTGAGGGTCGTCGATGCGTATTCGCCCAATGCTTTTGTCGGTCCTGTGCTGCTCGTAGGTGTCCTTGGATCTTCTTCACCTTCTCTACTGTACGAACAACCAACTCTGGTCCGAGAATTTTTCGCTCGCCTATATCGCTCTAACATACTGGAGAACGACACTTTCTTCCATACAACGCTTCATAGGGAGCCATCTGGATGCTCGCTTGATAGCTGTTATTGTAGGAAAACTCGACCAAATACAAATGGTCCTCCCATGATCCTCCGAAGTTTAGCATGCACGCTCTTAACATGTCTTCCAATGTCTGAATGGTACGCTCCAAATGGCCATCTGTTTGTGGGTGATACGTTGTGCTAAACTTCAGGCGGGTATCGAGACTCTCTTGTATACTCCGCCAAAAGTAGCATGTAAACCTCGTATCCCTGTCAGACACGATGCTAACTGGCACTCCGTACAGTCGCATAATATCTCTCATGTACATGTCTTCTAAGACCTCTGTAGACTGTCTAACTCTGAAGGGTAAAAAGTGTGCGGACTTGGTGAGTCTATCTATGATTACCCATACTGTATTTCGACCACTAGGACTCCTCGGAAAGCCCGTAACAAAGTCCATAGTGATATGCTCCCATTTCCACTCCGGTATCGGGAGCGGTTGAAGCAATCCTGCAGATCTCTGATGCTCAGCCTTGACTTGCTGACACACCAGGCACTTGGCCACAAAGCATGCTATCTCCCTCTTCATTCCATGCCACTAGTAGTACAGTCTCAAGTCTCTGTACATCTTCGTGCCTCCTGGATGAATAGAGTAGGTTGAACTGTGTGCTTCTGCCATCAACTCCTGACGAAGTTCTCCATTTGGAACATAGAGACGATCTCCACATCTCAAAGTTCCGTCTTCATGTATACGCAGTCCTGTCTATATTCCAGCCTCTGTCCTCTGTTGAAGCCTCTGAAATCTGGCATATGTCGGCAAAGCAACCTTGATCCTCTCCAATAATGTCGATTGTAACTGAAAACTTGACAACTGTCCGTCTACTCCGGGCATGATGACTTCTATACCCATCTGTTCTAGATCTCTCAACAGATGTTGTTGGGTAGTCAAGAAGAATGCCATGGGTCTTCTGCTCAACGCGTCAGCTACTACGTTGGCCTTTTCCGGATGGTATTGTAGCTCGATCACGAAGTCTGTCATCACCTCGAGCCAACATCTCTGCCTCTGATTAAGGTCCTTCTGGGTGTAGACGTACTTTAGGCTTTTGTGATCAGTGAATATCTCTACTCATTCTCCATATAAGTAGTGTCTCCAAAGCTTCAAAGCAAAGATCACTACTGCAAGCTCCAAGTCGTGGGTGGGATAGTTCTTCTCATGGGTCCTCAACTGTCTAGAAGCATAGGCTACCACCTTTCCATGCTGCATCAAGACACATCCTAATTCTTTCCCGGATGCATCGTTATAGATCACGAATCCTCCGGGTCCAGAAGGTATGGTCAAGATAGGTGTCGTAGTCAAACGCTTCTTTAGTTCATCGAACGCCTTCTGACATTCCTCTGTCCAGGTAAACTCCTGCTCTTTACGAGTCAAGCGGGTCATCGGCTCTGCAATCTTCGCGAAGTTCTCTACGAACCTCCGGTAATATCCGGCAAGTCCTAGGAAACTTCTTACTTCCGAGACATGGGGTTGACCATGTCTCTACTGATAAAATCTTTGTCGGATCTACTGAATTACCATCTCTTGAGATGACGTTTCCAAGAAAAGTGACACGGTCTAAGAGAAACTCGCACTTGCTCAGCTTGGCATAAAGCCTCTCTCTCCTCAGCGTCTCTAACACTAGTCTCAGATGCTCTTCGTGCGCCTTGTGGCTTTTTGAATACACCAAGATGTCATCGATGAAGACTACTACGAACCGGTCTAAGTATTGGTGGAATACTCTGTTCATCAAGTTCATAAATATAGCTGGCGCATTCGTTAGTCCAAAAGGCATCACTAAGAACTTGTAGTGTCCATAACGAGTCCTGAATGCTGTCTTTTGAATGTCTTCTCTTCGCACCTTCACTTGATGATAACCCGATCTCAGGTCAATCTTTGTGAACACCACTGCTCCTGTCAATTGGTCGAATAAATCATCAATCTGCGGCAGGGGTTACTTGTTCTTGATAGTCAAAGCATTAAGGGCTCTGTAATCAATGCACATGCGTGCCGTTCTATCCTTCTTAGGTTCAAACAGCACTGGTGCTCCCCAAGGTGATGCACTAGGATGGATAAATCCCTTGCTCTGCAACTCCTCTAATTGTAGCTTCAGTTCATCTAGCTCCTTCTTCGTCAATCGGTATACATTAGAAGATACTGGTGCTACTCTGGGTACTAGCTCAATAGTGAACTCCACGTCCCTATCTGGCGGTAAGCCTGGCAATTCTTCCAGAAAAACATCCTCGAATTCAGCAACTATGGGTGTGGGTACCATTTCCATAGCCATGCAAGTTCCAGCTATCTGTCCAACTCCTTGCTCGACGATCCCTCGTATGTACTCGAACTCCGGCTGATCTGACGGTCTAAATATGACGCTACCCTTCCGGCAATTAAGTACGACGTTATACTGGCTTAACCAGTCCATGCCTAGCACAACATCAAAGTACGGTATAGGCAGTACCAAGAATCGCGCCCTCATCTCTCTACCATATACGACTACCGAGCATGTTCTAATAGTGCTGGTAACCGGCACGATACCTCCTCCGATAAGAATCTTCCAACTCTTAGGAAAGGGGGAAGTCGCTACTCTATGCATTGCTACGAATCTACTAGATAAAAATGATAGCGTACCACCAGAATCAAACAATGCAGTTGCTGGTAATAATGCAACTAGAATGGTACCTGTGATAGCTTCCCCTTCTGTTTCCTCCTCCGTAGCTGCTAAAGCAAAGGCCTATCTGTGCCTCTGTCCTCCTGTCTGCTATCGAGTCTGGTCAAACTGTACCTCTTGTGGGGCCAAGGGTGGTCCCCTCTGAAATACTCCGGGTGCTGGTGGGCGTTGGCCTCCTGGTGGGGGTAGTATCCTCGGGACTGGTGCTGCTGGCCTCTGCCCTGTCTACGGTGCTGCCTCTCTGTGCTGTGGGCAATCTCTGACAAGATGCTGACTCGCTCCACATATCATGCACAATCCCAGCTTCTTTCGACAATCTCTAATGACGTGTCCCTTCTTGCCACAATGGTGACAAGTCGGGAGCTCCTTCGGCTGGTATGGTGCTGCCCTCTGTTGTGTCTGTGCTCCGGGACGTCGGATCGGTCCTCCTGCTCTGGGCTAGGCTCTGGCTGGTGTAGTCGTGTTGGAACGTCTAGCTCCTCTGACGATGGCCTCCTGGATCCTCGCCTCTGCAAGAACATCTTCATAAGAAATCCTTGCCTGTGTGGTGGTATACCTCTGTAGCTCAAAATTGAGTCCGTGATGAAATCTCTGGGCTTTCTCGAGATCATTGGGTATCAGGACGGCACCAAATCTGCTAAGGCGGCTGAATTCTGCATCATAGGCGTCAACAGTCATATTTTCCTGCTCTAGGTATAGGAACTGGGAGTACAGGGCATTTCTGACTGTAGCTGGGAAATACTTCACATTGAAGTACTCTAAGAACTGTTCCCAAGTCTGGTTCTTGCCTACACTGCGCTCGATGGAATCCTACCAGTGATGGACGTTGCCTTTTAGTTGGGCCCTCACTGCGATCATCCAAAGGTCTGGATGCAGTTGTGAAGCCTATAATAGCATCTCCGTGTTGGCGACCCAATCGGAGATCTGTTCTGCAGTCTCATTGCCTGAGAAAGTATCTGGTCCCATTTGTCGGAACCATCTAACAGTGCACATGTCTGGGCTGGTGGAGGTGCTGGTACGGGTATTATGACAGGCGTCCTCTCTAGTACTGCCATCAAACTCTGTCTCAATGTCTCTGTCTGATGCCACTGTGCTTGCATCATGGTCTGAAAGAACTGAAGCATCTGTGGCTGTCCATCTAGCTGTGGCATCTGGGGTGTGTAGGGTGGAGGTGGTGGTAATGGAACCTCTGGCTATGCAGTAGGTGTCTCTTCAGATGTCGGCCTCTCAGTTTGCGGCATCGATGTGGCTCCTGAGGTCTGTCCCTCAAAATGCTGCATGGGGATCGTCTAGGAAGTCTGTCCCTCGGGTTGCGGTGTAGGATCGCCCTGAGAAGTCTTGCGCCAATGTATCAGCGGGGTCTGTAGCAGGGGTTGTCCTTGGGGTTCCTCCTCTCTTCGGGTGGTATTATCTGGCACCGAGACACTGGGTACTCTTTGTCCACTGCGCAAGTTCATCTTGCTGTAAGAGACAGGACTTCATTAAAAAGAGGACTAAATCAAACAAACAGGATGCAGATATTTAGAAACAATACGAAGGAAGTTCATAGATGAAATTAAAGTGGATGAGACCTAGTAATTTCTATCCTATTGCAGGCTCGCTGGGC
The DNA here is from genome assembly GCA_036927795.1 of Iris macrosiphon. Lineage (NCBI taxonomy): Eukaryota > Viridiplantae > Streptophyta > Magnoliopsida > Asparagales > Iridaceae > Iris > Iris macrosiphon. The sequence continues at coordinate 92,367,991 of JAYESA010000016.1, read as the reverse complement.
ATGTTATCATACCACAAGCGATAAAGTCGACCTGCATGGGCCACCACTAAAATCATGTCACGTCCCAGTCCCAAAATACAAGGAACCAGGCCACGTGGCAATAGCCAGCTGTCACATCTCCGAGGATATCCTAATTTAATGGATCATAACGAAGAGTGCTACGCTGTCCTAAAATACTAACATGTCCAAATTCAGTCGATCAATAGGTAAACTAATCTCATCCATAAATAAACAGCAAGAAGTACTAAATAAAACTGTTGGTAGATAAATACCAGTCTCAAGATATCATAGTACAACCAATAATGTCTGGTAGGAACAAACCCACTACTATGACGGAATAAAAGTACTAAAATAATAAATAAAAGGGTAATGACTAGGGCATCGGCTGACTAGATAATGATGCTCCCAATCCTAGGCGGAGGGCCTACCAAGTGATCACGGAAACTCTGACGGTAACACCTCTAACTCCTCTGCGGTAGTGAACCTCGTCTCTTGTCCTGGGCCGTATACTGTGGGGTAATATGCCTCGTCCAAATCTGGAAAGGTACCAGGTCCTCAGAGGGACATAACAAGATACATAAAAGCATGCCATATATAAATACTGAATAAAGTAAATACAATAAAGGGTGTGCTAACCATCTAGGTGAATGCAGTGTGAGGACAACTGTGAGTATATGGGAAGGTATAGGCTAGACATCTGCTGACGTAATTCACCAGTCGTGACAACCGGCTAGTAAATGCCATACATGCCCCCTATAACACGGGCGCAGGAATATAATAACGTCCAACGTTCTATAGAGTGTGGTATCTGTAATATCACCAAGTAACGTCCAACACTCTACAGAACGTGGTATCAGTAATATATATATATATATACGTCTGTATCACTCCGTCAAGTGCGGTGTCTGTATAAAGGAGTGGGGTGTCCCATATGCCTACTAGTCTTCCTCCCCGCCCAATCTATATATCCAAGTCGAATACTCGACGTGCATACTCTGTATCTAAATGTCAAGTCTCTACACTGAAATAATTATGAATTACTTACTAACCGTGATGCATGTCACACGCGCCGATAGCTAGTCGAGCACGCGAACCCGCATCCCAATATAAATTTGTCACAGTGATACGTGTAAGAGTGTCGGGTCTCTGGAAGACATCAGAGTATCCTCCAATGGGGTGAGTCAACTACAATCTAGGTCAAGTATACTAATCATCGACGTATCCGTCGACAGCACCCGAGTAAATCTCGGACGCGCACAGTTTTATAAAAGGAAAACAACAAGAATACAATACAACTTATGTATAATTTAAATTAGACAGTAAATATAGCAAGGTATCTTACCTGAGTCCTCAAGTTGTGAATGTCAAAAGCCTGCTCCTGCGATGTCTCCTGGCTGATCCAATGATCCTAAACACACCAATATAATATAGCAAATCTAACATCAGACACTAGGGGAAATACATGCTTAATTATGACGTTGTTCTAGGTACTGTCAGGAGATCATGGTTGGCCGACTACAGTGACGTGTGTGCACGTAGCTAGGGTGTACACGTGTTCTGTCCTCGGCTACTATGTATCTCTTGACAATAGATTACCACGTTATGGGTTGCGAAGCTGTCTACGTTTTAGTACAATTATGTCCTTATTTTCCATGCTTGAGTATACATGTAAATGTCCAGGTTCTTAGGTGAAAAACAAGTCTTTATATTCGAGTCTAACATTAAGGAAAATGTTGGTTATTAAGGAATGCTAAATCTTGTTAATCATCACCATTCATATATGCAGGGTTAACATAAATTTAGGTTTGTGTCCGGGATTTCGATACTCGACATGATGTCGCAACGCGAATATATATAACACGATACAAGGGAGAAGGAAAATAAGTCCAATACTAATATACAATAGGTAATCTAATCTCATCCATAATATAAACAAAAAATACTAAAATAAATACTAGAAGATAAATGCCAGTCTGAAATGTCATAGTACAATCCCAAATGTCTGGTGGAAACAAACCCACTACTATGAAAAAATAAAAATACTGAACGACAGATAAAAGAATAATGACTAGGGCATCGGCTGACTAGATAATGATGCTCAAATCCTAGGCGGAAGGCCTACCAAATGATTACGGGAACTCTGACGGTAGCACCTCAAGCTCCTCCTCGAATGCGTACCTCGTCTCCTGTCCGGGCCCGTACATTATAGGATAATATGCCTCGTCCAAATCTGGAAGGGAACCAGGTCCTCAGAGGGACGTAACAAGGTACAAAAATATATGCTATATATAAATACTGAATAAAATAAAGGGTGTGATAACCATCTTAGTGAATACAATATGGGGACAATCTTGGTACGTATGGGTAGGTGTAGGCATAACGTCCAACACTTTGAAGAGCGTGGTATTTGTACATGTAACGTCCATCATTCCAAAGAATGAGGTATCTGCAAATATATAAACGTCCGTATCGCTCCGAAGAACGCGGTATCTATATAAAGGGAGTCATTGGATCCGTGGCTCCTACGGATACTACGGATTCCAATGTGTGTATCCTATACGCCTACTAAACTGTGATGCATGTCACACGCACCGATAGCTAGTCGGGTATGCAGACCCATATCCCAACATGAATTTGTCACCGTGATGCGTGTAAGAGTGTCAGATCTCGGAAGATATTAGAATATCCTCACAATAATGGGTGAGTCTGCTAGTGACTATATCAAGTATACTACTCATCGACGCATTCATCGACTATACCCGAGTCAATCTCGGACGCGCACAGTTGTATAAAATAATGCAACAAGATATCATACAACATTTGCATAATTTAGATTAAACTGTAAATTTGGCAAGGTTCTTGCCTGGGTCCTCAAGTTGCGAATGCCAATAACCTGCTCCTGAAGTCTCTCATGACTGGTCTATCGACCCTATACATATAATATAGTATAGCAATTCGATCATCAGACACTAAAGTAATACACACAGAAACACTATGCTGCTCTTAGGCATTGACGCAAGGGGTCACGCTGGTCAACTAATAGAGTCGCGTGTGCACGCAGCTAAGACGTACACGTGTCTTGTCCTCATTTACCGTGTACCTCGAGGTAGCAAACTACCAAGGTCCTGTTATGAAACTAATTACGTTTTATACAAAAATACATGTCCTTATTATCATGTTAAGGTGTACTTGGTCAATATCTAGGTTTTTAGGTAAAACACAAAGTTCTTATTAACAAGTCATTTATTATTTGAGTAATTACTAATCCTAAATTACTAATCTAAATAACACACACCCACACCTATTGTACTTAGGGTTTCACCTTACTTTACTCGTATCCATTCAACGACACAACGACGCAACGACACATGAAAAAAAGAGGGCAATAAGATGTTTACCTAGTCGTAGCCGAGAGGGGGTCTGACTCGTCGACGTACTTGTTCTCCGGTGAGGGCGGGGATCCGATGGTGCACGGAGAAGCAGCAGCGGCAGCAGCAGCAGTCTCGGCAGCAGCAGCAGTCTCGGCAGCAGTTGGCGACAGCGACAGTTGGCGGTGGTGCTGGTCGTGGGGAAGGCGGCGGTCAGGCTGGCAGTGGTGGTTGGCGGTACTAGCAGGCGGTGGTCAGGCGGGCTTGAGTGATAGGGGTCGGTTGAGGTGCGGGTTGGTGATGGTGATGTTGATGAGGGTGGTGTGAGTGGTGGTTGGCAGTGGTGTAGGTGTTGATTGCTGGTAGTGTTGGGGTGGTGGAGACGGTGAGGCTGGTGGCGGAGGCGGTCAGTAGTCAGGCGGTGGAGGTGGTTGAGGGAAGTCGGAGAAGGGGATTCGGGTTGTAGATGGTGTAGATGATGGTGATGATGGTTGATGGAGGTGGCGGTCGGGTGCAGGCGGGCTGGGGCGGTGGTCCGGTGTCAAATGGGAAGGGCAGGCGGAGGAGGTGTTAGTTGTGGCGTTTGAGGTGGCGGCGACACTGAGTGATCGGGGAAGGGGGGATGAGTGATCGGTTTGGAGGGTGGCCGGTCGGGAAAGGCTAGGGTTTTGGTTTTTAGGGTTTAAAGAGAGAGAGGAATGTGTTTATATAGGAGAGAGAAAGAGAGGGTTGTCCTTGGGAATTAGGCCGGCCAGGGCTCCTTGGGGTGGGGAACATGTCCACATGAAGGAATATAGGGTATAGATGGGCTAGGTTGGGTCTAGTTTTGGTGAGGTTAGTCTTCACACTAATTTAAATAAGAATTAGTACAAGCGATGCTTTTCAATTAATTGGAATTTTATAGGAGTAGGATTTTCTGAAACGCAGTTGTCATGGACATGGAAGATTCAGAATAAAATAATGTCCTTATTTGGGTTGTATGAAAATGGGTTGAGGTTGTGTCTCCAATTTCGGTTGGAACGACAATTGCGCAAGGTCGGATTTATTGGGATTTAAAACTAGATAATTTCAACGAATATTGTGCGACAAGAATAAAGCACAAAAGAGAGTAGTTATGAGTTACACTAATATTATAATGGAAAGCTAGCTTGTCTAGGAGAAGTGTATGGAATTCGTTTGCAGGTAATAGCTAGTACAGTGCTCCAATTATCGAAGCAACGGTAAAGTGTACTGAGTGATATAAATTTTGTACAAATATATAAACACTTCGTATTAATTCTAATTGGCACCAAATTAACCCTAATCTAAGCTAAGTAAACCTAAATTTGGTCGAGGGGGTTTACAGTTATGCTCGACGGTTGGGATGCGATCTCCAGCTAGCACGATGGTCGTTGTGGCACGACTGAGGTCTTCCGGAGAAGACGCTGCTGTCGTCGTCAAAGTGAATGTCGATGACACGATCGATCAGCATGCTCGGCGGAGGGGACGCCATGGATGAACTCAGTCGACGAGAACTACGGTACTCGGCCGAGCTAGCCACCGGTGGAGCTTGTCAAGGTCGAGATGGAGGTGGTCAGGGTGGAGACGGCGATGCAGGGTGTTAATGGTGGTGGTGATCCGGCAAGGGAGAGTGGAGAAGTCAGGGAAGAGGCAGGGAATAATGGCCAGGGGTGAGGATGTCGGGCTGGCTCGGGGCGGAGGGGATTCGACGTCGTGGGTGGTGACTGCTATCGCCGGTGGAGGAATAGGCAGAGGACGGCTCGGGAAGATGCCGGAGGTTGACGATGGGAGGAGGTCATGGGGAGATAAGGGAGAGGTGGTGATGACACCAGCTTGGTGGAGGATCCGGTGAGGCGAGGCAAGGCTGCGGGGAAGATCCAGGCGGTCGTGCTGGTGGTGCAGTCGGGTGCTTTGGTCGTGAGGAGAGATAGGACTGCGGGGCTGTTGTGGTCCAGTCGGCGGAGGACGGGGAGGGTGTAGGCTGACAGACGGGGCTCTGCTCAGACGGCTCCGGCGGTCGGGACGAGGGTGAACACCGGAGATGGGAGGCCGAGAAGAGGTGAGGAAGAGGTGAGGAAGAGGAGACTGTTTAGGGTTAGGGTTCGGTTGAGTTTGAAGGATGGTGGGGATGATAAAAATATAATTGAGAAGGAGAGTTTACATGTAGAAGAGAGAGGATTGATGGTGACATCCTAGGGATTAGGGCCGATTGTGCCTTGGGATGGGGTTGGCATTAGGAAAGGGGTTAGGATGAGGATTACATATAGGAAAGTATGTGTGGTGTAGATGATGCTCCATTTTGAATGGAGGGCCAAGATTTAAGATGAAGGAAGCACAAACAAAAAAGGGAGAGAGGGAGAGAGTAGACCGGTCAATGAGGGAGGGGGTGATTTCTTCATGTGCCTTGACCAATAGGGTGGTGACACCTCATTGCATTTTTGCATAAAAATCCTCAACAATTGAAAAATTGCACAGAAAGTGGAAATTGGGATTGGATGAGGGAAAACACCATGTTTGGTGTGATTTAGTGGATGAAAAGGATGTGTGATGTTTAGTATGAGTCTTGAGGGTGTGAATGGGGGTTTGGTTTTGTGTTGGATTTAGTTTTGGGTTAAGTTGGGTCCTTACACCAATTTAATTAAAATTGATGTAAATGGTGTTCTAAAATTAATTGGAAGTACATGGGATTAAAATTAGATAGGACACAAGTATCATGGACGTAGAAGACTCAGAATAGAATATTGTCATAATTTGGGTTGCACAAAACGGGTCGAGATTGTGTCTCCAATTTCGATTGGAACGCACAAAGATACAAAGTTAGATTTATTTGAAATTTAAAATAAACGTCCGTAACGAATATTGTGCGACTAAAATAAAGTACAAGAGAGCATATTTATGAGTTATGCAAAGGTCAGAATGGAATGCGGGCACGTCTAGGATAAGGGTGTGAAATTTGTTGGAAGACAAAAACTAGGATAGCGCTCAAAATATCGAAGCAACGGTAAGGCACAACAATGAATAAAATCACAATAATAAATTATAAATCCCAAATAATTAATCCTAAAAATACTAATTAAATCCATAATCCTATAATTTAGTCAGGGGTTCATCTAGTGGGCTTCTAGGTCTAGTCTACTAACTCATTCATTTAAAGAATACTATACATATACTATACATATAATATATATATATATATATATATATATATATATATATATATATATATATATATATATATATATATATATATATATATATATATATATATATATATATATCATGCAATTATTTAAAATAAATACACACAATACTTATGATAAATAAAAATGTCAAAATTACTCCTATTTTAGAATGTGGTAGTGACAGACATCTTAACCACCAGTTGTCATTTTGATTCTCCGATAACATGACGTTGCCACTTAGTGAAGAAGTCTGAGACCCAGTTGTATTCTGTCGGGACATAGTTTAAGGGTTTTGTCCCTCTCGGAGAAATCACCAATTTCAATGTGCGCTTCATAACCGTTTGATACGTAGCCAAACTGACGAAGCACTCTATCAGGCATATAAGCCTCCTCGATATCATGATAATTAACTTATCATGCCATGGAATAAAGCGACCGATTGTAATGGACGACTATTATTCCGAATATCCTGATATGGATGCTAAACTTCTAAAACACAATACAGTGATCATAACTTAATTTAGTAATTATTACAAAACAAAATAGTCCAAATAAAATTAAGGTATCATTTTACCTCTTTTACCCGCATATCTTCAATTGTATTACGTAGGGCGACCAATGTATGAGGGCGTTTGACATCTTTCTTAACCGACTTCTATCTGCACATTCTAGGTAGGTACTCGTCATACCCACTATTAAGTATAGCTCGCTTTAGCATCGAAAAGTGCTCATATATTCATGCTTGTACGTAGAATAGTATCACATTAAACAACAAAATTTTATATTATGTATAGAATTTTACAAAGAAATTTCTTTACATGCAATAGATTTTTGCCTCCTGATATTGCCTTGGAATCAACATGATATGTAGCACCAAGCTCACGGTAAAGATATGCTAGTATACCGCTTCCTCAAGATATCTTTTCCGTCGTGGATAGGTCCACAAAGTTGAAGAGATATTTGGCATGTATCGACGTTCCGGACTGCAAGTGACAATTTGATAGTCAGGCGTCAGGTCATGTGTTAGATGGAATGATCAATTGATAATACACTGCTTTCCTGATCAATTCATGAAGAAAATAAAACTCCCAAGAATTTGAAATGCCCAACAGGCCAGGTTCTGGTTCAGCATAGCATGAGGGGATAAGGATAGAAGTTAGAAGGTTGTATGTGCAAGAACGAAAGCTAGAGAAAGTAAATCCCTGGGCCCTTGTCCGAAATATCGACAGCCCCTAAGATGAACTGCATATAACCCTAGGCCACCTCATCATTATCACCTACAACATCCATGACATTGTATGTATTCTCCAAGTATCTCAAAGAAAATCCGTACGACTTCTTGAAGTCGGAAAGGGTTGTAAACGTCTCAGCTTCAACTCCAAGAGAATTTGAGACGTTCCACAATCTTATCGTACCACTCAAAGTCCTTCTCAAAAAAGTTATCATTCATCATTACACGACTATTAGTCCTAAGACCAAAAATGTGATGGACGTCATCCAGGTAATCGTCATCTCCCCTGTTGGGAGATAAAAAATGTTGATTTCTAGATGCCAACGCTCTACGAACGTGGATATGAGTGCATTGTCCACCAACTTATAAGTATTTAACCAAATTTTGTAAACCGGTGGAGTTAATTTTGGCCTTGACGACTTTTTCTAATTCGTCGAACCCGATGTATTTCTACATACAAGACTATAAATTTTTTATACAATTCTGAATAATTCTAATCCGCGACTGCGGCGGAAATCGAAACCCCAAAATTGTTAGAAACATCAAAAAATCGACCATTGTTTATCCTAAACCTACTTTATGTTACTACACTATGATCTTTGATTTTAACAAGGATTGGGAAGAATATTTTTTAAAATAAAATAAAAAATACAAACAAAAATTTAGAGATGAAAAAGATGGAGGAAGAAGATTTGTACATTGATTGTGAAGAAGGTTTGGGTGCCATCTCAAAAATTGATTGGTGCTTGGGATTGAAGGAGGTGGGGAAGGAAGAAGTTTAGGATTTTGAAGTAAAAGAAGGAGGGAAATAATTTTAAAGAAAGAGAAAGTGAAAGTTACAATGTTTGGGTGGGTATGGGGGGGTGGATTTAGGGGATTGGGGGTGGGGAAGGGTGGGGGTGGGCAGCCCCTATTAAGTTTTGGCTGAACAGAGTAGAAGTTTCTCTGAACTGAACTAGTCCCGATACTGGGCCAGTTCTAAGTAAGTTTTGTAGTGCACCGATAAAAATGATTTTGTTAAATTGTGACGCGTTGGAGAATTTATTTTGTTAAATTAACTATGACTGAAATATGTAAATTATACACCTTTTTACTAACATAATCACTAACCACATAATTATACACTTCTCACTACAATAAATGTTTAGGGCTAATTAGATTTTAGACTCTGGATTTTATACCACCTTAGAGTTTAAGCCCAGACTTTTCCAACTAGAAAGTTTAGACACTAGATTTTTATTATTTGTTTTATCTTTTCTATTATGTTCTCCTTCCATGTTTGACAATAAAATCTTCCTATATAGAATAGAGAGGATATAATGAAAAAAATAAAAAATAAAAATTCAAGATCTAAACTTTTTAATGGACATGTCATGACTTAAACTCTAAACTAATATAAAATCCAGGATCTAAATCCTAATTAGTCCAAATGTTTATTATCTCAAAAAATAAAAACTATTCAAAATATTTTAATTTAAAGAACAAGAATAACAAAACCAATAGTACAAGGCCTCCCTCTCCACCATGTGACCGAAGGATGGAAGTCGGCTTAAATCATGTGATATACCATTGGATGGTCCGAAGAGACTCCAATTTTTTACTTGTTGCCCCTACATTTGATCCAAAAGTCAAACTGTCCTCTTCTTCCTGTCCTTTCCTAACTTAAATCACAATTAAGAAATAAAATTAAAAATAATAATAATGGCAGATTGGATCTGTGGCAGTTGGCCTGCAAGTGCATAAAAAGTTTGGGTTTGTTTGTTTGATGTTTAGGTGGATGTAATACCAATCACAAACATATTGTTGTTTACGTCCATGTTTTTACACAGCATAGCGAGAAAACGCACTTACAGGCTGTTTAGTTCCGTAAAGTGCGGCAAAATAAAAATAAAAATTAACAATCAATATTTTGTATAGATATTCTTGCAGTGTAGTAAAATGTAACAAAGTGATTTTTTTTTTTTTTTTTCCTTCTTACTGGAGTACTTTGGAGAAGTGGAGAATAGAAATAATTTTTTTTTTAAATTTGTTGTTTGGATAATAGTTGGAGTGAGTTAGAAAGTATAATTTTTGTAATTCTTATAATTTGAAAAGTATTAAAAGTAGAGAGTTAGTGGTCTTCCAACTATACGTTCCAAGTGAAAATGAGAATTTTTTACCTTTCGCGTTCCACTTTGGAGAAAAAGACTTCAATTTTAAAACCTCTGATTTGTGGCGGACAACATTTACTGTTCATGTCACTTCACAGTAAATTTTATCTGGAAATCTTTCAACCAAAAACGTGAAGTAGAACAAAACATGTGAAGTCTCAAATCTACATTTGGACCACTTCACTCCTCCAAATCCGTGAACCAAACAACCCTCTAATGAAGTATCGTACCGTACCAAAAAAAGCATTAAAAGAAGAGCTGCTTTCTTAAAATTGAGATTTCAATATATTATAATACGAGAACTAGGGGGTCGACGTTCAGTTTATTTAGTTTCAACAAAACCAAAATAGTCAAAACTTAATAAATGAAAATTCTAAAAATCCAAAACGGACAAAAATTATCCAAAATCCAAACCAAACCAAACCGAATAATAGATTATGTTTGTTCGATCGAATTATTTCTATTGTTTAATGGATCATGCCAAAAATAAAAAATTATGGTTAAATTTTATTAAATATATAATTTTATATACACATTTGTTATATTTTAAATTTTCGTTCAAAATTAGACTAGTTGCTAAATTATTAAAGTTGAACTTCAAAACATATACAGAAATTTTCAAATAGGGTAAAAACATTCGTAGTATTTGCGCAAAAGAGGAAATTTTTTCCAAATTTTAAATAAAAGGATCTGGCGACAGTTGCATTGATTCCAAAAAAAAAAAATCATTTCATTTCTGAAAAATCAAAATAGCTAGCAATAAAACGAAGTAGCCATATAGCAATAAAATTCATTCACGATCTCTAACAAATTAGCAATATAGCAATAAAATAAAGCAGCATAGTTATCCAAATGATATAAAATCTGTGTAGACTATAAGAATATGACATACACTGAATATCGGGAGCTACTTTGTTTTATTGTTTATTTTTATTTTGATAACTATGCTACTTTGTTTTATCGTTATATTGCTACTTTGTTAGTGATAGTGAGTGAATTTTATCGTTATATTGCTTTATTGTTATATTGCTACTTTGTTTTATTGCTAGCTACTTTGATAGTTCTGAAATAAAATTTTAAATTTTAAAAAAAAAAGGGCGTCAGTCAAACTGGTGCCAAGTTATTTTTTTTACGCCAGTACAACTAGCGCCAGATTTCTTTATTTGAAAATTTGGGATACTTTTTCTCTTTTGCACAAATACTACGAATATTTTACCCTATTTGAAATTTTATGATATATATATATATATATATATATATATATATATATATATATATATATATATATATATATATATATATATATAATATACATTTTTAATCATAAAATATGCATATAATTGAAAATATTTATATAATTGTATAAATTTTATTCAATTTTAGATTTTCGATCAAAAATCTAAAACTGAAATCGAAATTGAATAAAAATGTTAGGTTGCGTTTGATTAGACTTTTTTACATGAAAAGTATTTTTATTACAAAATTTTCACGAATTGCTGTGTGATAGCTTATATTTTTCATGAAATTATTTTTCAAAAAATATTATTTTATATATTTTTTTCAAAACGGTAGAAAATAAAACTTGTCCAGCCCATAAAAAAATATTATTTTTCATAGAAAATAATATTTTTGTCAGGAACTAATTAAGTTTTCTATGAAAAATATTCAAAATTCTATAAAAAAAATAATTTCATAAAAATAATTTATTTTCCATATATTTTTTTAACTTGCAATCAGAACTTATTTTAAAACCGAACCAAAACGGTTCTAAATCCAACCGAATCTTTTATTCTGCACGGTTCAATTGGATTTTTGGTGCTCCTCACCGGCTAGCGGAGCACGAAGGGAAGTTTTTGTTGAGTGCGTGCCACTAAAGATTGGGTGAGAATATCTAATCCTAATCTGGTCAGAGAAGCACATGCCCTTTGTTCTCGCATTTTTGAAGAGCTCGCCGCGGAATAATCAACGAGTGGACGATAGCAAGACGAAGCCCCCTCCTCCCTTTTTGCATTATTACAAACACAAAAGAAAGAGACCGTTAACTAAGCAATGCAACACTTGGCTTGCCTAGCTCAATTATAAACAAGAGAATCTCACTTTTCTTCTTTTACATGTATATATTCTTTTCCTTTCTTTTTTTTTTCTTTCTTTTTCTTCTTAAAAAAAAAAAAATTCTCTCCACCTAAACAGAATATTAACAAAGAGGACAAATCGAATAAGGCAATTGTTTAGACTAGAGAACAAGTTCCGGATTTAGTCCCGACCCAGCTTTTATATATATATATCTGGATCAAGAGTTTCATTTATAAAGTCTCCAAAAAATTTCGTTACTGTGATCCGTTGGATGGTGCTTTAAGTCATCTAATCTTAACCGTTGATCAAAACAACGATCAAGATTAGATGACTTAAAGACGATCCAACGGCTAGAAATGACAGAACTTTCTGAAAACTTTATAAACGAAACTCTTAATCCGGATCCCCCCCCTCTCTCTCTCTCTCTATATATATATATATATATATATATATATATATATATACTAGCATATATGCACGTGCGTTGCACGTATTTATTGTTAGAAAGATTAAAAGACATTTGTATTCAAAATTTGTTCATTTTTTAATGAATGAATGATACAACAAAGTCCATTTTTCAATGCCTCATTTTTAGATAATGCATTTAAGAGTTGTTGTAATTAGGAATACCGAAGGACAACTCTTGTATTACCTAGATACCTCCTATTAATTTTAATTAATCTTTTTAATTACTAAATATGTTGAAGGGTATTTTTGGAACGAAAATTTTTCACGGTGAAACCTAGTTTTGGCATTATATAGTAGAATATATATATATATATATATATATATATATATATATATATATATATATATATATAATTTTATTGTAGACTTGGTATTTTAAGATTCTAGAGTAAGAATATAGAAGTTCATTTTGTAGAATAAAAATGCTCAATTGAAGCTTCATAAATTTTCGTCGAATCATAGAAGATGTAATTCAGCCCTGAGAATGTTTACATTGAGAATATAGGAGTTTGTTTTGTAGAATATTAAAGCTCAATGGGAGCACATGATGGTCCCATGCATTTTGCTTTTGAAAATAAATGAGAAATGAGAGTACAAAAACAGTCCAAACATGTTACAACTTATTTTTTTTTACTATTTTCACATGGTTTCAATGCATTCTAGATATTTTTTTTATTACAAATTTATGCCACACGATCCTTTATTTTCAGATCGGTACATTGGAGATCTCTTAGAAAAAACAGCTATAACTCATTCACTGCATCTTTATAAACGGAATAAAATAAAAGTTAAATCTCATAATTAATTTTTTAAGTATAGAATTCTTAGCTCTTTTCTCTTCCCGTGTATAGATTTATCAAATTTTTTGTACTCATCATTAAAGTTTAATAAAATTATACATACAACACAAAGTTTCTAAAATTACCAAAAGAGAACCAAAATGTCCATTTGTTGGACGTTTTCTTAAACCAAACCATCAATGAAAACGATCATTGGTCGGACATTGTTTTTGCAAAAAATGATCCGTTGGACATTTTTTTTTTTACAAAAAATTCCAATAACCATTATTAAAATTTGCATATATATATATATATATATATATATATATATATATATATAACATCGGAATATGTGAATATTTATGATTAGTTTGTGTAGTAGTACAATCAAACTTGAGTGTTAAAAGTACAAGAAGATTTGAACCATCATCTCCTTTTAGAAGAAACGTTCAATGGTAAAGCGTTTTTTTACACAAGATATATCCAACATATGGTTTTTTTTTCAATAAATAAAAAAATTTATAAAAAAAAACCTCCATTTGTAGGGTATTTTGTTAAAACGATATTTCATTGAACACTTTTTTATAATTTTATTGGTGTAAATTAATTAATTGTTAATGCTATTAATAGTAAATGAAAGCATATTTCTTAGTGTAAAAAAAAAAACGTATCATAGGATCTTTGTTTGGAAAATACCCTACCATACCATACAACGTTTTAGTTCTTATTTTGCAATTTATAAAATTTTATTTATTTTATTTCAATTTTACAAAACTTTTATGGTTCCTATAAAAATTATATGAATATATTTATTAATTAAATAAGTATTATGGTTTTTTTCCTTCTCTATAAATACACCCCAACCCAGACACTTCTTTCCTTCGTCTCCAACTCTCTCTCAACTTTTCTTTTCTTTTGTTTTCTTCCTGTTTCTCTAGAAAGAGGCGACATAGGTATGAATCTCTCTCTCTCTCTCTCTCTAAAAATCTATTCCAGCCCTTCTAAAGTTCTTATCAGTAGATTTAGTCCCATTTTCTGTTAAAATCTGTTTGTTTTCAAGTACTCCCAAAAAGTTTAGATTTTTAGACAGTTTCTGTCTGAAATCTTTGTAAAAAAAAACTGATTTTATGACAAAAAAACCGACTTTTATGTGAAAAACTGATCTTTCATGTGGAGTTCTTTTGTATATTTTTTCTTGGATCTAACTATAAAAAAGCATTTTATGGTTAATTTTTTGTAGTTCCAGAAATTTTAAGGATGTGCATGTGAATTCTATTGCTGCACATATTTGTCAAATTCTATTTATTTCTAAGTATTTTTCTTAAAATTCTTCTCTTTTAAAACGGTTTCTGTCGGAATAAGTCCTAAAAAACTGATTTGTATGAAAAATAACAGTTTTTTTATGAGTTCTTTTTTACGAAGACTTTTTTTTTTCGCTCTTTATTTCTGGATCTGACAATAACAATCCCACTTTTTTTTTATTTTACAGGCGGCGTTCTATTCATAGATCCATTTATTCTTTTACTAAAATTAGCAAAAAAAATGGACTCTTACTCCTCTTGCGAAGAGATGAGGGCTCCACTCGTCTGCCCGAAGCCCAGGCGGATCGGATCCGGCACCGTCGATCCGATCCGCCTCCACCGGTGGCAAACCAGGTAAATTCCCCCTCCCTCCTCCTCCAGTCCATTTCTTAAACCCGGATTCGTTAAGAGTTGTTCTGATTTGGATCCGATGTGTTTTTTTCTTCCCTTCTTCCAGCCATCAAGCGGATCCGCTTGGTCTCAGACCCGGAGTTGAGCTTCTGGATATTTTTACAACGGAGGACTCGTCACCGCCCTTTTTCTGCGGATCTCCCCCGACCCGATCCGCTAACCCGTTAATCCACGACTCGCAGTTCAGAGAGGCGGACGCGAATCCGCATCCGACGCCGCTGAGCTCTCCGGCGCCCGCATCCGTTAAGGGCTGCAGCACCTGGACGAAGTTCGGGTTTGCGCCCGCACCCGTTAGAGTAGAGGGTTTCGATTGCGGCCGCAGCCGGAGCCGCGGCATCCCTGCTTTTGCCTAGAAAGAACATAGAGAAAAGTTTACAAATTTTAACATGTTCAGAGATATTAACATATATTTTAGGGGTTGAAAGTGCAAAATTAGTGCAAGAGAGGAGGGAGGGGCAACTGAAGACCTAATTATTGTAAGTATGTGAATTTTGTGTTTTTGTTGTTGTAGATATGGGTATTTTGGAATAAGTTGGGAGTTGAGTTTTATTTTGTAATCTAGTCCCATTTAAATTGCTCTTTAAGTTCGACGGAGGGTTTAATGTAAAATTTTCCGTCTTGGAGGTCCTTTTTGTGGAGATTTGGTTATATTAGTTGGCTCAAGTTTGGGGCTTCAAATGTTTATGTGGGGTGGGTATTTGAGTCAACGAGCTTTGTATAAAAGAATTGTTCTAAGCGTATGGTTGTTTATGGGTTCCAAATTGTTATATATCGCATTTTTGATTGTTCTTGTTGTTTGCGATATCATACATGTTCTCTTTTTCTTTTTCTTTTTTTTTTTCTTTTTTTTTTATTGAGAAATTTTGTTTTTACTGAAAATTGTCGAATGTTGGGTACAACTTTCTTTGTTGGGTTTTTTTCTGAGAGTTGCTGTTTGGCTCTTCGGGATAGTGCGCGCTTAAGAATCACAAAGGAAACGCATATCTTC